>JARQOD010000002.1:608874014-608970772 GCA_033576555.1 Oophaga sylvatica | reverse complement strand
CGGCTCTGCTACATGTGACAAGTAGCAACCTCGGCTCTGCTACATGTGACAAGTAACAACCTCAACTCTGCTACTTGTGACAAGTAGCAACCTCAGCTCTGCTATTTGTGACAAGTAACAACCTCAGCTCTGCTCATGTGACAAGTAACAACCTCAGCTCTGCTCATGTGACAAGTAGCAACCTCAGCTCTGCTACATGTGACAAGTAACCTCAGCTCTGCTACATGTGACAAGTAACAACCTCAGCTCTGCTACATGTGACAAGTAGCAACCTCAGCTCTGCTCATGTGACAAGTAACAACCTCAGCTCTGCTCATGTGACAAGTAACAACCTCAGCTCTGCTACATGTGACAAGTAGCAACCTCGGCTCTGCTACATGTGACAAGTAACAACCTCAGCTCTGCTACATGTGACAAGTAGCAACCTCGGCTCTGCTACATGTAACAACCTCAGCTCTGCTACATGTGACAAGTAGCAACCTCAGCTCTGCTCATGTGACAAGTAACAACCTCAGCTCTGCTACATGTGACAAGTAACAACCTCAGCTCTGCTACATGTGACAAGTAACAACCTCAGCTCTGCTTCATGTGACAAGTAGCAACCTCAGCTCTGCTACATGCGAGGAGTGACAGCCTCATCTCTGCTACATGCGCGGAGTGACAGCCTCAGCTTTGCTATACAAGTAGCAGAGCTGAGGCTGTCACTCCTCACATGTTGCAGAGATGAGGCTGTCACTCCTTACATGTAGCAGAGCTGAGGCTGTCACTCCTCGAATGTAGCAGAGCTGAGGCTGTCCCTACTCACATGTAGCAGAGCTGAGGCTGTTCCTCCTCACATGTAGCAGAGCTGAGTCTGTCACTCCTCACATGTAGCAGAACTGAGTCTGTCACTCCTCACATGTAGCAGAGCTGAGGCTGTCACTCCTCACATGTAGCAGAGCTGAGGCTGTCACTCCTCACATGTGTAATTGGTGAGGGCGTGGTGCAGAAGTACGGTATACAGAACAATCTTAGATTATTCTGTATACCGGACTGTTGTTCTACTGAATAAATCATCCGTTTTGAAAGCAATTTGCAGGCTGGATTACAAGTTTCTTCACATATTTACTCTGGAGAAAGCCTACCTTCGTCACTACCTCAGTTGCTTCCTGGGAGTTGGTTCTTTTCTGTTATTTCACTATCATTACTCCAAAAACCTCTAATTTTGGATAATAAAGGTATCTTTCTTAACACAACTTGGGTAGACCGGGATTGGCAACGCGCGAGGGGGGGGGCCCCATTGTGAAGTTTGCTGTGGGGCCCTGCCGTTCCTAGTTACGCCCCTGCCTTCACCTGTACTGAGAACGGAGCTCTCAAGTGCCTCGTCTGCACCATTTATTATTTATGGGACTGTTGGAGATATCATTATTATTTGCAATCCCATAGACAAAGTGTAAGTCTTGTGAAGTGGACCCACTAAGTCCCTGATCCGGATGGGTACACGGACCCCGGGCGTTGATACAACTAGCAAGGTGGCACGTGGGGAGAAAGGATGTGGTCACACATGTGAATCTTGGGAGCAGTGGGACAGATGAAGTGGAAGTCAGCAGGAACTTCAGGAAGGTTAGCACAGTGTGCACAGAATCTGGAGTACACCGAAATAAGGTCTTGAATCCCAATCCTGAGACACAGGTGTGTGTCTAAGCAAGATGATATTACTGAGCCACGTTGAGCAACCTGCAAATCCCGACGTACAGTGCAACAGAGGGAAGCAGACCGAGGTGAAGGAAGCAAAGCCCAAAATATCCAGGACAGGTGTGTAACACAATTAATGTATAAGACATTGCTCCTTTCAAATAGGGTACTTCAGAGCCCTATTCTGGGGATCAACGGTGGTTCCAGCGATGTGATCCCTGTGGATAACTTGCTAAGTTAGGCTAAATGCTTGAATAGGCACCCTCTGGTGAACCCAACCATTTATCTTTAGTCAGTAGAGGGAGCAAGTTCAGAGAAGAGCTACGAGGATAGTGAGCGGACTGCAAAGTATGTCATACGAGGAACAGTTAAAAGATCTGGGAATGTTTAGCTTGTAAAAAAGAAGGCTAAGAGGAGACTTAATAGCTATCTACAAATATCTGAAGGGATGTCACAGTGTAGAGGGATCACCCTTATTCTCATTTGCACATGGAAACACGAGAAGCAATGGGATGAAACTGAAAGGGAGAAAATACATATTAGATATTAAAAAAACTTTTTGACAGTGAGGGTGATCAATGAGTGGAACAGGCTGCCACAAGAGGTGGTGAGTTTTCCTTCAATGGAAGTCTTCAAACAGAGGCTAGACAGACATCTACCTGTCTGAGATGGTTTAGTGATTCCTGCATTGAGCAGGGGGTTGGACACAATAACCCTTGAGGTCCCTAAAAACTCTAACATTCTATGATTCTATTATTCTATGATCACAAACTCCCCCTCCTATTATTTCGTACATATCTTAATAGGGCACATGCAGTTGTACCTGAGCCCTCATTCCTTAGGGGAACCAAAGCCCCTCTGCCACATAAGAAAACATAATAAGTAGCACATTGTAAGGTTATGTTTGTGGGCACATGAAAATAAAATTGTAGATTTTGTTTATCTAATCTCAAGATATGAAAATTCCATTTTTCACATTAAGACATTTTTACTTCATTCTACCAAAATAAAAAGCTCCAAAACAGAAATTATCACCTATTACTGACATAACGGATAGAGCATGGAGCCATACTGTTATTTGGATGTAACACAAAGCTCAGCTAATCTCATAAAGGAACCTGGATGTTTGCGAAACTCAAGAAGAAGACATGTGGCCATCAGCTCGGCAGAATTACTTGTCTCATGTTCTGCATTTATAACCCACTTCGGATAAATTGCAACTTATAAACC
Organism: Oophaga sylvatica; assembly: GCA_033576555.1. Classification (NCBI taxonomy): domain Eukaryota; kingdom Metazoa; phylum Chordata; class Amphibia; order Anura; family Dendrobatidae; genus Oophaga; species Oophaga sylvatica. The sequence continues at coordinate 608,967,868 of JARQOD010000002.1, read as the reverse complement.
GATCTGGAGTCACATTTTGTAGAGAAAGGTACATAACTCCACTTCGCTGCCAGGGATTAATACATAGCATAATACAATGTCCTTCCTGTAGCCGTGTTATTACTTTGAATGGAGCAGACAAGCAGATTAATGGCACAATGTCAGGATATTTGAGGGAAGCTCGTCTGAACTTGTCATCCACTTGTCTACTAACTTGCAATTTCTCAGCGCTGAAGGCAGAAGTGCTGATCATTGGGAGGAAAGGTCAGCGTTGTGTTTTCTACAGTATTGAAGTGTTACTGATCAATGCAGGAAGGTAGGATGACTGATTAGTGCCCCCAGCAAAGTCTTTTTTCATAGTTCCCAGAGGTTCATGGGATTGAAGCAGTGATCTGTTCCAATATAGGCACATATACCGTGAGCACTTGGTTATTGACTCTGTGTGAGCCATAAAATTCATAAAGCATTATGCTCCAACCTTTGGCTTTGCAGCTATTATGAAGCTACAAATCATATCACGCACTTTTTACTCCCGTTTTGGCTTCGGGGCCGGTCCGTGCATCTTACCTCCCTGCAGCTGGCTCTTTCTGCGCTCATCCATAGTAACCAGGTGTGCACCTCTGATGTCACTCTTCTAGACTTTTTAATGCTGAATAAGTGACTTCATGCTGACTATCCACCTCCAGACTGTCCCAGTACTTTCAAGATTTTGTGAAACTGTCCCCACTTCAGCTACATCTGAGTCCACATTAGATGCGCCAATTATAGTTCCCTGTCTTAGCTCTTCCGACTGCTCTGGTGTGGTGGAAATCGTGGTAATGGAATTAGGGATTGATTTCAGCAGGTGGCGCTGACACCAAGCCCTGGGGTTATAAATGGAGAAGTGTCAGTCAGACATCCCTATTGATAACCCAGTAAGTAAAAATCAGTAGACACACACATAAAAGTCCTTTATTTTAACTAAAAATACCCAGACACCCTTTCACTAATTTATTTCCCCCAAAAAATCCCACGTCAGTCCGTCATTTTCCAATGGATCTGCGTTTATCCATATCAATGTCCCATGATGAGCCTTGTCCAAAAATCAAGCAATATGGAGCATTCATAGGCTGTCACACCAGTACACACTGTCGGATCTGTAAGGTTATTTTCGGTCACAGATGCTATTTCCCACTTTTTCACACAGCGTCTGTGACCAGCGGTAATCTTACTGAAGTCACTGCCGGTCACAGACACTGCCAGCTATCCCGGAGCACTGCAAGATTCTACAGTGTGCTGGTGTGATAGCCTATAAATCCCCATTTTCTGAACGGGGCTCCATATGCTCGATTTTTGGAAAGGGCTTGTCATGGTACATTGATAAGGGTTACGGCAGATCCATTGGACTAAGACAGACCGACATGGGATTTTTTGGGGGAAATAAATTGGTGAAAGAGGGTATCTACTGTTCTTTTTTTAAGAAAATAAAGGACTTTTCTGTGTGTTTATTGATTTTTACTTACAGGGTTAGTAATAGAGGTGTCAGACTGACACCTCTCCATTACTAACCCCAGGGCTTGATAGTTTTCAAAGGAAATATTCTTCAATATATATAGCAACTTCCTTCTCACCCCCCAATGGGGGTGGTCTTTTTTTGTCCTTTCTCATTCTCTGGTCCTCTACCAGAGGCTTGGGAGTTTGAGGGTTCTGCGTGGGGTGAAGAACACGGTAGTTCGGTTGCACACTTATCGTGTCAGACGTCTCTTCAACTGTAGTTGCTCTTTGATAGTCAGCTCGCACAGTGTTTGTCTAAGTAGGTCCTGGTGATGACGGTGGTCTGTCTTCTGGCGGCAGTGGTCGGTCTCAGATACCTTCCAGTGGGCCCCTAGTCCATATTCTGATGTGGCCGGAGAAGCGTGAGCCACGGCTCTCTCTTAGCCTGACATGGCTCCTGCATGACTTTTTTCACAGTCTCTGTCAGTGATGGCGGTGCTAGGGCATGGGCCTCTCTCGGTGTGGCCTGTTGTGGCGCTGGTACTCTGTGTATGGAGGGAAAGCGGAGAGCACTCTGTACTCTATTGGTGCCAAACTCCCCTGCTGAGGGCGCTTTTCTCCTTTTATCCCCTGCTGCTGCACACTCTTTTTCATTTCGCTCCCCACCTCCCGGGTCAGGAGGAAGGTCCTGCTCACTAGAGCTTCCCCTAGGCAACAGGGGAAGGTCCACCTCACTCCAGCCTCCCCGGGAACAGAGGATGCAGCCTTATCAGTTCCGGACCGGTCATCCCCCTTACACCAGCATTGCACTTTTCTGAACAGAGAGTTCAGATGTTGCTCCTGTGATCTGTTGTAGCGATTTTCCCAACTTAGGGGTCACTGCTCCAAATGCTCCTATCACCACTGGAATCACTGTTGCCTTCACCTTCCACTTCTTCTTCAGTTCTCCTCTGAGGCCCTGGTATTTCTCCAGCTTCTCACATTCCTTCTTTCTGATATTGCTGTCACTTGGCATTGCCACATCTATTATCATTGCTGTCTTCAGAACCTTGTCTACTACCACAGTGTTTGGTTGGTTTGCCAACACCTGCTTATCCGTCTGGATCTTGAAGTACCACAGGATTTTAGTCCTTTCAGTCTCCACCACTTTTTCTGGGGTCTCCCACCAGGATTTAGGGGTATTTAGCCCATATGCTGTGCTGATGTTCCTGTATACAATTCCCGCTACTTGGTTGTGGCGTTCAGTATACGCTGTTCCTGCTTGCATTTTGCATCCTGCTACTATGTGATGGGCTGTTTCTGAGGTTTCTTTGCATAGTCTGCACCTTCGGTCTTGTCTTGTGTGGTAGATTCCTGCTTCTATGGATCTGGTACTTAGTGCTTGCTCTTGTGCCACTATGATTAGTGCCTCTGTGCTGTCTCGGAGTCCAACTTTCTCCAGCCATTATCAATCATATCAAAGAAAAAGCACCCAAAGAACCAAAATCATAAGAAAAATTAAACTTCATTAGGGCAACAATAAAAACATTAATATTAAGTAAATAGGGTACTGACAGAGGCAAGCCAAAAAGGGTGGAACCACAGTAATAATTAGGCAGACCCACAGGCAATGTAAACAAATATGTATGTGCAAGTTTGCTCAAAATGCATGTGCATTGTGCAATAGTGTGTACCCATAAGTATAACATAGGGATTACATATACCAAAACACAAAAGTACACCAAAGTGAAAAGAGGAGTCCTAAAAAGGCTGTATGCCAAAGTTGGAAGGAATGTGCTGAGCAACAAGCATGAAGAGAAATACCTATTGCCTAAAGGGTTACCTGCAAGACTGTGGTGCCACCCGCCCCAAAGCACGTTTCGGCACATTGCCTTCTTCCAGGGTAGAACATTGGCATTAAGGGGAAGTGGTCCTGCTGTGATTAAAAGTGCCTGAGGCTAAGAGGCGGAGTGCTCAGTCAGAGGGCTAATGAATACAAATTTCACTACCCCTCCACAGAGATATAGATTTCAGTGTAAGAGTGGATTCACAGAGAGGATTGGCATTAAGTTAGGTCCTGAAAACAAGAGTCGACTTAATGTGGCTTCCAGGTACACATGAATTGGCCAATTTATGCGCTTAGAATTCTCAATTTTTCATATTTCTAATGCAATGTGCAGTAATGCAATTTAATTTTCATATTTCATATTTGCATGCTATGGCGCTACAGAGTGCTGCCTTTTTTGCTTGATTGAACACACAGCACTGAAGACATGTCGGAAGAATGACGTGACATTGTTGCATCATAAGACAGCTGCAGCCAATCAGCGGCTACTGACTGACTGACTGTAGCTCATCAGACACAACAATGTCTCATCACCTGTTGGCAGTAGCAGCGGCGACATCACTGGAATGGCGCCAATGCGGGAAGTACGAGAGGTCCGTATAGATTGTTTTTCTTTTCTATTAGACTGTGAATTGTTTAGGCAGGGTTAGTAGTGAACAATCCCTTTAAGTTTAACCACAGAGTGTGAACCCAGCCATAAAAAATCGCCAAGATTGATGGCAGAAAAATTTTCAAAGTGGTAAAAAATGTTTATGGTCAACTTTATCTGAAAATTCCATGATGGATCAATAGAGGTTAACATTAATTTTTCATTGTTTTAAGGGTCTAACCTACTTGGTGAATTGTAACCTGTTTACTAATGCAGCAGGCTACCAGGGAGAAATGTCACCACTAGACTCACTAATGAATGACCCATCACCCTGGGGCGACATTTGGCATTTGATACACTCTCAAGCTAGCTAATTAACACCATTGACTGAAACATAATCACTGTCTGAGAAAACAAAGATCCATTTACATAACAAAGAACTTCCTAACAGCTTAACCTTGAATAAACTCCAAATATCAAGTGTGAGGTCCTATATAACAAAGTTCAACAACCCTGTCTGGGGTCCCGCAGAGAAGATCTATACCAGTATTTTTGTCTAAAATGCCACTTTACCTGCAAAGGATCCAACTTGATTATAATAGTGTGACAAAAGTAATCATCTTATATTATCACCACAATGTAAGAAAAAAAAAACTAAATATACTGTAGAAAGGGCACAAGAAACAATAAAAATACCAGCAATTCTTTCTCTTCTCCTTTGTACCTATTTTATTTTTACAGTAAAAACTGAGAAATAAAGACAAAACCGTCTTTTTGTACACAAGGAGCTCAGCCACGAAAACCACTATACTATCCTATGTCTGGCTGTAAGACAACTGGCTGCAGCAGAAGCCTCTCCCCCTTTGCTCTGACTGCAGAAGGACACTAAAGCCCCCATATACAATAGATATTGCCAAAAACTCAGAATTGGGGTTTGTGATCTTTTGCACTTTTTTTTGTTTATTTGTATAATTTTTATTTGCATACATTTTTTCACATGCACATTATTCTTTTTATTAAATAATATTGTCCTTTAACATACAATCACCTATATAGGTTTCACATTTTTTATATGTGACTAATTTAGTGTTTGCACATATTTCTTATTTACATAATCTTCATATCCATGCACTCTAGCACCTACACAATTTTTAGCCTTTTTTATTAAGTAACATCGTCCTTTAATATTTAATATATAATCACCCATATACCTATTGCACATTTTAGATAATATAGTCTTAAACCCGTTTTTGTATTTTTTTGTTTGGTAAGCATTCGGGTTTGCTATTCATGCTGTTTTTCATGACAATGGTATACAGTTTAGTCCATATATATCTGGACAGAGACAACATTTATCTAATTTTGGTTCTAGACATTACCACAATGAATTTTAAACAAAACAATCCAGATGCAGTTGAAGTCCAGACTTTCAGCTTTCATTTGAGGGTATCCACATTAAAATTGGATGAAGGGTTTAGGAGTTTCAGCTCCTTAACATGTGCCACCCTGTTTTTAAAGGGACCAAAAGTAATTGGACAAATGACTCCAAGGCTATTTCGTGGACAGGTGTGGGCAATCCCTTTGTTATGTCATTCTCAATTAAGCAGATGAAAGGGCCGGAGTTGATTTGAGGTGTGGTGTTTGCATTTGGAAGGTTTTGCTGTGAAGGAAACATGCGGTCACAGGAGCTCTCCATGCAGGTGAAACAAGCCATCCTTAAGCTGCAAGAACAGAAAAAAACCCATCCAAGAAATTGCTACAACATTAGAAGTGGCAATATCTACAATTTGGTACATCCTGAGAAAGAAAGAAAGCACTGGTGAACTCATCAATCCAAAAAGACCTGGGAGCCCACGGATGATCGCCGCATACTGTCTTTGGTGAAGAAGAACCCGTTCACAACATCAACTGAAGTCCAGAACACTCTCAGTGAAGTAGGTGTATCTGTCTCTAAGTCAACAGTAAAGAGAAGACTCCATGAAAGTAAATACAAAGGGTTCACATCTAGATGCAAACCATTCATCAATTCCAAAAATAGACAGGCCAGAGTTAAATTTGCTGAAAAACACCTCCAGAAGCCAGCTCAGTTCTGGAAAAGTATTCTATGGACAGATGAGACAAAGATCAACCTGTACCAGAATGATGGGAAGCCAAAAGTTTGGAGAAGAAAGGGAACGGCACATGATCCAAGGCACACCACATCCTCTGTAAAACATGGTGGAGGCAACGTGATGGCATGGGCATGCATGGCTTTCAATGGCACTGGGTCACTTGTGTTTATTGATGACATAACAGCAGACAAGAGTAGCCGGATGAATTCTGAAGTGTACCGGGATATACTTTCAGCCCAGATTCAGCCAAATTCTGCAAACTTGATTGGACAGCGCTTCATAGTACAGATGGATAATGACCCCAAGCATACAGCCAAAGCTACACAGGAGTTCATGAGTGCAAAAAAGTGGAACATTCTTCAATGGCCAAGTCAATCACCAGATCTTAACCCAATTGAGCATGCATTTCACTTGCTCAAATCCAGACTTAAGAGGGAAAGACCCACAAACAAGCAAGATCTGAAGGCTGCGGCTGTAAAGGCCTGGCAAAGCATTAAGAAGGAGGAAACCCAGCGTTTGGTGATGTCCATGGGTTCCAGACTTAAGGCAGTGATTGCCTCCAAAGGATTCGCCACAATATATTGAAAATAAAAATATTTTGTTTGGGTTATGTTTATTTGTCCAATTACTTTTGACCTCCTAAAATGTGGAGTGTTTGTAAAGAAATGTGTACAATTCCTACATTTTCTAACACATATTTTTGTTCAACCCTTCAAATTAAACGTTACAATCTGCACTTGAATTCTGTTGTAGAGGTTTCATTTCAAATCCAATGTGGTGGCATGCAGAGCCCAACTCGCGAAAATTGTGTCACTGTCCAAATATTTCTGGCCCTGACTGTACATGACAACTTTAACAGTGGGCGCTTTGCTCACCGTTTTCTGCTTCTTAGCAACAACACACTTGCGCTTCCGTTCACTCCCCGTCACAGCCGTCGCAGCGGCAACGCGGCTCTGTTGGTGCCTCTGTCTTCCCCTAGCCTTGACACGTTGCGCTGGGGATGGGCAGGGAGTCACATGACTCTGACCCGTGCTGACGTCGGGAGAGTCACGTGAACTGAAGCGCCGTCATACTGCTGCCACTAATGATACCTAGATCCTATAAATATCTACACATAGGAGTTATACAACACGCACGCTCCCTTGGAAGAAGCTTAAACGCGAAACAGCGTCGGGGTGCCACGGTCCACTAGAGGTATAAAAAGCATTGTATTTAGCTATTGTAATTATTCATCTACTATTCCTCGTTACCATTTTCTTTGCACTTTTTTAGCTACACCTATTATCTATATTTAGAGGAGTATATCTTTGGAGTTATCATATCCTGTTTGCAAATAAGCTGTTTTACTTATATGCTGGCTATGTACGGGTGGATTTTTGATCCAGCCATTAAGCATTTTTTTGTGACAAACATTCTGTATTTGGTCTCATTGAAGCCGGTTCTTTTTCGGTTCTATTAGCACTCTTTGCACTTTACTTAGAAAAACTAATTATTTATTTGCAACATCATATATTTGCTATTTGCGGGGTCATATGCCCAATATTCGCTTTTGCTATATGCTTGATCAGTAATTTATCACTTCCTCTAGTGACTGCTTTTTTTTTGCATTTGTTTGCCTCCATTTTTTAATCACATTGTTGTATCTATTTTTAAATAATGTTTAATAATAAAATATAATAATTTTTTATGGTATCATAGCTTCCTTTTTCTCTTTATGTGATGACATATACAATAGATAGCTGTCGGTCTTTGTTGGTATGGCCAATCGTTCGACCAATAGCTAGCTCTCTTGACTTCCACACACGCACAGGAGCACTCGACTAAGCCAAATGCTCTAGTAGTTTCCTTAAAAGAGCCTCTGACGGACTCCTCTGGAGGCGGCTTATTTCAGGGAGAACAAAATAGAAAGGATCCTAAACTGGACATGCCGGATCATTCTCTCTCCACGACATCATCTGAGTCAGGAGGCCCCGATACAGATTAGGCTGTTGGCCAATCCCACATTTGTCTAATGTGTATGGAGGCCTTAGAGGAGTTCATCCATGAACAAAGCTAATTTTAATCAACATTTTAATGAATAGATCCTTGAATATTGGTCTTAACATGGTCTGATCATACCATGGCTCCTGAGCTGGTGAGGAAGCAAAAGAGTATACAGACAGGACAGTATGGGATTACAGCTGATTCTTTTCTTTTTTTGGAACCATGGAGGATTTAACATGTAAGTAATACATAGGTTATTATTTTATGGCATTTTTTAAAATTTAAGTTTAAAATGTAAAAATTGCATCAAAATGTTTATTTTGAGTAAAAAAAAATGTTTTTCTTTAAACCGATAAATTTAATTCAAATTTTCCAAATAGAAAATGTATTAGTGTGTGATTTGCATTCCAATGGGAGCCCTGCCCTTTCCCTTCAGCCCTCTGCACCCCAAGCAGAACTTCACACTGGAAACTGACATGCAGAATAGGGGGCATTGACTGCAATTAGCACCCGGGCTGCTCTGCTCAGAAAAAAACCTTTTTAATGGTGACTGAATAGGCTGAAATGAACAAAGGATGTCCTGTAGTCGATTTCGCTGGTCTTTTATGTCATTTTAATAAAGGAGAAGAATAATGATATTCTTCTATTCACCCCATCACCTGGTTATTGAGATTTCCTAAAAGAAGCCATCAGGCAAATCATGTCCATGAAGTATAATTATAGCATTGTATCACTTCATGTGGCCAGATAATTGTTGTGGAATGTTGTGGAATCAATGTCTATACTTAAAGGCATTGTCTATACCAAAATCAAAAAAGTTTATAATGTAATTACACACTCCCTATATCCCCTTTTCTCCACTTGTCTGGTCATGACCTCTTCTAAACAGCAGCAGTATAACAAGTTGACGTGACAAGAGATGAGTAAATCAATTTGATGCAAATTTTTGAAAATCCGGTGGACCTAGCAAATTTTTTACAATTTGCTATTTATGGCCATCATTTTACACAATGCAGTAGATTGCATGATTCGGAGGATTTTCACTTAGCTTACAATATAGGGGGGCATAAACATTAGATTTTAATTGCATTTTTGGTAGGAATTGTCAAGATTGAAAAACAACAGTTCTGGAATTTTGATTTAATTTTTCATTTATTTTACATTTTTAAATAATTCCCTTAGAGAACTTGAACTTGTGATTACCTGTGTAATACACTGCAATCAGAGTGGAGCAATTTTTTAAAAAAATTTGAATTCACTGACTCTGACAAATAAATAAATAAATTTGGATAAACCTCAATAGTGAGAAGTATCTAATTACTCAGAAAATACATGTATAACACTCTCCTAGAGTGTTCTCCTAGAACTGTATTGCATCAATCTTGAGCTCTTTAACAAAAACACAGCCTTATTAATGTCACACTATCTGACTAGGGAAAATTATGGGACAAGGAAAGCTACAAAGGTTAATTTCCCAAAAGTGAGCACCTGCAATAGACTACTTTATTCGAGTTATGTGTACCATGTGATGTGATAGCTGCAAGGTATTATAGTGAAGCCATTGGCCAATCCTTATTACATGTAAGCCAGCTCTCTCCCAGCTGCCATTGCAATTGATTAGTGTCCCCCATTACATGGTGGGCAGTGACGGTGGCCGCATCAGACATTATCAGGTGGCAGCTATGTAATATAGTCTGTAATGGAGCTGAATGGAGTGGGCTCAGCTCCTAAGTTAGTAAAACACTAAGGCATGCCCTCACCATCTCCCGCCTTGACTACTGCAACCTCTTGCTCTGTGACCTCCCTTCTAACACTCTCGCACCCCTCCAATCTATTCCAAAATCACCTGTCCGACTAATACACCTATCCCCCCGTTATTCCCCGACCTCTCCTCTCTGTCAATCTCTTCACTGGCTCCCCATTGCTCAGAGACTCCAGTTCAAAACCCTAACCATGACATACACAGTCATCTACAACCTGTCTCCTCCATACATCTGTGACCTCGTCTCCCGGTACTTACCTGCACGCTACTTCCGATCCACACAAGATCTCATTCTCTACTCCCCTCTTATCTCCTCTTCTTACAATCGCATACAAGACTTTTCTGAGCAAAGGGTCTGAATACTTATTGCCATGTGATATTTCAGCTTTTCTTTTTAATAAATTTGCAAAAATTTCTACATTTCTGTTTTTTTTCAGTCAAGATGGGGTGCAGAGTGTACATTAATGAGAAAAAAGTGAACTTTTTTGAATTTACCAAAAGGCTGCAATGAAGCAAACAGTGAAAAATTTAAAGGGGTCTGAATACAAAAGTGACACAGTGCTAAAAACTACACTTTTCAAAGTACTCCAAACCACATTCAAGAAGTTTATTAACTCTTCAGGTGTTTCACGGGAACTAAGGTAATATGGAAGAAAAAATGAACATTTAATTTTTTTTCACAAAAATTTTACTTTAACTGCAAACTTGTTATTTTCACAAGGGTAAAGGGTATGCCACACTAAACAATATCGCTAACGGGATCGCTAAAAAACGTCACTATTTAGCGATCCCGTTAGCGATATTGTTCAGTGCGGCAGCTTCCAGCGACGAGCTTCCTGCTGTGATCTCGCTCGTCGCTGGAATCGCTCCGGACCCTATTTCATCGCTGGAGCTCCCGCTGGGTAAGTATGTTATCGCTGTGTGGCACCTTTTCTTAGCGATTTAGCGGTACTTTTGTACCGCTAAAGTCGTTAAGAAGATCGCTAACGGCGATAGCGTCGTTAACTATATCGCTAAATGCGGCAGCATTTAGCGATATAGAAACAATCCCGCTAGCGATCTCATTAGTATGCAACGCTAACGAGATCGCTAGCGGGATTGCTTAGTGTGGCAGTACCTTAACACAAGAAAATGGACCCCAAAGTTTGTTGTGCAATTTCTCCTGAGATAGCAATACCCCATATGTAAGGGAAATTCACTGTTTGGGCACACAGCAGGTCATGGAAGGGAAGGAGCACCATTTGACTTTTTGAATGCAAAAATGGCTGGAATCAAGAGCAACACCATGTCGTGTTTGGAGAGTCCCTGATGTGTCGAAACAGTAGAAACCCTCACAAGTGACCCCATTTTAGAAACTAGATCCCTCAAGGAATGTATCTAGATGTGTGGTGAGTACCTTGAACTCCCAGGTGCTTCACAGAATTTTATAATGTAGAGCTGTGAAAATAAAAAAAAATCAAATTTTTCCCACAAAAAGGTACTGTTAGTCCCATTTTTTTTATTTTCACAAGGGTAACAGAAGAAAATAGATGACAAAATGTGTTGTGCAATTTCTCCTGAGTATGTTGAGATGCCATATGTGGGGTAATACTACTATTTGGCTGCACAGCAGGACTCAGAAGGCAAGGAGCACCGTTTGACTTTTTGAAGGCAAAAATGCCTGGAAACGAGAGCGGACACCATGTCACACTTGGAGAGCCCTGATGTGCCAGAACAGTGGAAAAAAACCCAAATTTACCTTGTTTTGGAAACTAGAGCCCTCAAAGAATGTATCTAGATGTGTGTTAAACACTTTTCAACCCACATGTGCTTCACAGAAGTTTATAATGTAGAGCTGTGAAAATAAACAAAATCACATCTTGACCACAAAAATGTACTTTTAGCCCTAATTTTTTTATTTTCTCAAGGGTAACAAGAGAAAATGGACCCCAAAATTTGTTGTGCAATTTCTCCTGAGTGTGGCGATACCCCATATGTGGAGGAAAACTACTGTTTGGGCGCACGGCATGTCTCGCAAAGGAAAAAGTGACGTTTTGGAACCCAGACTTTGATGGAATAGTCTACTAGTGTCATGTCACATTTGGAGAGCCCCTGATGTGCCTAAACAGTAATAAAAAAACACAAGTTACCTCATTTGGAAACTAACCCCATCAAGGATTTTACCCAGGGTAAATATAATAGTAAAAGGTTGTCATATTGAAAATTTTCATTTTTTTTTTCACAAAAATGTTGTTTTACCCCAAATGTGGTCAAAAAGTTCCGCTTGGGCACATGTCAGGGCAAGGAAAGGAAAGTGCGCTATTTGCCTAGGATAGATTGTGAATGTCATGACATATTTGAAGTGCCCCTGACATGTCAAAACAGCAGAAACCTCCCACAAGTGACCTCATTTTAGAAACTAGACCCCTCAAGGAATTCATCTAAAGATGTAGTAAGTATTTTGAACCCATAGGTGCCTCACAGAATTTTAGAACACTGAGAGTGTTAAAAATAGTGGTAAACATGTAATTTTTTGTATTTTCTGCAAATTTGTCAGGTACACAAGGGTTAATAGGTGAAACTAGACCACACAATTTATTGCTCAATTTCTCCTGAATGCGGTGATCTCCTATATGTTGTCAGAAATTACTGTTGGGCCACATGTCAGGGCTGAGAAGGAAAGAGCACTATTTAGCTTTGGAGCACAGATTTTGCTAGGACGACATTTTCGGAGCCTCAAAGGTGCCAGAACAACAGAAGAAAAACAAAAGTGATCCTATTGTAGAAATTGCACCTCTTAATGAATTTGTCTACAGCTGCAGTGAGTATTTTGTAACATCCACGCCACGTTTTTTTTTCTAAAGATTTGCAAATCTGCCAGTCTAGTACCCATACATTGTGCTCCCATACAGTGTAGAGCCCCTAAATATTGTTGGGCCCCATACTTTATGCCCAGCTAGTGCTTCTGGTGACACACACCCTGTAAATTGTTAAGTGAGCTCTACACTATACAATAATGCCAATAATTATAATCTACAATCTTTATATTTTGTATAGCGCTTTCCTCAGCGCTTTACAGTTTTGCACACATCATCATCGCAGACCCCGATGGGGCTCGCAATCTAAATTCCCTATCAGTATGTGTTTTGGAATCTGGGAGGAAATCAGAGTACCCGGAGGAAACCCACTGAAATGTGGCTCCCCTGAGGGTCCAGTCACCACAGAGGTACTGCACCTCATCCAGAGGTGTGGTACTCCACTCTCGGGTAAGGAGGGGGCACTGTCCAGGACCCACACACTTACATCCAACACCAGACCTCTCAGGCGCAGGGAGGGACTGGGTAGAGGGTGTGGGTAGAGAAAAGGAGGTGGGGATGAGTCAGTAAGTACAGTAGAGTGAGCTGTGGTCTGAGAGACCAGAGGGAGTCGACTGAGGGGACTGAAAGAGCAAGGAGCTCGTTCCCAGACTAAAGTGAGAGAAGAGAGGAAAAACAAAGGAGACAGGGAGAGTGACTCCAGAGGGAGGAAGAAGGGGTCCTAGGGGCACAGGTAGTGAGCAATCCACTCGTGGGGCCCGCATCCACGCTGACTGTAATCGGGTGGAGGGACCAGGACGCAGTAAGGGGACCGGCCCCAGTCTAGTGGAGAAACTAAGGAGTCAGCTAGCTAACCAGAGACTGCAGTATCTGCATGTGCTACAGCCGCATCCACACACATTCACTGAAAAGGCAACCAGATAGGACCAAGGGGACCTAGAGCATGTCGCCCGACAAGATCTGAAGCTGCTGGCTTGGGATACTGTGAGAGAAGGCCAAGGGCAGGAGAGGAGGGAGCCAGCGCAGAGAGACGGCCAGGAAAGTAACATCTGAAGGGGGTTCTGACACGGTGTACCCCAAATTACCAGAGAGCTGTCTGGACCACCTCCCCGGAGGACACAGCACCCCGGTTGGTGATTGTAATAGCAAACTGTGAGGTAAACTGAGAAGACTGCACCCTGCTATGTCCTCAAAGTTATTTACTGGATCATCTGCCCTGCACTACAACCACCATAATCTCTTACACATACAGCTGCCCTGGGGCCTAATTCTACCTGTGGAGAGCTGTAACTCTGCTGCATCATCATCAGCCCCAGTGGACTCTGAAGCAGCGTCACCTAACACCTTTATTGCCGAATACCACAGGTGGCATCACAAACTCATTTCCCTATAAACTATTACCCTTTTTACTTTATATTTTCATTTTTATTGGATGCCCAGGGCCACTGCTGCCGTGACATCCCCTTTAAAAACCACCAGCCCGGTATCGAGTACCTCCACGGCCCTTGTGGGCGCTCCACAAACACTGGGAGAACATACAAACTCCATTCAGATGTTGTTCTTTCTGGGATTTGAACCCAGGACTCCAGCACTGCAAGGCTGCAGTGCTAACCGCTGAGCCACTGTGCTGCCAATCATGTGGCTGCTTATTTTGGTTTAGGCACAGTGGGGCTCAGAAGGAGGGCATCTGGATTTGGGAGCACAGAATTCACTGGATTTTATTTGGGGGGCGAGAGCCAAGTCGCTTTTTCAGAGACTTTGTTCTACCAGTAACGTGGGCATCCCCTATACTTCCAGTGACAGATGACGGACCTGAGTGGGGGCTGGTTTTGTGCGGGATAAATTAGGGTTTTCATTGGTAACATTTTGCGGTACATAACATTTTTTGATCGCTTCTAGTATAAGGGTGGAATTACATTCTTGTGTTATACACTGAGCAGTAATGTCAAGGTTTCTGTGTAAATCCCACAAAAATGTGGTTAAGACGAAACCCCCAATGGAACCACTCACCATAATGAGGCAGATGGAGACACTTTGTACTCTGTTTGGCAACTGTTCCGGTGAAATCCATCTTTTTAGTCGTGCACAGATCTGTAGTCGTCCACATTTGTGTGCCAAAAATGATGGGACACCGCCGGAACAGAAAGCAGTCCAAAGTGACTCCATCTACCTCATAAGTGAGTGGTTCCGTCCGGGGTTTTGTCTGAATCAGTTTTGGGGAATTTATATGGTAACCTCGATGTAAGCACACTGTGGAGAGTGCAGGATAAATGTGCGTCGAGCCCTATTCTGATTTTTGGGAGGTAGTTTGAACAAATGGATAGCAGTACAATAGTTCTTATTTTTATTTTTGCGTGGTTCATCGTATAGTATAAGTGATAAGGGGGATTATTCTTTGGGTCAACGCGATTACTGCTATCACACAGTAAAAATGTTTTTTTTATAAAAAGTAGTTTTTTTCGTTACCATATTTTGAGAGCTGTAACTTTTTTATTTTTTGGAAAACAGTTGTGTGAGGGCTCATTTTTTACAGGACAAGTTGCATATTATTTGATACCATTTTGGGGTGCATATTTTTTGCAGGATAAATGTGAGTCAAGCCCTATTCTGATTTTTGGGAGGTAGTTTGAACAAATGGATAGCAGTACAATAGTTCTTATTTTTATTTTTGCATGGTTCATTGTGCGGTAAAAGTGAGAAGACCGATTTGTTCATCGGGTCGTTAAGATTACAACGATACCAGATTTAGATAGATTTTTTTATGCTTTGCTATTTTTGCAGACTAAAAACAATATTTTAGCAAAATGAATTCATTTTTGCATTGTCATATTCTGAGAGCTGTAAATTTTTTATTTTTTTGCCAAATGAGTCATATTAGGGTTTCTTTTTTTGTGTGACGATTTGGCGTTTTTATTTATACAATTTGTTTTAACTTTTGACTTATTGTATTCACTTTTTTGTGAGTCACTATGATGAAAAAGAGACATTTTTGGCGTGTTTTTAGTTATTCTTTTTATGGCGTTCGCCATACTGAATTAATAACATGCCAGTTTTATAGAGCGAATCGTTACGGACATGGTTATTCCAATTATGTTTACTTTTTTTGTGTGTTTTGAGTGGCTAACCGGATTTTCGTGATTTGTGTGCACTTTTTTGTGTTTTTTTATTTTTTTACAAATTTTGTATTACTTTTTTATACTTTTTCACTTTTCTTGAATCCACTATCATAGACAATCCGATGGATTCCTAGCCCCCACATTTTTTAAGGGTGCTTTAAAAACACATCTCTTTAGACAGATCTATCACCTCACTTCAGTAATCTAGCTATTTCCTGTTCCCTTTTTCTATATTTTCCCCAGAATCTGCTCTCTCCAACTCATCTGTCTCCACATCCTCCCTGCACCCAATAGTACTTTGTGCCTGCACTTAGATCCAGGCAGTTTATTTGAAATGCCCAATTTATAATAAAGGTGGCTCGACCGTACATGACAAGCACTTTTTACCTATTGTGTCCCCCTACTTCCCTATAGATTGTAGATTCCGAGCAGGGCCCTCACTACTCCTGTAAAACTATTGAACTGTGTATTAAGTTGTACTGTCTTAATTGTCTGTACATGTCCCTGCTTAATTGTAAAGTGCTACAGAATATGTTGGCTTATATAAATAAAATTTTTATTATTTATTAGATATACTGCTAGAAGAGCAAATGAATTTTTGCAGGTGACGGAAAATCTATCTCAGACGTTGGGTGACAGCCAACATTTACTATCCATATATTTGCTATAATTGACCATATAACCAGTAAAATTCTCTTCTTTCCATATACAAGTCACTTAAATGTTTTAGGTGCTTGAAAGAGTCCCAGCTCCGCTCTACCAAATGCTCATAAAACTCATTTCTTAGACATGGATTAAGAGACTGAAGCCGGTCTTTATTTTCCTGTCTGTACAACTAGAAAATATGGAAGTGATCACAGGATTGAGCACAGACAGCTTGATGGGCTGTCACACATTTAAAGGCAGATGGTTTCCTATGTTCAAAATTCCGGCACAGTACCCCCTAAATTACTCACGGTGCTCCATGATGGGCCCAGAGCACTTATTTACTGCATCATAATTATACGCACTTGTTATAATCACCGGGGATCTCGTTTCACAAAGCTCGAGTACTTACATATGAAGATCTTGTCCTGTGTTGAACATTTCATTTCACTACTCCTAAGTGAAATCCTGAGCTAGAAACATGTGCTCACATGGTGCTCATCTGGGTGCACTCAAGAAGATGTTAAGGGATTGGGGCCATACAACAAATTAGAAACACACGTTAAGATATGTCTTTCAGATTTATTGCTTCATAAGAGATGTGTTGGCTTTATCTCTGAGAGTACTGACAATTGTGTAAGCTGCAAATCATTTGGGCAGACACATTAAAAATAAGTCGATGTTATCAGCATTGCAACATACTGTTTTGCCACTAGATGGGGACATAAAGGAGTTATAAAAATGGCAAACGCACAGGACTGAGAAAAATATTAAAATTTGAGAGTCCTCAGTGGTTGATACCTTTTAATGGCTAACTGAATAGATGGTAAAAACTAATCAGGTCTCTCCATCAGGCTCAGTATAACACAAAATCTGAAGAGTCTCATATTTATACACAACAGGACACAGGAATAATGCAGCAATGAGACAAGTGACGTGAAGCAGAACTAGCAATATGGGAATGGGAGAAACAATTGTGGCTTTAAATATTGGAGCAGTTCATAGATAAGGAGTGTGAAAGTTTTATTGTCCACAGATTGAGGTCTGGTCCAGGGTTGCGATGCCCCTAAAAGGTCTGAGGAACAAATTACGTAATAGACATATATAGAACTAAATCCATGAGACACATCCATTCCTGCTCTGAGTGTGTCAAAGGTCTTCATAAGTTTGTACTCCCAGACTCTTCTGTCTGTCTGTGGGATGTGAAGTTACCTTTCAATACCAGGAATTTCATGTCCATGATGCTGTGATCAGGGCTACAAAAAATGCTTGGCCAAAGGTAGATCAATTCTTTTTTCTTTGATTGCGTGGTGATGAGAATTTACCCTTGTTCTAAGCTTTTTCCCTGTCTCGCCTACATACAGATCCCAACCCCAGTTGGACACTTGGTACATATAATTAAGTACACCCCATTAGTTGTGGTGCAGCTGAAAGATTCTTGAATCTGAGTTGAATATTAATCTTGTCCGTCATCATTATTTCCAGAGTTTTACACTTTTTCAGGTTGCAGGGAATGGTTCCTGCAGCTGTTGGAGAGGACAGGGGGCTTCTGACAATGATGTTTCTTAGATTTGGGGGCTGCCTAAACCACAGAACTGAGGGGTCTAAAAATATAGATTTTAATTGGGCATCGTTGCGCAATAAAGGTTGTAGTTTCCATGCAGCTCCACTTAGCAACTCCAGATTTGGATTGTAGGTGACTACTAAAGGGACCAGGTGGCTTTCTTGTTTATTTTGTAATGTAGGAGAAGATTCTTTGATATTCTAGTAACTCTTGCAATCTGGTTTTCAATTGGATAATAACTTTGGTTCAAAAAGGTCTTTCTGAGGCCACCAAGATGTTTTTTTCTATCTGTAGGGTTGGATCATATCTGATTGTATTTGATGGCCGGAATGTAGACAATGGAGTTCTTTGTTGGTATATGCAACAGATTAGGACTTATTATAAGTAAAAGGAGGACTTTATGCTGACCTGACAATAGATGGCGATGTTGTGTAACGTTTCCTTCTGTTTCATGTATTGTATAAGAAATAGTCTCACTTGTAGTTTCACTTTCGTTTTTGTTCCTGTTTCCTGATGCAATGCTGAAATGACTGTGCATTTATTTTTTACCTCATGTTGTAAGAAGTAAAAGCTTGTTATCCCATGAAGCCTGCTCTGTGCAGTTTTCTACTGCTAAGGTGTGGATTCAGAAGCTGTGCAACATTCTTTACATGTTTTGGATGAATACTGTCCCATTTAAGGTATGTGGGATGGTCAATTGGCTCCTGGTACTGGGATGACTCTATTTTATTGTTCTGTAGCTTGATGATGATGCCCAAAAAGTTGATTTCAGTACAGGAGCAGTTTTAGGTTGATGGGATGAAACCGATTAAAGCGTTCATGGAATGTTTTCAGGTGTTGCTCAGACTCAATCCAGATGATTAAAATATCGTCAATGTAACAGTAATAGGCCAGAGGTCTGATGGGACATGAGGACAAAAAGTCACTTCGAAGATTGTCCATGAAAAGATTTGCATATTTTGCTTCCCATCGCTGTACCAGTCCCCTAGAAATATATCAATTGCAAAGTAATTGTGGATGAGGATGAATTTTATAAGCTTCACCACAGGACTGAGAGAATAAATAATACATTACATTACAGGGTTATTCCCAACAATAAACATCACACATTCACAGTAAACGGTAGATAATAACTTTCTAATCAATCGGTGGGAGTCCCAGTGGATTGCTTGCCGATATATGCCATTACGCAATTGCAGTCGGCAATGCCATTTTGTTGAAGTAAAATGGCGGCGGCGCTTGCGCAGTAGCATCTATCACTACACAATAGATGCTACTGCGCATGCGCCGTCGTCCGTGCCATTTTGCTGGATGTAAATTTTTTTTCTAAGACTCACAAAAGTCGCAATATTATAGCAATTATCAAGAATATTATGCAGTATGTAAAATAGGAGGCAGGTAAGTGAGGAATCAGTGACCTGTCATAAGCCCATACAGATGCATATGTAAGAAGGGCAGGGCTCCAGGTTTTTATGAGCCCCGGGCGAAAGAGTCTCAGTGGGCCCCTTTAACACAGACCACGATTCATGATGCACAGATACTACAGAGAAATATAAGTACAGTACAATGCCAGACACTTCACTTCTTCCATTACATGACTGATATCTATTGTAAATTGTACAATAGCTCAAAAACCGCCAAATCCTCACAGCGCACAGTACAGACTGGACAGTACAGTCCTCCATACAATATTATGGGCACCACATAGTCTCCCCCTCATCACCCATATAATACCCCATGCAGGATGTCACCCCCCCATCCCCCATATAATGCTCCATACAGAATACTGGACCCATTATAATGCTCCACACAGAATACTGGACCACATAAATTGCTCCATACAGGATACTGGTCCCCATATAATGCTCCATACAAAATATGGAGCTCTCCTCTGCTCTATGCTGCGTTCTGAACTGTTACGGCTCAGGAAAGGGTGCTGTGGAAAGACTCCCCATTATCATCATCACTGCCTGCCCATCATCATCATTGCCTCCCCATCATCATCATTGCCTGCCCATCATCATCATCATTGCCTCCCCATCATAATCATTGCCTCCCCATCATCATCATTGCCTCCCCATCATCATCATTGCCTGCCCATTATCATCATCATTGCCTCCCCATCATCATCATTGCCTGCCCATCATCATCATCATTGCCTCCCTATCATCATCATCATCATTGCCTCCCCATCATCATCATCATCATTGCCTCCCAATCATCATTATCATCATCGCCTCCCCATCATCATCACTGCCTCCCCCCACCACCATCACACATACAGCACCACACACAGACAGCACCGCAGCAATCTCTCACATACACACACAGAAAGCACCGCACTACATACACACACACTGATACACACACAGACACATACACCTCACATCTCAACTCTCCAGCGTCCGCGCTCTCTCTGCCACAGCCGGCCGCTGAATGATGATGTCATTCAGCGGTGCTGCTGTGAGAGGAAGCACAGGCGCCCCCTGGAGCCCATAGATGCGGCAGCAGAGGCACAGGGAGAGGTAAGTATTGCGCCGGCTGCTGCCGGGGCCCTGAGCAAGCGGGGGCCCCAGTGGCGGCGCTGGTACCGCTCTCATCCGCTAACGGGCGCCGGGTGCCCGACGGCGAGCGGGCCCCCCGCCTGCTCAGGGCCCCGGCACTTGCCCGGGTATGCCGGGTGCTGACGCCAGCCCTGAAGAAGGGCACCACATAAAGCACCACCCATGGCCCCCTACAGGCACCACATAAAGCCATGCCCACAACCTACCTACAGGCCGCCTCGGAGCTCGAGAATCTCATTAACTGCTGACAGGTTTACTTTAAACGGGGTATCCCGATCTTCAAATTCCTATCTCAATATGTAGTAGGTGTAATAGTAATAATAGAAACGTAATATAGTTTTTCGGATTCGCTATGCCTCTTTCCTCATGTGTAGGCATTGCAGGACCTTAGGTATCCATAGTTATGACCACTTATATAGTGACAGTCTGCAACTTTTTTCTTCCTCACATTGTATTTTCGAGTCTTGGGGATCTACCGAGGGCTGTAGCCGTTGGAGGGAGATCATCCGCGGCTTTGTCAGTGTTGTATCTGCTGCACATCATTACCTGCTGAGGTTACAACTCACATTTTCACCCTCTCTGAGTCTGATCGCAAAAGGAGCTCTTTTTTCTCTTATATCTAAAGTCGTCTCCATTAAGACCGGAAGTTATGTCTTCCTGTCTATACAGTCACCTAACCGCTGAGACACAATGATTGCTGGGTTTGGTGGGACATCATCTAACCGGAAGTAATGTCATCCTGTCCATGAGTCACTTGCCCTCAGAGGTTAGATCACTGAATGGATGGGTTATCATTACTTCCAGATCGCTCTCCACAGCGTCTCCAGACTCTGTCACATCTGTCCCGTCTGTCACATGTGCTGAGTGTGAACCAGCTGCCTACAACATCCTTCAGCATGACCGGTATGGAAGTGTGTCAATAATGGTGCGGGGTGGCATTTCTTTGTAGGGCCATACAGCCCTCCATGTGTTCGCCAGAGGTAGCCTAACTGCCATTAGGTACAGAGATGAGATCCTTAGACCCCTTGTGCCGGTGCGATTGGCCCTGGGTTGCTCATAATGCAGGACAATGCCAGACCTCATGTGGCTGGAGTGTGTCAGCAGTTCCTGAAAGATGAAGGCATAGAAGCTATGGAGTGGCCTGCCCGTTCCCCAGACCTGAATCCGATTGAGCACATCTGGGACATCATGTCTCGCTCCATCCACCAACGTCACGTTGCACCACAGACTGACCAGGAGTTGATGGATGCTTTAGTCCAGCTCTAGGAGGAGATCCCTCAGGAGAACCTCCGCAACCTCATCAGGAGCATGCCCAGGCGTCGTAGGAAGGTCATACAGGCACGTGGAGGCCACACACAATGCTGAGCATCATTTTGACTTGTTTCCACTTTAATTTTGTCTTGTTTTGATTTTCATTTTGACTTGTTTCCACTTTCATTTTGGGGGTCTCTCCAAATCCAGGCCTCCATTGGTTCAAAAATTTGATTTCCATTGATGATTTTTGTGTGATTATGTTGACAGCACATTCAACTCTGTAAACAGCAAAGTATTCAATGGAATATTTAATTCATTTAGATCTAGGATGTGTTATTTGAGTGTTCCCTTTATTTTTTTGAGCAGTGTATTATAGCAAAGACACAACGTAACCTCTGCTGCTGACTATGAAAATCTCAGCTCCACTTAATTCATGTCTACATAGCCAAAAATGTATTGGGGATCCTCTTAAAAGTTTTGATCCAGCCACTTCTAGCAGCATTGATTTCTTCTCTTACAGAAGGGATGCCTTTCCATCAATAATAAGAGGGATGCGGAGGATCCACTATTTCCTTTTCTGCTGAATTAAAGTCTTTGAAAGTTGCTGATATCATTGTCCTATATAAGAAACCGGCTAAATGGTTGCCAGCATTGCAGTGTACAAATGTATCAATCAATGAGGGCTAAGTTTTAATGCATCAGTGACTGGGATTACCCTTCAAGAACTTGACCAAAGAATCAAAAAATATATCTATCTAAATCCTAAAAATATAGGATGTTAATGTGGCACACCTTTGGCATGAAAAAAATATATATTTACTTAGGTTTTTATTCAGTCTTGGTCTGCAATCTAATTTCTTTTCCATCGTTTTCAGGCTATTGATAAGCAGTCTGATCCACATTTCAGGTTTTTCATTTGTGGGAGTGTCTCTCCCAGTAATATAGGCTGGATGTGAAATCTGTGGGTGTCCAGGATACTACAGTCTTTATTAGCTTATATATACAGTAACAGCACAGCTTCTATCCTGCACTTATTTCTTCTTCACCTGCTTTGCTCCTTGCCTATGGCCTGTTATATATGCCTTCCATGAGCTTGTACATGCCTTCTTCTCTCTCCAATATCTCTGTGGAACCATCACCAAGGTGCCTTGAAGAGGGAGGAAAAGAGAAGCGAGCTATTAGCAGGAGACACTTTAAAGCATTTTGTAATATTTCAGCAAAAGCACATCTAGATGAAATACATACTGCATCAGTATGGTAGAACATTTTTAATGAAGCAAATGAACAATGAAACATATAATATGCTATGGTACACAGGTCAATTTTACTAATGAAACCATTTGTATGGGTATTCAGGCTATTTCATTATATTAAAAACCATAATTGTATTGTAGAAAACCAATGTGCCAATGCTAAGAAATGAACATTTGAAGCAAAATGTAAATGTGACTGGAAGTGTATCTGAATGGCTTAATAATTTTGCAGAATAGAAACACTTAAAAAAAATAATAATTTTTTGGGGCAGCAGCTGGGTGGTACCTCAATATTTAGGTAATCGTTTTTTGGGGCAGCAGCTGGGTGGTACCTCAGTATTTAGGTAGTTGGTACCCACACTGCTACCGTCGAGTGGCTTCCTGCTCCTTTTGAGACTCCTGACTAACTCACTCACTATATCACTGGGTACTTTGGCTTATCACTGGCTAGTTCAGTCTAGGCTCTGAGAAACCTAACTCTGTTATGTAACTGTGTACATCTGCTATGCCACTAGCCAGTTATGTCTGTTGTATCTGGACCGTGAGACATACCAAGCTATGCTATATTGCTTCCTGACTAATTCTGCTATAATGCTAGCCAGTTTTGCCTTGGAGTTTATGAGAAACCCAGTTCTACTACTTCTGATACTTTAATGGGTAAACTTGCTACCGTTTTTCCCGAAAATAAGACCTACGCCAAAATAAATCTCTAGCATGAATTTACATAATTTTTGGAGTAAGCTTTAAATATAAGCCCTACTACAAAAATAAGCCCTAGTTAGAGTCAGGACTGGTGTTTTGGGTGGGATGCAGACTGGTCAATTGCCCAGGGCCACCACTCTCCTAGGGGTCAGCAATATTTCTATTCTGAGGTTAAGAATGCTTAAGGATCTTTGGTGATGGTGTAAGGAGGTAGCAGGAACCCCGTCTGCCCTCCTCTCTCCTATGAGCACTTCACTGTTATTAACATGTATTGTGTTATGCTGTGTTTGCAATGTGTGTACCCACAATGTACTGCTATATGCGAAAGTGTTCATGTATTGTGTATCCCTGTATATGTAGAGCAGGGAAAGCAAAAGGTTAATCTGGTGGGCTGGGCCAGCAGTAGAAAAAGGGGCAGGAAGCGCCAGGCACGTCTGACCAGGGGGAACACGCAACCACGACCGAGACATTGCCAGACTCCAGGAGGGGACAGAATCTGTTGTTTCGGGACCCACAGATAGTGAAGTGGGCACAAGACTGTGCGAGTGCCCTGAAGAAGGGATTACAGGCATCCAGATTACGGCGAGTGAGTCACTACCTCTGCTCGTGGACTGTGGCTGCTACTGTGGCTGATACTGAGACGGCCGCAAATAAGAGTGGGGAGAGAGCAGGAAATTCCTATCATATTTTCTTCAATTACCCTTTTCTACATCATTTATCCTACAAAAATAAAAGGACTACCGTAGCTGGGAAGAAGAGGTAACCCATGGTAGAAGCTGTGTCTGTCCTGTGTTTCATGTACAAGGAGCCGGGGTGTCTATGGACTGTGTTTTGTGGTTGAACTCGGTCAGGACTACCACCCAGCTTGCCCTTGTTACAATATCACAGTTATGTGACCATGATGTCACCAAAGGTTCTTTATTTGAAAGAATCCAGAGGAACTGAAGAGGAGACAGGCAATCTGCGAAACGTGCGTCGGGGTGTCTGTGGCATTGTGGATGGGCATTTATATATGGGTATGTTCTGAACCTTATACATGATATCTCGTAGAGCTATGTTTTTGCACTTATTAAGCACTTTACAACCTGATCTGAACAGCACTTGTTGAGCTTGTTTGAGACATTATTAATGGTCTGCGTTTCTTAGGTACTTTGTACTAGCCCATAGCCTGTTGCTATTTCCACTCTGCCACTATGTGTGTCTTACTTGCATAAAACTCTTTTCCTCTTATATAATGTTCTGTATATGTCAATTGTGACTTTATGAGATTTTATTAATTTTTTGTACTGCTTAGATTTTTTTATAAAATTTACTATTTTATAACATCTCTTTGGTGAGTGGTGTGTGTGGATACTAGGTATCCATTTTTTAGGTTGTTTCATGTACAGTTCAGTATGTGTATATACGTGTGTGTGTGTGTGTGTATACATGTGTATGTGTTTGTGCAGTGTGTGTATATATGTCACCATGACAGAGAGGAGCCAGAAGACCACAGCATACGATTTCTCTTACCTCACCTCTCATCTTCTTATTAAACGGTGTAAATTTATTTGGGCAGTGCAGGGGTTAATCTGCCATGTTGAGAGCTCCTGTAGCTAAGGCATGCAGCTGTGCACTGTTAGACACTCCTATCTCCTATATAAACTGAGTCCAGGCTAACACTCATTGTCAGAGCTAGCGTATGCTGCATGGCTGGAGGTTGTTGTTGGTGGTTATTGGAGTAGGCGGTTGGTGAAATTATCTGTGACTGTTGCTGGGTTTTGAGTGTGTGATGATTCCCTTTCTTCTCCTACTTCGGTTTAACCCCATCCTCCATTCCCCGGTGCATAACTCTGTTGGTAAAGTGTGTACATTTGTATGTTTGGTATTTTTTATTACCCCTGTTCATATTACCTTGTTAGTCTGGCTGATGTATTACGGTACACTATTACTCCCCTTTTCCCTGGGTGGGGGAAGGGTACAGACTGAGGGTGGATTCAGGAGCTAAGGCGAGGTATGTGGCCCCGGCATCTTCCCTATCAGAAGTAACCTGGGAAACAGGGCAAGATAGGGCACCTCCTAGTGTAAGGGACAGGAAAGAGCCACCCAACAACAGAGTTGTGACATTATACATGTGTATGTGCAGTGTGTGTTTATATACATGTCTGTGTGCATTGTGTGTATATACTTGTGTTTGCGCAGTGTGTGTGATGACATTCTTATATTTAAATAAATGTTGATTTTTTTTTTTGTTCAAGAATAAATGTGGATGAGGATTGTTATTCATGGAAAAACAATAAGACATCCCCTGAGAATAGACGGTAATGCATCTTTCGGGGCACATAATAATATAAGACGCTGTCATATTTTCGGAGAAATACAGTATATAGTTGCTAGCTCTGCATTGAACTCTGAGACAAACACGATTTTTTCTATATTGCTGAGTCTACTCTGCTATAATGTATAACCCAGCTCTGTTTCATCAGATCTTCTACGCTGAGTTAATTCTACTTTGGCGCTAGATCTACTCTGCTTTTGAACCTACTGTGCAATTCAGCTCTGCTTTACTGGTTTCTCCTCAATGAGACACCTCTACTTTCCTATGGATTTTTCATCTGTTGCTATAATCTTACCTCTTCATTGGATTCCATTATTCCCGTTTGATCCTACTATTTCCATCCTCCCATAACAGCTTCCATTGTTCAATCGGGTTCTTCCTGTTGCACCAAAGGCATTTGTCCATGCTGCATACATACTGCTCATTAGTACTAAAACCCACCATTCATAATTTATGGCTGTCGGCCATCTCAGCCATCACGTCCATAATCAGAGTTGCTCTTTAGGCCAAGTGCTGCTCTGTTCCCTGCAAGAAAGCCACTAACTGACATGTCATTCGGCTTATCTTCGGGAGAACAATCTGATTGGTAGTCTGAAAGTGGACATGTGCGATCAATATCTCTCCATGACCATCAGTTGGCCGGCACCTCTATCCACAATAAACCGTTGGCTGAACCTGTCAATATCGGTTAGTTAGTCTTAAGTGTATGAAGGCCTTAAGGGCTTTGAGTAGGCACCTCACCCGGTGACATATAACATGCTGCTTATGTAAAAAATGCAGATGTCGATCTGAGTAGCAGGATCTGCCTCTGTCTCCCCAGAGTACAAGGGGTAGATGTGTGGATTCAGTATCTCTGGTATCCTGTGGTGAGAAGGATTAATTGCCACAACTCAATTATCCAATGAAACAGAATAGGTCATCAGCTAACCCAAACCAGAGTTGTAATGTATACATTATTTTCTCAGGTTGACATCCATCTGCATGCCATGCACATATATACAGTATGTGCGGTACACAATATACTATGCAAACCACAAGTGTGTTTGAGGTGAGAATGTTGGAAGTCAAGTCATCAATTAGAAATTTAAGGCTACACGAGAAGGAAACTGATCCCATGGATGACAGGCAGCGCTTAAAATAAGAAATACATAATTGAGTTAAAGCTGAAGTGGCAAATTTGCAAAAACACTTTAGTATTGGAGTGAGCTGGTGATATATATGATTGCTTTGTATAAAAGAGGCCTGGTGGATAGACATGTGATACAATCTTTCCATCTGGGAATAATCTAAATATATCAAGTTATTTTTCATAAAAGGTTTCAAATTCTGTGACCAAAACCGCTAAATCAGGAATAACATTTTATCCAGTGTCAGTCTGTAGCCGTATGCATGCAATATGCCTCGTTATGCTTTTTTTAAAACCTTCTGGGGGAAAAAATTCCCTAAGAAAAAAATATCATATGCCTATGTTCTCTAATTTAGAAATTCTTTAATACTTGGTATGTAATAGAACATCATCCACTTAAACTGTTTAGTCAAAAGTATGGGGAAACTACACGTTGCATCTAAAGGAGCTTTTCTGATCTCCCATTCTACATCCATAAGCATTAATATGGCGTTGGTCACACTTCAGTTACAACAGCTCCCACTCTTCTGGGAAGGATTCCTACTAGCGATGACCAAATGTGCTTGGCGATATTCGGATATCACTTGAGTATGACGGTCCTCAGATCTGCTCGTTACTCTGCAACCATTAGCCGTGCTCGATTTCAAACTTGAATCCCTGCCCAGCATGCTTGGCACCTTTCACACAGGCAAAAAGTATGTGGGAATTGCCTGCGTGCCACTGTAATGTCGTAGCTATCTTGGTAGTGAAATTATTGTGATTGTCTGGCTGTGTGACATCATCATGGGCTATAAAAGAACAGGCACTGTCAGTTTTGGTACACTGATACCATTGCACAGCTCTGTGACAGTTGTTATTGGAGAGAGAGAGTGCTTGGCAAGACCTTTGTGTAGAGTTTAACGAATCAGAGGCCTGTAGTGTTGATACTAGTGCTGAAGCTGAACCATCATACTAACAGCCCTTGTAAGGGCTAATTTTGCACTTTGCTGTTGTATCACATACATTCTGCAATTAGCATAGGGAAGGAGAGACAGCTGCAGGAGCAGGGAGGGTGGTTGAGTACAGTCTCTAGGCAGGGATTAGGGCTTTGCAGTTCGTTGCTAAATATAGCTGCGGCAGTTGCCCACATTCTTTTTTATGTGTATGATAAAATTGACTGTATTGTGATCCATAGAGTATTACTTGCTTTGTGGTAAATGTTGGTGTTATATAACACTCCAAAAGAGTGTTGAAACATTTTTCTGGATTCACTTATTCACCCATAGAGTATTCCGTGCTGTGGGGTACAGTTCTATGGCACATAACACTCCAAAAAAGCGGTGAAATTTTTCTGGATACACTTACTCATCCACAGGGTATTAAGTGCTCTGGGGTACATTTATGTGACATATAACACTCCAAAAAAGCATTTAAAAATGTTTCTGCATTAACTTACTCATTAATAGAGTATTCCATGCTTTCTGGTACATGTCTGTGGTATATAATGCTCCAAAAAGGCTTTCAAACATTTTCTGTATTCACTTACTCATACATAGAGTATTACACCCCTTGGGTACATTTCTTTGGTATAGAACTCTCCAAAAAAAGGTGATTTTTTTTTTGCTGTATTCAATTACTCATCCATATACTATTACGTCCAGTGGTATGTAAAACTCAAAAAAAGCATTTGAAAATTTATCTGCATTCAATTACTCATCCGTAGAGTATTTATGTTACATTTCATTGGTAAATAACCCTCCAAAAAAGCATTCAAAATGTTTTCAGTATTGAATTGCTCATTTATAGATTATTACATCCTCTGGGGTACATTTCTGTGGCATATAACCTTCCAAAAAGGAATGCAAAAATATTCACCATTATATTGCTCATCCATAGAGCATTATGTGCTCTGGGGTACATTTCAGTAGTATATAACCTTCTATAAAAGCATTCAAAATTGTTTCTGTATTCACTTATTCATAGAGTACTATGTCCTCTGGGGTACATTTTGGTGATATATAACCCTCCAAAAAATGTTCAAAAAATTTTCAGTATTCAGTTACTCATCCGTAGAGTATTCCATGCTCTGGGTACATCATGAAGGTATGTAAAACTCCAAAAAAGTGTTCAAAAACTTATCCAGATACTCATCCATATAGTTCGGTATTATATTGCTCATTCGTAGAGTATTACGTGCTCTTGGGTACATTTTGGTGGTATACAACCTTTTAAAAAACAGTTCACAAATTTTTTCTGGATTCAATTAGTCATCCATAGAGGATTAGGTGCTTTCTGTGACAAAACCATTGAAAAATTTGTCAGTATATCAATTACTCATCCATATACTATTACCTGGTCTGTGGTACATTTCGGGGTAACAGTCCAAAAAAGCGTTCAAACCCTTTTCTGTATTCAATTACTCATCCATATATTATTGCGTGGTTTGTGGTACATTTCGGCATTAAATAACACTCAAAAAGCGTTGACTTTTTTTTCTGGTTTCAATTACTCATCCATAATGTATTGCATGATTTGTGGTACTGCTTCAGGTGACCAATTTGTTTTTAAATTAAAAATAAACTTGGTTTCAAGAGATCTACAAATTAGAAAATGCATGAGGCGTACGTGGAAGTGGATACTGATGATGGTGCACGCAGACGGCGAGGACGTGGGGCAGGTGCAACTATGCCTGTTGCTGGTGCACAAGAAACATTCCCATCCATGACACATAGACTCCTGTCCCATTTTGCAGGGAGGCACAGTACACCACTTCTGAACCCAAACCAGTGTGAACAGGTGGTAGGTTGAATAGCAGATAATGCTTCCAGCATGCTTGGCACCACCACCCAGTCTTCCACATGATCCAGTCTCACCAACCAACAGTCTGGCTCACTTAATCATCACCCTGATCCTCCTTCATCCCACTTTGTTGAGTACCAGGGGACTAGTGATCCCACACTAGGACACTCCAAGGGGCTCTTTACAACATCAGTTCTTGATTGTGGCTTGTACATATATTTTTTGGGGAAATAAGTATTTGATCCCCTGCTGATTTTGTAAGTTTGCCCACTGACAAAGACATGAGGGTAGGTTAATTTTAACATTGAGAGATAGAATATCAAAAATAAATCCAGAAAATCACATTGCATAAATTACCGTAATTTTCGGACTAAAAGACTCACTTTTTTCCTCCAAAAATATGTAGGAAAATGGGGGGTGTTATAATTCGGCAGCCGAGGAGGACGGTAGCCAAAATAGCCAAGGCAGCCTGACACACAGAGAGGTTGGTAACTAACGGATTGCAGACCCCTAAACTAACCACACAACTAGAAGTAGCCGTGGGACGTACCTACGATGACATAGACGCCTCGACACAGCCGGAGAGATAACTAAGCCTAAAGGTGAAAGGGAAAGGCTAACTGCCCCGGAGTAGCACCCCAATTTCCCCAAAGGAATAGGTAGCCCCCACACAATTATTGGCGGTGAGACAAGATGAAATACAAACTCAGGCAGAAAATATAGTAAGCAAACGCTGGGGCCCAAAACTAACTAGATAGGACAGGAGAGGAAAGAATACTGTCTGCAATCTGGAAAAACCCTAGAAAAAATTCCAACAAGTCTGATTTTCAAAAATACTGAGACAACACGATCTCTCCCCGCTAGATCAGAACTCTGGTGTAAACAGGTAGCTATCAAGCAGACACTGAACTAACAGGAAATAAATATATTGGGAAATGGCGGGACGTAAAAAAATTGGTGGGATGCGAGAGAATGAATATAAATGAACTAATTAAAACAATGAAATGACCTAAGGTATGAAATACACATGAGATTAGAATAAAAAATAGGCCTTTATTGACAATTGGCTGAATACAGATACCACAAGAATTGTATATATGTTAAAAGATTAATACAGATAGTAACAAATAATGATATAAAAATAGACAATGGCACACTCACAAGTATAGCCAAATAGGCAAAATTTATAGAGGCTAGTAGGTGTAACCTGGTGGTAATATACACATATGTTCACATTGAGTTTTTTTCAAGAAAATTTTTTAATAAAAAATTAAAAAACTAAAAAATTAAGTGCAAGTGAGCAATTGCCCAAAATGTGCGTTAAACCTGAATAAACACAATCAGTAAGCAAAAAAATAATGAAAAAGATGCAAATCAGGCAAAATTGATGTGCTCAGAAAATAAAAAATCAATATGATGTGAAAAAACAAAAGAGTGTATTATGTGCACATTATTTGCTAATCACTACACAAATGTGTGCAAAACACCACCGCACATAGACAAAGTGTCAAAATATATAAAATGCATCAAAGCCCCTTAGAAAACGGTACAATGTGCATTGTGCTAATATATAACCAGTGAAAAAGGAAAAAATCCACAATGTACTATGTGCCAATAATATACCTGAAAACCAATGCAGTACTGGAGTGTGCCACAAATCCGTGCCCCTACGCACGTTTCGGAACTTGTTTCCTTCGTCAGGGGGATGCAGAAATGAGAAATCATGGGCTTTTTATATGTCTGTGTCTAATGAGCTAGTACCGATCCAGCTGTAGCATTGGCGCATGCGCAATTGAGGAAAACAGAGGCGGCATCACACGCAGCGTCACGTGTGGGACGTCAAGACGCCGCTGCCATGCCAACCGTCCATTCCTGAATCGGGCATGCGCACCAGCACGGATCAGGAATCTAGCAAAGAGAGATGTTGGCCAGCTGACAGGAGCTGCAAACAAAAAAGATACAGCTACCCGGTGATAGTAGCGATCGCCATGTCAAGATCAGGAATCTAGCAAGGAGAGATGTTGGCCAGCTGATAGGAGCTGCAGACAAAGAAGATACAGCTACCCGGTAATAGTAGCGATCGCCATGACAACCATCAGCCAATAAGGCCAGCATAACAATGTATATATAAGATCAGGTGACGATTTGGGACAAATGAACTCTCTCATCTAAGATAATTTTTTGCATACATGTATATATACCAAAGGAGAAGTGTGCATACACACCACTATGTCCATGTGTAGACATGCCGCATATACAACAATTGGCATGTAGTTGGCGATGTGAATCAATGTATCACAAAAATTGAGCAAAGTGTGCATTAACAATGGATATATAAATAATGCATATTACATCATATTTACAAAAAATATAAACATGAAACAAATAATAAAGAAAATAATAATGAAATAATACGCAAAAATAAAAAATGAAACCTATATATATATGCATATCAATGAATCTACTAATACTAAATGATATAAATAATCGTAATAAAAAATATAGAATGAAAAATAATAAATAATAAATAAATAAGACATACATGTGAATATAATAATAATAATAAAGATAATAATGACTGACAAAACATATATCCATTGAAGAATACACACACGAAGGTAAATATGCTAATAAACATGAACGTAGATGCATCAGGAGTACATGATGCATATATGATGTTTTCCTTCAGTATGTCATAATGCAGATCAATTCATAAGTAGAAAATTCCCATGAAAACTAAAAGAGAAAAATGATTGATTAAAACCAATAAAATCTAACATATAAAATTATAAAAACGGAACAAAAGATAAACTCTCATTGAGGCCAAGTGGAGATACGGTCCGAAGAGTCCAAATCCACTTGGCCTCAAGTTGAGCAAGACGTTTGCTGACATTTCCTCCCGTACACCACAGTGAAGCAAGTCAATACCAGAAACCTGGAGTAAAGATGGATCACAATGGTGATATACTTTAAAATGCCTCGGCAGTGTCTTGAGGGAGGAAATGTCTTCAATGTCCTCTGCCGCCTTAATCCCCAAAACATGTTCACGAACTCTCACTTTGAGCTGACGAGTAGTGAGACCCACATAGATAAGTGAACAGGGGCAGGTCGCATAGTAAATAACGGCAGAGGAAGTACATGAAATGTTGTGTTTAATATCAAACGTACGCGATTTGTCTGAATTAACAAAGGTTCGTGTCTTCATGATGTTAGGACACGCTACACAAGAGCCACAGGGTTTGCACCCTTTTTGTAGCCTACTATGAGGAAGCCCATTTGTTACTTGTTCATTGGTGTAATGGCTATGGACCAATTGATCACCTAAATTTGGTGACCTCTTAAAGGCCATCTGAGGTCTGTCACCTACATACTTAGAAATGACTGGGTCAGACCTCAGGATTGGCCAATATTTCTTGAGAACAGCTCTCAGGAGGTCACTTTGACCATTAAATTGGGTTATATACCGCACGACTTGATTAGATTTAGGTGCCATTTTGCCGTACAAGGCTTCATGGCGGGTGATATGTCTAGCTCTATTAAAGGCTCTCTTAATGGATCTATTACTATATCCACGTTCCCTAAATCCAGTACCCAAAATTTCAGCCTGCTTCAAAAACTCCTCCTCCTCCTCCGAACAGATGCGTCTGAGACGCAAGAACTGCCCGATGGGGACAGAGTTAATTAAAGCAGGTGGGTGTGAAGAGGTGGCATGAACAAGAGAATTGACTGCTGTCTCCTTCCTGAAAAGACTTGTCTGAAGGCAATCTTGAGAGTCCCTTACCACACGGACGTCTAAAAATTCAATGACATCTTTATGGTGGTTGAATGTCAGCCGCACATTGATAGAATTGTGGTTAAGGGTGTGAATGAATTCAGATAATGCACTGATGGAATCCTGCCAAATGAAAAAAACATCATCAATGTAGCGCGTCCAAAAAGGGACACGCTCCATTGAACTAAAATTGTCAGATAAAAAGAGGTCCCTTTCCCAAAATCCAAGGAACAGGTTGGCATATGATGGGGCAAAAGATGCTCCCATCGCTGTTCCTTGGATTTGGAGAAAAAAGGACCCCTTAAAAATAAAAAAATTGTGTGTCAAAGTAAATTCCAAAAGATTAATGAAAAAAATAATAAAAGCTCTAGTAAAAGAAGAATACTGCAAAAAATATGTAACGGCCGCGATTCCATCAGAGTGCCTTATACATGTGTAGAGTGATTCTACATCACATGTTACCAATGTTGAATTTTGGCCGACGTGAAGTCCATCTATTTTCTTGAGAAAGTCATTTGTGTCTTTCGTATATGAGGGCAGAGATGACACAAACGGTTGTAGGATGGAGTCTATATATTTGTTGACATTTTCTAAAAAATTGCCCCGTCCGGAGACAATAGGTCTCCCCGGCGGAACTTCCTAATTTTTGTGTATCTTGGGCAACAAATAAAGGGTGGGAATAGTGGGTTCTTGAATTATTAAGGCCGTAAATAATTCTTTAGTGATGATGCCTTCATCTTTTGCTTCTTGTAGCAACTTTTTAAGCTGAGTTTGAAATTTGGACAGTGGATTGAAAGTCATTTTTTTATAGCAATCCACATTGTCCAACTGGCGATATGCTTCTGATTCATATAACATTTTAGGCCACACCACAATATTCCCACCCTTATCAGATGGTTTAAAAACCACATCATTAAGTCCTGACAACCTTTTTAAGCCCATTTTTTCATCATGACTCAGATTATTTGTTTGGGGATAGAAAGGAATGTTATTTAATTCATTACTGACAGTCCTAACAAACACTTCCATAGCTGAACAAGAAGACAATGGAGGAAATTTCATAGATGGTTTCTTAATAATATCAGGAACCTCACCTTCAATGAGGAGATGTTCCCTGGCCAGGGATTCCAAATTAGCTAACGCCTCTTGTTCCGTCTCTGTAGGAAAGGTTATAGTATCATTGGTGTTATGAAAAATCCGTTTGAAAATTACCCTCCTAGCAAACAAGTGCAAATCTTTTACTGCCGTAAAACAATCAAAGTGAGCTGTAGGACAGAACATCAACCCCTTAGTAAGGACATTGATTTCTGCCGGTGAAAAAACATGAGTGCTCAGATTAATTACCTTTAACCCCTTCACCCCCAAGGGTGGTTTGCACGTTAATGACCGGGCCAATTTTTACAATTCTGACCACTGTCTCTTTATGAGGTTATAACTCTGGAACGCTTCAACGGATCTTCGCGATTCTGAGATTGTTTTCTCGTGACATATTGTACTTCACGTTAGAAGTAAAATTTCTTCGATATAACTTGCGTTTATTTTTGAAAAAAACGCAAATATGGCGAAAATTTTTAAAATTTTGCAATTTTCAAACTTTGAATTTTTATTCCCTTAAAACAGAGAAATATGTCACATAAAATAGTTAAGAAATAACATTTCCCACATGTCTACTTTACATCAGCACAATTTTGGAACCAAAATTTTTTTTTGTTAGGAAGTTATAAGGGTTAAAAGTTGACCAGCGATTTCTCATTTTTACAACAAAATTTACAAAGCCATTTTTTTTAGGGACCACCTCTCATTTGAAGTCACTTTGAGGGGTCTATATGGCAGAAAATACCCAAAAGTGACACCATTCTAAAAACTGCACCCCTCAAGGTACTCAAAACCACATTCAAGAAGTTTATTAACCCTTCAGGTGCTTCACAGGAACTAAAGCAACTTGGAAGGAAAAAATGAATATTTAACTTTTTAGCCACAAAAATGATCTTTTACAAACTTTTTTTTT
Source organism: Oophaga sylvatica (assembly GCA_033576555.1). Lineage (NCBI taxonomy): Eukaryota > Metazoa > Chordata > Amphibia > Anura > Dendrobatidae > Oophaga > Oophaga sylvatica. Next base: position 608,932,252 of record JARQOD010000002.1, on the reverse strand, counting down.
ATTTTCACAAGGGTAAAAGGAGAAAATGGACAGATAAGGTTGTTATGCAATTTCTCCTGAGTACGCCAATACCCAATATGTGGGGGAAAACCACTGTTTGGGCACACGGCAGAGCTCGTAAGGGAAGGAGCGCCGTTTGACTTTTTCAAACTAAAATTGGCTGGAATTGAGATTGGACGCCATGTCGTGTTTGGAGAGTCCCTGATGCGCCTAAACAGTGGAAACCCCCACAAGTGACACCATTTTGGAAACTAGACCCCCTAAGGTACTTATCTAGATCTGTTGTGAGCACTTTGAACTCCCAAGTGTTTCACAAAAGCTTATAATGCCTGGGTGTGAAAAAAAAAAAAACAATTTTCCACAAAAATGATTTTTTAGTCCCAAATTTTTGAATTTTCCCAAGGAAATTGGACCCCAAAAGTTGTTTTCCAATTTGTCCTGAGTACGCTGATACCCCATATGTGGGGGGGGGAACTGTTTGGGTGCACGGCAGGGCTTGGAAAGGAAGTAGTAACGTTTTGGAATGCAGACGTTGATGGGGGTCATGTTCCGTTTGCAGTGCCCCAGATGAGCCTAAACAGTGGAAACCCCCCACAAGTGACCCCATTTTGGAAACTATACCCCCTAAGGAACTTATCTAGATCTTTGGTGAGCACTTTGAACCCCCAAGTGCTTCACACAAGTCTATAATGCCCGGGCATGAAAATAAAAAATCCTATTTTTTTTTCCCACAAAAATTCTTTTAGTCACTAATTTTTTATTTTCTCAAGGGTAACAGGAGAAATTGGACCACATAAGTTGTTGTCCAATTTGTCCTGAGTACGCTGATACCCCATATGTGGGTGGGAACCACTGTTTGGGCGCACGGCAGAGCTCGGAATGGAAGGAGCACCATTTGACTTTTTCCAACCAAAATTGGCTGGAATTGAGATTGGATGCCATGTTGCATTTGGAGAGCCCCTGATGTGCCTAAACAGTGGAAACCCCCCACAAATGACCCCATTTTGGAAACTAGACCCCCTAAAGAACTTTTCTAGATCTTTGGTGAGCAATTTGAACCCCCAAGTGCTTCACACAAGTTTATAACGTAGAGCCGTAAAATTTAAAAATCATATTTTTTCCACAAAAATGATCTTTTCACCCCAATTTTTATTTTTCCAAGGGTAACAAGACTCCAAAAGTTATTGTGCAATTTGTCCTGAGTGCGCTGATACCCCATATGTGGGGGTAAACCACTGTTTGGGTGCATGGCAGAGTTTGGAAGGGAAGGAGCGCCGTCTGACTTTTTCAACGCAGAATTGGCTGGACGCCATGTCGTGTTTGGAGAGCTCCTGATCTGCCTAAACAGTGGAAACCTCCATAAATGACACCATTTTGGAAACTAGACCCCTCAAGGAACTTATCTAGATGTGTGGTGAGAACTTTTAACCCCCAGGTGTTTCACTAAAGTTTATAACGTACAGCTGTAAAATAAAAAATCTTTTTTTTTTTTTTACAAAAATGATTTTTTCGTCCCCAATATTTTATTTTCACAAGAGTAACAGAAGAAATTGGAACCCAAAAGTTGTTGTCCAATTTGTCCTGAGTACGCTGATACCCAATATGTGGGAGAAAACTACTGTATGGGCGCACGTCAGGGCTCGGAAGGGAAGTAGTGACGTTTTGGATTGCAGACTTTGATGGAATGGTCTGGGGGCGTCATGTCACATTTGGAGAGCCCCTGATGCACCTATACAGTGGAAACCCCCACAAGTGACCCCATTTTGGCAAATAGACCCCACAAGGAACTTATCTAGATGTGTGGTGAGCACTTTGAACCCCGAAGTGCTTCACAGAAGTTTATAACGTACAGCCGTAAAAATAAAAAATCTTTTTTTTTTTTACAAAAATGATTTTTTTTGCCCCCAATATTTTATTTTCACAAGGGTAACAGGAGAAATTGGACCCCAAAAGTTGTTGTCCAATTTGTCCTGAGTACGCTGATACCCAATATGTGGGAGAAAACTACTGTATGGGCGCACGTCAGGGCTCGGAAGGGAAGTAGTGACGTTTTGGATTGCAGACTTTGATGGAATGGTCTGGGGGCGTCATGTCGCATTTGGAGAGCCCCTGATTCGCCTAAACAGTGGAAACCCCCCACAAGTGACCCCATTTTGGAAAATAGACCCCACAAGGAACTTGTCTAGATGTGTGGTGAGCACTTTGAACCCCGAAGTGCTTCACAGAAGTTTATAACGCACAGCCGTAAAAATAAAAAATCCTTTTTTTTTTTTGCAAAAATTATTTTTTTGCCCCAATACTTTATTTTTACAAGGGTAACAGGAGAAATTGGACCCCAAAAGTTGTTGTCCAATTTGTCCTGAGTACGCTGATATCCAATATGTGGGAGAAAACTACTGTATGGGTACACGTTGGGGCTCGGAAGGGAAGTAGTGACGTTTTGGATTGCAGACTTTGATGGAATGGTCTGGGGGCGTCATGTCGCATTTGGAGAGCCCCTGATGCGCCTAAACAGTGGAAATCACCAACAAGTGACCCCATTTTGGAAAATAGACCCCACAAGGAACTTATCTAGATGTGTGGTGAGCGCTATGAAGCCCCAAGTGCTTCACAGAAGTTTATAATGTACAGCCGTAAAAAACAAAAAAATATTTTTTTTTGTACAAAAATGATATTTTCTCCCCAGTTTTTTATTTTCCCAAGGGTAGCAGAAGAAATAGGACAAATTGCACAATAACTCTTGGGGTCCAGAGTACGCTGATACCCCATATGTGGGGATAAACTACTGTTTGGACGCATGGCAGAGCTGAGAAGTGAAGGAGCACCGTTTGACTTTTTCAACGCAGAATTGGCTGGAATTGAGATCAGACGCCATGTCACATTTGGAGAGCCCCTGATGTGCCTAAACAGCGGAAACCCCCCAATTCTAACTCCAACCCTAACCCAACACACCCCTAACCCTAGTCCCAACCCTAACCACAAACCTAACCCTAACACACCCCTAATCCCAACCCTAACCCTAATCCTAACTTTAGCGCCAACCCTAACCCTAACTTTAGCCGCAACCCTAACCCTAACCCTAATGGGAAAATGGAAATAAATGCTTTTTTTTAATTTTATTATTTTTCCCTTACTAAGGGGGTGATAAAGGGGGGTTTGATTTACTATTTATGGCGGGTTTTTATGATTGGCAGCTGTCACGCTAAAAGACGCTTTTTATTGCAAAAATAGTTTTTGCATCATCACATTTTGAGAGCTATAATTTTTGCATATTTTGGCCCACAGAGTCATGTGAGGTCTTATTTTTTGCGGGACGAGTTGACGTTTTTATTGGTACCATTTTTGAGCACGTGACGTTTTTTGATCGCTTTTTATTTCGATTTTTGGGAGGTTAGAATGAACAAAAATCAGCAATTCATGAATTTCTTTTGGGGGAGGCGTTTATACCGTTCCGCGTGTGGTAAAATTGATAAAGCAGTTTTATTCTTCGGGTCAGTACGATTATGGCGATACCTCATTTATATCATTTTTTCATGTTTTGGCGATTTTATAGAATAAAAACAATTTTATATAAAAAATAATTATTTTTGCATCGCTTTATTCTGCGAGCTATAACTTTTTTATTTTTTCGCTGATGATGCTTTATGATGGCTCGTTTTTTGCGGGACAAGATGACGTTTTCAGCGGTACTATGTTTTTTTATATCGGTCTTTTTGATCGCGTGTTATTCCACTTTTTGTTCGGCGGTATGATGATAAAGCATTGATTTTTTGCTTCGTTTTTTTTTTTTTTTTTTTAAGGGGTTCACTAAAGGGGTTAACTAGTGGGACAATTTTATAGGGGGGGTCGTTACGGACGCGGCGATACCAAATATGTGTACTTTTATTGTTTTTTTTTTTATTATTTACAGGAAGAAGTGAATTTATTGGGGAATATTTTTTATTTTTTTTTATTTATTTGGATTTTTTTTTTACACATGTTTATTTTTACTTTTTTACTTTGTCCCAGGGTGGGACATCACAGTATTTTATCAGATCGCTGGTGTGACAGTGTGCACAGCACTCTGTCACACCAGCGATCGCACAGGCATAGATGCAGGCTTCTCAGTGCCTGCTCTCGGCAGGCACTGAGGTAGCCGCCTCCCTCCAGGACCCCGGCGCCATCTTGGATCCGGGTCCTGGGAGGGAGGAAGCCCTCAGAACAGCGCGATCACATCGCGCTGCTCTGAGGGTCTCAGGGGGGCGCGCAGGGAGCCCCCACCCTGCGCGATCCTCCCCTGTGCCCCCAGTACACCGCGATCATGTTTGATCGCGGTGTGCAAGGGGTTAATGTGCCGGGAGCGGTCCGTGACCGCTCCTGACACACAGTCATGGGTGTCAGCTGTGATAATCAGCTGACACCCGGCGGCGATTAGCTGCGCTCCCCTCAGGAGCGCAGCTGATCGCCTATGACGTACTATCCCGTCCCCGGTCATACGGGCCCAGGTACCATGGACGGGATAGTACGTCCGATGGCAGTAAGGGGTTAATTGATTATTACTTGCTTCAGGAGAGTAGTTTCTTTTGTTGGGAAGAAAACGGAGATTTCTTTTCCTTTTAGGTGTATTCATAGAGGACACAGAGACGGAAGAAGATGCTAGGGAGACGTCACTCATGGAAGGATGTGATACGTTTGACATAGACCGTTCTTTATTGACATTATGTTGTCTTCTCCAATTATAAATTCTCCCTAAGGAAAAGTCATTTTGATCTCTGGACAATTTATTGGTATGCTTTTTCTGAATGTCCTTTACCAATAATTCCAACTCCTTATCCAAGGAGTCATTAAGATTTTTGAATTGTTCTAAGGATAAATTTGATTTAGCTTTGTCAAACAATTCCTCCAATGATTTATCAACATCTCCAATGGATTTGGTATTTAAACCAATTAGAAGCTCCATTAACTTCCAGGAAGTTTCGTTGCAGACTTTTTCCCATTCAGCCACAAACACATCATCCTCTATATTTAGATTCGGGTGGTCAGCCATCCTTCTGTTTGGTGATATCAATAATATAATATATAGATACATTTATTACTTTATCATATTATATCACTTATATTATCTCATATTTTCCATTTTTTCTATTATTTGATATCGCATTGTGTATGACTGAACTAACAGGGACTGAACAAATAAACAGTGGTAAATGAGAAACAGAGACCAGCAGAGGCCCCAGCCGGGGAACCCGGCTAACCCCACTCCAGAAGGGCAGAAAAACCAAAGGAAAACAAGAGCCAAAGAAACAAGCAGCAAATAACTTATCTGACAGTTGCAGGAGACAGCAGGAAGAAAGATGACTTCCAAATGGGACCAGGAAGAACAACAAATCACCGGCGAGGATCATGGGAAGTTTACTCCCTTATATCTCCCTAGTCAGTGCTACCTGATTGCCAATTGTCCACAGCTGATGGACTTCTGTTAGCAAAGGCAGCTTCACTACTATCAGCAGCCACCAGAGGAAGCCCAAACTCCGAAGTCAGATCCAGAGCGTTCACAACAGGGGGTGCGTCTTATAGTCCGGATGTACAGGCTCTGGCTGTGGTGGGGAGGTGGGGACACAGCATCGGCGGAGCAACAGCTCACAGGAGGCTGGAGCCAGCGGCTGCGGCTATCTTCTGTGCCCGCTGCTAAAGAGAAATGAATATTCATTGCATTCCATTCCCATGAGTGTGGAGGGCTATGAATATTCATTTCTCTTTAATAGCGTCTTGGTATGATTGGCACCCAACCATGGCCCTGGTATGTATGGCCCCATCCTTATGATTGGTCCCCACCCACCACCATCCTGGTATACATGGCCCCATCAGAAAACAATAAAAAAAAAACATTACACTTACCTTCCCGTCACTCTCTCGCAGCATCTTGTTCAAATCCCAGCAGCTGCTTTATGCTTGTAAGCAGCGCATGGCATGGACGTCATGCTCTGCTTGCAAGCCAAAGGGATGCTGCTGGAATACTCACTGTTCTGCATGCCGGAACTGTGTGCACACAGAGCAGTGAGTATTCATTGCTCTTCAGTAGCGCGCACAATGTCAGCCGCCAGCTTCCTGCTGCTGCCGGCGGTCACGTCATGGGGCCATGCATACTAGCACGAGATGAGGGCCCTGCATACCAGTATAGGGATGAGGCCATGCCTACTAGAATGAGATGGGGGCCCTGCATAGCAGGATAGGGATGGGGCCATGCATGCTAGGATAGGGATAAGGACATCATTCCTGCCAGGATAGGGATGAGGGGGACAATTCCTACCAGGATAGGGATGGGGGGGCAATGCACACCAGGATAGGGATGAAGAGTCATGCATACCAGGATAGGGATGAGAGGGCCATGCATATCAGTATAGGGATGAGTGATCCATGCATACCAAGATAGGGATGAGGGGGCCATGCACACCAAGATAGGGATGAGGGGGCCATGCATACCAGGGTAGGGAGGAGGGGGCCATGTATATCAGGATGGGAATGAGGGGACCATATATACCAGGATAGGGGATATTAAGTACACCAACTGTAGTTGCCTCATTCAAATATTGTGAACAAAGTGTAGTTGTGGTACTTCTACACTTATGAAAGCTCTGCACACAGTGTAAAGCTAGCCAAAAATTACAACTAGAATCATCCATACACCCTTCAAGGCATCAACTGTCCTGCCTCATAAAAAAAATTAAGAAAGTGTAGTTGTAGCACTTCTACACTCATAAAGGCTTTGTGTAACGGGTCTGGGAGGCGGAACCTCTGAGCTTTATTATACAAGGAGGCTTTCCTTGTAAAGGAGCGGGTGGCGCCCGGTAAGACGGATAGGAAGTCACTGCAAGTGACGGGGGCAGTCTCTGGATAGACAGGCGGGTAGTCACGGCAAGTGACCGGGGGAGTCCCTGGGTAGACAGGCAGGAAGTCACGGCAAGTGACCGGGGCAGTCTCTGGGTAGACAGGCGGGTAGTCACGGCAAGTGACCGGGGAAGTCTCTGGTTAGACAGGCAGGAAGTCACGGCAAGTGACCGGGGCAGTCTCTGGGTAGACAGGCAGGTAGTCACGGCAAGTGACCGGGGCAGTCTCTGGTTAGACAGGCAGGAAGTCACAGCAAGTGACCGGGGCAGTCTCTGGGTAGACAGGCAGGTAATCACGGCAAGTGACCGGGGCAGTCTCTGGTTAGACAGGCAGGAAGTCACAGCAAGTGACCGGGGCAGTCTCTGGTTAGACAGGCAGGAAGTCACAGCAAGTGACCGGGGCAGTCTCTGGATAAACAGGCAGGCAAGGAGCCGGGGCAGTCTTTGACTGGACAGGTATATACGACCTGAGACGGTGGAGCCTCCCGGTAGGCTAGCAGGCAGATGACAGATGAACGCCCCCAAGTGAGCAGGCGAGAATCTCTGGAACAGCCGATGAACACCGCAGGTGATGGCCGAACCTCCAGGTAGGCTTTCAGTCAGATGAGCGCCCCAAGTGAGCAGGCGAGAGTCTCTGGAATTGCCGATGGTCACCGCATGTGACGGCCGAACCTCCAGGCAGGCTTGCGGGCAGGTAGCAGACAGCAGACTGGCAGGAAACAGGCAGGTAACTGGTAACGGACCCTGAGGGCTGAAGCAGAGTAAACAGTGCAACAACAACATTGCTCGGGCACCTCCATTAAGGAGGAAGTACTTTATATAGGGAGGAGTCCTCCGGCATTGGCCGGGGACCTTTTTGAAAAATGCGCGCGGCCCCTTTAAGAGCAGGGGAGCGCGCGGGCGCGCGCCCTAAGACCAGAAGCAGGGAAGGAGCACGCGGCCCCAGCAGGGCGGAAGGAGGACGCTGAGCGCGGGTAAGGGGGGCGACGTCCCTGCCTGGCAGAGGACGCTGTCGCAGGGGAACAGCGTCCCTGCCTGGCAGAAGGCAGGGACGCCGATGCTACAGTACCCCCCCCTTAGGCCCCCCCTCTTTAGGCCAGAAAGAAATTTAGCTAGGATGAGAGGGGCATGGATGTTCTCCCGAGGCTCCCACGTTCTCTCCTCAGGACCAAACCCCTTCCAATCCACCAGAAAATAGGTCTTTCTTATTACTTTTTTTGTGGCCAGAATGTTCTCTACCTCAAATTCGTCTTCAGCAGACACTGGAGCAGGAGGTGTACCTGTAGACTTGACAAAAGAATTAAGTACCACCGGTTTGAGGAGAGATACATGGAAGGAGTTAGGAATCCACAAATTGGCCGGGAGTTTCAATTTATAGGACACCGGGTTGATCTGACTGATGATCTCAAAAGGACCGATGAACCGAGGACCCAACTTGTAGGAAGGAATCTTGAGCCGGACATACTTGGACGAAAGCCAGACCTTATCTCCAGGACAGAATTGAGGAGGATCCAAACGTCTTTTGTCAGCATGTTTCTTCATGCGCTCGGATGACAGAATGAGTGCGGACCGGGTACTCTCCCATATGGAGGAAAATTCGTTAACCAGAGATTCCGCAGCTGGATTGTCCACAGAGATGGAGACAGGAACAGGGATCCGGGGTGTTGACCGAAGACTACAAAAAACGGAGATTTGGAGGAAGATTCGCTCTTGTGATTGTTATAAGAGAATTCGGCCCAAGGCAGGAGATCCACCCAGTCAGAATGGTGGGCATTAACGAAGTGCCGGAGATAACTGGTCAGATTCTGATTGATTCGCTCGACTTGTCCATTGGACTGTGGGTGGTAAGCAGAGGAGAAATCCGAGGTGACGTCTAGCAACTTACAAGTGGCTCTCCAGAAACGTGAGGTGAACTGAACCCCACGATCCGACACAATGTGACGAGGCAGACCATGAAGACGGAAAATGTGGCGGATAAAGTCTTTAGCCAACTCGGGTGCAGACGGAAGCCCTGGCAGGGAATGAAGTGAGCCATCTTGGAGAATCGGTCAACGACCACCCAAATGACCGTACAACCGGCAGAGACGGGCAGATCTGTTATGAAGTCCATGGCTATATGCTGCCAGGGAGCAGCGGGTACAGGAAGCGGAAGAAGACGGCCGGCAGGCAGGTGTCTCGGAACTTTGTTGCGGGCACAGGAGACACAGGCAGAAACAAAGTCTATTACGTCTTTGTGCAGGGTAGGCCACCAGTAATGCTGAGTAATGAGCTGGAGGGTCTTTTTCTGACCAGCGTGGCCAGCTAGCTTAGACGAATGACCCCAGTGTAGGACTCTCTTCCGATCGGTTACCGATACGAACGTCTTGCCAGGAGGGAGACGATTTAGACTCACGGGAGCCACCCGCATCACTCTGGCGGGATCGATGATATGTTTAGGTTCCTCCTCGAGATCCGACACCAGGAAGGACCGGGACAAGGCGTCCGCCTTGATGTTCTTGTCGGCCGGGCGAAAATGTAACAGAAAATCAAAGCGGGCAAAAAACAAGGACCACGGGCCTGGCGAAGGTTAAGTCTCTGGGCATGCTGGAGGTAAGCCAGATTCTTGTGGTCAGTGTAAATGATTACCGGATGAAGAGCCCCCTCGAGTAGGTAACGCCACTCCTCCAATGCCAGCTTGATGGCCAATAACTCTCGGTCTCCTATGGAGTAATTGCGCTCAGAAGAGGAGAAGAGTTTGGAGAAGAAGCCGCAAGATACCATCCTCCCGGATGAAGATTTTTGAGTAAGTACCGCTCCGGCTCCAGAAGAGGAAGCGTCCACCTCCAGAAAGAACTGCTTGTTGCCATCCGGGCGATGCAGCACTGGAGCGGAAGAGAAGGCCTGTTTTAAAGAAAGAAAGGCCTCCTCAGCTTCGGGCGTCCACTGTTTGGGATTAGCATCCTTGCGGGTGAGCGCGGAGATTGGAGCAGTCCTGGAAGAGAAGTGCGGTATGAAAAGACGGTAATAATTGGCGAATCCCAGGAACCGCTGAATGGCCTTCAACCCCTCCGGTCGGGGCCATTTCTCGATGGCAGACAGTTTCTCCGGATCCATTCGTAGGCCTGTCTGAGAAATGATGTAGCCCAAAAACGGAAGCGAGGTCTGCTCAAAGAGGCACTTCTCATATTTGGCGAAGAGGTGATTCTGCCTGAGCCTGAGCAGAACCTGACGAACATCCCTCGGTGAGACTGGAGATCCGGAGAGAAGACCAAGATGTCGTCTAGGTACACCACAACGCAGGAGTAGAGAAGGTCTCGGAAGATGTCATTGACCAACTCCTGAAAGACTGCTGGAGCATTACAGAGACCAAAGGGCATAACCAAATACTCGTAGTGGCCGTCCCGGGTATTGAATGCCGTCTTCCATTCATCTCCCCGACGGATACGGACCAGGTTATATGCCCCACGGAGATCCAGTTTGGTGAAGATTCTAGCCCCCCTCAGACGATCAAACAATTCTGGAATGAGCGGAAGAGGGTACTTATTCTTCACCGTGATCAAATTTAGACCTCTGTAATCAATACAGGGACGGAGAGAGCCGTCTTTCTTTTTTACGAAGAAGAAACCTGCTCCCGCTGGGGGGTGGATTTCCGGATGAATCCCTTAGCCAAATTCTCCTCGATATATTCGGACATCGACCTGGTCTCAGCAGCGGACAATGGGTAAATACGCCCACGGGGAGGCGTAGTACCGGGTAGCAGGTCGATAGGGCAATCATACGGTCTGTGCGGGGGTAATGTCTCTGCTTCCTTTTTATTAAAGACATCAGCGAAAGACCAATATGGAATCGGGAGCCCTGGTAGATTAGTTGGTGTAGGAGAAGGACGGACGGGATGAACAGGAACCAAACAAGTTTTATGACAGTCCTGTCCCCAGCGAATGATCTCTCCAGTCTGCCAGTCGAGCACGGGTGCATGCTTTTGGAGCCAAGGCAGACCTAGTAAGAAAGCGTGTGAGAGTCCAGGCAGAACATGAAACGAGATGCTCTCAGAATGCAGCATTCCTACCTGCAGGGTTATGGCTTCAGTTATAAGTTGGATGGGACGTGGTAGGAGACCCCCATCCACAGCAGCAACAGATACTGGTTCATCCAGAGGTTTGGTAGGAATGCGATATTTCTCTACTAGAGCCTGTGAAACAAGATTCCCGGCTGCTCCAGAATCAAGTTGGGCAAGTTCGAAATAACGGTTCTCACCGAGGAGAATTGAGACTGACAACAGCAGAGATGAAGAGGATTTATTTTTGTCTAGGTGGACCTCTCCGAGCGAACCTAGACACAGGCGTTTCCCGACCTCTCTGGGCAGGTACGGATCCAGTGCTCCTTACTGCCACAGTAGAAGCAACTCCTCTCGGTACGGCGTGAGTCCTGACGGGCTTTGACCATCTTGGTCTGGTCGACTTGCATAGGCTCAGAAGAGTGTACCTGAGGAGAAACGGAAGGAGTTACAGGTCTCTGAAAAGAAGGAGCAAGACGAGGAAACCTTCTCTCACGGGTGACCTCTTTAGCGCGCTCCTGGAACCGCAGATCAATTCGATTGGCGAGATTTATTAGGTCATCGAGAGAGGTAGGAATGTCCCGACCAGCAAGTTCATCTTTAATGCGACCGGACAGACCCTCCCAGAAGACAGAGATCAGAGCGTCATTATCCCAAGCTAGCTCCGAGGCAAGGGTATGGAACCGTATGGCATATTGACCCACGGTGAGACTTCCCTGACGGAGACGCAGCAGAGAAGATGCAGAGGAGGTCTTCCGTCCGGGTTCGTCGAATACCTTCCGGAAGGCTGAGAGAAAAGCAGACAGGTCAGACACCAGAGGATCCTCTCTCTCCCAAAGAGGATTTAGCCAGGCCAGGGCCTCTCCGGTGAGATGGGACATGATGAAGGCAATTTTGGCCCGGTCGGAGTTAAACTGGTGTGCCAGGAGTTCAAAATGCAGGGTGCACTGGTTAATGAAACCCCGAGCCAGAGCAGGGTCGCCTCCAAACCGAGGAGGAGCTGAAAGTCGAGGTCCAGGAACAGAAACTACGGAATTGGTAAGCAGCGGAACTGCCGGATTGCGAGTCATGGCGCCCGCGGTGGTTGCTGGTGAAGTAGTCAGGGTGTCCAGGCGGGAATTAACATTCCGCAGGTGACCCAGGATGGACTCCTGTTGAGACCTCTGATGAGACAGTTCATGACACAGGTCAGAGAGCGAAGGGGTTTGGGTGCCACCGGGTTCCATGGCCCGAGCAAACTGTAACGGGTCTGGGAGGCGGAACCTCTGAGCTTTATTATACAAGGAGGCTTTCCTTGTAAAGGAGCGGGTGGCGCCCGGGGAGACGGATAGGAAGTCACTGCAAGTGACGGGGGCAGTCTCTGGGTAGACAGGCAGGTAATCACGGCAAGTGACCGGGGCAGTCTCTGGTTAGACAGGCAGGAAGTCACAGCAAGTGACCGGGGCAGTCTCTGGTTAGACAGGCAGGAAGTCACAGCAAGTGACCGGGGCAGTCTCTGGATAAACAGGCAGGCAAGGAGCCGGGGCAGTCTTTGACTGGACAGGTATATACGACCTGAGACGGTGGAGCCTCCCGGTAGGCTAGCAGGCAGATGACAGATGAACGCCCCCAAGTGAGCAGGCGAGAGTCTCTGGAACAGCCGATGAACACCGCAGGTGATGGCCGAACCTCCAGGTAGGCTTGCAGTCAGATGGCAGATGAGCGCCCCCAAGTGAGCAGGCGAGAGTCTCTGGAATTGCCGATGGTCACCGCATGTGACGGCCGAACCTCCAGGCAGGCTTGCGGGCAGGTAGCAGACAGCAGACTGGCAGGAAACAGGCAGGTAACTGGTAACGGACCCTGAGGGCTGAAGCAGAGTAAACAGTGCAACAACAACATTGCTCGGGCACCTCCATTAAGGAGGAAGTACTTTATATAGGGAGGAGTCCTCCGGCATTGGCCGGGGACCTTTTTGAAAAATGCGCGCGGCCCCTTTAAGAGCGGGGGACGCGCGCGGGCGCGCGCCCTAAGACCAGAAGCAGGGAAGGAGCGCGCGGCCCCAGCAGGGCGGAAGGAGGACGCTGAGCGCGGGTAAGGGGGGCGACGTCCCTGCCTGGCAGAGGACGCTGTCGCAGGGGAACAGCGTCCCTGCCTGGCAGAAGGCAGGGACGCCGATGCTACACTTTGCACACATTGCAAAGCCAGGAAAAAATTATAAGGAGGGTCATCCACTCATCTATAGACCCTTAAAGGCAACAACTGGTGGACCTCATCCAAATATTGAATATTAACACTTTATGTGCTGCTGTCATCTGGTGGTGTGTCGAGGCTAATCCAAGCACTGTCTATTTTTATCAAAATGAGCCTGTCAGCAGTTTCTGTTGACAAGAAAAGCTCCTGTCTATTATGACGCCCTAAGCGGCACTAAAAACCCACTCAGACAAGATGCAAATGGCAGAACAGCACAATGTCTCCAAGCCATAGAGGTATAGCTCATGCAAAGTGTCCAGCTTTGAGACCCAATAGCTGAAGGACGCAGAGGAATTAGGGGAGGCACTGGTTTTGTCGGCCAGGTATTGCTTGACCATTTTTTTTAAACTTTTCCCACCTTGTCAAAAATACCCAGTCATCTGGCCCTGGACACTGGGAGGGTGTTATAAAACTGGCCCAGACCTTTGACAGAGTACCCCTGACTCTGCTGTACCTGGTGTGTGTCCTTTGCCTCTCCTCCATGGTTGGACAAGGAAACTTACCTTCTGCCGCTAGCCTTGGCTGATGAGAATGTTTTCAACATATTTTCCACAATGGCCTTCTGCTAAAGCACCATTTTAGTAGATCTCTCCACTTCAGGAATAAGAGATGCAAGGTTCTCCTTGTAGCGTGGGTCTAGCAGGGTGAACAACCAGTACTCTTGTTTTGCCCAAGTTGAATGTAATGCAAGTATCACGGGAAAGGCAGTGGTACGTAAAGTCTGCCATATGTGCCAAGGCTAAGACTTCCAGGTCTCCATTATAATGACGACTTCCCATGTCCTTCTCCTTAATCTCTTCCTCATTTCCCTCCTCAGCCCATCCACGCAGGAGAGATGGGACGAAGCAGGATCGTTGCGCTGATGATCGTCGCTCACTATCTTTGTGGACTCCTCAAAGTCTTGGAGAACCATACAAATGTCAGACATCCATTCCCACTATTCAGTTGTTATGATTGGAGGCTGAGAAGAATAATGATGGATGTATTGGAGCTAGTATTCCACAACTGGCCTCTGCTGCTCACAAAGTTTTACCAGCATGTGTACTGTGGAGTTCCAGTACGTACATGTACATGATGTGTACGAAGTGCTCTGAGATAGCACATTTGAAATAGAGGATCAGGAAGAGGGTGCAGGAACTAGTGTAGGAGGTGGAGGAAATCCGGATATTGGTAGGGCCAGCAATCTTCAGCATCTGTAGCACTTATTCCATATCAGCATAGCACTCGGCCCCGGCCGCCACAAAATTTACCCACTGTGCCATCAGGGAAATGTAGCGTGAATAGCCACAAGTGCTTGTCCATGTGCTGGTCGTAAAATGGACAGTGTCTGTAATCGCGTTGGTAAGGGCACGGGTGATGTTCCTGGACACGTGCTGGTACAAGGGAGGATTTCACACCTGAAGAAATAGTGGCAGCTGTGGACAAAGTCCTGATGGACCAAATTTTTACACCTCTAGCAAGCCAATTTTGTTTTTTACTTCAAACCAGAAAAATTTCACACAAACCAAGTTCTATAGTATATATGACAATAGTCAATTTTTGAACAACCAAATTTGTACACCTGTAGCAGGCCAATTATTATTTTTTATTTCAAACAAATGAAACTTCACACAAAGCATGTTATACAGTATGTATGACAATAGTACATTTTTTAAACAAAAATATTTGTGAACTGTACTAGTTAAACCACCGTAATTTTACAGAAAGCACGTTAAACTGTATGGATGACTAATTGAATCCAGGGAAAAATTTTGACTTTTTTTTGGAGTTTGATATACCACCTTAATGTAACAATAACTACATTAAACTGAATAGATTACTAATTGAATCCAGAAAAAAAATGTCAATTTTTTTTTAGTTTTAAAACCCACCGTAATGTTGCAATAACCACGTTAAACTGTATGGATTACTAATTGAATCCAGAAAAAAAGATGAACTTTTTGGGAGTTTTAGATACCACCGTAATGTAACAAAAGCACATCACATAATACTCTATGGATGACAAATTCAATCCAGAAATGTTTTTGAATGTAAATATTTTGAAAGTGTTGTTGATGTACTCCTACACTCATAAAGGCTATGCACAAAGTGCAAAGCCAGGAAAAAATTATAAGGAGAGTAATACAGTAATTCTCTTCAGGTGTCCACTTCTTCTACTCCTTCCTCAGGAGGCTGGTCTGACTGCTTCCACCTGCTTCTTGGAGCTGATTCCCTGGTACCTGGGCTGTAAGTGATCTGGCTTTAGGTAGTGCCGGAGTCCTCGACATGCAGAAATGAGCGACATTCCCCTGTGTCACCTGAACTATTGCCTGCTGCTGCATAGGAGGTGGAGATCCCCAAAGACAGTCTGATCTCTTGGGGGTGGCAGCCTCATCTCAATCCAAGAAGGAGCCTCTCTTGCAGCCTTTGAGGCAAGTGTTCCATCTCCATCTCCAGTGGTGAAGGCTGTGGCCTGGGTTCATGCCTTGGTGGTTCAGGGAAAGAGGCTGGTTCCGGACCACAGGCTCCTGCCACCTCCTCTATCTTGCCAGCTAGGTCTGGCTACGATATTCCTATGGTTGCTCCCTCAGGAGAATCACAGCATTCTGCCATGTTTTACACCTTGTGGCCCACTCAGCACATTACACTGTATGGATTTCTAATTCAATGCAGAAAATTTTTTGAACACTTTTTAGGAGTGTTATATACCACCAAAATGTAACGCAAATGCAAAGTGTGTAATACACTTGATGACTAAGTGAATCCAGAAAACAAATCTCAATGATTTTTTGGTCTGTTATATACCACAGAAATTTAATAGAAAGCACATGATAATCTATGGATGACTAAATGATTCCAGAAAGTATTTTGATCCTTTTTAGAGTGTTATATAGCACTAAAATTTAACAAAAAACATGTAATACTCTGTAGGTGACTAATTGAATCCAGAAATGTTTTTGAATGTAAATATTTTGAAAGTGTTGTTGATGTACTCCTACACTCATAAAGGCTATGCACAAAGTGCAAAGCCAGGAAAAAATTATAAGGAAAGTAATACAGTAATTCTCTTCAGGTGTCCGCTTCTTCTACTCCTTCCTCAGGAGGCTGGTCTGACTGCTTCCACCTGCTTCTTGGAGCTGATTCCCTGGTACCTGGGCTGTAAGTGATCTGGCTTTAGGTAGTGCCGGAGTCCTCGACATGCAGAAATGAGCGACATTCCCCTGTGTCACCTGAACTATTGCCTGCTGCTGCATAGGAGGTGGAGATCCCCAAAGACAGTCTGATCTCTTGGGGTGGCAGCCTCATCTCAATCCAAGAAGGAGCCTCTCTTGCAGCCTTTGAGGCAAGTGTTCCATCTCCATCTCCAGTGGTGAAGGCTGTGGCCTGGGTTCATGCCTTGGTGGTTCAGGGAAAGAGGCTGGTTCCGGACCACAGGCTCCTGCCACCTCCTCTATCTTGCCAGCTAGGTCTGGCTACGATATTCCTATGGTTGCTCCCTCAGGAGTATCACAGCATTCTGCCATGTTTTACACCTTGTGGCCCACTCAGCACATTACACTGTATGGATTACTAATTCAATGCAGAAAATTTTTTGAACACTTTTTAGGAGTGTTATATACCACCAAAATGTAACGCAAATGCAAAGTGTGTAATACACTTGATGACTAAGTGAATCCAGAAAACAAATCTCAATGATTTTTTGGTCTGTTATATACCACAGAAATTTAATAGAAAGCACATGATAATCTATGGATGACTAAATGATTCCAGAAAGTATTTTGATCCTTTTTAGAGTGTTATATAGCACTAAAATTTAACAAAAAAACATGTAATACTCTGTAGGTGACTAATTGAATCCAGAAACATTTTTTAACTCTTTTTTGGAGTGTTATATACCACTGAAATTTAACTGAAAGTACGTAATACTCTATGCATAACTAATTGGATCCAGAAAAATGTATGAACATTTTTTGTAGTGTTATATACCACCGTAATGTAGCACAAAGCATGTAATACTCTATGGATGACAATATAGTAAATTTTTTAATCTCCCAAAAAAAGAATTTGGTCATATGCAGCAGATATATATATATATATATATATATATATATATATATATATATATATATATACACTGCTCAAAAAAATAAAGGAACACTCAAATAGCACATCCTAGATCTAAATGAATGAAATATTCTCATTGAAAACTTTGTTGTGTACAAAGTTGAATATGCAGTCAACATAATCACATAAAAATCATCAATGGAAATCAAATTTTTGAACCAACGGAGGTCTGGATTTGGAGAAACCCCCAAAATGAAAGTGGAAACAAGTCAAAATGAAAATCAAAACAAGACAAAATTAAAGTGGAAACAAGTCAAAATTATGCTCAGTATTGTTTGTGGCCTCCACGTGCCTGTATGACCTCCCTTCAACGCTTGGGCATGCTCCTGATGAGTTTGCGGATGTTCTCCTAAGGGATCTCCTCCCAGACCTGGACTAAAGCATCTGTCAACTCCTGGACAGTCTGTGGTGCAACGTGACATTGGTGGATGGAGCGAGACATGCTGTCCCAGATGTGCTCAATTGGATTCAGGTCTGGGGAACGGGCAGGCCAGTCCATAGCTTCTATGCCTTCATCTTGCAAGATCTGCTGACACACTCCAGCCACATGAGGTCTGGCATTGTCCTGCATTAGGAGGAACCCAGGGCCAACCGCACCAGCATATGGTGTCACAAGGGGTCTGTGGATCTCATCTCGGTACCTAATGGCAGTCAGGCTACCTCTGGCGAGCACATGGAGGGCTGTGTGGCGCTCCAAAGAAATGCCACCCCACACCATTACTGACCCACTGCCAAACCGGTCATGCTGAAGGATGTTGCAGGTAGCAGATCGCTCTCCACGTCGTCTCCAGACTCTGTCATGTCTGTCACATGTGCTGAGTGTGAACCTGCTGCCTCATGTGGCTGGAGTGTGTCAGCAGTTCCTGCAAGATGAAGACATTGAAGCTAAGGACTGGCCTGCCCGTTCCCCAGACCTGAATCCGATTGAGCACATCTGGGACAGAGTGTCTCGCTCCATCCACCAACGTCACATTGCAACACAGACTGTCCAGGAGTTGACGGATGCTTTAGCCCAGGTCTGGGAGGAGATCCCTCAGGAGAACATCCACAACCTCATCAGCAGCATGCCCAGGCATTGTAGGGAGGTCTTACAGGCACGTGGAGGTGCTGCTGTCCTCGCTGTGCATGTCACCTTCCCAGGTTGGGTCAGTGATTTCATCATCCACCACCTCATTCTTCCTTTCCCCTCCTGACTTGATGACTTAACAGCATCACTTGTTAACAGTTATGTCTCATCATCATCCACCTCTTGCGACAGCAATTACATTTTCCCACCATAGCCTTCTTGTTAATGGGGCTGTTCAAATATTTGGGCATCGCTACCTGTGATCTCCTCATGTCCTGCTTGAAATGGGTAGGGTGAGAGGCCAGAATCTATCAATAAAAATGTGATCAGTATTGATGGGCGAACCTCTAGCTGTTCGAACCGGAGGGATCAGCTGAAGAGTTAAAAAAAGTTTGGCTTGGGTACCAGAACAGTACCCAAACATGAACAGAGACCCCATTCACTTGAATGGGAGTCCTGAACATCCAGTGTTTGCCATGCTGACAACGTGAGCCAGCAGCTGTTATCGGAGGTGCAAAGTTTACCTCTGGTCAATGGCATTGACTGATGGGACTACTACTCCCATTAGCCTATGCCAGTTGTCGCTAATAACAGTGAGATCAGGCGGTGGCTGATGGGTGTATTCATCATCTGGTGGTTGATGGGAGCATTCATCAGCCGTGCCGGCACTCTACATAAATTTAGTTTATTTTTTTATGTATTTTTGATAACCAGACAGGGAAAACTGACAGCTGCAGACTGAAACCCTCAGCTGTGAGCTTTAGCAAGGTTGGTTATCAGGATTAGAGGTATCCCCAATCCCTTTTTTTTAATTATTTAAATTAATAATTAAAAAAAGGGCATGGGGTTCCCCCCATTTATGACAACCAGCCAAGCAAAAGCAAACAGCTGGGGGCTGGTATTCTCAGGATGGTAAGTGGCCATGGATATTGTCCCCCCTCAGTCTAAAACAGACGGACAGGTGAAAGAAATGGTTGTTTTTTACTTTTGTTTATTACATGAGATGAAGGCTTCAATGGAATGGGCGTTCGGTGAGTATAACTGTTTTTGTTATTTTTACATAGAAAATGTGTTTTGTTTTTCAGGAAAAGAAGTTGTAATGCTTCAAAATGCGTAGAGAATTACTTTTTCTACATAGTCCTCAATTCAAATTAAATGCAGTGGACCTTAAGAGAGATGTGCATAAACGAACACCAGAGCTTAGTGAACGCAAAGGTGTTGTCCGATGAAAACATATATCACCTATCCGCAGGACATGTAATAAAATTCTGATCAGTGGGGACCTAACTGCTGGGACTAATTTTTATCCACAATTAAGCACTTTTATCCCCATTAAGAAATGGAAAGGCAGTTCGGACATTCAACTGCTGCACCTTTCATTTTCTACAGAGTTGCCAGAAAAAGCCAAGCGCAGAGCTCGGCAACCCCATAGAAGATGAATGTATCGCTTCTTGATACAGAAACAAAATGCTTCAATTATGCAACAATACGGTGGGATCTATTTCTTCTACAAGCTATTGATTCATGGGGGGTATTTAATTTTTCAGACATGCATTTTGTCACAGTTTTTGTTAATTGAATAATGATGGTGTAATTTGTTTCTCATCTGTTGTTGCATTTTAATACCTTCTAAGGACAAGATTTCTCCAGTGTCCTGATGATACGTAAAGCCATAAATCCATTGTCCCCTTTTTGAGGTGGGGTCTGGAATTACCGTATTTTTTGGACCATAAGACGCACTTTTTTCCCCCCAAAATTTGGGGGAAAATGGGGGTGCGCCTTATGGTCCCAACATACCAAAAAATCCGGTGGCGGAGGCGGTCCCGGTGGCGGCGGCAGCCTTCCTGTGGTGTCTGGCCAGCAGCGGGGCTCTGTGCTGCGTGGGGGGCTCCGCCGGCATTTCCCTCTTAGCCGGACAGCCCCCCGCAGCTCCGCTGCTGCGGCCTCCTGATACATGGCCGCCAGGGGCCTCCGGTGGCGGTCCCGACGAAGTCTTCCGTGCGGTGGTTCCGGGGCAGCAGCCGGCTCTGTGCTGCAGGGGGGCTCCGCCGGCATTTCGGTCTTAGCCGGAAAGCCCCCCGCAGCTCCGCTCCCTCCTGCATCTCGGTGGCGTCCTCAAACATGGCCGCCAGGGGACTCCGGTAAGATGGCTGCCGAATCTCATTCAAGTCTCGGCAACGAGATCTCTTCTCCCGAGATCTCAGGACAAGATCTCGGGAGAAGAGATCTCGTTGCCGAGACTTGAATGAGATTCGGCGGCCATCTTACCGGAGTCCCCTTGGCGGCCATGTTTGAGGACGCCACCGAGATGCAGTAGGGAGCGGAGCTGCGGGGAGCTTTCCGGCTAAGACCAAAATGCCGGCGGAGCCCCCCTGCAGCACAGAGCCAGCTGCTGCCCCGGAACCCCCGCACGGAAGACTTCGTCGGGACCGCCACCGGAGGCCCCTGGCGGCCATGTATCAGGAGGCCGCAGCAGCGGAGCTGCGGGGGGCTATCCGGCTAAGAGGGAAATGCCGGCGGAGCCCCCCACGCAGCACAGAGCCCCGCTGCTGGCCAGACACCACAGAGCACAGGAGGCTGCATTGGGACCACCGCTATGGGATGTGAGTACCATATATTGCACAGCGACCCCACAGAGCACAGCGACCCCACAGAGCACAGCCACCCCACAGAGCATAGCCACCCCACATAGCACAGCCACCCCACACAGCACAGCCACCCCACAGAGCACCCCTGCAACACAGAGCACTTCGGACTGTAAGACGGACCCCCATTTGACACATTATTTTTTTTTCCCTGTTTTCCTTCTGAAAATTTGGGGTGCGTCTTATGGTCCGGTGCGTCTTATAGTCCGAAAAATACGGTACTTAATTGATGTAGAAAGACATAAATCCATGCTGTGATCAAGGATACAAAAATGTTTGGCCACAGGTAGATCTATTTTTTTCTTTCTTTTATTGTGTGGCAATGAGAATTCATCCATGTACAGTACTGGATAATTCAGTCAAGTTTTGTCCCGTTTCCCTAAATATAGACTTCCGGACACTTGGTACTTTATAACTCAGTACTAAGTGGACATATTAGTATGGGTGCAGCTGAAGATACTTGGAATCTTGAAATATACCTGGACAGTTTTTCTGGGTGCAGGGAAATGTTACTGTTGTTGTAAAGGACAGAGCTACTGATAATGAGGTTTCTCAAATTCAGGGAGTCTGTAAATATGGATGTTAATTGAGCATCTTCTTGTAATACAAGTTGAAGTTTCCATGCAGCTCCCGTAACACCTCCGGATTTGGATTATAGGTACAGTAACTGCTAATGGTAATCGGTTGCTTTGTTTGGTTTTGTATTGTAATAGATGGTTTCTTGATATTCTGGTGGTCTTACAATCTGTTTTCTATTTGTTCTAGGTTGATAAGCCTGATTCAAAAATATCTTTCTGAAGCCACCAAAGTGTTTGTCTGTTAGGCTGGTTTCACATTAGCGTTGCACTAACCTGCGTCGGTCAGCCCATGGCCACCACTAAGCTCCGCCCCCGGCGGAGAGGGAGTATGAGAGGGAGAGAAACAGTTGTCGCAATAAATATTTGTGTAGTTCATAGACAAGCAGTGTGAAAGTTTTATTGTCCGCTGTTGAGGTCTACTCAATGGCTATGGTGCCCACAAGAGATCTGAGGGGCACATTCCTTAATTGATGTAGAAAGTCATAAATCCATGTGAAAAAATGAATTCCTGCCTTAAGTATATCAAAGGTTGTCACGAATTTGTACTCCAATGTTCATCTCAAACATGTAGAAAACTATAATCTACAGATACAGTCAGATATGTTACAACTCAACAGATAAGGCTAGTTTCACACTAGCTTTGCACTGACCTGCGTCGGTCAGCGCACGGGCGCCGCTAATCTCCGCCCCCAGCCGCACCTCCTCCCGATCGCTCCGCCTATGGGTGCATGACGCTGCATGCGACCTGCGTACCCTATCTTTAGCATTGGGTACGCAGGCCATGCGCAGGTATGCGTTTGTCAGCGCATGTGTCCTTTTGACGGTGCGCCGACCTGCGCCCAACGCACCGTGTTGCATTTTGGTGCGCTCGGCAAACACATACCTGCGCATGGCCTGCGTACCCAATGCTAAAGATAGGGTACGCAGGTCGCATGCAGCGTCATGCACCCATAGGCGGAGCGATCGGGAGGAGGTGCGGCTGGGGGCGGAGATTAGCGGCGCCCGTGCGCTGACCGACGCAGGTCAATGCAAAGCTAGTGTGAAACTAGCCTTATCTGTTGAGTTGTAACATATCTGACTGTATCTGTAGATTATAGTTTTCTACATGTTTGAGATGAACATTGGAGTACAAATTCGTGACAACCTTTGATATACTCAAGGCAGGAATTCATTTTTTCACATGGATTTATGACTTTCTACATCAATTAAGGAATGTGCCCCTCAGATCTCTTGTGGGCACCATAGCCATTGAGTAGACCTCAACAGCGGACAATAAAACTTTCACACTGCTTGTCTATGAACTACACAAATATTTATTGCGACAACTGTTTCTCTCCCTCTCATACTGATAGTTCTGCTTCATGTCACTATGTTGTATTGATTAGAATTGATCAAAAAAATGCACAGGACTCTGATCCAATGGCCATATCTGTATTTCGAGACTGCCGGACCAGAAAACTGCAAACCTCCTACTAACTGCGCCATCCCTGGAGCCTCGTCTCGTAAGTAAGCCCTCAATGTCATGCATTCATCGTACACCAGTGTAAAGATGTCATAAGCATATTAATCAGAAGAGGCGTCGAAGATGCTGCAGGAAGTAGGAAGTTTGTAGTGGTCTTGCTCGGCGTCCATGGACTAACAATATAGTAGCCGGACCAGGGTTCTGTAAATCATTTTGTTCAACTCCACCATGGACCTTTGTAGTAGTATCATCTACATTAAAATCATATGGAATAAAATTAGCTGGATTTAACCTTCAACCCACAGAAACTTGGAATTTGTAGTCCATGCCAGTTGGAGATGGATACATCGGGTACTGACTCATTCCTTATTTTACCTTCTTTCTCAAATTCTTTCAGAGGGTTTTTTAAATTACTAAAACTTAGTTTGACACAATTTGGCAACAGGTCTGGAACCAGTTTTGCTTTTCTACTGACTAATTTGAGTTTTCATGTTTTTTTTGGGATCAAAAGCATTTAAGACACAATCCAAAGGAATATAATAAAGAGTAAGAACCAAAGTGTCTTAAAATATCAAAGACTTTGACCAAGTTTGACTTGGAACCTTAGTCACCTCAAAGTCTATAATTTTTATTTCAACTATAAATAACTTTATCGGTCATTAAACGTCAGAAGCTCAGCAAATTATACATCCGCTTATAACTCTGTGTAGTTCACAATGAAAGCACAGTTATTTGGGATATATAAATCTGCAATGTACAAGGGAAAACCTGAATATTAGACTTGATCGTGATTAAATGGCTTGAAAAGCGTATGACGAAGTGACTAAGTATTAATCATTTTTCTACATTTGCTTTTTAATAAATGTAAAAGACATAGTGGGAATATTTTTTCTTTCCATCAACGTCAATCATCAATCATATCTGTTATGGATTAATTTTCAAAGTTAGTGGTGACAACTAGGGATCATCTTTCATCTTTTGGGAACTTGACAGTAAGTGCAGCTACAGGTGGATCTAAAGGACTCTAGCCTATACACATTAGACTAAAGTTAGTTGAATCTGTTCCTGAGTATGGGAGAGTCCAGAGAGTGTATATGGGGGTCTTAAGCATTACATATGTCATATTTGTAGCTTTCTGTTTTAGTTAATAGACGAATAGCTAAATAAAGATCCCCGTCATGCAGCTGCAATGCAGGCTAGTGTGTGCTCCACCTGTAGGCAACAGAGGGGAGAAGGGATTACACACTCCCAGGGTAGGCCTGCACTGCAGCAGCCAAAACCACCACCAGGTGGCAGCAAAAACGTCCAAAGCTGGATCAGGAATAATCAGTCATACGAAGCACCAGAGGTCTCAGCAAGCCAGTGGTCAGAAACAAGCAAATAGGTCAAAACCAGATGGGAGCTGTCAGGCTACTGCAGTGTAGCGCAAACTCCCCTGAGGGAGCTAGGGAGGGACGTGAGACTGTGTACACAGAGTAGCTCTACAGAGCAGAAGCACAGGCGCCACCAAGTGGCGGGAGCGTGGTCAGGCAAGACGAGTCAAAACCGCTCGGAGGCAGCAGCACAAAAGGAACAAGCAACACACGTGGTCAGGAGAAAGCCAGGAAGTCAACAACGGTCAGAAGCGAGTCCGAACACAGGCCAAGTCAAAAACCAGACACGAGACAAGCCAGGGACAACAGCAGGACAAATCAAGGGCCACCAGAGTCAGATTCACACGCCGAAGGCAGCAGCATAGCTCACACCGCCAGCAGGATGGGTGGGAGCCAAACAGCAAACCTGAACCCAGAATGAGGCAGAGCAATGTTAACCCTTGACATGATCCGCCCGGACCAAGGGCAGACAGGATTAAACCCTGGAACGGATCATGATAATCCCGTTCTATAAAAGGGATTGTCCACTTTCTTGATACTTTCACAAAGGCATTGCAAATAGAATTATGTGAAACTTGATAATTTGAACATTTACCATGCTAAATGAGGCCTTTAGAATCTGAGCTGTAGCTCTTGAGTTTTTTTGCTTATATCAAATAACATTGTGAATGGCATAAGATAGCGCATGTGCAGCCCAGCGCAGTGCATGGTGTTATCAGATTAAAAGGATTTGGCATCAACAGTCAAGTGTAGGACCAGAATTCAATATGGTCTATGGAGCAGTTTGTACAAATAAACGAGTATATCTCCACTGAAAATACTTCAGATTTGAGCTTGTACATTATGGCCCCAATTCATCATTTCTTTAATGCCAGTGTTTTGTCTAGTTTTGTGCCTTTTTATGTTTGCGCACAATTTATTATTATATTTGCTCCTTTTTTAAGTCTATTTTATATGTGCTTGCCTGTTTTGCTTTTTTCCACTTTGTAGGCGAAATTTAGTGATTTCAGATGATTTTGCCTTAGTCATCAACTACGCAGTCTACTACGTCTGAGTGTCCACCTCCAGTAGGTGTACAGACCAAAAAATTATGCACATCAGAGTGCACGTTCGAATCCCGTTTTGCTGGGGGTTCCGATGTAAGCCCCAATGGGGAAACTGAACATGTGCCAAAAACGCAATGTAAAAGTACCCTTAGGAGATTATTATATTAATTTATACCTGGAAATCAATTATATAATGGTTCACATTTTACCCCAAAGCTTGCCTTAGTGGTGGCGACAAGATGTCAGAACTTTATCTACAAAAAAGGCGATTTAGAGCAAAATGGAGCTCTGAATACTATGAAGATATATTAAGAAATTATTCAGCACTGAATGTTGGCCAAAAAAAGTAATGTTCTTAAAAGTGCAAGATTAACTTAAAACCATAAATTTGTTTCAGAATTTATAAGAAAAAAGAGCACAAAAAATGAATTGATTCCTTGAAATACAAGTTTCATATTTATAAGAAAAAAGAGCACAAAAAATGAACTGATTCCTTGAAATACAAGTTTCATATTTGGAAAATTTTCTGTATTGAATGAATCTGAAATGTATGTGCCAAATAACCTTTTTACTACTTTGTCCCTGTGACCCTTTTACAACATTTTAACAAACATCCCACATTTCATTCGGGTTCTGTGCAGTCCCTGAAGTGTCTTTCTAGAAATGTCTCTCGTTTCACAGTGCTTCCAAAACTGTAGAAGCCAAAAAGGTTGTGGCATTTGTTACTGAAACATGAAACTTTAAAACGAGCTTTGCACAACATATTTACACAAAAATAATTGATGGCATTTTTGAAGCCACCTCAGAGAGACTCAAGAGTCATCAAGAAGTAATTAATCCCATTGCAACGGAGGGAATGAATCTCAGGAATTGCCCCTTAGACTGTTATATAGGTTTCATATAGCTTTGGGCGAGGGGCGAACACATCTCCTGGAATTCAAATTAATGACCTTGCCAACAAGTCATGAACTAGCCAAAGAGACTTTCATAGTCCATTCCTCATGTCTCTGGCATAAAAAAGAAAGACTTGGTTCAGTGATTAAGAGCAAAAACTCTAAGACAGAAAGATAGAAATTTCAAGTAACTGCAGGTTTGCTGCCAAGCATTTTTTGAACCTCTGGCAACCTAAAAAGCCAGATAAAGTTTATATTAGGCTGTTGAATGAGACGGGAAGTATTATTCATACTACTCTGTCTATAAGGATGGATCACTCGACTTTAACACCACAACCCATCCATTATTAGACCAGAAGTGACTTGGCATCACATCTAGAAAAAAATAAGTGACTCAACAGTAAAAAAGAAAAAGATTCCGAATAATGAAACAGAACCAACCAGTCAACATTGTAATGTAAACCCATGTACAGTTGTTTCAATCGCACCCACAGACTAGAAGCTACTACTACAGTATGGTCCATTCACATGGCACGACTCCTTTATATAGAGATCACACGTCTTTATGACCTGTATGCACTCTTCACCACAGAGTCCCTTGAGACGGTGTATTCTCTCCAGATGTTTTGCTATCTATTTGGCATGATGCTTCCGTTGGCTTCTTATCGAATCTCTGAGAACAAAGTACCTTAGAGAACAATATGTGTCCCTATTCGTTAAAGGAAATAAATTAGGAATCTGTATTCCTATATACACTGTATGGGGCTACATTTAAATCTATAGGAAAAAAAATTATGGGTTTCAGTTATTCTCTTATGCCAAGTTTTTCATTTTTCCTGTAAGATTTAGTGGGGAGGTTTCTTAAAAAATGTTTTTGTAAGCCAAGAAGATTTCTAAAAGGACATTTCTGCGCATAGGAAAATCTCCTTGGTAAATTAAAGTGCTTTTAAATCTCTTCTCACACCTATCGGATGAGTCTGAGCATTAGGATAGGGTCACACAAACATATGTTCTCCATCAGAGAATAGTCGTCCAATTGGGAAAATCTGACCCTGATCAGAGCTTGATTAGAGACTGATCAGAATGGGATTCGTTATTCTTGGATACGGAGAATAAAAAAAGTTTCTCCATCAGTCTGTAAAAAATTGGACGGCACTCATCTTGAGATGTCTTCCTAGTGCAGTCTGATTTTTTTCACGGACCCATAGACTTGAACGGTCGTGTGTGATTCAATTATCGAAGGCAAATATCAGACACGTACACAGCCTCATTGAATAACATTGGTCCAAGAGCGATTTTGTTATTTTGATGGATTGCACTTGCACCAAAACTACGGTCATCTGCACAAGCCCAAATATTGTTCTTTTGTATCATCGCACATTGGTAGTGATAATGTTCAGCTTTGATCACAGGGTACACAATCTGGTATATTAGGATACTGCCGACCTGTAGTTTATACTTCAGATACTGCTGTACCAAGAAAGTGACAGTTTCATCAAAGAAAGCAAATGTTACGATTGATTTTCTTTTTATGTTTATCGCAATCCTTATCCACCATTTGCAATGTATGTGAGGTACATCGATCACCAGTGTGAAGGAATAAAGGAGCGTTCAATGAATGGCAGTGGTTGGAACTAGTAAGAATAATATGAACAATTTTTATTTCTATAGCGCCAACACATTGCGCAGCACTTTACAATTCAGAAGTAAGGCAGTTATGGAGCTAAAATCTATAATTTGTGCACTATTCATTCTTATCATGAGTGCCTTGTAGCAGAAGCATGCATGATCAGAGAATCTTTTACAGCCACATCTTGGTTAACAAACTACATCAGCCTCCTCCAATTAAATAACAATTGAAATGACATAGCTGTTTTTCAATTGGAGGAGACCATGGATGAGTCTTGTCAGATGCTTAGCAGCCATTTTGAGAATAGAAGGGCAGTGCAGTTACTGAGGAGGTAACAAAATCACAACCACGACACGCTTATTAACATATAGGCAAAGGGCCTGATTCATTAAGACTGGTGTTTCATCATATTTTAATCTTAATGAAGGGCTAGCTGGTGTGAGATGTGCCTAATTTATTGAGAGGCCCACAACACTGGAGTACATTTCTGGAGTAATTTATGTCACTAAAGTTGCATAAATTTTGATGAGCTTTCCAGTCAGGTTTAGTTATGCCAAGTCCTGCCAAAACTCTGCCTCCTTTGGCGAAGAAGATGGCCAAGACTGACAAAAAGAGTCAAAAGTTGCAACATTTTTGGGCAACCGAGTTGTGCAAAAATTTTGCAACATTCCAAGGTGTTTGAAACCAAAATTCTGGCATAAAAACATTGACCCATCGGGACCAAAGTGTCCAAGCTCTGTAAGAGGGAATAAAATAAATTGGATTCCACTAATTCCACTAATTCTTCATCTTTCTGGACCCTCCTGGACAATTATGGTCAATAGTTAATGACAAATATGGCAAATATGAGAATTATCAAAAACCAATCCAGCCAAGAGGGTGTTTTTTGATTTTTTGGGTTTTTTTTTAATCAGGTGAGGTTTTATCCTTATTATAAGGTTATTTTAAGTTATGTTTGTCTATAGGAAATCCAATTTGTAACTAGAAGAGGATATGGAACAGAAATCTGAGGCTGAGTCTCTATTTTGGCTACAAATATGCAGTTATATTACTGATGGTCAGCTGAAGGACTCACAAATTTTCTGCTTTTTCATGCAGATTTCTCAAGAATAATTAACATGCCGAGGAGCCATAGGCTCTTGCTCTACAGCAGAGGTGGGGAAACTCTGGTCTACTGTCCTTTCTTCCAGCCCCCCGATTTGATTCCTTTGCACCGCAGTGCACAGGATGGGGATTGCAATGTTTGGGCCATACCTTTTAATTTCTCCGGACACTGTAAGCATTCACTGCTGTGCATTTAATGAAGGATTGCGTCCTGACATGTCACCATCAGGATGTACTTTCTTGTCAGTGTCAGTGAGCACTGTGCTCCAGTCCCACCGATGACAACAGCAGCTGCAGCCCCAGCTCCTCCTGTGATGTATATGCCCCCCCAGTGTCTTCTGTGATTTATGTTCCCTTGCCCCTTCTGTAATATATATATGCCACAACCCCTCCTGTAATGTATATACCCAAGCCCCTTCTGTAATGTAGATGCCCAGCATCTCCTGTGATGTATGTTCCCCAGCTTCTCCTGTATGTGCCACAATCCCATCTGTAATGTACATGCCCCGACATCTCTTGTAATGTATATTCCCTAGCCTCAGTGTCTCCTGTGATGTATATGCCACAGCCCCAGTGTCTCCTCTGATGTATATGCCCCAGCCCTGGCATCTACAATGATGTATATACCCCAGCCCCTCCTGTGACGTATATGCTTCGACGTCTCCTATGATTCATGTGCCACATCCCCTCTTGTAATGTATGTGCCCCAGTATCTCCTGCGTAATGTATATTCTCCAGTCCCATTGTCTCCTATGTGATGTATATACTTCAGCCCCAGTATCTCTTATGTGATGTATATTCAGTAGTCTCAGTGTCTACTATGTCATGTATACAGCAGACCTCCTGCTGCTTGAGTTCTATAAATGTAGCATGAGCAGTTATGAATTTCCCACTGTGATGAGACCTGCAATGTAATATACATCTACTTACATGTACAATATACGAAGATGGTTGCACTCAATCATGTTAAAGCATGTCAATGTGAAATCTATGAAACGTGAATACCAAAAATGACTTTTGAATAGTAGGAAAAATACATTAAAAATACATGAGACACTTAGCACAAAATTTGGCCAAATAATGTCTACCCATCAACCATCGTCAAGGTGGTCTCATGAGTCTGATGGGTCCCTGACCTATGTGAAACCCTCTCAAAGGCTAATCATAGAATCATAGAATGGTAGAGTTGGAAGGGACCTCCTGAGTCATCAGGTCCAACCCCTGCTCAAAGCAGGATTCACTAAATCATCCCAGACAGATGTCTGTCCAACCTCTGTTTGAAGACTTCCATTGAAGGAGAGCTCACCACCTCTCGTGGCAGCCTATTCCACTCATTGATCACTCTAAAGGGTATGCCACACTAAACAATATCGCTAACGGGATCGCTAAAAAACGTCACTATTTAGCGATCCTGTTAGCGATGTTGTTCAGTGCGGCAGCTTCCAGCGACGAGCTTCCTGCTGTGATCTCGCTCGTCGCTGGAATCGCTCCGGACCCTATTTTCTCGTCGGCGCTCCCGCTGGGTAAGTATCTAATCGCTGTGTGGCACCTTTTCTTAGCGATTTAGCGGTACTTTTGTACCGCTAAAGTCGTTAAGAAGATCGCTAACGGCGATAGCGTCGTTAACTATATCGCTAAATGCGGAAGCATTTAGCGATATAGAAACAATCCCGCTAGCGATCGCATTAGTATGCGTCGTTATTGTGATCGCTAGCGGGATTGTTTAGTGTGGTAGTACCTTAACTGTCAAAAAGTTTTTTCTAATATCTAATCTGTGTCTCCTCCCATTCAGCCCTTGAGATATTTGTAGACAGCTATTAAAGGCCCCGTCTCACATAGCAAGATCGCTAGCGAGATCGCTGCTAAACAGAGATCTCAGCAGCGATCTCGCTATGTCTGACACGTACCAGCGATCAGGCCCCTGCTGTGAATCGCTGGTCGTGTCAGAAATGCCTGGACTTTTTTTTGATCGCTGGTCTCCCGCTGGCCAGCACGCATCGCTGCATGTGGCAGGCAGGAGACCAGCGATCAGCTGGTAACCAAGGTACACTTCGGGTTTCCAGGCGCGGGGCTGTGCCTGGAAACCCGATGTGTACGTTGGATACCAGCGCGCTGCTGCAGGGGAGCTGGTAACCAAGGTACACATTGGGTTTCCAGGCACCGCGCAGCACCTGGAAACCCGAAGCGTACCTTGGTTACCAGCTCCCTGCATCAGCGGGCTGGTATCCAACATACACTGCGGGTAACTAGGCGACGTTACCCGCAGTGTCGCTGTCCTGATCCCTGCCTGAGCTTCCTGTTTGGCAGCTCAGCAGTGATCATGTAGCGACACACCAGCGATCCTGATCGTTGTCGGGATCGCTGGTGTGTCGCTATGTGAGACCGGGCCCTTAGTCTCCTCTCCATCTTCTTTTTTGCAAGCTAAACATTCCCAAATCCTGTAACCGTTCCTCATAGGACATGGTTTGCAGACCGGACACCATTCTGGTCGCTCTTCTCTGAACTTGCTCCAGTTTGTTGATGTCTTTTTTAAAATGTGGTGCCCAAAACTGGACACAGTATTCCAGATGAGGTCTGACCAAAGAGGAGTAGAGGGCAATAATGATTTCACGTGATCTAGACTTAATGCTTCTGTTAATACATCCCAGAATTGTATTTGCCTTTTTTGCTGCTGCATCACACTGTTGACTCATGTTCAGTCTGTGATCTATTAGTATACCCAAGTCTTTTTCACATGTGCTGTTGCTTAGCCTTATTCCTCCCATTCTGTATACGCTTTTTTCATTTTTATTTCCCAGATGTAGTACTTTGCATTTTTCCCTGTTAAAAACCATTCTGTTAGTTGCTGCCCACTACTCCAGTTTATTTATATCTTTTTGAATCCTCTCTCTCTCTTCTCTAGTATTAGCTATCTCTCCTAGATTTGTGTCATCAGCAAATTTAATCAGTTTACTCTCAATTCCTTCATCTAAATCATTGATAAAGATGTTGAACAATACCAAGACAGGCCCAAGACAGAACCCTGTGGTACCCCACTTGATACATTCTTCCAACTGGATGTGCAGCCATTTACTACCACTCTTTGGGTCCTATCACTAAGCCAGTTATGAATCCACCTAACAGTTGCCTTGTCCATTCCATACTTAGTCATTTTTTCAATAAGGATTGTGTGAGATACTTTGTCAAATGCTTTGCTGAAGTCAAGATATAATATATCTACAGCATTTCCCTGATCCACCCAGTCAGTGATTCTGTCATAGAAGGAAATTAAATTGGTCTCACATGACTTATTAGTTACAAACTCATGCTGACTCTGGTTAAGCACTTCATTCTTGTCCAGGTACTTACATACATGTTGTTTAATAATTTGTTCAAAGATCTTTCCTGGTATAGATGTCAGACTCACCGGCCTATAGTTCCCTGGGTCCACCTTCTTCCCCTTTTTGAAGATAGGAACATTAGCTCTTCTCCAGTCTTCTGGGACTTCTCCTGTTCTCCAAGAATTTTCAAAGATTATGGAGAGTGGTTCAAAAATTTATTCTGCAATCTCCTTCAGTACTCTGGGGTGTTATTCATCTGGACCTGGAGACTTGAATTAATTTATGTTAGCTAAGTTTTTCCTCACTATTTTTCTGTTTATAGATATCCTGGATTCTTCTATTCCCTTAATAGGACAGTGAAGATCAGTTGATGCTATATTTTCTTTCTGAGAGAAAACAGATGCAAAATAGGAATTTAAAAGTTCGGCCTTCTCAACATCCTTTCTTACCATTTCATAATTTTCATCCTGTAAAAATCCTATAGCATCTTTGACTTTTCTTTTACTTTTGACATATCCCCAATTCCTTTTTTATTGCTTTTGACATCTCTTGCAAGCATTAATTCATTGTCTGCTTTAGCTAATCTGATTCTTGCCATGCAGGTTCTGCAGACATCATTATATTCTTCTTTAGATATGCCTCCCTTTTTCCATTTGATAAACATTTCTTTCTTCCTTTTTAGCATGTGTTTAAGTTCTGTGTTCATCCATCCTGGTTTCCTTAAATGCTTCCTATTCTTCCCTCTTTTTGGAATTGTTAATGATTGTGCTTTGAGAATCTCATTTTTCAAGATTTCTTATCCTTCCTGGACATTTTTGTCCTTAAGGATATCCAGCCATTGGATCCCTCCGATTCTCTTTCTAAGTCCCTTAAAATCTGCCTTTCTGATATCTAACCTTGAAGTCTGAGTCTTCACAGGTCTTCCTCCTCTAGTTATCCAAAATTCTAAAATAGCATGGTCGCTTCTTCCTAAGGTCCCAGCCACTTTTACCTCCTCAACCATTTCCTCCCTGTTTATTAGGATTAGATCCAAGGTAGCAGATCCCCTTGTTTTCTCCCCTACCTTTTGGAATATAAAGTTGTCAGCAAGAGAGGATAAGAATTTCCTGGACCTGTTAGTTTTGCCTGAGAGAGATTCCCAACAAATGTCTGGGTAGTTGAAATCTCCCATGACCACTATGTCATATTTTTTAGAGAACTTGGCCATTTGATGCATAAAGAGTTCATCCATATCTTCAGCTTGCATAGGAGGCCTGTAGTAAATGCCTACAATGGTGTCCTTTCCATTGTTCGCTTTACCCAAACAGTTTCCACAGAACTCCCAGTCTCTGAAGCTTCAATCTCTGTGCAGATATACGCTTTTCTAACATACAATTCGACACCTCCTCCTTGTTTATCAAGTCTGTTTCTTGCAAATAAGTTGTATCCTTCTAGCCTTGTATTCCAATCATGTGTATCGTCCCACCAAGTTTCAGTGATTCCAATGACATCATATTTCATTTCCTTCGTTAGTAGTTCCAATTCTCCTTGTTTGTTGCCCATGCTTTGTGTGTTTGTATAGAAACATTTTAGTTTGTGATTGGTTTCTCTTCCTCCAATATTTTTATTATTTAGATTTTTTTGTCTTCGTTCTTCCTTTCCACTTCTAATAGCAGAGTTCTCAATAGCATTTGTCAGGTGTATGGATTTTTCTGGTCTTTTGCTTCCCTTCCCACGTTGTTCTAGTTTAAAGCTCTCCTGATGAGTGTAGCAAGGCGACTTCCAAATACATGTTTTCCAGTCTTCGTAAGGTGCACCCCATCTTGTCTGATTGCATGGGTGAATGTGGACACCTCTATCAGTAAAGCCTACATTTATGGGTCGGTAGGAACCAGCTGTAATTAAAATCACCTCATGGTGAAGGCCGGAGTGCTAAGTCAGAAAGCTAGCATACAAATAACAGAAAACTGACTTGCACATCAAGAACTAGTCTGAACAGGTGCATACCAAAAAACAGCTAATATACATCTACATTCAAAACTTATTGTGCTCCAGACCGACACAAATCTGTAAAAGCAGTTGCGAGTAGCAACATCATCAATACCACAAAGCATCAAAAACAGTCAGATTCAGACATCACATTAGGAGTGAGTTAATTAAATATGTGACTAAATGTAGCAGGATAAATTTCAAGTTGATAATTCTGTGCTGCCCCCAAGTGATGATATAAATATCCAAAAGGCCACGGGCAGAAAAAATGGTCCCACTCCTGCTCTACAGGGTAATTTTTATTTCTGTAAACTACTTACCTGTCTCAGACACAAGTTGTGATTAATGGAACTCTAAAGGGTATGCCACACTAAACAATATCGCTAACGAGATCGCTAAAAAACGTCACTATTTAGCGATCCCGTTAGCGATATTGTTCAGTGCGGCAGCTTCCAGCGACGAGCTTCCTGCTGTGATCTCGCTCGTCGCTGGAATCGTTCCGGACCCTATTTCATCGCTGGCGCTCCCGCTGGGTGAGTATCTAATCGCTGTGTGGCACCTTTTCTTAGCGATTTAGCGGTACTTTTGTACCGCTAAAGTCGTTAAGAAGATCGCTAACGGCGATAGCGTCGTTAACTATATCGCTAAATGTGGCCGCATTTAGCGATATAGAAACAATCCCGCTAGCGATCGCATTAGTATGCGTCGTTATCGTGATCGCTAGCGGGATTGTTTAGTGTGGCAGTACCTTAAGTGCTAAGACTGCCACAAAAGGTCCATGGGCGGTGCCAATTTTTCTCCAACAAGACTTCTTGAGAAAGCTGTATACTGACAGTATATTATACTTTAACCTCACTAAAGACAGGCAATGTGAGTTGAATGGACCTGATACTCCAGCCATGTAATCAGAGGGGATTTCTATGACATATCAGAAGTTGAGTAAAATGACACCAACTTTTTAGCCTCTAGAAATCACCTTTTAAAAGATTCCAACGTTTTTGTTTGGTCCAACAATGGTCTTAGTGTGTTCCAAGTTCATGACTGAATTTTATATTCTGTGAAATTCCAAGAAGATGGACAAGCAAAAGTTATTTTGTGGAAATGGAAAGTTCATGTAAGGATACAAGAGAAAAGTAATTAATTTGTTCTGTTTGTGGAATTTTCCAAACTTTTATAAAATCTGCAAATTCTAAAACATTCAGTGAACTGAAAATCAATGTCAAGCATATTTCCTATTCCTTCAACCTTCATTTTTAAAATTAATTAATTTCTTGACGTATTTTATAACAAGTACCTTAATTCAGAAAACAAAGTGTTTAAAACGGTGGAACATTTTATATTTTTTAGCATATATGGTCAACTGAGGATGACACC
This sequence comes from Oophaga sylvatica, assembly GCA_033576555.1. NCBI lineage: Eukaryota > Metazoa > Chordata > Amphibia > Anura > Dendrobatidae > Oophaga > Oophaga sylvatica. Next base: position 608,896,561 of record JARQOD010000002.1, on the reverse strand, counting down.
TGAGGACTGCTGTGCACCGTGTCAGAGTCTCTTCATAGGAAAATCACTTGATGACTCTTTTGGAGCCTGGAGTCGCTCACTGTAGCCATATCTGATGAGTTGTATAACTGGCCCTTCCTTTTGCTATCTCTGTGCAGCTATATCTTGTGCTTGATTCTTCTGGCTCACTACCTGACTCTGTGTGAGTCAAAAACAGTGCTACATGAGCAGGTCATGAGGGTCACATTAGTTTCAGGGTTCCTCCGCTATAAGCACTAAATCTCAAATACCTAGTGACTGTTCCATGTTGGACAGGAGAAAACTTGCCAGCTGACATACACTCAAAGTTGAGGCTCTAATGCTTTTAAGAAATTGTGTACATCCTGTACAACTAAGACTTTTCTTAACCTGGGATAGATCCCTCCATAGGTAAACCAGTGGCTTATCTAGAGGGGGCAATTAGGGCATTTGCTCTGGGTGCAGCCAGCAGGGGGCACCATCTGGCCTCCTAATGTGGCAGTCCAAGGTGTTTCCCAGTTGGTGACATTTTGCCACACTTCAGAGTGGAATTTTCCCATTCTCCAAGCTGTTTGTAAAACTGACAGCTGGCAAAGAGAACATGGGGAATGCCAACTCCAGCACTCAATTGTATTTCTGTCTTCCAGGTGCGAGTACAATTAAAGCCTTTGAAGCCTTAACAGCTTCAAAGGTTTTATCACTTTTTTTGAATCAGGACAAAATCAGAAGCGTGATCAGGTGACATGATCATGTGGCTGAAATCACTCCTGTCCCATAGAGGAAGATGGTCAGCAATAAGGTAAGCCCTCCAATGAAGCCGAAGATGCAGAGGAGTATTGGAGGTTAGTATGCAGGAGAATATTGTCATGGGACAGTATGGGGGAAGTTTTGTGGGACAGTATGAGGACGAAAACTGTGAAGGGACAGTATGAGGGGGGAGAAAAGTGTAAGTGGGAAGAAATGTGTGAGAAAACAGTATCAATGGAATAGATTGAGATAGTATGGGTGGGTGGACAGAATTGGAGTGTATAGTAAGAGATGACCGTATGGGTGGAAAAAAGTGTAAGGGGACAATATGGGGTAAAATGTGTGAAGGAACAGTATGGGGGAGTGTAAGGTGTCAGTATGGGAGAAGAATTATATGAGAAGACAGAATGGTAGGAGAAAGTGTGAAGTGTCAGTATGATGGGAGAAATGAGTGATGAGACAGCATGGTGTAGAGTGTGAAGGGGCAGTATGGGGAAGTGTGAGGTGACAAAATGGGAGGAAAGTTTGAAGAGACTGTATGGGGAAGTGTTATGGGTCACATTATAGAAACTGGATATTTTGGACGGGCAGTATAGAGATGGGATAGTGCGAAGAGACAATGTGAGGGCAAAACAAGTAGAAAGATATGCAAGGAGGGCAGCAAGATATTTCGGTCAGAAATCACAGTGACGGTCAGTTGTTTATTCAGGGACACAGCACAGGGTACATATGTTTATTCAGGAGCGTTATATTCGCAGTTATTTTTAAGGTCACTGTGTTGGGATGTGCTGTAGAATACCAAAGAAGACGGAGGTCTGCAGAGACCAAATGTGGACATCATTGCTTGACAAGATGGTGAAAAAAAGAAAGAGAACATTCAGAGAAGATGTCACCTATGAGGTATCTGGGTGATACTGACTACATCTCATCAATACTGTGTTTCCTGTATGGTCTGCAGTCTGATGATGGCTGCTAACAACCACTACCAGTATCTCTTTACCATAGTGGTTTTGGTCTGTAGTGTACATGCAGTCACATGCCGACTAGACATGCACAGCATTGCCCAATACAAGTGAATACAAGTGTCATGGTAAGGAGAACATGTAAATACATGTGTCAGGTAGGGAGCAGAGGCAGAGCGCTGATGACCACATGTCAATGAATGTGCAGTGCAGAATAAGCATTATGTACTGAGATGTGTGGATCAGCGCTCTGTCTCTGCTCCCTGCCTGACACATTACAGTATACATTATGCACGGTCATGGCTTGTACAACAGTGGATTGCAGCCTGTTTTTGCACCTTCTTTATGACATGTCCAGGAGTGTGGAGGGAGCTATTACTGTGCCAATCAGTGTACTGGTTGCCCATTTGCTGTAGAATACAATACAAAATTATCTCTCTCATCCACAAAGCCAGGGCCGCCATCAGTGCATTACTGGCATTATTAGTGCATGGGGCCCAGTGAGCAAAAGCAAAGAGGGGGTAACGGACTGGGTGAGTCGCGGCGCAGCCTTTGCTGAGGCAGCACAGCCAAGCCACTGTATACACAGCCTGGTAGACTGTGTGACACGCTGGGGTCCAGGCTAATTATCTTACTCTGCTTTATTAAGCCCCAGTCACTCACAGCTTTAGCTACTTACATTGGCTACTTACATTGTATGGCCACAGTCGAGGGGGCGGGATGCATCTAACATCAGACGCTGCTGGCCCGCCGTCTGTTCCTAAACTGTTCGGGCCCTTGCAGCACATTATATGCAGGAGATGAGGACTCAAAAGTGATGAGGTGCGCACGCGTGCCTGCTTGTCCGACCTCCCATTCACCCACCCCCTATTCTTCTGGTGCCCCCCTCGCTGCAGTGTGAAGTGCTACAAAGTTCAATCCTACCGTCTGCTGCCTGTCTGCATTAAGGTACAGTTGCATGTATTATAAGGGATATTCTAGTAACCCCTATACACAACATATGTGATAATTATTAGGGCCAGTTCACATGCCGGATCTTCAAGCAGCCACGTTGACACTCCGCTGAGTATCCACGGTGGCTGCCTCTTTCATGCCTAATATTCATCTCTATGGGAGACAGCAATAAAGATTGAGGAATGGTGGGATTTAGCTGCAGGTGTGCCGAGAAAGAACCTGTACACACCAAAATTCTGCTTGAAAATCTGCCGTGAGGTGGCCCTTACAATCGAGCGGCTGCACACATGCCTAATCAGCTGCTCTTCTCATTTCAGGGGAGATGAGATTTACAATGGCCCCATTCTTGTGATCAGTGGGGGGTCCCACAAGTAGAACTCCCACTGATCCCAAGAACAGGGGCCCTGTATCTCTAACCGTCCACTAAAATGAACGAAGCAGCTGGTCAGATATGTGTGCAGCCGCTCGATTCATTTGACTGGGAGTTCCGGGAATAGCTGCAACTCCCACTAAAATGAATGAAGCGGCCGCACGCATTTTTACCAGCCGCTCCGTTCATTTCAGGGGGCAGTCGAGTTTGAGGGGTGGACGAGGAGCTGAGGTGGATCCTTGGTGGAGTCTCAAGGGGGCCCAAAAATTTTGCTAGTATAGGGCCCTGAAATTCCCAATGGCAGCTCTGCACAAAGCTCTCCACAGTTCTGCACCACCCTATATCTCCTCCCTCATCTCTATTTATCACACTACCCATGCTCTCCACTCCTCAACTGATCTAAAAATAACATCCTCTATATTCCGAACCTCCAACCTCCGTCTCCAAGACCTCTCTTGCGCTACGCCAGTTTTCTGGAATGCACTACCCGGACAATGTGACAAATACCAGCTCCCTAGTTTTTTAACGTGCTTTAAAAACATATCTCTTTAGACAGGCCTATGCCCTCAACTCACTAACCTAACTCTCCCCGTTCCCACTTTCTAAATTTTACTCAGAACTTGGCCTCTCCTATTTATCTGTGTCCACATCCTCCTTGCTCCTAATAGCACTTGGCAAGTATACCTAGACCGATACTGGCTGATCACCGGATCATGCAGCTTATTTAAAATTCCCTATTCATTATAATGGTGGCTGGACTCTACATGACAATCACTTTCTACCTATTTTGCCCCTCCCCCATTTCCTTATAGATTGTGAGCTAGCAGGACCCTCACTGCTCCTGTAACTGTTGAACAGTGTGTTACTTTGTGATGTCTTTAATGTCTCTATTTGTCCCCACTTAATTGTAAAATGCTGCGGAATATGTTGGCGCTATATAAAAAAAATATTATTACTGAAATAAAGAAGCTGTGAAATCAGCCGGCATGGATTCCATGTGGAGATGGGAGGAGGGAGAACTAAGATAAAATGACTGCAGCTTGGCGGGGCTGGCTGGCCATACCCCCTGATATCAGACTGAATGGAAGGAGATGTTATCAGGGGGCTCTTACTGGAAGATAGGAGCAGGCCAGGATCTGTGACCTAACCTCCCAGAATGGAGGGGTGGCAACAAGGAGCAGCTCCACCATCACATTCATTAGCAGGAACGGTCAGGATTACAAACAACACTATTGCTGTTAGCTTTATACTTTATGAAGACGTGTCCATTAGAATACTTTTTGTTATGTCCCTAGAGTTCATCTTTAAGTTTCATGAACACCCCATGATCACAATATAGGGGAATGGGAATGTTGACGGTGAGTGTGCATTTAATCTAACACCATAAATGACGCAATCACTATTGACTGCTGCATCTAAGGGGTTGATTTACCAGGATCAGGGCTAAATCTGACTGAAGCCATTGCAGCTGGGTGTCCGCTTTAAAACACAACCAGCACCTAACTCATAACTCCAAAGCCGTACATAGACGTCACATCAGGGCATAGCCTTAGGAAGTCTGGTCCTTTATATCTTATAGCTAAAAGAGAACAACCGGGTTAAAATTCTAAAGCAAAAAAAAAAGAAAGATATTTGCTAGTAGTTTATTTTAAGACTGGGTTTTGGCCAGAGAACCGGTGTAATCCTAGCTCGCAGCTTTTCTCCCTAGACTGAATTATTAGCATTGGAGAGAGGAATGAACTGACTTGACTGATATCTGGAGTCTCACTTCTAAACAAGACCCTTTAATGTACAATCTGAATGTAAATCCTCACTGGATTTTCATCTTAAAAGAAATTAATTCTTAAAAAGAACCTGGACAAACTTGGGAAAAGTGGCATAATGTGACATAATGCAGCATGAGAAAAAGCCGGCGATCCTCCTGGGGCTTTCATCATCTTTACGGAATTACCATAACTTTTATATATTTTATGTAAGATGGGAGATGAAAAGTGGGCACTCTTAGCTTCTTTTATTCTTCCAAAGAAGAATTTAACAAAGTGCCACCCATCAACAGCAAAAGTCTACAAGGTAGGACTAAAACTATCGGAAGTGCAGAAGCGCCACCTGCTGTTAAGATTTGGGAATTGCACCTAAAATAAGTGGATCATTTTACGTGTGGCTGTACATTTATGTTAATATTCCTTTTAATTTTATCAGCAACAAAGTTTCCCCAGTGGATAAGCTATTTAGTCTGAACACTATCACGAATACCATATTTCTTAATATGGAGATTATCTTGTTCACCTTTGGAGATAATTATTTTTTCTTAATTAAATGCTAGTATTTTTGAATAAAAAGCATTTTTGTAATTGGGTTTCACTAAGAATTTAGCATTGTTTGCCTTCTGTGTTGTGCTTTCTATTTTTGGCTGGAGAATGAATTAACTGAAAATCTGTCAGATTTATGACCACAGACCACATCAAAAATCAATGTGCAGGAAAACAAAGAGCTTGTAAAAGCAAAACAGTGAACATTTTTTAATAAAATATCATTAAAATATATTTTTTTACCCCAAATGCATGAAGAAAAAATTTCTCTGAGGTGGACATGTTGCTCCATTTATTATTTTTTACTTTCTTTTTTGGATTCAAAATCATTTAATGTAAAATTGTAGCCGTGGTTCAGTCTATATGTTGGCTACAGAAGTCCATACTGTGACCACGTACCAGGTTAAGGCATTTTAGACCTTTCTTATTTTACTAGTTTAGATCATTTTATGACTCCATCAGAAATAACTTTCCTGCAACAAGTAGGCTGCATTTACACATAAAGACACTAATTTATCATTTGCAGATCATGGCCAAAAGTGTTGGACCCTTGAAATTGTTCCAGAAACATGCCAAAAATGTCACTTTTGTGTTCGGGACAAATTGCACAACAAATTATTGTGTCTGCTTTCTCCTTTTATTCATTGTGAAAACTACAAATTTGGGGCTAAAACAACATTTATGTGAAAAAAAATGAAAATTTTCAATATGACGACCTAATGTTATCAAATTTTGTATAGTACCTGTGGGTTCAAAATGCTCACTATAGCCCTGGATAAATTCTTTGAGGGGTGTAGTTTCCAAAATGGGGTGACTTGTGTTTTTTTTTCCACTGTTTATGCATCAGGGTCTCTCCAAATGTGACAGACCATTCTATCAAAGTGTACGTTTCAAAACGTCAATCCTTCCTTTCATAGCCCTGCCGTGCGCCAAAAGAGTAGTTTTCCTCAACATATGGGGTATCGGCGTACTCAGGAGAAATTGCACAACAAATTCTGGGGTCCATTTTCTCCTGTTATCCTAGTGAAAATAAAAATTTGGGGGCTAAAAGTACATTTTTATGGGTAAAATGTGATTTTTTTTATTTTCATAGCTCTACATTATAGACTTCTGTGAAGCAACTCTGGCTTCAATGTACTATCCAATGGCGTCTACTCTCGATTCCAGCCATTTTTGCATTGAAAAAGTCAAACGGTGCTACTTACCTTCCGAGTCCTGCCAAGCGCCCAAATAGTAGTATTCCCCCACATGTGGGGTATTGGAGTACTCAGTAGAAATTGCACAACACATTTGAGCAATTTCTCCTGTTACCCTTGTAAAATTAAAAAAAATTGGAGCTAACAGTACATATTTGTGGGTAAAATGTGATTTTGTATTTTCACAGCTCTATGTTATAAACTTTTGTCAAGCCCCTAAGGGCTCAAGGTGCTCACCACATTTTTAGATACATACCTTTAGGGGTCTAGTTTCTAAAATAAGGGTCACTAGCCATATTTGTGTTAAAAAAGTTAAGCTGTTCTTCTTCCGTTTCGAGATCTGCAGTATGCCCATTCAGTGTATTTCCCCCACATATGAGGTATTGGCATGCTCAGGAGAAATTTCCCAACACATTTTAGGGTCCATTTTCTCCTGTTACCCTTGTGAAAATAATAAATTTGGAGCTAAAGTAAAATTTTTGTGAAAATGTAAATGTTCATTTTTTCCTTCCATATTGATTAAGTTCATGTGAAGCACCTTAAGGGGTAATAAATTTGTGAATCTGGTTTTGAGTACTTTGAGGGGTGCAAGTTTTAGAATGGTGTCACTTTTGGGTATTTCTGTCATATAGGCCACCTAAAGTCACTTCAAATGTGATGTGGCACCTAAAAAAAATTGTTTTGGAAATTTTGATGTAAAAAGGAGAAATCGACGATCAACTTTTAACCCTTCTAACTTCCTAATAAAAAAATATATATATTTCAAAAATTATATAAATGTAAAGTAGACATGAGAGAAATGTTATTTTATTAACTATTTTGTGTAACAACTTTCTGATTTAAGGGCATAAGAATTAAAAAAGTTTGAAAATTGCAAAGTTTTCACCAAATTTCCCATATTTTCACAAATAAACGCAAGTCATATTGAACAAATTTGACCACTATTATGAAGTACAATATGTCACGAAAAAACAATCTCAGAATCAGTGTGATTCTTTGAAGCTTTCCACAGTTATTACCACATAAAGTGACACTGGTCAGATTACAAAAATTTGGCCTGGTCATTAACCCCTTTAACCCTAAGGTGGTTTGCATGTTAATGACCAGGCCAATTTTTACAATTCTGACTACTGTCCCTTTATGAGGTAATAACTCTGGAACGCTTTCATGGAGCCCGGTGACTCTGACAGTTTTCTCGTGACATATTGTACTTTATGATACTGGTAAAAATTTTTTGATATGACTTGAGTTTATTTGTGAAAAAAACGGAAATTTCACAATTTTCCAACTTTGAATTTTCATGCCCTTAAATCACAGTGATATGACACATATAATACTTAAAAAGTAACATTTCCCACATGTTTACAACAGTACAATTTTGGAACCAAAATTTTTTTGTTAAGGGTTAAAAATTAAACAGCAATTTCTCCTTTTTATAACATCATTTTTTTTAGGGACCACATCACTTTTGAAGTTACTTTGAGGGGTCTATATGATAGAAAATACCCAAAAGTGGCACCATTCTAAAAAAAATGCACCCCTGAATGTGCTCAAAACCACATTCCAGTAGTTTATTAACCCTTCAGGTGCTTCACAGGAATTTTTGGAATGTTTAAAAAAAATGAACATTTAACTTTTTTCACAAAAAAATTACTTCAGATCCAATTTGTTTTATTTTACCAAGGGTAACAAGAGAAATTGGACCCCAAAAGTTGTACAATTGTCCTGAGTACGCTGATACCCCATACATGCAGGTAAACCACTGTTTGGGCGCACGGCAGAGCTCGGAAGGGAAGGAGCGTCGTTTGACTTTTCAATGCAAAATTGGCTGGAATTGAGATTGGACACCATGTTGAGTTTGGAGAGCCCCTGATGTGCCTAAGCAGTGGAAAACCGCCACAAGTGACACCATTTTGGAAAGTATACCCCCTAAGGAACTTATCTAGATATGTAGTGAGCACTTTGAACCCCAAAGTGCTTCACAGAAGTTTATAACGTAGAGCCATAAAAATAAACTCATTTTTTCACAAAAGTGATATTTTTGCCCCAATTTTTTATTTTCCCAAGGGTAACAGGAGAAATTTGACCCCAAAAGTTGTTGTGCAATTTGTCCTGAGTATGGTGATAAGACATATGTTGGGGTAAACCACTGTTTGGGCGCATGGCAGAGTTTGAAAGTAAGGAGCGCTGTTTTACTTTTTCAACGCAGAATTGGCGTTAAAATATGTTAAAAAAACTGCATTAAAACTGTACTTGATTTCTACAACTGTGTACTTAGATTCATCGCAGACATCCTGATAGCAGAAGCTGTAGCACAGTCTCCCTCAGACTATGGAAGGTAGCAGCACAGATGGCAGCATGTTTTCCCCACACCACTGATAATTGCGGATGACTTGTGTATGTCTATTTCATCATGGAGACCCAGTCTATGTAGTCCATGATGTACAGTTCTTGTGCTGTAGCCACTTCCACCACCTTGCAAATCACTACCTAGGAAACACCATTTTAAGCTTTAACTCTTTGGAATGGTACAAATTTAGTGCCACACGATTCATTGTTTTAAGGCTTGGGCACACAGGTAATAGCCATCCAAAGAGTAGGGAATGCTGTAAAACGGTGCATATATAGTGTTCTAAGGGAATCTGTCAGCACAAAATGACCATTCAGACCAAGCACCAGCGTGTAACGTGGCACTGGGTGGTAGCCGTGGCCAAGGCACTCCTCTGTGGCCCCCGGGGTGTTACATGAAAGTGGGGGTCCTGTCTGTGTGTATATACTTGCGCTGTGAGGGCATTACGCCCGTGCAGGCCACATGTAACCATTGTTGTGGGTTTGCCAGGAGCAGATGTTTCACAGTTTAATGAGACCACCGCTCAAAAATAAACTCTTCACTGATCAGCAACTAGATAAGGATTATATACAAGGGATAGCGGGTACATAGTCTTATGAACGTTTCCTGTACAACTTCCTTCCATCATAGTCAAGAGTGCCCTCTATGACCACTGTTTTGACTTCACCACAACCCAGCTTTAACACTACAGTCCTGATTAACAACTGTTATCTACTTGCTATGGTAATGCTGACTAGTGTTGAGCGATACGATACTGCAAATATCGGGTATCGGCCGATATTAGCTGTATCGGCCTTTCAATTCCGAATACCGATATTTTCGTCATATCGAATACCGGAATCGGATTTGTCACTGTCACTGTGAGTGTCCTTCGGTCGGGTCTGTCAGGAGTCAGCGGCACTTACCTGGCAGAAGATCTCCGGCGGTCACGTCCTGGACTGCTTGATGGCCGCCATTATCTTCTCCCTGGCGGTCACATGCAGTTTTTCGCGATAACTGCAGTGACTGCAGGGTAATCCCGGCCGTAAACCAGTCCGATGACGTCACCGCCGGGGAAGCAGGTAATTAGCTGTGCTGCGCTGGGATGACAGGCTCTGCCTGTCATTCTGATGTAGCAGAGCTGGATCGTCGTGGGACACTCGTTACTATGGACTGCGTCGGTCAGGTGGTATACTTTTTTTTTTTTTTCATTTTTTTACAGGAGATCGATGGCGTCGCAGGATGAGACTGTAATAAAAGTAATGAAAACTGTGTTTTTTTTTTTTTTATTAAATTAAAAAACTTTTTTATGAACATTCACCCGTCCGGGTACATCAACAATTTAACTATTTACATACAGGGACCCTGTCCGGGTTATTTATAATTCTTTGGCAGGGGTGTTCCAGGTACCACCTGGTCCTCTTCTGATGCTTGCCAAACATCCGAGGCACCAAGGACCACCAGGACCTGATGACGTCGTGTGGCCTGTACAGTCAAGTCGTGACCCGCTATCTGGGTCTGTGTGGCCACCTCTTTCATCTCCCTCCGGGTCTGGAACCTATGTCCCGGACTGAACGAACCCCAGGGGGCCTAACAGGCGCCGGGTACGGGCCAGCTATACTTATCATGTCCATAGCTGGGGCTGCTGAGGAGACCACTGAGGGAGGCTGGGGAGATTTACGGCGTGGGGTGGGCACTTTTGCAGAGGCCTGGATGTGGGAGGCTGAAGGCTCCGAGGGTCTCACAGGTTCCTGACACTCTGGGGAGTAGGGGTCGCACCTGGTAACATTTAGGGCGTACCATCCATTGTAACCCCAGTGTCGGGTGTAAGTCACCAAGTCTCCTGGCAACAGGTCCCTCCCGGGTGTCCTTCTGGGAGGTGAGTCTCCACATCCCGCCGGGTCACAAAGACTTCTAAATAAAGTCCAGGCTCCTGGATGAAGCCCCAACCACCTTTCAATTTAAAGCTCCGTACTGCACCCTTACGCCGCGGCTCCCACAGGGTTCCTTTATCTTTTCTCATCCGGTCCTTATCTGCCCGGTCCTTCTCCAGCTGACGTTGGCGAAGCTTTTGGGTTTCTCGCTGCTCCCTTTGTCGCTCTGCTTCCCGCTCCCAACGTCTCCACTCTTCCTCCTGACGTCGGTTGAAATTCTCCTCCACCAGCAGCTCCATGTCTCCACCATCAAACTGCAGCTTACAGTGTCTGGTTTGCGGCAGCTCTCCTGGCGCCCCCAGTCCTGGCGGCGCTCACCTGCGGAGGAAGCAGCCGGCTCTGGAACAGATGACAGTCGGGGCTCCGGTACAGGCAGGTAGACCTCTGGTGCCTGCGCGGCCTGCTCCATGAGGACGGGTGTCGCTTCTTCTGTCTCAGCGACGGGGGCAGACAGCGGGATCTGGGGTGCTGCCGGTGCAGAGTTTTTTCCAGGAACGGGTGCCTCCACTGCGACAACGTCAACCGGATCACATTGCAAGGGCTCCTCTACTAGAACGGGTGCCTCACCTTCCGGTACAGACACTTCAGGTAAGAGGGATTGGCGCCGCTCCAAGTTTAGTTTTAGGGCACGCCAGCTGGCTTCCATCCTGGCGACCTCCTCCCGGTGCCGGGCCAGGCCTCTTAGGGTATCCTCCGCTTCTTGCAGCGTAGGAGGGTTTCCAGGCCGGGTGCCCAACGGTGGTTCCGTGGCGATCGGGTCGCTTCCGTGGGGGGGAGAGCTCTGACTGCTCCATCCCTTCACACTTCTGCTCGTGTCCATTAGCCATCTCTGCCAAGTCACATGTGTCATTAGCATCTGGAGAGGGCCCCTCTTTTGTAGGGAGGCGGGACCTTCGTGTTAGTTTCCGCACACTGAGGAGGATGAGGAGGCGGAACTGAAGAGCTGTGGGGCACGATGTTACATTGCAGTACCATTTACAGTGGTCGGCCATCGTTTTCGCACCACTGAGTGAGTGTACACCCACGAAGAGCACGCCCTTCTTCTTCACCAGTGCCTCGTCGTGACGCAGATATGGCTGAAAAATGGCAAATACATTCTCTGATGATTTTAGCAATTCTCAAGCACAAAACCAGTTCAATTCAGGCACACAGGACTCGCTTATAGCGAGCTACAGAATCCTGTTCGTGACGCCCAAGTTGAGTCGCACAGAGCCAGAGGTTTTGGGGGTACTCGGCACCGAGCCCGTCGACTTCTATGGGGTATGTCACGGCTTTACCCGGCAATTGAATCAGAGTCTATTTTACTGTGTAGAAGTGTATAAACTATAAATATATGTGTATATATATATATGTCACAATGACATGTATATATATATATATATATGTATTCTATGTGTGTATATTTTGTGTTTACAACGAAAGAAAGGGTTTTTTTTTGTTGCGATATTTTGTTCCCATAGACTTACATGGGACTTCCGGTATCAGAATCGGATATCGACGATATTTTGTGATATCGGCGATACCATTTCGATACGATATTTTTAGATATCGAGCAGTATCGCTCAACACTAATGCTGACGCTTTGGAACTCGAGGCTGGGACACTTTACTCGTCCAACATACTCAGTCCGGCTTTATGTCCACTACCTTCCAGTGTTATCAACTCTGGGTCTCGTGGCTAGGTGCTTTAGCCTAGATCCAGAATCCGGAAGGTCACTCTGTCTCCAAGTCACTTATGCTCCAGATCTTGCTATCCGTTTTCTTCAGTCTCCTCACAATTAGAGTCACTCCAGGGTGCAGCACTTTCGGTCCACTTACTATGCACTCCAAGCCCTATCTCACTCTGACAGAAAATTGTCACTTTCCCTGTAACTCAGCCCTCCCACTCTGTGTTAGTCCAAAACATTTCAAAAGTATATCAAGGACTTTCTGAAAAACAAAAAATGTACCTAAGCACTAACATTCAGGTAGTAGCTACCTACATGCCTGTTAGCTTGATGTCATTGTTCCCTGGCATAGAGTTGTCACAGACCGCTCCTGCCGGCTCTTCAGCTGCCTCTGCTGACATCACGCCGATCATAGCAGCGGATCTGAGCTGCCCGATAGAATAACACGGGGCCGAGTGCTATAGGATAAAACATCAGTGGCTCATGTGAGTGACCCCTATGTCTTTCAATAAGTCGACCATCTTCTAATGAGGAGATGACTCTGCTCAGCCTGTCCCCACCGGTACAGTAAAGCTCAGAAGAGAGCTGCCTGGCATGTGAAGTGGTAGCCCGTAAATTCTAAATTGCCAATGTAGAAACTGCATTGTCTCAAGATCTATTTTTATGTAAAGAAAATAAAAAAAAAAAAACAGAGACAAACCCTCTTTTTCTGAAGTTGACCCATTGATGAGCTATTCCAAGGTTAAGACCCCTTTAAAGACTTACCTGTCCTTTTATTGAGCATCTGTAGCCAATAGCATCAATAAGATTTAATAAAGTGAATAAGATACAGGTTAAAATTCCGATCGACAGAAAATCTAAAGGAGTAAAGAAGACTTTTAGTTTGTGCAAACACTTATAAAACTCTAATATTTCACCTCATTACAGTCAGCATGTGGTCTGAACACGGTCGCCCGGGAGTACATGCACTAAATATTAAGCACCCATCTCTCTCCACTAACAGTACGGTCTTTGTGTCTACGTCACACATGATTAACGGAATTTCTGCCGCTGCCACTTTCTTCCGAGAAAGTATTACTGTAATGCCTCCTTTTACCGGAATATGGGGTTTACCTGCTATAAAAATGTGATCAGCCAGCCCTAAGAGTAAAAGGAGGCATTTCCGTGCCAGCAAACTTCAAAAAGAAAATAAGGGGTGGGAAGGGGTAGATTTAATCAATTATTCAGAATATAGGAATGATGGATTTTTTTTTTTTTCATTTTGTATGATTTATGTTGTGAAGTTAAAAATGAAAGAGAAACAAACAAAAAAAGATTATCTCAACCACAACCATATAAGAGATAAAACATACGGTCAAGACAAACACGGTGGTCTCAAATGATGACCCTCTATATGTAAGCACCTCTACAAAGAACACCAATCACCAATTCGGTCATTTATAGCTTTATTTCATTTACTATTAGGTTTAAAAATATCACGATAACTTTGTTGCTGTGGATCACTAAAATAGAAACACGACAAGTTGTATTATGTATTTATGTGACTCATAGAACAGAAATACTTTATCATGTATTGACTATGCCCTGCGCCTAGGGTCCATTATGAATATACCGTTAGGTCCAGAAATATTTAGACAGTGATAAGTTTTGGCATTTTAGCTGTATACCAAAAGATATTCAAGATAGTTACACAATTAATATGAAAAATATTTAGAGTTGAGAGTCCTCAGTGGTTGATACCTTTTAATGGCTAACTGAAAAGATGGTAACAAACTGCAAGCTTTCGAGACTACTCAGGTCTCTTCATCAGGCAAAGACTAATACAAAATCTGAAGAATCACATATTTGTACACAACACAGCACAGAAGAAAAAAAAAAAAGCAATAGATGAGACAAGTGACGTGAAGCAGAACTGTCATTATGGGAGAGGGATGAACAGTTGTGGCAATAAATATTGGACTAGTTCATAGATAAGGAGTGTGAAAGTTTTATTGCCCTCTGATTGGGGTCTGGTACAATATTTATTGCCACAACTGTTCATCCCTCTCCCATAATGACAGTTCTGCTTCACGTCACTTGTCTCATCTATAGCTTTTTTTTTTTTCTGTGCTGTGTTGTGTACAAATATGTGATTCTTCAGATTTTGTATTAGTCTTTGCCTGATGAAGAGACCCGAGTAGTCTCGAAAGCTTGCAGGTTGTTACCATCTTTTCAGTTAGCCATTAAAAGGTATTAACCACTGAGGACTCTCAATTCTAAATATTTTTCTATCTACTGGCTAACACGGTACAAAGATATACATCTTTACTGTAACAATTAATATGGACAGCTTTAAGGGTTTACGAATTACAGATCTTTAATATGTAGCCGCCTCTTATTCAAGGAACCAAAGGTATTTGGACAATTATCTCAAAAGCTCTTTAATGGTTTGCATGGGCTAAACTCGTTAATCCATCAATTAAGCAGGTAAAAGGTCTGGAGCAGATTCCAGATGTGGCATATGCATTTCGAAACTGTTGCTGTGAACCCACAATATGTGGTCAAAGGAGCTCACAGAAGGAAAAGAAATAGACCACCATAAGGCAGAAGAAAAAGAGGAAATTCGTCAGAGATAGCAGAAATGTTAGGAGTGTTCAAATCAACAGTCTAGGATATTCTGCAAGAAAAAAAGAAAAGTTCACCAGTGAGCTTGGGAACTCAAAAAGGCCATGCCGTCAATGGAAGGCAACAGTGGTGGAAGATTGCAGAAGCCTTTCCATGGTGAATAAAAACTCCTTCACAACATCCACCCAAGTGAAGAACACTCCCGGATGTAGGTGTTTCAGTATCTAAGTCTACCATAAAGATAAGACTTCATGAGAGCAAATAGAGCGAGTTTACCACAAGGTGCAAACCATTAATCAGCCTTAAAAATAGAGAGGCCAGATTAAATATTTCCAAAGGCATCTAAAGAAGTCAGCCAATTCTGGAAAAGCAATCTTTGGATAGTTGAAACCAAGATCAACCTCTACCAGAATGGTGGGAAGAAAGTATGGAGAAGGCTTGCAACAGATTATGATCCAAAGCCCATCACATCCTCTGCAAAACTCGGTGGAGGCAGTGTGATGGCGCGGGCATGCAAGGTTTCCAATGGCGCCACTAGTGTTTGTTGATGATGTGACTGAAGACAGAAGCAGCCGGATGGATTTTGAAGTCTACAATCATGGCCAAAAGTTTTGAGAATGACACAAATATTATATTTTCACATGATCTGCTGCCCTCTGGTTTTTATGTGTGTTTGACAGATGTTTTCATCACAGACAGAAATATAATAATTGCAAACATATGAGTAACAAAAGCTTATATTGACAGTTAGAATGAGTTAATGCAGCAAGTCAATATTTGCAGTGTTGACCCTTCTTCTTCAGGACCACTGCAATTCTCCCTGGCATGCTCTCAATCAACTTCTGGACCAAATCCTGACTGATAGCAGTCCATTCTTGCACAATCAATGCTTTCATTTTGTCAGAATTTTTAGGTTTTTGTTTGTCCACCCGTCTCTTGATGATTGACCACAAGTTCTCAATGGGATTAAGATCTGGGGAGTTTCCAGGCCATGGACCCAAAATCTCTATGTTTTGTTCCCTGAGCCATTTAGTTATCACCTTTGCTTTATGGCAAGGTGCTCCATCATGCTGGAAAAGGCATTGTTGATCGCCAAACTGCTCTTGGAGGGTTGAGAGAAGTTGCTCTTGGAGGACATTCTGGTACCATTCTTTATTCATGGCTGTGTTTTTAGGCAAGACTGTGAGAGAGCCAATTCCCTTGGCTGAGAAGCAACCCCACACATGAATGGTTTCAGGATGCTTAACAGTTGGCATGAGACAAGACTGGTGGTAGCGCTCACCTTGTCTTCTCCGAATGAGGCGTTTTCCTGATGTCCAAAACAATCGAAAAGGGGATTCATCAGAGAAAATAACTTTACCCCAGTCCTCAGCAGTCCACACTGCCTGTACCTTTTGCAGAATATCAGTCTGTCCATGATGTTTTTTCTGGAGAGAAGTGGCTTCTTTGCTGCCCTCCTTGAGACCAGGCCTTGCTCCAAGAGTCTCCGCCTCACAGTGCGTGCAGATGCACTCACACCTGCCAGCTGCCATTCCTGAGCAAGCTCTGCACTGCTGGTAGCCCGATCCCGCAGCTGAAACACTTTTAAGAGACGGTCCTGGCGCTTGCTGGTATTTCTTGGGCGCCCTGAAGCCTTTTTGGCAACAATGGAACCTCTCTCCTTGAAGTTCTTGATGATGCGATAGATTGTTGACTGAGGTGCAATCTTTCTAGCTGCGACACTCTTCCCTGTTAGGCCATTTTTGTGCATTGCAATGATGACTGCACGTGTTTCTTTAGAGATAACCATGGTTAACAGAAGAGAAACAATGATGCCAAGCACCAGCCTCCTTTTAAAGTGTCCAGAGGTGTCATTCTTACTTAATCATGACAGATTGATCTCCAGCCATGTCCTCATCAACACCCACACCTCTGTTAATGGAGCAATCACTGAAAAGAGGTTAGCTGGTCCTTTTAAGGCAGGGCTGCAATGATGTTGAAATGTGTTATGGTGGATAAAGTTCATTTTCTAGCCAAATATTGACTTTGCAAGTAATTGCTTTTAAGCTGATCACTCTTTATAACATTCTGGAGTATATGCAAATTGCCATTAGAAAAAGTGAAGCAGTAGACTTTGTAAAAATTAATATTTGTGTCATTCTCAAAACTTTTGGCCATGACTGTACAGGGCAATACTTTCTGCTCAGATTCAACCAAATGCAGAAAGGATGATGGGACGGGCACTTCACAGTACAGATGGACAATGACCAAAAACATACTGCGAATGCAACCCAGGAGCAGAAGCCAAAGTGAAGGAATATTCTGCAATGGCTGAGTCAATCAATGGGCCTCAATACAATCAAGCATTTCACATACTTAAAGTAAAACTTAAGACAAAAAGACTCACAAACAAGTAACAATTGAAGTCAGCTGTAGTAAAGGCCTGGCAAAGCATCACAAAGGCAGAAACCCAGTGTTTGCCTGAAGTCTGGAAGCTATGGACGGCACCAGTCATTGCCTGCAAAAAATTCTCAGCAAAGTATTAAAAATGAATTTTATTTATAGTAAGATTAATTTTTACAATTATTTTTGAGGTTTTGTAGGAAAATGGTTGCAATTCCTAAAGATGTCACAGGATATTTTTGTTGAATTGCATTAATACTAAAGATGACAACTTTACTCTTCACACTAATGTTACTTATCCCTCCAACGAATAGATGCCTCATGACAAATAACTCCATTGTATGTTAACCTAATGCAGCTTGTTAAATGGGGAAAAAAATTTGAAAAATTAATAAGAAAATGTCATTGACGATAGCTTCACTTTAAAGTGTGTCCTCAGAAATCACATTGTTTAAATCAGGTGTTTCTGTAAAATGTATTTTTATTTGCATTAAAAAATAGGGATTTTTGTGTACTCACCGTAAAATCCTTTTCTCCGAGCCAATCTTTGGGGGACACAGACCATGGGTGTATGCTGCTGCCACCAAGAGGCTGACACTAAGTAATACAAAGAAAGTTAGCTCCTCCTCTGCAGCATACACTCTCATGCTGGCTCCCAGAAAACCAACATAAGAGTATAACATGGTAATTTACAGGACAGGCACAAAGCCATTAGCAGGGTGGGTGCTGTGTCCCCCAATGATTGGCTCAGAGAAAAGGATTTTACGGTGAGTACACAAAAATCCCTATTTCTCCTTTGCCTCATTGGGGGACACAGACCATGGGATGTCCCAAAGCAGTCCCTGGGTGGGGTCATAACAGATCAGGCCCAACAGAACCGCTGCCTAAAAATGCGCTACCGCGGCCTGTAGAGTCTGCCTGCCAAGACACATCTGCGGAAGTCTGGATGTGAATATGATAGTGCTTCAAGAATGAGTGCAGACTGGACAAAACCGCAGTCTTGCCAGCCTGCTGTGCCGACACCTGGTGCCTAATAGCCCAAGAAACCCCTATCGATCGAATAGAGTGCGCCCCGATCCCTGCTGGGATAGGCTGGCCTCTGATGCAGAAGGACTCCCGGAAAGTGGAACGAATCCACCTGGCGATGATAGTTGATAAAGTGGCTAAACCCTTTCTGTGGCGATCAGGAAGCCAGAATAAAGCGTCCGACCTTTGGAAGGATGCCGTCCTCGATACGTACCTTCTGAGAGCTCTCACCTCGTCCAGAGTATGGAGAACCCGTTCCACTTTGTGGAAGTACAAAACCACCTTGGCAACTAGGGACGAGAACAGCCTGAGGACAACTTTGCCTTGATGGAAATAAGGAAAGGTGTCTGAAAAGACAGAGCAGGACCTCCAAAAAATCGCCTGACTGACGTGACCACAGAGGAAAAAACTGCGACCTTACATGACTGTAAGGTCAGTCCGGATCAAAAGGAGTCTCCTGTAAGACCTACAGGACCAGTTAAGGTCCCAAAAAATCTAGCGGTATGCGATAGGGAAGTGCCACATGAGATACTCCCTGCGTGAAAAACCTTACTTGCAGATTTGTTGTGATAAAGGCTGATAAGGCAAAAATCTGCATTTTCATTGAACTTTGCAGGAGGCCTTAATCCGGATTGTTTTGAAGGAAAAAAGGGGGAGGTATGATCTTTGCCCCAGGCAAAATGTGTGCTGAAGCGGCCTTACAGCACTAGTCGCTCACAACTTGTGAGAGTCCCGCCGGGGTCAGAATTCGAGTACTTTGGCGTTCAGTCTGGATTCCATCAGATCTACATATGAGTGCCCTAGCGAAGACAGATTTGTTGGAACACTTCTGGATGAAGTTCCCACTTGCCTGATGCGAGACCCTGACGGCTGAGGAAGTCTGCAGCGCAGTTTCCCACTCCTGGGATGAGCCCTGCCAAGATCATCGGAATTTGGATGGGGGGACCCACCAGAAGACAGTGGAACTACTGTAGGGCTAGTCATATCGCTCGGATCTCCAGAACGTTGATCAAGAGTCTGGGAGCCCGAGTTGGCCGGCGGCCTTGAGTAGTGTGGTGAATACTGGCCATCGGTAGACACTACTAACATTAAACTGGAAAAAAGGATCTCCCCTAGTTGAGTGAGGAGCTCAAGTCCACTGACTGAGAGCCAGTCCGACCAACAGAGACAAGCGGAGCGAAGGGGACTGCTTTCATTGCCACCACAATTTTGCCCAGAACCCTCATAGAAACTCAGATGGAATGAGGGGGAAGAGGGACACAGTGCGCAAGCTCCC
The DNA here is from genome assembly GCA_033576555.1 of Oophaga sylvatica. Classification (NCBI taxonomy): domain Eukaryota; kingdom Metazoa; phylum Chordata; class Amphibia; order Anura; family Dendrobatidae; genus Oophaga; species Oophaga sylvatica. The sequence goes on along the minus strand of JARQOD010000002.1, from coordinate 608,876,809 downwards.
TGCTGGAGGACCAAGGCCTTGTCTCGAGGGAGAAGTACCAATCCTGTGGAGGTGTCCAGGAACATCCTCAAAAAAGGTAACCGCTGAGCTGGAAGTGGGAAAGACTTGCTTAGGCTTAACAGCCAGCCCCGGTGAGACAGGGTATCGCAAGTGATACATACAGACTCGGCGCAGTTCTGGAAGTACGGTCCCGACTAGAAAATCGTCCAGATAGGACAGGACGACCATGCCCCGAGAGTGCAAGATGGACATGACAGCTGCCATGACCCTTGTGAACACTATGGGAGTGGTAGCAAGGCCGAAGGGCAAAGCCGTGAACTGACAATGCTGTTCACAAATGGCGAAGCGCAGAAATCTTTGGTGAGGGAAAAAAATTGGAATGTGGAGGTAAGCATTCCAAATGATGATGGATGTCAGAAACTTCACCTTTTCCCGTTGAGGTAATACCCAAACGGAGGAATTCCATCCAAAAAAAAAAAAAAGGCCGACCTTAATAAACTTGTTAGAAATTTGAGGTCCAGGATCGGTCCTTTGTTCCTGCAGGGGGGACACCCTGATTGGGAGGAAGTAGTGGGACAGCCTGGATTGGTTCCAACTTCTCACCGAATAACCAACCACTCTGGTAAGGGAGTGATGTTGGAAACTGTTTTGGACGAAGAGTGCACTTTCCATTTTCTGAGCCATAATGCCCTTTTGATTGTAATGGCATTCGCTGCTGACAGCGCCGCCTAAGTAGTTGCATCCAAAGAGGCGTTGACCCATAGTCTCCTGCACGAGAGAATTGATTGGCTAGTTGTGCTGCCTCCGGGAGTAGGTTACTGTTCCCAGTAGGGATACTGGAGGGTCTATTACAGGAGATTCGTCCAAAACTTCCTTCAGATCCCTTTTTTTTTTTTTGCACGTACCCGGAGAAGCTGCCGGGTGGTGGAATGCGCAGTTGTATTCAGCAGGTCAGGATAAACCGTCTCTAGCTGTTGCTGCTGTCTTTGGACGGTGCAGAGTTAAGGTGATGAAGCCTTGATCCACCATCCCCTTAACATGGCGGTGGAGAGGAACAGTCTGCCACCTTGCATCATCAGCTAAACAGTGGTGATGCAGTGGGGCCTGCTTGGATGCCAAAATGAGGATGCCTTTGTACATGCATGGAGTTTAAGCCACCGGTTGGACAGGGCTAGTTGTCCGGCAATGGCCTGGCTGCAGAAGAGGATACATGGTGTGGAGAGATCGGAACCTTGAAAGGATCCGTCACCCAATGAAAAATGAAAAAGGATTTTTGAACTGAAAACCAGACCCAGCATGGCATCTCACGTAGCAGGGGTGGATACATGGAGGTTACACTCCACGTGCATGCCTGTTGCCTGAAAAAGAATAAAGGGGTTCAGGAGGTTTCTGCCGAGTGAGTCGCTTCTCCAGATGCTACCATCCGGGTGAATGCAAATGTACCATGAGGGAGTTTAGTCGTCTTGAAGGACAATGCGTGATCCGGAGCAGAGCCGGAGTTCTCGTCAACCTACAGAGATTGGTTGACGGCCTCAATAAGTGAATCCACCATTTTCCGGAAAACTGTCAAAACGAGATCCAGTAAACTTCCGACTCATACTCAGAATCATGTTCGCTACACACCTCCAGTGAGAGAGAAATCGAGAAGCGGTGCTCGCGGAAAACAAGGCACATGATAGCTCAGTAGTTTTCTAGACGCCCGTTTCTAGAATGCTTGCGGCCCCTGCTAGCCGACGACTCCCTTGTAGGAAAGGAACAATCTACCTCAGTTATGGGAGCTGCCTGATCTACAGAGAGATAAAATCTCTTTGGCCAGAGGCCATGGATTGCGACGGTGATGGGACCCAATTAAGGGGACACTGGACTCGGTGACAGTGGAGGGCTCCTGAGCGTATTAGGGGTCACAAGCCGCGTTTGGGCTCACAGGTGTCACGGAGCGGAGTAGTTTGTACACTGCAGGGAATGCTAGAGGTATATACCAGTGTAGCTATAAGGCAGCGCGGTTCTGCAAAGTTGTGCAGCAGATGACTTTGTTTAAAAGGGGGATCTCACCGAATATCAGCTGGAAGGGATACCTCGCTTCAAGAGGCTTTCATCCAGTGAAGTGTTTATTCGGTCGCTCCCTGTCCGTTTTGTAGAAGATGATCCATCTACAAGTCATGGTGACGCTCCTATCCCCGAAGGGATTCAATTGTCTCAACCAGAGAATCCATGGATTGTCAAGTGACAAAGCCCATTGGGGGGGACTAGGTACCCTGGGCTTGGCGGCAGGAGGGGGTATGTGGAGGCGACACTCCACGCTCCTGGATGTTGTAGGTTTGTGGAGAGCGGAGACCTTAAGGGATCTGTCGCACCTGTGTAATCTAGAGCAGATGAATCCTCCCAAGCGGTTGGCAACAGTCCCGTCCGATAGAAGAGGGACTATGTCACTTTGGTCAGTGGCGACGTGGACTGCAAGGGCAACGATGTCAGCTCAGGGGGGCTAGATACACTTGTTTAGGTAGCGGTGGAGGGCTCCTGTGCAAAAAGTGTCCACTCTTATCATCTGGGCCTACTAGAAAGTTAAGAGCCATTAAGACCATTATGTAATCCACAAAGTTCAGTGGCGTCCATAGATGGTGGGCATAGTCAAATGTCCACTGCAAAATGATGTAGGGTTAACCTACGAAGGGCCAATGTGGACTGATGTGTCTGCTGCAGGGTCATGCTCTTACCCAGTCCTGTGCCGCAGATCCGCTGTGCCCCTTTAGAAAAAAAAACGCCACCGGTACATTACTTGCCTGGCGCCGTCATGT
>JARQOD010000002.1:608807067-608873914 GCA_033576555.1 Oophaga sylvatica | reverse complement strand
TTCTATGTAGTTCATAGTGCATTCCGTGCATATAAGGGTGTGACCGCCCTGTTTTCTGAGTTGAGAAAATCCATCCTGTCTGGCCAGAGCTTCAACTGGTGGGTTCAGTCCCTCTGCCCTTGTTCACATTTAAGTCACTTGACAAGTGGAAAGGTTTTCAATATTAGAGTAGGACTGTCCCACAGAGGGTTGCCTTGACGTGGCGGGATGGCTTGTACATTATTTTGATCAAAATTATGTTTACTAAATACCCTTATGATTATTACTACCTTCATGCATTTTTGCAAAAAGATTTTTTATTTCATTTTTGGATATTTGTTTTTTGTGCCTGTTTTTCTGTGTAATGGTCATGTGTTAATATGCATTTACATTTTGCATACACATTAACTTACTTTTTCAGTTCAGATCTAGTTTTCTATGTAGTTCATAGTGCATTCCGTGCATATAAGGGTGTGACCGCCCTGTTTTCTGAGTTGAGAAAATCCATCCTGTCTGGCCAGAGCTTCAACTGGTGGGTTCAGTCCCTCTGCCCTTGTTCACATTTAAGTCACTTGACAAGTGGAAAGGTTTTCAATATTAGAGTAGGACTGTCCCACAGAGGGTTGCCTTGACGTGGCGGGATGGCTTGTACATTATTTTGATCAAAATTATGTTTACTAAATACCCTTATGATTATTACTACCTTCATGCATTTTTGCAAAAAGATTTTTTATTTCATTTTTGGATATTTGTTTTTTGTGCCTGTTTTTCTGTGTAATGGTCATGTGTTAATATGCATTTACATTTTGCATACACATTAACTTACTTTTTCAGTTCAGATCTAGTTTTCGACATTGTGATCAAGGCCAGGCTGTGGCCGAAACGTTAATATTGCTTGTCGTTTTTCACATTAGGACATTGAACAATAAAAAAATTTTTTTCACTTTGAAGCATAATCCTGAGTGCGGTGTTATTTGACAGTATTTGATTTTGGAGATCTTTGATCTCGTTCACCTGCACCACCCATCTTGTTGAGTGCTAGCCTCTCGCCCTTTCTACTTTTTTTAATCCAAGGGAGCAGGCGGGGACAAGCTGCCAAGGACCTGCCTGTCTGACTAGTCTCCCATACCGCTCGGTCAACAGACGTATCGATACACATAGCTGAAATCATGCAGCTAGTACCATACACGTGCCTCCGCTGGATCCAGCAGCACTGATCAGCCGTCAGGATCCCTTTAACTGAAAAAACATAATATACAGTACATACTACACAAGTGAATATATTGTACCAATAAGTGCACAAATCCTGAATTTTCTGCAAATCACAATCTCGTACCTTTTGTTCTGAAACAATTCCAATCCGATCAAGATTAACATCGTTGTCTCTCGAAAGATCCGGTATTCCTTGTGCCACCTCTATACAGGAATAAGATCCATAAAGAGACATTGCTTATTACGGAAATCATGAGAAAATACATGCACCAAGCACTCTACAAAAGGTGCAAAAGGGTTTTCCCAAAAAGCATTTAGTATAAAAGTCAGATTTGAGATCTAACAGAGCCATCCGCCCACTGATCTCCAGGAACGGAGGAGTGTGTGCAATGCTCATTTTCTCCTTACTGATTGCATATCCCAATGGAATTGGTGGCTGATTACTAAAAAAAAAACTACAAAATTGTTATGGTTAGCGACGGTGGTTACACCATGTGAATAGTGAAATGTTTCAACTACTTGTGGACCGTCCAAGTCTTAAAACATCGGACCGTTCCACATAGAACTCTGCAAAGGTGTTATAGACTATGAGGAGTCTGACCATTTCTACAAGGTTGTTCACTGACGGTCAGCCTAGAGAAGGCAGAGCCAGTTTACTACCATCTCTGCCTTTCTGATTGCGGTATAACAAAGGAATAAGAATGAATGAAGCTGTGTATACAGTATAGGAAGCACTGGCCGCACCGCCCTTCATCCTCCGGATCCAGTGATTACATGTTTGATGGGTGCTGGGTGGAGCAGGCGCTCTCGGGTCTCCGCACACCCAGTTTAGCTCTGCTATACAGACATGAGGCTGAATTTGCTCTGTAACTAGGGCCAATATACCATCCCCAGAAGGGCCATGTTCACATTGACTTTATATTTTTTGCTTTTAATGACTTCAAAATCTCTTGGAAAAACTCTTCCAATTCATTTCCATTGCAAATTTAATTTGCTGTCCATATGAGGAGTTTTTTTCCGAATTCGTGATTAGTTATGGAAAACCTTTTGGGTGACAAAGAAAATGCCTGTTACTTTCTTTGAAGCAGATTCTGAAGGAAACATCTCCAAACTAGACAATTTTCGATTAAAAGGCTGCAAAAAACTTCAAGCAGCGGTTTGGTTTTTAAACTCTTGGAGAAAAAAAAAAAGCCTCAGTGTGAACATCGCCTTTCAGGGGAAATCAGCAATTAAATTCCATGTATTTAACTGTTGAAATGCCCCCAAAAGGTGTTCTATGACCTTACAGGCGGCATAGCGTGTGAGAGAAGTGAAAAATTGAAGAAAGGAAAAGCCGGAAAAGAAGCCACTGACGTTCCAGAACCAGTTTTTAGCTTTGCTCCAGACGGGAAAAAAAAATCCATGTCTAACATATAAATAATTGTTATGGAAAGGAAATGATCATTTGAAAAAACAAATATGAAAAACAGACATTTCCTTTTTTGGTCTTACTCTTTACATTTCCCCAGATTTCAACAAAAAAGATGATTAAAAACCAGAAAACTTAGCATAAATCTGCTTATACCAACAAGTGCCTGGTCATCAGAACGGGCAGGTCATGGACTTTATAAACACATGGATGTAGCAGTCAGATATTAATAAGAGGACTATAAAAAATGAAAATATTGTTTATAGGTTTATTAATCTGGCATAAAGGACATCTATGAAAAACTGTCACAAAATAGATTAAGATCTGTGCTCATATACATTTCACATTACACATCTTATACCAACCTTGTACTCCTCCATGTTAACCTCGTCCGGCTTTATCAGTTCGAGCTTGGCCTGGGCCACTTTCATAATGTTTCGACAACTAAAAAAAAAAAAAAAAAAATGGTAAAGACTATTAAAAGGGTTTTTAGGAGATTATTAAAAAAGGATCTATATTCCATGGGAGACTAGAAGCTGCAGTTGTCTGACCGGCTCTGGAGCGGAAATGCTCACTTGTGATGAGCGCTGACCACCAGGTGGCGCTCATAGCGATCCGGCTATGACAACCATAGAAGTCTGCTGGAGACCTCTGGTTGTCATGCCAACTCATTGGTGACCTGTGATCATGTGATGTGGTCACTGATGGACAGGATTTCTGGTGTGCTACCGGTAAGCGTGAGTTAACAGCCGAGGGTGGATCGCAATACCACCCGCGGCTGTTAGAGGCACATGTTAAAACAGCTGACATGTGCTGGTAAAGATGTGGGCTCAGCGCCGGAGTTCACATCAAAAGGAGGAATTCCGACGTGGGCATAGTATGACGCCCAACATCGGAAAGGGGTTAAACAACAAGAGGCTTTAAACAAGGAGAGGCTTTATCCCTGCATACATGGACATACACCAGGGTCTTCTCATTTGTATGGGAGCTTTTAGGTTAGAATACTGGGATAAATCAGCTGTTTGAATTGGAGATGGACGGGGACCTTCCAACTATTTCTTCATAGATGTCGGAAAACAAAATGAAAAAAAAAAAAGGAACAAGCTTGTTGAATTTCAGTCTCCTGAAGCCTGGCAAAGTCCAATTGACAACACATGTAAGCTTGCCGTAGATAAGCGAGTCGGGACAAATCGTCGTTTGGCCGACACTTTTTTGTTTTCGAGCCAAACAGGTTTGTTAACAGCCTCCTCTCCCCAGAGCCATACCAAGATGAAGAATAGTTACATAGGTCGAAAAAAGACCTAGGTCCATCAAGTTTAACCTTTCTCCACGGGGTCTGGAACATATTCAATGAATAGATAAAAAAGGGTCAGAAAAGGGAAAGAATACAAGTTGTGTTGCTTTGCATTTTAGGCTAAAATGGTGTACAAGCGTTTACATAAAATAGAAATATAATTTAGAAAAAAAAAGTAACAACAATATAATTTTACATTTAACCAAGCTGCAATCTCTGCAGATAAGAAACCAGTAGTGACAGATATTGAGGGCCTGTGCACACGTTGCGGATTCCTAGAGGTTTTGCCGCAGTTTTTTGCGGCGGAAACGCCGCAAAACCGCTTACACAATGCAACTCATTAAGGCCTATGGGATTCGCAGCATGCTCATTCTTTTTTGCGGAACCGCGGCGATTCCGCCGCCATAGGAATGCATTGAACCGATTACTTTCTGCATGTGGCTATGCCCACCATGCACAAAGTAAGCGGTTCATGTGCGGATGGTACCCAGGGTCTGGAGGAGAGGAGACTCTCCTCCAGGCCCTGGGTACCATATACATGTAAAAACAATAATTAAAATAAAAAATAATGATATTCTCACCTTCCGGCGGCCCCCGCAGTCTTTCCCGCCTCTCAGTGACGCTCCCGGCCAATCCCGTTCCCAGTAATGCTTTGCGAGATCACCCCAGATGATGTAGCGGTCTCGCGTGATGCTACGTCATCGGGGTGATTGTCGCAAAGGACGCCTGGGAATGGGATTGGCCGGGAGCGTCGCTGAGAGGCGGGAAAGCTGCAGGGGCCGCCGGAAGGTGAGAATATCATGATTTATTTTTTTTTTTATTATTTTTACATTAGATCTTTTTACTATTGATGCGACATAGGCGGCATCAATAGTAAAAAGTTGGTCACAATTGTCAAACACTTGTTTGACTCGTGTGACCAACCTGTCAGATCGCTTGTAAAACGCTAGCATTCTGCAAGCTAATTACGCTTGCAAAACGCTAGCTTTTAGCGGGAATACGCATACCTATAATATGCGTATTTCCCGCGGCAGGGAGGTGCGGAATTGCAGCGGAAATTTCCATGGCAATTCCGCAACGTGTGCACATAGCCTTAGGGAATCAGGCCTATTCTCAGCTCATGATGAAAATGACACAATTCCATACCGCACTGTAGTGCTGAAAAATAACACCGCTATTTTTATATGTGGCTGGCACATGAAGCAAGCGAGCAGGTTTGATTTTCAACAAATGATTTTAATTAAAATATTTTAATTATCCACAAACCACAAATATGTGGGTTTTAATGTTTGTGACTGTTTTAATGAGGCTGAGCAATTGTCTAAAGTGTCAAGGACGTGCCCTGGTACAAAATACTAGGCGCCACCAGATGAGGTGCACAGACTTTACAGAAGATCACAAACCTACAGAAAAGATTATTAGGAAGTCATAAAACCTAAACCACCCCAATATATCGCCGATCTCCTCCATATCTGCCTGCAGCACGGATGGCTCCACGCCATGGTCATACTCTGCGTGGATCTCTGGAAAATGGTCAGTAGATACTACTCCTTACTATAGAGTAATAATGACAGCACTGGCCGCATCCAAGAGGTCGAAAGTATCTAATGCATTGCGATACCTCCCCATAATCCTCAGTCTGAATTGTGAAAAAGGTCAAAAGCTGGTGGTCAAAAACACATTAGGTCAGATGGGTATTATAGGCTCAGCTGAGGGCTGGCAATGGACGGATTACCTTTCCTGTAACAGTTACCGAAACGGAGAACAAACCCTCGAATAAGGATAAGGGAGACGACTCGTAAGAAAAATGTTTTCTGTCGTTCCCTCCTTATTGGACAGAATAGTTTTTGACCAAGTTATATAATTTTTTTTTTTTTTTTTGTAAAGACACTACCCACCCCCAAAAAAATTAATTTCAGCAGACATCATGCTTTAGTCACAAATCAGTGGCTCCGTCTGAAGACCTAAAAAACAGGACTCGAGAGTATGCAACGACAGGGCCACAGACGGAGTCACTTTATGCTCTCTCACCTTTTTGGGGCAAGCTTGAAAACATGGTCAGCTGCATTTTGGAGCAAGCCGAAAAAGCGACCAGCCAGACTAAAAAGTGACTGCTTCAATAAAGTCAATAGCCCCATTGGTGGTTCCGCTTGAATGCAGTTACGATTCAGGCGGAAGTGCCGACGGAGCCACTGACGTGTGTCTAAAACGTGATGTGAAGCCGGCCTTACTGGAGAAGTGGCTGCAGGGAGGAAACAAACTTATGTCCTCTCTGCGGCTGCTCGCTTCCAGGGAGCGGTTACAGTCATTGGTCACTGCAGAGTGTCCGTGTGCAGCATGTGTGTGTGCAAAGCAGACTGAATGTGTTGGGAAGCGATTACCGTCCCGTCCCTTTGACTGGAAGCTGCAGGGAGGACATAAGTTCATTTTCTCCCTGTAGCCACCACTCCAGTAAGCAGCTTAACAAGATTGTAACTTTATTTACCTGCAGATAACCATGTATCTGAAAGTATGAAAGTAATCAATGTTTCTTTCCCTTTAACATGAAGTCCAAAACACACAATGTACAACTGTATACACTGCACAAATAACATCCCAACAGTACAATAAATATTCCTTTATAAAAAAAAAAAAATTCGGTAAACTGTCCCCCTCAAATAAAAAAAGCAGCAGTGTTTCACAAAACACAGTCAGTATCATAAATTAGTATTTGGATGTTAAAAAGGTGCACAAATAAACACATATTACAACATTCCAAGTGTTAAGTTATGGATTTTAATATATAAATTAAACTTTCTGGGTAAATTGACCATAATAAAATTGAGGGGAACATACAGGAACAAAAACTGTCCCAAAAGAGTAGCAGGCTTTCCACCACATAAAATAATGAGATAAGATTGGTGCTTATGCCTAGTATATGCTGGCTCCTATATTGGCCAATAAAGAAATATAATATAAATTACAGTGCTAAGATATAGGAACACCTACATAAAGGCGGATAGCCGACCTGATGTCCCTGCACCCTAACAAGCGTTTCACTCTGCTTCTTCAGGGGGCACAGAATACAGTGCCTATATAGCTAGTCTTCTCTCTTTATACCCATAAGATTCTGACTATTAGGAAGTTGGCAAAAGTGAAGTGATTAATTATGTGTCACAGTTATCTCTAGAACTGAACCTAAAGTTCTGCGTATCTATGAAAACCTCAGAAAACATGGATAAGTTTGCTTACCGTTCATCAAAACTCAGGTTGCGATCAGCAAATTGTTCCAGGAGGGTTCTCTCGATAATCTTCTTTGGCGCCTGACTCTGGATGAAGTAGACTATTGCATGTTGTAAGCGGTAGTCTGTCTCCGGAGGAGGATCCTCTTGTGCTAATTTCAATAGCCGTGCATACTCCGTTTTGATGGCCTGAGGATAGGAAACAGATTAGAGCCAAAGTTACTTGGCAAATGCAAAAACCCACAAACCTATAAAAAAAAAAAAAAAGAAAATTAAAACTTAACCAATGTGACCTCCATTATAAAATAAGAGGTCACACAATCAGTAGTATATAATACAGGGGTCAGCATCCTGCAGCCATTGAAAAACTACAGCTCTCAGCATGCTCTGCCAGGTAGCATGCTGGGAATTGTAGCTTTACAACAGCAGCAGTGCCGCAGGTTGCTGACCCTTGATTTAAAGGGGAATTTGTCAGCAGATTTTTGATATGTAATCTGAGAGCACTATGATGTAGGAGCAGAGACCCAGATTTTAGTGTTATGTCACTTATTAGGCTGTGTGCTCATGTTTCAATACAATCAGTGTTTTATAAGCAGGAGATTATCAGGAAGGACTAGGTGTCTTGTGCCTCCTGGTCAAACCCCGCTCCCAGCACCGATTAGCAGCTCACTGTACACAGGAAGCTGCCAATCAGTGGTGTGGGCGGGGTTATACATAACTCAGCATTCTGAGCACTGCTAGATCTGCAGCAGAGAAAACTGAATATAATCACAACTACTGCAAAAAGTGAACTAAGTGTTATATCACTGGAATCGGGTTATCTGCCACTACATCATGCTGCTGTCAGATTACATGGAAATAACCTGCTGACAGATTCCCTTTAACAGTCTTTACACTTGTCCAATGTAAATTTGATAGCCCTTTCCTGTACTCTATAACTACATATGTTGTAGAGGACCTGTCTGAACTATTTCAGCAGATACCTCCCATAAAATAACTTTAAAGGATATTTTCTTAAATCTCGGCTCTGCCATTTCTCTACTATCCGAACCGGAAATCTATAAATTGACACCTCTCTTACTAAAACTGGGGCCCGTCTCTAATCGGTTTGATAATGTCCCATTATTGATGACAATGTTGTATGTGTACAGGAGAGCACATCCTATAGGCAAGAGGAATTGAAACACCCACTTGTCAATTTCTTCCCACATTTCCAGGAACAACAACAGAGGGACGGAACAATATAATTTTCCAAATAAGATGTTCCAGAATTGTTCTTTCCAGGAGATTAGTCATTTACTAAGAGTCACATGAAAGGACAAATCCTCTTCAAAGCAACATTGCGGCTACTTGTGACCTCAGCGCTCAGTCATCGTCTAATACTTATAAAATCCAAATCGAAAAAGTATTTCCAATAAGAATGCAACAATTGTACAGAATAAGTCAAATTTATCAAGTGAGCGCTTGTACAGAGTAACCAATGATATTCCTCGCTTTCATTTTATAAAGGCCCTATTTTAATCCCTTCTGGCCTCATGATTTACTATGGAAAACGATGCAGGTTTACACATAATTACACTTGAAGTGTGCCCGTGCATCGCTTATGGGTGCGGACGGTATTCTACAGCCCCCAGTGAACCTGATCTAACGGCTGCAATCAGAGACCAGTCTAAGGGCCCCAATATACATCACAGAAAAGTTGGGGAAAATGGCCGGATTATCATCCTGAGGACAAAAGGATCAGGGGTCCGAAATTAGATCTGCTTGATCCTTCTCTTCGTCAATGGGGAAGACTCTGGGGACCTTCAAACACTAGACTGTGGGCCGATTCTGCCAGTATTAGGGGGTCCGCCCGATGCTCTGTCTAGTTAAGGCTTTTGTACAAACGAGACTGGAGAGGAAACTTCGTCAGGCTCTCTATAGCCAACTGCTGTGCCGGTGGGTTATCACCATGAGGACTTACATTGGCCTTCAAGTCTTCCATCGGGGAGCCGGTCATGTCTAATAACACTATTAACCAGCAGATATCGGGTTATTCAGCAGGGTAGTAGCCACCGGATTTCATCGTGTCCGGAGCAATTACCGTCACCGCTCACAGCACAGAGACGCCCGCCCGGTATAGACAGACAACCGGCTCTGTATGGATACATTAATGTGCCTGCTGTCAGTCAGTGCCGGGGCGTGCTTACAGCTGCCACAGACAGTGTTGTCAGCAGTGACACTAGCCGGCTCTGCACACCTGTATGACTGACAGCTGGCGGCTTCAGGGAGAAAAAGTTCAGTTTCTCCCAAGTGCCGCTCTATCAGTATGGCAGCTGGGGACCTTCATAATGCTATTGACCGACAGATTAACCCTATATCTGCAGGTTATTAGCGTTATCAGACCTGAGAGGCTCCCTTTAACGCATGATTACGTTGACAGGCAAAATACATTGCATTACTGAAGAAGTCTCATACATTATAGAACTTTTTCATTCACTTATTTATTCACCAAGTGCCCAAAATAATACCAATAAAAACATGAACTTAGGTTTAAAAAAAAAAAAACTCCCTCATACAGCTCAGAAGGAAAATTAGGCAACTGGCATGCCACCAATACTTAGCATAAGCATTGATCAGGCACTGCGGGGCACCTATATAGACTGGGTACCCCAATAACTGAGGTTAAGGAACCTAGTGCCACATTTAAAAGGATTTTGCACCAGTTTTCTCGCGCACAGGTTTCCCATCGGCCCCCCGGTCACACAATTGTGAGGTGCCGATGAGTTATCCATGAGACGCAGGATAAAGTTCCGATAGCTGGGGGAATGGAAACCTGGGGACCCCAACGATCTCAAGGACCTCCAAAGAGTTCAATCATATGCACTGTCACTTCAGTCATTCTAATGGGAGTGACAAAGACGAGCTGTGCGCAGCGCTCAACAATCTACAGTTCAGCCATTAAAAGTGAATGAAGAAGCAATGTACAAGATGGACCACCGCTCTATTCACATGGGGCTCTTCAAAGCCCAGGTTCTCGAGAGCCCCAGATTTCAGACACCCAATGATCGGAATATGTTAGTTATTACCTATCCTTGGGATAAAAGTTTTTACACTTGAGAATACCCTTTTCAAGGGGTTAAAAAGTCATGTCAAAATAGCTCTATAACCAGGAAACGAATTAAGTCCAGCTATAATGTGAGACCTAATGAGTTAAAGTGTATTCAGTCACTGACTTTCAACAGCAGCTCATACTGAGCAGTAGGAGATCTCTGCAGGGAAGAGAGACATTGAGGAGCTGACAATCAGGCTTGGTGGGCAGATAATGTGTTCAACTTTCATAAAGGATTTTAAGAAATTCAGTATCTTTGTGTCCTAGGAAAGCCACTTAGTAATGTATGCAGTTTGCATCGCAAAATCTGGTGACATATGCACACTACATCGCTCACCGTTCTGTGTACGCAGCTCACATGCAGACTGGTGAGGTATGTCCTATGGACTAGCGGGGTGCAATAAAACACTAAGTAATGGTACTCGCCTCCATGAGATTTGCCATTCTTCCCCTTTCGCAGCTGTATTCCCCTTTGGGTAAACTGAAGCCGATCAAGTCAAGAATTTTAGCACCTACTGATTGGCTGCATCCGTCACGCGACTTCCTCCGCTATTTATTCATGTTGGCACTACAATAGTGGCGGTGAGGCGAGACAGCTGCGAGAGCGGCATAGTGGCGCTCTTCAGAGTACAGGGGATTTTTATTTAATTACACCCACTGAGGCAAACAAGCTTTAGGCAAAATATAGTGAAAAGCCTCGTTTAAAAGGTGAGATTTTTAAGAAGGGCCATCAATACCTGACTGGTGGGGGTCCACCTTCCAAAACCAGCTGAATGAGCTAGTCGTGTCTCTCCAATGAGTGTTGTACAGTGGGGAAAAAAGTATTTAGTCAGCCACCAATTGTGCAAGTTCTCCCACTTAAAAAGATGAGAGAGGCCTGTAAATGACATCATATGACCACAACTATGAGAGTCAAAATGGGAACACAAATCCAGAAAATCACCTTGTCTGATTTGGCAAGATTTATTCTGCAAATTATGGTGGAAAATAAGTATTTGGTCATGTAAAAACATGCAAGATTTCTGGCTCTCACAGACCTGTAACTTCTTCTTTAAGAGGCTCCTCTGTCCTCCATTCATTACCTGTAGTAATGGCGCCTGTTTGAACTTGTTATCAGTATAAAAGACACCTGTACACAACCTCAGTCACACTCCAAACTCCACCATGGTGAAGACTAAAGAGCTGTTGAAGGACACAGACAAAAAATTGTAGCCCTGCACCAGGCTGGGAAGACTGAATCTGCAAAAGGCAAGCAGCAAGCTTGGTGTGATGAAATCAACTGTGGGAGCAATAATAAGAAAATGGAAGACTTACAAGACCACTGATATTCTCCCTCAATTTGGGGCTCCACGCAAGATCTCACCCCGTGGGGTCAAAATGATCACAAGAACGGTGAACAAAAATCCCAGAACCACACGGGGGAACCTAGTGAATGACCTGCATAGAGCTGTGACCACCATAACAAAGGCTACCATCAGTAACACACTACGCCGCCAGGGACTCAGATCCTGCAGTGCCAGACATGTCCCCTGCTTAAGCCAGTACATGTCCGGGCCCGTCTGAAGTTTGCTAGAGAGCAATTGGATTATCCAGAAGGGTACTGGGAGAATGTCATATGGTCTGATGAAACCAAAGTAGAACTGATTGGTAGAAACACAACTTGTCGGTGTTTGAAGGAGACAGAATGCTGAGTTGCATCCAAAGAACACCATACCTACTGTGAAGCATAGAGGTGGCAACATCATGCTTGTGGGCTGTTTCTCTGCAAAGGGACCAGGACGACTGATCCGTGTACATGAAAGAATGAATGGGGCCATGTATCGTGAGATTTTGAGTGCAAATCTCCTTCCATCAGCAAGGTCATTGAAGATGAAACTTGGATGGGTCTTTCATCATGATAATGATCCCAAGCACACCGCCAGGGCAACAAAGGAGTGGCTTTGTAAGAAGCATATAAAGGTCCTGGAGTGGCCTCGCCAGTCTTCAGATCTCAACCCCATAGAAAACTTTTGGAGGGATTTAAAAGTCCGTGTTGCCCAGCGACAGGCCCAAAACATCATATGCATGGAGGAATGGGCCAACATACCACCAACAGTGTGTGCCAACCTTGTGAAGACTTACAGAAAACATTTGACCTCTGTCATTGCCAACCAAGGATATATAACAAAATATTGAGATGAACGTTTGTTAATGACCAAGTACTTATTTTCCACCATAATTTGCAAAATAAATCTTGCCAAATCAGACAAGGTGATTTGATTTGTTTTCTCATTTTGAGCTAGTCCTGACTCTCCAACGAGTACTGTATGAACTAGCCGTGACTCTCCACTGAGTGCTGTATGAGCTAGTGATCTCAAGACTGCTGATGAGCTAGCCTACTCCAACGACTGCTGTATGAGCTAGCAGTGATCTCAACGACGCGTGAGTAGCTTGACTCTCAACGACTGCTGTATGAGCTAGCAGTGACTCTCCCAACAAGTGCTGTATGAGCTAGCGTGACTTCAAGATGCTGTATGAGCTGCGTGACTCTCCAACAAGTGCTGTATGAGCTAGCCGGACTTCCACAGGTGTGAGTACCGTATCTCCCAACAAGTGCTGTATGAGCTAGCCGTGACTCTCCCAACAAGTGCTGTATAAGCTAGCCGTGACTCTCCAATGAGTGTTGAATGAACTATCGTAATCGTGAATCTCCAATGAGTCCTGTATGAGCTAGCCGTGACTCGCCAACAAGTGGTGTATGAGCTAGCCGTGACTCGCCAACAAGTGGTGTATGAGCTAGCCGTGACTCGCCAACAAGTGGTGTATGAGCTAGCCGTGACTCGCCAACAAGTGGTGTATGAGCTAGCCGTGACTTGTGCAACAAGTGGTGTATGAGCTAGCCGTGACTCGCCAACAAGTGGTGTATGAGCTAGCCGTGACTCTCCCAAAAAGTGCTGTATGAGCTAGCCGTGACTATCCAATGAGTGCTGAATGAACTACCGTAATCATGAATCTCCAATGAGTGCTGTATGTGATAGTCGTGACTCTCCAACAAGTGCTGTATGAGCTATCCGTGACTCTCCCAACAAGTGCTGTATGAGCTAGCCGTGACTCGCCAACAAGTGGTGTATGAGCTAGCCGTGACTCGCCAACAAGTGCTGTATGAGCTATCCGTGACTCTCCCAACAAGTGCTGTATGAGTTAGCCGTGACTCGCCAACAAGTGGTGTATGAGTTAGCCGTGACTCGTGCAACAAGTGGTGTATGAGCTAGCCGTGACTCGTGCAACAAGTCGTGTATGAGCTAGCCGTGACTCGCCAACAAGAGGTGTATGAGCTAGCCGTGACTCTCCCAAAAAGTGCTGTATGAGCTAGCCGTGACTATCCAATGAGTGCGGAATAAACTACCGTAATCGTGAATCTCCAATGAGTGCTGTATGAGATAGTCGTGACTCTCCAACAAGTGCTGTATGAGCTAGCCGTGACTCTCCCAACAAGTGCTGTATGAGCTAGCCGTGACTCTTTGAGTGCTATACCCCCTTCAGTGTTTATCCAGATTGAGCGACTAGTGCCCCCTTCTTTGCCAATCCAGGCCATCAGTCCAATTCATGTCTCACACCCTGGTTGCTAGGTATACACTGTCTAACAACGAGTCTTATTAAGGTTGTCAGGCAGAACTTCCCTAGCAACAAGTCTGTCGTCCATTACATAGCTTAAGGCTGAGGCAGATTAACTCAGTTTGCATTTAATGAGTCTCGAAAATATCCGATAATGCGATGTGTAATCTATGAACACAAAATACACACTTTACTATGAGAGACAATGCAATATGAATATTCAAGACACAAAAAAACAGGATGCCGCCGACAAATGAGAACATGAGTAGTCAGTACCTTAAAGAACCCCGCCTCGGGCCCACACCTGTCATACACATTCCTGGATTTACCTATGGCCATGATAATGCCTTGCATGTTTGGGGTCATCATGACCTGCCACAGAGGAGTCAAGTTTTATTGATCATCATATATTAGAGAAACAGATCATAAGCATGCAGAAATAAAACACGGATAAGCGAGCGGCCGCATGCATCTATGGGTGACGGTTTGCTTGTAGTGCACCAGACAATGTTAATGGAAATGTATGAGAGAAGTGACTGGGCAGGGTGAAAAATCAATGGCAGCCGCAGCAGGCAGACATGCAGTACAAGATCCTCAGAGCATTAACCAGAAACTAAAGGTAGGACATGACCATCCAGGAAGGCGAGGCCAAGGCATCCCTCTCGTACAATAGTCTGACAATATGACTGTATGTAGTAAAGATGGGGCACATTTATAAAAACGGTCTAAAAAACAAAGAAATCTGTCTGTTGCCCACAGCAACTAAAGAATAGCTTTCATTTTTCAACATCAGAATAGGAAATTAAAGGTGTGCCATGACTGGTTGCTATGGGCAACAAAGATCATTTCATAAATCTCCCCCAAAAATTTGCCATAGCAAAAACACTACAAGCGCCAAAGTGGGATACACACCCGGCTACACAATACTAGAACACAAAGACTTAAAAATTACGAGTCAACAAAAATGTAGGTCACTATAGTTTTTTGCTATTTTATAAGGGATCCATTCGTCCGTAAAACTCTTCCCCATCATCAACGATTAGGGAAAGGATCATATTTCTAATATAAACCTCTACTTTCAAGTGTTTGCACATAAAGAGACTAGCGGTATTTAGCGGCCAAAAATGACGATCGTGACCACAAACCGGCCGGTTTAGTTTGGTATGTTGATGGTTGGTTCATTCATTCGAGAGATCTGAAAATCTGAATCTGATCTGAAAAGTGATCAGTCAGATTCGGGACGATCGTAGTGTCATCTGTAGGACCTGTAAATCCTAAACCATAATGCAGATCGTGTGACATGATATGGAAAAGAGGTTCCTCAGAAAAGTGCAAACCCCAACTATGGATAGAGGCTAAGTGGTTTCATGACTTTATTAATGGGTTCACCGATCCTTTGGGGTTCTGTCCACTGGAACCAGCACTGATCTGCCCGACAGCTGCATCCATTCCCTATGGAGCTATGCTCTTGGCTATTCCCAGCAGCCCCATGGAGAACGGATGAAGCAGCGGTCAGGTGTCCAACCAGCAGCTCCATTTTGTAAATGGAGATAAAAGTTTCCAGTCTGGAATAAAAGTTCACCTTTCTGGATAATTTGTTCGGGTCCCAAAGGTCAGACCCCCACCAATTAGTAAATTATCACCTGTCACATGCATAGGTGGTAACTTGTTTTCACCAGACAACCACTTTAAAGATGCTTCAAATTACAAGGTGTTTTTTAGAGGCAGTCCATCTCATTAGTCAGGTAAAATAAAGCAGATGTAATTTACCCAATGAAGGAGAACCACTCCAAAACACCTCGTAAACTGAAGCTTCTTATTAAAGCTATGACACCTTCCTATAACCAATCTATACATCCATCTATGGAGATTGGGCCGACCCCACGGAACTACTTCTTTTCCATATCTTGTCACTATTCACTTTCGATGGCTACGGGCACCTGCAAGATAGTTGTCTGATTAAAACCGTACACTTCTTCACATTGTCTCCAGCTCAAACCCAGTCAGGAAGCCCTTTTTTTTGGCTAAAATTCCTTCCTAAACAGTGTTGTCCTATGAAATGCCTCCTTTACTTGTGCAACGTGATGTCTTCAATATAAACTTCTAAAACCACATAAAAGAGTATTCAAAACCCGTGTGTGAATATAAAAAAAACACACATAGGCGGTGTGGACATAACTTTATATCGATCTATACCGGCCAATAACAGAAGCAAGAACCACGACTACCACAAAAGTTCACAAACCTTTAGGAATAAACTTACAAATACGATTTCCGCACGTAAAACAAGGGAAGTTATTGGTAAATGAAATGTAACACACGTTGGAATATTTTATTGTTAAATCACAATGGCAATGGGGGAGGGGGTGGAAATATCAAGACCAGCGTTTACGGTGCATGTTTGGGCTGTCTGTTTACCGGAAAATGTGATCTAGGCCGTCTATGAGCCGGTATCAAGGTACATTATAGTACATTTGATAAGTTGGAGTGTGCCAAGGCCAGCACAAAACCACTTTATGCATCTTTCTTGAGACAAAAAATTGAAGAGGCAATGATACAACCAAATCACCCTGTATACTAATACTGTGTAAAGCCTATCCGTGGTTGGTAGGGAAGTTGTGTGCATTCACATTCGAGGGGACAATGGAGCAGAGAAGCTGCAGACGTTGGGTTTTTAACCTCAAGACGGGCAATCCATGTTCTCTCAAAAACTCCGATTTATCAGACTGGTGCAGGAGCATAATACTCAGTCTTCATGTCCAAAGCAGGGGCTTACACACAACCCTGCTCCATCCTCGGCCCACCCCAATTAGTATAACACATGACAGCTATAATTTTTTTTTTTTGCTTTACTTATTCCCTCCCACCCACTCCCATGTTCCTTACCTTCACACCAATCTCTAGCATTATTATTACATTTTCCCCAGTTCTTGTCACCCACATTCCCTTCTTAAGTCTTGGGAAACCGCACAGTGGTTGTCCACACTGGAGCGTCTCATCACTTATTTTACGTCTTTTAAAAACAACCAAGCCAATGAAAATACTACATAAACCAGATAAACCTTGTTACCACGTCTAATTCCTAGAGATTTTTTCAAGCAATATCCAAGGTGGTAATGGCCGGACCGGATGTGCATACATAATATTACACAGGACCTGATGTCCTTCTATTGTGCAGCGCTGGGGTCCTGGGTCCAAATCCCACCAAGGACAACATCTGCAAGGCGTTTGTATGTTCTCCCGTGTTCCCATGTGTTTCCTCTGGGCTCTCTGGATTCCTCCCACACCCCAAAAACATACTGATAGGAAACTAGATTGTGAGCCCCAATGGGGACAGTGATGATGATGTCTGTACAGCACTGTGGAATTAATGGGGCTATATAAATGAGTAAAATAACTCATATTGTGGCAAAGATAAAAAACTGTATGAACCCCAGAGATCTATAATCTAAGATTCATTGTGAGTTGGAAAACGAAGACACAAACTGGTTATTGCACTGGTATTCTCTTGTGTAAGGTAGGAACAATTACACCAAAATTAAAAAGGAGAAAATGTTAATAATCATCACCCCCAAGCAGAACCCAGTGTCCCTCGCTGGCATGATGCATGCACACAGACGTATTCCTAGCACCCATATGAGCAATGCCTGATGATCTGCAAATGCTAGTGCCAGATTAGTTGAGATTTGGTTGGCATGCCACAGTGGAGTAGTGAGTCAGGCAGCAAAACGAAAAGCACCAGGGGGAGGGAAGAGATGGCACAAAGGGGCGCCCAGCAGCCAAAATAAAACAATAAATGGTACCTCATCGTCATAACCCCCCTCCTCTGACTCAATAACAAAAGTGCCTATGTGAGGGATGGCCACCTCCACAACTCGCTGGCTAGGAGCTGTCGAGACTGGGGTGTTATCAGAGGGCTGCAGAGAAAGAGATTATGGGAATACAAAGTTAGCCATGTTAACATGTTCAGCGCAAAATCCCTTCCCCACTGTTCACAGACTGAGACACTCGGCTCTTATGGAAATGTCACATACAATCAAAGGCACTGTATATTATATATGTAATCATATTACTATTAAATAGGTTGTAGAAAAGTTTTCAGAATCAGCGCCACCCTTGACCATGGGCTGTGTTTGGTATTGCAGCTGGGTCATAATATTTAATTGAATGCAATGCCAAACACAGCCTGAGGACAAGCGTCAGTTCTTCTAATGTCAATTGGCATCTATATTATTCCAATTACACCATTAAATATGGAATCAATTAGAAATGTTTACCTGAAAATCTGTACTTGGTCCAAAATGCTTTAACTCTGATTGACAATATTATTCTGTCACTTTCAGATCATCATCGGCTTAAGAAGTACACCCAGACTTACACTAATTCAATATCTTATTAATATCATATGTGTGTAATGTTTTATCTTCCCAGTGACAATTTAACATATAAATAGAATATAGGGATTCAATAAATGTGTATAAATATGTATTTAAACATAATTATGGAATATTCGTGAAAAATTTCTATCATGTCCCTGCTACAAGACTAATAGCAGAGCCACTCAAACAGCTTCCTATATCCTAGCTTCCTGGACAACTGTGATTTTAACTTCCCATCTCCAAAATGCTGTCCCAATATGTATAATAATATTAGCAAATACCTCCAATTAGAAATGTAGTATAGTTCTTCTGATTCGCTATGTTGCTTACCCCATGTGCAGGGCATTGCATTAGCTTAGGTATCCATGGTTATGACCACTAACAGCTGTCACTATATGAGTGGTCGTAACCATGGACACCTAAGCTACTGCAATGCCTTGCACATGTGGTAAGCAACAGTGAATCAGAAGAACCATACATTTCTAATTGGTGAACATCATTATTATTACACCTACTAAATATTGGGATGTGATCTTGGTGGAGATAGGAATAGTCCTTTAAGGTCAAATGTCCTCTTGGGTCAACAGTGCAAGTACATTTCCAAGTTTGCCATGTGCTTAGGCTTTAAGTGCAAAACCAAGGGAAAGAAGTATCAGCCTGCTGATCTACAACACTGACCGGTCAGTGGCTACAGCAGGTCAGGGACAAGCCTGCTGATCTACAACACTGACCGGTCAGTGCCTTCAGCTAGTCAAGGAGAAGCCTGCTGATCTACAACACTGACCGGTCAGTGCCTTCAGCAGGCCAGGGAGAAGTCTGCTGATCTACCACACTGACCGGTCAGTATCTTCAGCAGATCAGGGAGAAGCCTGCTGATCTACAACACTGACCGGTCAGTGCCTTCAGCAGGCCAGGGAGAAGTCTGCTGATCTACAACACTGACCGATCAGTATCTTCAGCAGATCAGGGAGAAGCCTGCTGATCTACAACACTGACCGGTCAGTATCTTCAGCAGGTCAAGGAGAAGCCTGCTGATCTACAACACTGACCGGTCAGTATGTTCAGCAGATCAGGGAGAAGCCTGCTGATCTACAACACTGACCGGTCAGTGGCTTCAGTAGATCAGGGAGAAGCCTGCTGATCTACAACACTGACCAGTCAGTAGCTTCAGCAGGTCATGGAGAAAGAAGTCTGCTGATCTACAACACTGACCAGTCAGTAGCTTCAGCAGGTCAGAGAGAAAGAAGTCTGCTGATCTATAACACTGACCGGTCAGTAGCTTCAGCAGGTCAGAAAGAAGCCTGCTGATCTACAACACTGACCGGTCAGTATCTTCAGCAGGTCAGGGAGAAGCCTGCTGATCTATAACACTGACCTGTCAGTAGCTTCAGCAGGTCATGGAGAAGAAGTCTGCTGATCTACAACACTGACCGGTCAGTAGCTTCAACTGGCAGGAGAAACCTGCTGATCTATAACACTGACCGTCAGTAGCTTCAGCAGGTCAGAAAGAAGCCTGCTGATCTACAACACTGACCGGTCAGTATCTTCAGCAGGTCAGGGAGAAGCCTGCTGATCTACAACACTGACCAGTCAGCAGCTTCAGCTGGTCAAGGAGAAGCCTGCTGATCTACAACACTGACCGTCAGTAGCTTCAGCAGGTCAGGAGAAGCTGCTGATCTACAACACTGACCAGTCAGTAGCTTCAGCTGGTCAGGGAGAAGCCTGCTGATCTACAACATTGACCGTCAGTGTCTTCAGCAGGTCAGGGAGAAGCCTGCTGATCTACAACACTGACCAGTCAGTAGCTTCAGCTGGTCAGGAGAATCCTGCTGATCTACAACATTGACCAGTCAGTAGCTTCAGCTGGTCAAGGAGAAGCTCGCTGATCTACAACACTGACCAGTCAGTAGCTTCAGCTGGTCAAGGAGAAGCCTGCTGATCTACAACACTGACCGTCAGTAGCTTCAGCTGGTCAGGAGAAGCCTGCTGATCTACAACACTGACCAGTCAGTAGCTTCAGCTGGTCAGGGAGAAGCTCGCTGATCTACAACATGACCGTCAGTGTCTTCAGCAGGTCAGGGAGAAGCCTGCTGATCTACAACATGACCAGTCAGTAGCTTCAGCTGGTCAGGAGAATCCTGCTGATCTACAACACTGACCAGTCAGTAGCTTCAGCTGGTCAAGGAGAAGCCGCTGATCTACAACACTGACCAGTCAGTAGCTTCAGCTGGTCAAGGAGAAGCCTGCTGATCTACAACAATGACCGGTCAGTAGCTTCAGCTGGTCAAGGAGAAGTCTGCTGATCTACAACACTGACCGGTCAGTATCTTCAGCAGGTCAGGGAGAAGCCTGCCCATACTGAGCGCTATGGCGCAGTGACCAAGGGATTAAAAGGAAAGACGGATTTTGGTAAGAACTTACCTGTAAAATCCTTTTCAGCGAAGGAAGGAAGAGACACAGGATTCATTACTGATGGGTAGGCGGAGCCCAGACGGGATAGTCACCTCAGATTAAAAAAGTGTGCTGACCGGCCCCTCCAGCTCGGGCTCCTCCTACTCAGCTTTCTCCAGTTGTACACAAGCTTAAGGAAGAGCAATATCACCAGCGGAGCAACATAACCCCTTCTGAAGAACTTCAGAGACAAAAACACAAGAATACAGGTTATGCATGCAGATAGGCAAAAAACCACACAGTTACAGGTACTACTCACGGAACCTGACCACTGCGATGAGCTGGCAATGCTGGAACAGAGCCGTAGCGCGTCGACCTCAGCCCAGAAATCGCTATCAGAGAAGGGCCACGCTGCTTCTGTAAATCAACAACACACTTCTGCCATGGGAGGGATCGTGTCTCCCTTCCTTCGCTGAAAAGGATTTTACAGGTAAGTTCTTACCAAAATCCGTCTTTCAGCTGCAGATGGAAGGAAGAGAGCCACAGGATTCATTACTGATGGGACGTCCCAAAGCAGTTCAAAAATTAGGGTGGAAAAGAAAACCAAAATAGGCAGAAACCCAACAACCTAAATAAAAGCGCAACAGGCGCCAAAAACAAGTTAACTAGACTCTTAAACTACCGCTGCCTGCAGGACCCTACGTCCCAAGGCTGCATCAGCGGAAGCACTAACGTCCACCTTATAAAATTTTGTAAAAGTGTGGACGGAGCGCCAGGTCGCCGCCCGGCAGAGCTGAGCCGCCGAGGCCCCTTGATGGAAGGCCCACGATGAGCCCACAGCCCTCGTGGAGTGAGCTCGAAGTTTAATCGGGCAAGGTTCGCCCTTAATTCGGTAAGCCTCCAAAATGGCCGACCGAATCCAGCGAGCTATAGAATCCTTGGAAGCTCGCTGACCACGTCGACGACCTGCTGGAATAACAAACAGAGAGTCTGATTTCCGAAAACCTTGAGTAACATTCAAGTAGAATTTCAAAGCCCGCACCAAATCCAATGTGTGCAAGGCCCGTTCCTTCACAGTCCTTGGCCTCGGACAAAGAGAAGGCAACACAATATCCTGGTTAACATGGAATCGCGACACCACCTTAGGTAGGAAGTCGCCCCGAGTGCAAAGCACTACACGATCCGGGTGAAACTCCAAGAAGGGAGGCAAGCAAGAAAGAGCCGCCAACTCAGAAACCCTCCTCAAAGAGGTGACTGCCACTAGGAAGGCCACCTTCCAAGAAAGTAAATAAAGGCTAACAGAATCCATAGGCTCAAAGGGCTGATGTTGAAGAGCCTCCAAAACAAGATTGAGCCGCCAAGGAGATACAGGTGTCCTCCGCGGTGGGAACTGACGGGTTATTCCACGAAAAAAGGAACGCACGTCCCTACGCGAGGCGATAGCCCTCCGAAACAGTAAAGACAGAGCAGAAACCTGACCCCTCATGGTGCTAACGGCCAAACCTTTGTCCAACCCGTGTTGCAAAAAAGCCAACAAATTGGGAATAGAAAATTTTCTCGGGTTCTTTGAAGAATTCGAACACACAAAAAGAAGGCTTCCCAAGTCCTGTGGTAAATCCTAGTAGTAGTCGGACCTCTAGCAGCACGCAGAGTAGCAATGACTTCGGCTGAGAAACCTCTACGGGTCAAAATTTCGGTCTCAAGAGCCACGCCGTCAAACGCAGAGACTTCAGGTCTGGATGACGAACGGGCCCTTGGGTTAACAGGTCCGGACGAAGAGGAAGCGAAAATGGCGGTGCCGCTAGAAGTGACACCAGTGTCGAGAACCACGTCCTCCTTGGCCAATCTGGAGCTATCAATATAGCTGAGATTCTCTCCAGCCTGATCCGACGGAGTACCAGAGGTAGCATAGAAATCGGTGGAAACACATAGATTAGGTTGAATTGGTCCAACGGGGCCACTAGAGCATCCACCGCTACAGCCTTCGGATCCCTGTACCTGGACACGAATGTCGGTAACTTGGCATTGGCCCTGGATGCCATCAGATCCACCTGAGGAGTTCCCCAACGGGAGCACAGCAGTGCAAAAATGTCCGGATGGAGACTCCATTCTCCGGGATCCATCTTCTCGCGACTTAGAAAGTCCGCCGTGATATTCTGAACTCCTGGAATGTGGATCGCAGAGATGGCCGGGACTCTGGTCTCTGCCCATATCAGGATCCGAGATACCTCCACCATGAGCCTGGAACTCCTCGTCCCGCCTTGGTGATTGATATAAGCGACCGCCGTCGCATTGTCTGTCTGCACTCGGACAGGCAGACCGTGTAAAGGGACCGTCCAGTGTTGGAGGCAAAGGAAAATTGCCCTCAATTCGAGGATGTTGATCGGCAAGACAGACTCCTCTGGCGACTATACTCCCTGAATCCAGAAATCGTTCCAAACGCCCCCCCAGCCCGTCAGGCTGGCATCGGTGGTTATGACTGACCACTTCAGAGGAAGAAAGGACTTCCCCCGAGACAATTCTGTCGAACGGATCCACCATCCCAGAGACTCTCGTACAGTGCGGGAGATAACCACACTGCAATCCAGTGAGGTCTGCGACCGATCCCAGCGGTTTAGAATGAACCTTTGGAGCGTCCTGGAATGAAACTGGGCAAACGGAAGTGCCTCCATTGAAGCCACCATCAACCCCAGAAGACGCATACATCTTCGAAGAGACATTGTCACTGAAGACTTCATCACCTGCGTATGTCGGATGAGACATGCTTGCTTGTCTGGAGGTAGAGACACCACTGCTCGTACTGTGTCGAAATGCATCCCCAGAAAAAGGATTGATTGTGACGGTTCCAGAGACGACTTCTCCCAATTGACCAGCCACCCGAAGTCCTCCAGGAGCTGAAGGGATAGATTGCGAGAAGTCACAGCCTCCTCCTTTGAGGATGCCACAATCAAAAGGTCGTCCAGATAGGGAAGGATCGTGACTCCCTGTCTCCGAAGTATAGCCATGAGAGGTGCCAGAATCTTTGTAAAGACTCTGGGTGCCGAGGCCAAACCGAATGGTAGAGCCACAAATTGGTAATGATCCTGTCCTATGGCAAAGCGAAGATAACGCTGGTGAGCCCTTCCGATAGGAACGTGCAAATAGGCGTCGCGTATGTCGATTGACACCAAAAAATCGTTCTGCGACAATGCTGCCACTACGGAGCGAAGCGACTCCATGCGAAACTTTCGGGCGTGGACATGCGATTCAATCTTTTGAGATCCAGGACGGGGCGAAACTTTCCCTCTTTTTTGGGAACTACAAAAAGGTTGGAATAAAAACCTCTTCCCCTGTCCTCTGGTGGAACCGGAACCACCACACCCTTCTGCAGAAGAAATTCGACTTCCTGCAGTAAAGCGGCACATAGCTCGGGCTCTGATGGAATGCGAGACTGGCAATAACTGTTCGGGGGTCGGGAAGAGAACTCTATGAAATAGCCTGCCGAGACAACCCGCGTCACCCAGGAGTCTGGGACACGGGAAACCCAAGTCAATTTGAATTGGAGCAGGCGACCCCCCACTCGAGAGCCCTCGAGCGGGACCCTGGCGTCAATCCGCCTTAGCGGCTTTTTGTCAGATTCCCTTTTATCTTGACGGAAACTCTGTTTCCAGGGAGCGCGGGATTTCTGATTTGTCTTTTTCCCCGAAAAAGAGGGACGACCCGACCCTCATGAGGGCTGACGAATCGTCCCCTGGAACGAAAGGACCGTCGACCACCACTGGTACCAGGCCTGCCAGACGTAGAAGCAACAGTTCTTCGCTGTGGTAAAGCTGTCTCCTTTGCCTTTGCTTTGGCAATCAGTTCCGTAAGGTCAGATCCAAATAACTGACCGCCCTTGTAAGCTAAGGCTAGCAAACCATGTTTAGAAACCGCATCACCGGTCCACTGTCTAAGTCACAGTGCCCTCCTGACTGAGACCGCCGAGGATTGAGCCCTGGACAGCAGTGACACAGTGTCCAGGTTTGCATCATGGCCATATTGTAAGGCACTTTCTAACAATTCAAACAGTCCATCCACCTCAGGCACTTGAAAGGTTCACATTTTCTCTGCAAACGGTCCAACCAGACCAGGGCAGCTTTATACACACACATGGAGCCTAGCATCGCTCTGAAGCCATAACCCGCGGCTTCATAAATGGACTTTGCCGCTGACTCCGCTCTTCTGTCTAGCGGGTCCTGCAAACTCGCTTTCCCCTTAATAGGTAGCAAAGATTTGCTAAGCTGAGATAAAGAGACATCCTCCTCAGGAGACTGAATCCAAAAATCATTAGATTCCGTAGAACACGGATACAGTGACTCCAAAAGACGAGTCCCCTGAAAACGCTTGTCTGGACACAGACGCTCCTTCTCCACTGCCTGGTTGAACTCAATCAGCGATGGAAAAGTCGCGACTGACTTATGTGACTCCTGGAACATCCTGGCCGACTTACCAGGGCGAGTATTACATCCTCCTGTAACTGCAACGCCTCCCTCATTGCTTCAATTAAAGCCTCTACACGACCCGAGCAAAAAACAGAGTGCGTTTGCCGATCCTCTCTATCCGATTCGGATATCCCCTCTGAACTTAAAGGGGAACCCTCCACGTTCGAACTCTCTGAGTCGCTATACGAGCGAAAAGACACCGGCCTATGTCGCTTCCTGCCATGAGGGGGTTTGGCTGACACCCAACAACCTATAAGGTTAGACAGGCTATCAATCGAACGAGTGAGAGCCTCCATCTTTGCGTCACTGGGTCCTCCGACTGCTGCACTCGATGTCGAGGTCTGTGTGTCAGATATGCGAGACTGATCTCGTAACGGAGCTGGATGATGATCTGCACCTGTGCCCTGATCTGACATGTCTTACCCAGTACAATGACAGGTTACACCTGATAGTAACACGAAAAATAGGTATTATACCTACCGATAATTCGGTTTCCAGGAGTCCATCCTGACAGCACTATGGAGGACGTCCTCCTCCTCCTTACAGGGACAGGAAGCACACGAGAGGTTAAAAGGTCCCACTCCTCCCCCAATACCTCAGTGATTTGACAAGTACCATACCATGGATCAATACAAGTGACAAAATTTAATTACTTAAACATATTACATCATATGAATTAGCATATACATGAACATAGACAAGGGAGGGAACTAACGGTGCTGTCAGGATGGACTCCTGGAAACCGAATTATCGGTAGGTATAATACCTATTTTCCAGGACGTCCACCTGACAGCACTATGGAGAGTACCAAAGAAAACCCTCCTAGGGTGGTACTACGGCCTGTAATACTTTTCTACCATATGCCGTCTGTTGTCCTGCTAGCACGTCTAGTTTGTAGTGCCTGCAAAAGGTATTTATCGTAGCCCAAGAAGCTGCTTTACAAATTTGTTCTAAAGATGCTCCTGCTCTTTCTGCCCATGAGGCTGACATTGCTCTGGTAGAATGGGCTTTTATTTTTATGGGACAAACTACACCTTCAGATCTGTAAGTTTTTATGATTAAGGTGGTAATCCATCTTGCGATGGAAGGCTTAGAAGCTTTTTTACCCTTATTTTTACCTCCATATAAAATAAACAAATTAGGGTCTTTCCTCCAGCCCCCAGTGGCCTCTAGGTAATCAATTACTGCCTGTCTAAAGGTACTGCCACACTACACAATCGAGCTAGCGATCTCGTTAGCGTCGCATACTAATGAGATCGCTAGCGGGATTATTTCTATATCGCTAGTAGCTACCTAATTTAGCGATATCGTTAAGGACGCTATCGCGGTTAGCGATCTCCTTAACGACTTTAGCGGTACAAAAGTACCGCTAAATCGCTAAAAAAGGTGCCACACTCAGCGATAATACTTACCCAGCGGGGCGCCAGCGATGAAAATAGGGTCCGGAACGATCAGGACGACGGACGAGATCACAGCAGGGGCCACGTCGCTGGTAGATGCCGCACACAACAACATCGCTAACGGGATCGCTAAATAGTGACGTTTTTTAGCGATCCCGTTAGCGATGTTGTTTAGTGTGGCATACCCTTAACATCCAAGGAGTGTAAAGCTTGTTTTTTAACGTTTGAAGGTTTTTCACAAAAGGATGGAAGTATTATTTCCTGATTGCGATTTTGCAAAGAGGCTACCTTGGGCATGAAAGCAGGGTCAAGTTTTAATACCACATGATCCTCTCTGATCTGCATATATGGATCCTTAATAGATAACGCCTGGATTTCCCCTACTCTTTTGGCTGTGGTAATAGCTACCAAGAAGGCTGCTTTCATAGATAGGAGAGAAATAGGCAAATCCTTGTTTGGAGTGTAAGGAGTTTTACAAAGTGCCCCCAGAACTAGATTTAAATCCCAGGGGGGAGACAATTGCCTTATAGTAGGCCTTAACCTTTGGATTGCTTTAACGAATCTAACCACCCAAGGGTGTGAAGCTAAAGGGTAATCCATGTAAGTACTTAAAGCTGAGATCTGTACTTTAAGTGTACTAGGTCTAAGACCCATATTAAACCTGTTTGAAGAAAATCCAGTACTCGCGGAACATCCGGAACTCTGGCTACAACATCAGACCTGCCACCTTCCAGACAAAACTTCTTCCAGATCTTATAATATATTGCTGAAGTTACAGGTTTTCTGCTGGCCTGAATCGTTGTTATCACTTGATCTGAAAGACCACGAGCTTTCAGAATGTCCCGTTCAGGATCCAGGCTGACAGGTGCAATCTTTCTGGGTCCTGGTGTAGAACTGGTCCCTGGTGCACTATGTCCTTCCACTGGGGAAGCTCGATTGGATCCTCTCTGGTCATGGCCCCCAGTAGAGGAAACCAGCTCCTTCTTGGCCAGAACGGAACTATTAGTACCACTGACGCACCGTCTTCCCTTATCTTCCTCAGAACTGCTGGTATCAATGCTATTGGTGGGAATGCATAATTTAGAGGTTCGTTCCACCTCTGACTCAAAGCATCTACTCCTTCCGGATTGTCTGCTGGGTTCAGTGAAAAAAACCTTGGTAGTTTTGCATTTTTTCTTGTAGCAAATAGATCCACTTGAGGTGTCCCCAACGTTGACATAATAACCGGAAGACCTTCTGGTTTAACTCCCACTCTGTCGGATAGATCTTCTGTCTGCTCAAGTAATCTGCCACTAGGTTTTGTGAACCCTCCAGATGAACAGCAGTTATGGAAAGGTTTCGTTCGTTCTGCCCATACAAATATCTTCTCTGCAAGATCTTGCAGTGTTCTGTATCGAGAGCCTCCTTGATGTTTGATGAAAGCTACTGCTGTCATGTTGTCCGATAGGATCTTGACGTGCTGGTTTCTTAGACAGTCCTGATTTCTTCTTAAGGATTCCCAGATCGCATACAACTCTCGATAATTTGATGACATTCGTCTGATTTTCTCTGGCCATCTGCCTTGCAGAAACTTCCCTTCTAGATGGGCTCCCCACCCCCATGCACTTGCATCTGTAGTTATTACTATATATGGGGATGGAATCCAAAGAACTCCTCTTTTGAGATTTTCGCTTTGTGCCCACCAAACTAACGACCTCTTTGCTCTTGCCGAGAGGTGGATCCTTTTGTCTAGGGATGACTGATGACGATCCCAGCATGATAATACTTCTCTTTGTAGGGGTCTTGAATGAGCTTGAGCCCACCTGACACATGGTATACATGATGTCATTACTCCCAGCATTTGCATAGCTTTTCGAATGGTAACTCGGTTCTTTACCATCTCTATCACTTTCTTTTTCAAAGATCTTTGCTTGACCTCTGGCAGAAAAGCTGTTCTGGCTCTTGAATCGAGGAGTACTCCTAAAATATTCTTTTTGTACTGGGAGTTAGGTGAGATTTCTCTCGATATATCACCCAACCCAGAAATTCTAGTACCGCCATTGTTCGCTCTGTATGGTAATTTAGAATTTCTGCTGATTGAGCCACCAACAGAAAGTCGTCCAAGTAAGGAATTATTACAATTCCTTGGTTTCTTAAATAGGCTACTACCTCTGATATTAGCTTCGTAAAAACTCTGGGAGCAGAAGCTAGTCCGAATGGCAGACCTTGAAACTGGAAGTGGCAGGTGGATCTTGGTAGGATTACAGCAAATCTTAGAAGCTCCTGCGAGTCTGGATGGATGGGCACCTGATAGTAGGCATTTTTTAAGTCTAGGGTACACATTACCGAATTTTTGTCTATCAATGGAATTGTTGACTTTATAGACTCCATTCTGAATCTTTTGTAGCGAACATACTTGTTCAGCGGTTTAGATTCAGAATCGTTCTTGACTCTCCTGACGTTTTCATTATTGGAAAGAGAGAGGAATAGTGGCCCGACTTTTCCTCTGACCCAACAACTGGCACAATGACTTTTGAAGAGATTAAGTCTTGGATGTCCTGAAACATTCCCCAATTTCCCTGAATCACAGTGGGAGAAATGTATCTCTGGGGCGGATAGGCTACCAGTTCTATTCTGTAACCTTCCTTTATAGTTTGTAGGACCCACTCGTTTTTGGTGATCTTTTCCCAGTTCTCCGCCGAGAACAAAAGTCGGCCCCCTATGTGCCTGGCGTCATTGCTTCCTAGATTTTGAGGAAGATCCAAACAGTGAGCTCCTATTCCCTCTATTTTGAGTATAGGAACCCTTATATGTTCCCTGCTAGGTCTACCTGTGTCCCTATAAAACGGTTGTCTACGGAAGGCCGGTTTCTTCCGAAAGGATTGAAACTTTTTAGGCTTCTCCTCTGGAAATCCTTTTTTACTATCTGAGGCCTCCAGAATATCATCCAATGCCTGACCAAATACCTTTGATCCTGTAAATGGTAATGAACATAATTTATTTTTAGAGGCATTATCCCCCGACCAGGATTTCAACCAAATAGCCCTCCGGACTGCATTGGATAAAGAGCTATTTCTGGCAGAAAACCTGACTGACTCAGCCGAGGTATCAGCCAGAAAGGCTGTAGCTGACTTAATGAGAGGAAGAGATTCTAAAATTTCAGCCCTAGGGGTCCTATTAGCCAGTTGATCCTCCAACTGACTCATCCAGAAACACATAGACCTAGCTACCGAAGTAGCCGCAATATTGGTCCTTATTAAGGCCGCTGAAGACTCCCAGGCCCGCTTAAGGAGGATGTCAGCCTTGCGATCCATAGGATCTTTAAGACTTGAAGAGTCCTCAAAAGGAATCGAAGTCTTTTTAGCCACTTTTGCAATTGGCACATCCACTCTAGGTGTTTCTTCCCACATCTTTGATTCCTCAGGATCAAAAGGAAGACGGTTTTTAAAGTCACGTGACATTACCAGTCTTCGCTCTGCGTCCTTCCATTCACAGAGTATCATGGTTTTTATATGGTCACTAATAGGAAAAACTTTATCAATCTGAGCTGTAAGACCTCCAAACATCAAATCCTGTCTGGATTGGGGTCGTGGTACATCTTCCACATGCATAGTACTTCTTACAGCCTGGACCAAATCCTCAGTATCTTCACAGGAAACAGGTACCTCCTGGCCTTTTCTTGGACTTCCGTCTGAACTTCACCTTCTTCTTGCTCCGAGTACTCCATGTTTTCTTCTGATTCCAGATCCGGTTCCTCTTCCAACTCCATCCTTGGCCTTTTACGGCTTGGACCCTGACTAGTGGGCTGCTGTTGTGTAGCTGATAATGATGCCTGCACCTCTTCTTTAATCAGGATCCTTAAGTCTGATAATAACGAAGATCTTTCTTGCTCCAAGACTGCTGCTGTACAAGTACAACAGACCGCTTTTTTATAAGAGTCAGGAAGCTTCGTCTGACATGTAGAACAGCGATTAGATTTCGCCGAGGCTTTGCCTCTCTTCACTGTCTGCAAAGGTGTAGATGAAGTATCCTTGTCCTAATTAATACAACAATATGTATACTTAGGATCGAGTCTGGATTATTTAGTGAGAGTGGAGCTTTTTGCGCCATGCGCACTTACCCCTGCCTCCTCTCTGGATTTCTCAGACTCCATGTCCATCCGCAGAAAAGGTTTACTTTGCTGCCTTGGGACTGCTATGGCAGCTGCTGCACAAACTCTGTTACCAGATTAGCGATCAGCATTCAAACGCTACCTTCGCGCTCTTTTATAGCGTTCAGCGACGTCTTTAGCGCCGCCCATACTGCGTTCCACCTGGAACGCAAAAACCAACACTACGCGCTTTCCATACCTTTTTGCGTTCTACTTCCGAACGCATGAAGTTTTGCGATACCTCTGAGACGCTTTCCGACTCCTGCGTTCAATTCCGGAACGCCCGCTGACCTCACGTTTTTGCGTCACCGGAAGTGACGCTCAGTTTCCGGTTGAGGCCTGTTCAGCGTTCCTCCCTGGACCAGGAGGAAGACGCCTGAGCCGAGAGCCTCCCAACGGAAGGAGCGGCTTACCCGGGAGCTCGTCCGCCCCGGTCTTTGGAGCAGAGGGACTCCCAAGGAGGGAGTTTCGGCTCTGGACCTCTTGACAGGGGGAAGGATCTGGACGAACCGCACGATCCCCCTGGGCCCGGTAAGTTACTGTGTCCTCGCAGCGATCTCTCGTGTGTCCCTCCATGCAGGGACAGGAAAAACACTGAGGTATTGGGGGAGGAGTGGGACCTTTTAACCTCTCGTGTGCTTCCTGTCCCTGTAAGGAGGAGGAGGACGTCCTCCATAGTGCTGTCAGGTGGACGTCCTGGAAAGTGTGGTTTTAGGAAAAAAACTTTTTAACCAGACGCTGAAGGGTTAACTCTTAAAGAAAAAAGGTTACCCCAGCCCACCATTAAGATTTAACCGCTTGATAAGGGGTTAAAATCACCAAACTCTTCACAACCTGTATTCAAGTGACAGATGTGCGAGTTCCAGGAGCCTCTATGAGGCAGCAGGTAGAGACAGAAAAAAAGTCTCAAAAATACCACACTTAAATCGCTAAATCATTGCGATCAACTCTGCATCGCAAAACCTCCAGCGACTCAAATAGCGTCGCTAACTTAGCGTGTGGCAACCTGCGCTACGGGGGAGAAAAAAATTCTCTAAGCTTCTGCCCCGATTGGGCAGAAGCGACTCACAGTTTTGCGGTGCTGTTTCCAGGCTTGTGCAGGAGAGACGGAGAGGAGCCCGGAGCGCTGTAATGGCCGCCGCACTGAGGAGGCAGCCGGAAGAGAAGGCAGCAGGAAAAGCGCGCTCAGAGAGCGCTTCCTGCCCAGGAGAGCGAAGCCACGCCCCCCGCCTTAAAAAAAAGCGCGGGACTCCCCTTCTCCGGTCCCGCGATCCCCGTCCTGCAGGCATCCACCTGCGGACAAAAATACAAAAATCACCACATGAACTGTACCAGCGGCTGCCGCAGCAGCCGGTGAATCACTCAACACACTAACAAAAATGTGGAGTACTCACCCCGTCATGCGCCACAGGGACCCCCAGGGGTTTCTGGTGCGTGCCCATGCTTCCCCCCAGGGCGGGGATCGCAGTGACCCTGAGCGCGGTGTGCGTCCCCGCCAGGGAAGCCATCCTCATCCCCCGGGCCGGCAGGTTTCTGCAGGGACCACCCTTAGGGTAATACAGATCCGCCAAGGGAGAGGTGGGAGTCCAGCAGCGCTGAGACCCCTGAGACCTCTAGACCACATTTGGTGATCCAAGTCTCTTGTCCGATATAAAATAATAAAATCTTCTGAGGAGCTGCTTCCAGCAGCGACTATCCTCTGAGACCTCAAATTGTAAACTGGAGAAAGCTGAGTAGGAGGAGCCCGAGCTGGAGGGGCCGGTCAGCACACTTTTTTAATCTGAGGTGACTATCCCGTCTGGGCTCCGCCTACCCATCAGTAATGAATCCTGTGGCTCTCTTCCTTCCATCTGCAGCTGAAATGATGAATGTTCCTCTTACCGTTTGCAGGACAGCCTCCGGACCTTTGTCTTCAGACTCGGTGACGGCCTGGGTGATCGCACTAGTGGTTTCGTCTTTTATCTCCGTAGTCAGCTCGGCTCTCGTGGGTTGCTCCATGTACTCAGGATCCTTCAGAGGGGCTGGATAGGGGCACAAATGTAACATGAATGGCACGTGGCTAAATCAGCTATGTCCTGATAACAGTTTAAGAAACTGCGATCTCCATCAATTAGTATGACGGACTCCACACATAATGCATTACAGGGAGTTCATGGATTGTAATGGGCACCATGTAATATTTCATTACTACAGAAAAACTGAACATTTATTTCCAGGTTCCCCTGCAGATTACAGCTGAACAACGGCAAGCTTTTCACTCTGTGACAGGAAACCTTTTACAGCGGATCTGTTACCATATTTCCCCATACAAATAGATTTCTTAGTCTCGATTAGACTGGCATACTTACTCTGAAAACCTACATCAGAATAGTTGCAGAATCATAATATTTAGATGAAGAGTTAGAGCTCACCAGTCCAAATATATTCAATCCCTGAAGGACCAGTTTGACTGAGAGCTGCTGACTGTACTGAGCGGTGTGAGATCGCAGCAGCAGTAGGGAGAAGGAGCGCTGCAGCGGAGAGGAGGTAAACTGAGGAGCGGGCTATCAGGCTGGGTGGGCAAAGAAGATTAAGCCACTCTGAGATTTGATTTTCAGAAAAGTTCACCAGCCTCATCAGGTCTAAGATCTACTCATAATTTATGTTGTTTTTATTGTGATTTTGGATGGAAAATCTGCTTAAACAAACGCTCAACATTTGAATCAAATTAAAACAAAAAATTTAACAAAATCATAGGCTAAATATTCAATGGGGTTGGCCACTCTTTTTTTAGTGATGGTCTAGAGTAGGTTGGTGGGGGTGCGACACCTGGCACTCCCGCCGATTAGCTGTTATTGTTGCCAGCTGGAAGTTCTCGGATGCTGCCATACTAATAACAGCACAACAGCGCCATCATTTCTATAGTGGCCGCGGTCGGGTATTACAGATCCACATGCTAACTCAAATAAATAGTTTCTCAATGGGATAGTCAATTCCTGAGTAAGAAAATTCCATGGAAATGTACAGAAAACACATCAATAGCCAATCTATAACCTCAGGAAGGACGCTCACACATTTATGACACGTTTGCTCTGTCTAGTCACTTGCTGCCATGTATAGATTACACAGGTTATAGGAACATTTGCGATTACAGAATAAAGGTACAGCGGAAAAAAAAAAAAATAGCGACTGAGCTTAATAATATACCAGGAACCGAAGATGGAGTTGGCTTCAAAGTCTTCTGCGCAAGCAGCATCTTCTCTTGCTCAGCTTTCCGGAGCTGCTCCTTGTCCCATTCTTCAAGTTCCTTTTCAAATCTTCTGTTGTCTTCCTTGACAAATTCCTTTAAATCGGGGGGTAAGGTGTCCATCCCAGTAAGAACCTGACCCGTCTCCTTGTCGTACTCCTCTAGAATAGCAAAAATAAAAAAAGGGATCTTTTAAGGGCAAAACCATGAAATGGAATGATATCCAGACATCCTACACGTGGCACACATCTGGGAACACGTCTCCTATAAGGAGATCTTTGAATTAGTGACAATAGGAATAACACAGTATTCTAATGTAATTGGATCAGGGGAGGAGAGGGACAGGGACTAAAAAAAAATAACATATATATATGCAGTTGTCTTACTAAATGAAAATTTGTGCAACTTTCTAATACATTTTTAGGTTGAAATCTTCACCAATTTCACAATCTGTTCTTGCAATCAGTAAATTAGATAAAAAAATAACTTTTCCGGTCTTTTCAAACAACCAAGGAGAGTATGTGCTTAAAAAGGGGTTTCTCAAGTTTGGAAGTTATCCCCTATCAAATTGATAAGGTCCTAACTACCCGGTTGCAGGGGGTTCGACCACTGGAGTGATGGTCGATCATGTGCACTGCCGCTCCATTCATGCATTTGGGAGTGCCGAAGACCAACCATGGCTAGTGCATAACATCCAAACTTGAGATGTTCAAGATCTCGGCTTTCTACCAGTGATTGATCAAATGTGATGGCGAAGAGCAGCTGCCTCAAAACTTGAGCTGAAAACAGGTTTATTAGACAGCTGCAAAACTCTTGATTACACACTAGACTTGCCAGCAAAACTGCAAACACATTTTAATTTTCCAGAGTCCAATAGAATATTAAAGGCAGATCTTGAATTGACTGGAAAACAACAAAAGAAAAAAAACCCACAAAACTAAAGATATTACAAGCACAACACAGTAATAAAAACTAAATAGAGATTATACTGTAATAAAAGGTTATATTTACAGCCTTCCTGACATATGACGTCCATGTTTGTGACCGAGTGGAGTGGATCAGTATCTGGCACATGCACATCTGGCCCCATAGACTAACACGGGCTGGATCTAGCGATAACAGAAAGCTTGGCAACCGTCTAAGGCCTCTTTCACACTTCAGTTGTGCGACGTCAGTCAAAATCCGCCAAAGTGTGAAAAAAGCGGATCCGCCATTTTTTTTTGGCGGATCCGCTTTTTTCCCATTGACTTGCATTAGTGACGGATTTTGACGGATGATCATCCGTTAGATCCGTTTTTAAGGCGCCCGCTTTTTTGGAAAACGTCCAATGAAACGTTTTTTTTTGTGTCCGCCAAAATGGCAGACTATGGCGGATCCGCCGCGTCCGCCATTTTGTATAATGGGCGCCTATGGGTGGCGGATCCGCTGCCATCCATTATTGACGGAATCCGCCAGCGGATCTCTCTCTCTCTACATGCGTACATGCATTTTCCGGGTTGAAAAGTTCATAACGGATCCGTTTTGCATCCGTTTGTCCCGTTTTATGGCGGATCCGTTTTCACACTTTGGCGGATTTTAACTGATGTCGCACGACTGAAGTGTGAAAGAGGCCTAACGTGTACGGGGGCATCCCAACTTTTGTACGGTCGATCTCTTTGTTTTTGGCCAAGATAAGCCGCTATGAGAGGAGCTTGGCAGTGGCTCTATAATAAAGAGCACAGGCCCACTCCTTTCATGGAGGAGAGACAGCTGCCAGCCAAACAATCAGCCGCACCATCTTTTAAATGGCAACTATCAATTGTGTATGTGACTCCTTAATCAGTTCTTGGATTACTGGAATAGGAAAAAAAAAATGGACGAAATGGACCTTGACAGGATGGGGCCAAATCTACCTTAGGGCCCCGTCACACATAGCGACACACCAGCGATCCCGACAACGATATGAACTTGTCAGGATAGCTGGTGTGTCGCTACATGATCGCTGGTGAGCTGCCAAAAAACAGCTCTCAGCAGCGAACAGGACAGCGACTATGCGGGTAACAAGCGACGGACGTCGCTTAGTTCCCCGTAGTGTACGTTAGATACCAGCGCTCTGGTGCAGGGAGATGGTAACCAAGGTACACATCGGGTTTCTGGGCACCGCCCGGTGCCTAGAAACCCGATGTGTACCTTGGTTACCAGCTGATCGCTGGTCTCCTGCCTGCCACACGCAGCGATGTGTGCTGGCCAGCGGGAGACCAACGATCAAAAAAATGGCCAGGACATTCAGTGACGATCAGCGATACCCAGCAGGGGGGCTGATTGTCGCTGAATGTCACACACAGCGATATCGCTGGGGAGATCGCTGTTGCGTCACAAAACTAGTGACTCCGCAGCGATCTCGCTATGTGAGACGAGGGCTTTAGACCATGTTAGATCCTTTGTACTGCTGGGAGCTAATCTGCTTCCATGAGGCTCTATGATGGTACAATTACAGGTTTCCTTTACTATTCTGATGAACAGATTAGCATACAATATACACAATTTATCCAACCAAAACAAAAATAAAAAACATAAAATCCTTATGAAACCTGATAGACTGAATAAAACACGGATTTTGGTAAGAACTTACCTGTAAAATCCTTTTCAGCGAAGGAAGGAAGAGAGACACAGTATTCATTACTGATGGGTAGGCGGAGCCCCAGACCAGGATGACACCTCAGATCAAAAGCGTGTTGACTGGCTGGCCCTCCAGCTCGGGCTCCTCCTACTCAGCTCCTTCAGTCGTACCAAAGCTTTAGGGAAGAACCAAGATCACCAGCGGAGCAACATAACCCCTTCTGAAGGAACTTCGGAGAAAAAACACAAGAATACAGGTTATGCATGCAAAGTAAGGCAAAACCACAGAGTTCCAGGTACTACTCACTGAACCTGACTACTGCGATGAGCTGGCGATGCTGGAACAGAGCCTTAGCGCGCTGACCTCAGCCCAGATAATCGCAATCAGATAAGGGTTGCGCTGCATCTGAAAACATCAACACACTTCTGCCTTGGGAGGGTGCTGTGTCTCTCTTCCTTCCTTCGCTGAAAAGGATTTTACAGGTAAGTTCTTACCAAAATCCGTGTTTCAGCTGCAGATGGAAGGAAGAGAGCCACAGTATTCATTACTGATGGGACGTCCCAAAGCAGTTAAAAAATAAGGGTGGGAAAAACCAACAAAAGGCAGAAACCCAACAACCTTAACAAAAAAGCGCAACCAGCGCTAAACACAAGTTCATCTAGAACTTTAAACTACAGCCGCCTGCAGGACCCTACGTCCGAGGGCTGCATCAGCGGAAGCACTGACGTCCACTTTATAAAACTTTGTAAACGTATGGACAGAGCGCCAAGTTGCCGCCCGGCAGAGCTGCACTGCCGAGGCACCTTGATGAAAAGCCCACGATGAAGCCACAGCTCTCGTGGAATGAGCTCGAATCTTAATCGGGCAAGATTCACCCCCAAGACGGTAAGCTTCCAAAATAGCTGACCGGATCCAACGAGCTATAGAATCCTTGGAGGCTCGTTGACCACGCCGACGACCTGCTGGAACCACAAACAGGGAGTCCGTCTTACGAAAACCTTGAGTAATAGATAAATAAAACTTCAAGGCTCGCACTAAATCCAATGTGTGCAAAGCTCGCTCTTTCGCATTCTTCGGATCCGGACAGAGTGAAGGCAACACAATATCCTAGTTAACATGAAATTGTGACACTACTTTAGGTAGAAAATCACCCCGTGTGCGAAGCACCACACGATCCGGAAAAAACTCCAGAAAAGGAGGCGAGCAAGAAAGAGCTGCTAACTCAGAAACTCTTCTCAAAGAGGTGACCGCTACCAGGAAGGCCACCTTCCAGGAAAGTAAAGAAAGACTAGCAGCGTCCATAGGCTCAAAAGGTTTATGCTGAAGAGCCTCCAAAACAAGGTTGAGCCGCCAAGGAGACACAGGTGCCTTCCGCGGCGGAAACTTACGAGCTATACCGCGGAAAAAGGAAAGCACGTCCCTACGCGAGGCAATAGCTCTCTGGAATAGTAAAGACAGAGCAGAAACCTGACCTTTCAGGGTGCTAACTGCCAAACCCTTGTCCAACCCATGCTGCAGAAAAGCCAACAGATTGGGAATGGAAAATTTTCTCGAGTTCCGTGAAGATCCCGAACACCACGAAAAGAAGGTTTCCCAAGTTTTGTGGTAAATCTAGTAGTAGCCGGACTTCTGGCAGCTCGAAGAGTAGCAATGACCTCGGCTGAAAAACTTCTACGGGTCAATATTTCGGTCTCAAGAGCCACGCCGTCAAACGCAGAGACTTCAAGTCCGGATGACAAACGGGCCCCTGAGTCAACAAGTCCGGTCGAAGAGGAAGTGGAAAAGGAGGTGCCGCCAACAGCGACATTATTGTCGAGAACCACGTCCTTCTTGGCCAATCTGGAGCTATCAACATAGCTGGGATTCTCTCTAGTCTGATCCGACGCAGCACCAGAGGAAGTAAGGATATCGGCGGGAACACGTAGATTAGCTCGAACTGGTCCCACTGAGCCACTAGAGCATCCACCGCCACAGCCTTCGGGTCCTTGTACCTGGACATGAACGTCGGTAACTTGGCATTGGACCTGGATGCCATCAAATCCACTTGGGGAGTTCCCCAACGGGAGCACAGCAGTGCAAAAACTTCCGGGTGAAGACTCCATTCTCCGGGATCCATCTTCTCGCGACTGAGAAAGTCCGCTGTAACATTCTGAACCCCTGGAATGTGAATCGCAGAAATGGCCGGTACTCTGGCCTCGGCCCAAATCAGAATCCGGGACACCTCCACCATGAGCCTGGAGCTCCTTGTCCCGCCTTGGTGATTGATATACGCGACAGCCGTCGCATTGTCTGTCTGCACTCGGACTGGTCGACCGCTGAAAGGGACCGTCCAATGTTGGAGGCAAAGGAAAATCGCCCTCAATTCCAGGATGTTGATCGGAAGAACAGACTCTTCCGATGACCATACTCCCTGAATCCAGAGATTGTTCCAAACACCCCCCCAGCCCGTGAGGCTGGCATCGGTGGTTATGACCGACCACTTTGGAGGAAGAAAGGACTTCCCCAGGGAAAATGCCCCTGGCCGTAACCACCATCCTAGGGAATCTCGCACCACGCGAGAAATGGTGACACTGCAATCCAGCGATTGCGACCGATTCCATCAACTCAGGATGAACCTTTGGAGAGCCCTGGAATGAAACTGGGCAAAAGGAATTGCCTCCATGGACGCCACCATTAGTCCCAGAAGACGCATACACTTCCGTAGGGACATTGCTGTCGAGGATTTCATAATCTGTACATGCCGAAGAAGACATGACTGTTTGTCTGGCGGTAGAGAAACTACTGCCCGAATCGTGTCGAGATGCATCCCCAAAAAGAGGATTGCCCGCGACGGTTCCAGAGACGACTTCTCCCAATTGACCAGCCAACCGAAGTCCTTCAGAAGCTGAAGAGACAAATCGCGCGCCGTCACTGCCTCCTCCTCCGAGGAAGCCACGATCAAAAGATCGTCCAGGTAAGGAAGAATCGTAATCCCATGTCTTCGAAGGATTGCCATGAGAGGCGCCAGAATTTTTGTAAAGACTCTGGGCGCTGAGGTTAAGCCGAAAGGCAGAGCCACGAACTGGTAGTGATCCTGACCTATGGCAAACCGAAGAAAGCGCTGATGAGCCCTTCCTATGGGAACATGCAAATAGGCGTCGCGAATGTCGATTGACACCAGAAAATCGTTCTGCGACAGAGCTGCTATAACGGAGAGAAGTGACTCCATGCAAAATCTCCGGGTGTGAACATGCCGATTTAATCGTTTGAGATCCAAAATCGGGCGAAATTTGTTCTCCTTTTTGGGAACCACAAAAAGGTTGGAATAAAAACCTTTTCCTCGGTCCTCTGACGGAACCGGAATTACTACACCCTTTTGTAGGAGAAATTCGACCTCTCGCTGTAGAGCGATAAAAAGCTCGGGCTCTGACGGAATGCGAGACTGGCAAAAAGTGTTTGGGGGTCGAGAAGAAAACTCTATGAAATAGCCTGCCGACACGATCCGCGTTACCCAGGAATCTGGAACGCGAGACATCCAAGTCGCCTTGAACTGAAGCAGGCGACCCCCCACTCGAGAGTCCTCGAGTGAACCCCTGGCGTCAGTCTGACTTGGCGGGTTTCTTGTCAGATTCCCGCTTGTCTTGACGGAAATTCTGCTTCCAGGGAGTGCGAGCTTTCTGGGAGGACTTCTTTCCCGAGAAAGAAGAACGACCCGATCCCCACGAGGAGTGACCGAATCGACCTCGGCCCCGAAAGGACCGCCGACCGCTATAGACACCAGGCTTGCTAGACACCGAAGCCATGGCCCTACGCTGTGGTAATGCTGTTTCCTTCGCCTTTGCTTGGAAATCAGCTCTGTGAGGTCAGATCCAAAAAGAAGGCCACCCTTGTAAGGTAAGGCCAATAAACCTTGTTTGGAAACTGCGTCCCCGGCCCACTGTCTGAGCCATAAAGCTCTTCTGACTGTGACCGCTGCAGCTTGTGCTCTGGCCAGAAGAGATGCCGTATCCAGACCTGCATCAAAGATATAACAGGCTGCAGTTTCTAACCATTCGCAAATTTCCTGTATATCAGATAACGGAGATCCATTCTGCAACGCCGTCTTTAGACGTGCCAACCAGCCTAGAGAAGCTCTAGAAGCACACATGGATCCTAGCACCGCTCGGAATCCATGACCCGCGGCCTCATAGTTTGATTTTGCCGCCATCTCCGTTTTTCTGTCCAACGGCTCCTGCAAACTCGCCTTCCCTTTAACAGGGAGTAAAGAGGATTTACTAAGCTGGGATAAAGAAACATCCACTTCAGGAGAAGGAGTCCAATTATCCTTTAACTCCGCAGAGCATGGATAAAGTGCATCAAAGAAACGCGTTCCATGAAAACGTTTATCTGGACACAGACGTTCCTCCTCTATTACACTATTAAGCTCATCCAGAGCTGGCAATGTTGACCGCGAAGTACAGTACTCCTGGTACATTCGTGCTGATTTACCAGGACGACTAGTTACCACCTCCGGTAACTGTAAGGCTAAGTGCACACGTTCAGGAATATTTGCGTTTTTTTCGCGTTTTTTCGCGGGAAAAAACGCGTCAAAAACGCATGTATTAAGCATCCTATCATTTAGAATGAATTCCGCAAATTTTGTGCACATGGTGCGTTTTTTTCCGCAAAAAAAACACATCGCGGAAAATCTAGCAGTTTGTCCATTAATTTTGCGGATTTCTAGCGTTTTTCCCTCTTTATTATTGACCTAGAAAGTTCAGGAAAAAATCGCGGTAAAAACGCGTCAAAACCGCGCAAAAAACGCACCAAAAACGCGCAAAATCCGCGCAAAAAAACGCGCGTTTTTGCCGCGCAAAAAAGTCCGGTTTTGCTCAGGAATATTCTGCAAACATTCTGCAAACGTGTGCACTTAGCCTCAAACCTCTCTCATGGCTTCAATCAATGCCTCGTACGTTTCGCAAGAGAAGAACGCCCCTGCCGTTCGTCCTTATCTGAATCGGATATCTCTCCATCCGAACTAAAAGGGGAACCCTGTCCACCATCCAAATCAGATACGTCTGACTCGCTTCGTGTAAAGGCCGGAACCGACCTGCGTCGCTTCCTATCCTGAGAGGATCTAGCTGACACATACTGACCTAAAAGGTCAGACAAATTGTTAAGCGAGCGAGCAATATCATCCAATTTTGCACTACTGTCGACCGCAGCGCTAGACGCTGATGAGGTCTGCGTATCAGATTGCCGCAACGGCACTGGGACATGGTCCGCGGCTTCTGAACCCTGTTCAGACATGCCTCACCTGTATTAGCAGGTCAAAACGGCAGTACCAGCAAAAAATGCGTTTTTTTTGTTTTTTTTTTAAATAAATCGCTGAAGGGTTAAAGCTCTTTTACAGGTAGAGCTACCCCAGCGGTATTATAGTAAAAACGCTGGCAGAAATAACCCTCAGAAGGGTTAATGTCGCAGACTCCCCACAAATAATATTGTGTGAGCCCCAGCTAAATATACGATCTCTGCGCTGCGGGGTGAGGAATTAGCACTCACCCAGCTGGCCGTGGTGTCTAAAATGAGAGGAGCGG
Organism: Oophaga sylvatica; assembly: GCA_033576555.1. Taxonomy (NCBI): domain Eukaryota; kingdom Metazoa; phylum Chordata; class Amphibia; order Anura; family Dendrobatidae; genus Oophaga; species Oophaga sylvatica. The sequence goes on along the minus strand of JARQOD010000002.1, from coordinate 608,831,976 downwards.
TCTGAGGAGCCCAGGAGCCTTTGGTAATGGCCGCCGCAGTGAGGGAGTCGGAAGAGGAGCACCATAAAGCGCGCTTCTTGTCACAAAAAAACGGGAAGCGTGAGGCCACGCCCCCCGCCGGCTATTGAGCGCGAACTCCCTCGCTCCTGCTCCCTCTCTGTCCTGCAGGTATCTGCCTGCGGACAAAAGTTCACCACCTTTACATGTAACGGCGCTGTCACCGCAGCGCTGAAGCATACTGATAATCATGTAGCTTAAAATACAGTGTTAACATGTAATAGCGCTGTCACCGCAGCGCTGAAAAAAACACACTGATATACATGTAATGGCGCTGCCACCGCAGACGCTAAAGCACTCACACATTATTAATAAAAATTTTGTGGAGTACTCACCAGCTTTGCGCCACAGGGACCCCTCAGGATTTGTGGCGCTTGTGCCCATGCTTCCCCCCAGGGCGAGGAACGCAGTGACCCCAGCGTGTGGTTTGCGTCCCCGCCAGGGAAGCTCTCCTCATCCCCCAGGGCCGGCAAGATTCTGCAGGGACCATTATGTAGTTACAGATCCGCCAAGGGAGAGGTTGGGGTACAGCAGCGCTGAAACCCTGAGACCTCTAGACCACATCTGGTGATCCAAGTCTCTTGTCCGAAATAAAATAATAAAATCTTCTGAGGAGCTGCATTAGCAGCGACCATCCTCTGAGACCTCAAATCTTAGACTGAAGGAGCTGAGTAGGAGGAGCCCGAGCTGGAGGGGCCGGTCAACACGCTTTTGATCTGAGGTGTCATCCTGGTCTGGGGCTCCGCCTACCCATCAGTAATGAATACTGTGGCTCTCTTCCTTCCATCTGCAGCTGAAAAATGTCACCCTCAGGAACTTTGAATAGTTTTTTATCCAAATGCTCGTAGAACCAGTGCAAACAGTTTCCTTAAGTTTGGGGCAGGATCATCCAATTGTCCATTTGCAATGCGCGATGCGCAGTTTTACATGATCACTGGCAGGAAACAGGTTTGCCGGTCGCCAGTCGTTTAATACCTTGATTGCATAGGCTGAGCGCTCTTCAGGTGCACACTGAATGATCTGTAATAGGCTACCACCGTTCTCAGCAGCACAGGTCCTGTTTACCCAGAATAATGTGCTGTCAAGAATGATGATCTTTTGGGTGACCCGAAAGATCATTTCTCCCAATGAACAAATGCTTTGCCCCTTCGTGTGATCAGTAGCCTATTTCCACTGGACGACCTTGCAGTGAAAATGGACCATTAGTAATCGCATATTTAGACAAATAAATGATTGTAGAATGAGTGTCCGTAGGAATCCTCATTCCTGGTTATTGGCCCATATAAATATGCCAGTGATCATCCTACAGTTTACCTTGTTCATTAGATAATTGGATTGTTTATGATAATCATCATTATTGGCGGCACATCACCAGGGGTAACGAATCAACAACCAATAAACTCATGCTATAGAGTGGAATAATGGTATTTTGTCTCTATTATGGTCTGTGGCCACATGTAGACAGATAAAGTGCCACTTGTAATATTCCTAAGGTGCATTTAGAAGTACGTTTGCTAAGGTGCATCGACGGGCCTAAATTGGCACTGCTAAATGAACTTTGAGAAAGACGGATTTTGGTAAGAACTTACCTGTAAAATCCTTTTCAGCGAAGGAAGGAAGAGAGACACAGGATTCATTACTGATGGGTAGGCGGAGCCCAGACGGGATAGTCACCTCAGATTAAAAAAGTGTGCTGACCGGCCCCTCCAGCTCGGGCTCCTCCTACTCAGCTTACTCAGTTGTACACAAGCTTAAGGAAGAGCAATATCACCAGCGGAGCAACATAACCCTTCTGAAGAACTTCAGAGACAAAAAACACAAGAATACAGGTTATGCATGCAGATAGGCAAAAACCACACAGTTCCAGGCACTACTCACGGAACCTGACCACTGCGATGAGCTGGCAATGCTGGAACAGAGCCGTAGCGCGTCGACTTCAGCCCAGAAATCGCTATCAGAGAAGGGCCACGCTGCTTCTGTAAATCAACAACACACTTCTGCCATGGGAGGGATGTGTCTCTCTTCCTTCCTTCGCTGAAAAGGATTTTACAGGTAAGTTCTTACCAAAATCCGTCTTTCAGCTGCAGATGGAAGGAAGAGAGCCACAGGATTCATTACTGATGGGACGTCCCAAAGCAGTTCAAACATTAGGGTGGGAAAAGAAACCAAAATAGGCAGAAACCCAACAACCTAAATAAAAGCGCAACAGGCGCCAAAAAACAAGTTAACTAGACTCTTAAACTACCGCTGCCTGCAGGACCCTACGTCCCAAGGCCGCATCAGCGGAAGCACTAACGTCCACCTTATAAAATTTTGTAAAAGTGTGGACGGAGCGCCAGGTCGCCGCCCGGCAGAGTTGAGCCGCCGAGGCCCCTTGACGAAAGGCCCACGATGAGCCCACAGCCCTCGTGGAGTGAGCTCTAAGTCCAATCGGGCAAGGTTCGCCCTTAAGTCGGTAAGCCTCCAAAATGGCCGACCGAATCCAGCGAGCTATAGAATCCTTAGAAGCTCGCTGACCACGTCGACGACCTGCTGGAATAACAAATAGAGAGTCTGATTTCCGAAAACCTTGAGTAACATTCAAGTAGAATTTCAAAGCCCGCACCAAATCCAATGTATGCAAGGCCCGTTCCTTCACAGTCCTTGGCCTTGGACAAAGAGAAGGCAACACAATATCCTGGTTAACATGGAATCGCGACACCACCTTAGGTAGGAAGTCGCCCCGAGTGCGAAGCACTACACGATCCGGGTGAAACTCCAAGAAGGGAGGTGAGCAAGAAAGAGCCGCCAACTCAGAAACCCTCCTCAAAGAAGTGACTGCCACTAGGAAGGCCACCTTCCAAGAAAGTAAATAAAGGCTAACAGAATCCATAGGCTCAAAGGGCTGATGTTGAAGAGCCTCCAAAACAAGAGTGAGCCGCCAAGGAGATACAGGTGTCCTCCGCGGCGGAAACTGACGAGTTATTCCACGAAAAAAGGAACGCACATCCCTACGCGAGGCGATAGCCCTCCGAAAAAGTAAAGACAGAGCAGAAACCTGACCCCTCAGGGTGCTAACGGCCAAACCTTTGTCCAACCCGTGTTGCATAAAAGCCAACAAATTGATAATAGAAATTTTTTTCGGGTTCTTTGAAGAACTCGAACACCACAAAAAGAAGGCTTCCCAAGTCCTGTGGTAAATCCTAGTAGTAGCCGGATCTCTAGCAGCACGCAGAGTAGCAATAACTTCGGCTGAGAAACCTCTACGGGTCAAAATTTCGGTCTCAAGAGCCACGCCGTCAAACGCAGAGACTTCAGGTCTGGATGACGAACGGGCCCTTGGGTTAACAGGTCCGGACGAAAAGGAAGCGAAAAAGGCGGTGCCGCTAGAAGTGACACCAGTGTCGAGAACCACGTCCTCCTTGGCCAATCTGGAGCTATCAATATAGCTGAGATTCTCTCCAGTCTGATCCGACGTAGTACCAGAGGTAGCATAGAAATTGGCGGAAACACATAGATTAGGTTGAATTGGTCCAACGGGGCCACTAGAGCATCCACTGCAACAACCTTCGGATCCCTGTACCTGGACACGAACGTCGGTAACTTGGCATTGGCCCTGGATGCCATCAGATCCACCTGAGGAGTTCCCCAACGGGAGCACAGCAGTGCAAAAATGTCCGGATGGAGACTCCATTCTCCGTGATCCATCTTCTCGCGACTTAGAAAGTCCGCCATGATATTCTGAACTCCTGGAATGTGGATCGCAGATATGGCTGGGACTCTGGTCTCTGCCCATATCAGGATCCGAGATACCTCCATCATGAGCCTGGAACTCCTCGTCCCGCCTTGGTGATTGATATAAGCGACCGCCGTCGCATTGTCTGTCTGCACTCGGACAGGCAGACCGTGTAAAGGGACCGTCCAGTGTTGGAGGCAAAGGAAAATTGCCCTCAATTCGAGGATGTTGATCGGCAAGACAGACTCCTCTGGCGACCATACTCCCTGAATCCAGAGCTCGTTCCAAATGCCCCCCCAGCCCGTCAGGCTGGCATCGGTGGTTATGACTGACCACTTCAGAGGAAGAAAGGACTTCCCCTGAGACAATTCTGTCGAACGGATCCACCATCCCAGAGACTCTCGTACATTGCGGGAGATAACCACACTGCAATCCAGTGAGATCTGTGACCGATCCCAGCGGTTTAGAATGAACCTTTGGAGCGTCCTGGAATGAAACTGGGCAAACGGAAGTGCCTCCATCGAAGCCACCATCAACCCCAGAAGACGCATACATCTTCGAAGAGACATTGTCACTGAAGACTTCATCACCTGCGTATGTCGGATGAGACATGCTTGCTTGTCCGGAGGTAGAGACACCACTGCTCGTACTGTGTCGAAATGCATCCCCAGAAACAGGATTGATTGCGACGGTTCCAGAGACGACTTCTCCCAATTGACCAGCCACCCGAAGTCCTCCAGGAGCTGAAGGGATAGATTGCGAGCCGTCACAGCCTCCTCCTTTGAGGATGCCACAATCAACAGGTCGTCCAGATAGGGAAGGATCGTGACTCCCTGTCTTCGAAGTATAGCCATGAGAGGCGCCAGAATCTTTGTAAAGACTCTGGGTGCCGAGGCCAAACCGAATGGTAGAGCCACAAATTGGTAATGATCCTGTCCTATGGCAAAGCGAAGATAACGCTGGTGAGCCCTTCCGATTGGAACGTGCAAATAGGCGTCGCGTATGTCGATTGACACCAAAAAATCGTTCTGTGACAATGCTGCCACTACGGAGCAAAGAGACTCCATGCGAAACTTTCGGGCGTGGACATGCCGATTCAATCTTTTGAGATCCAGGACGGGGCGAAACTTTCCCTCTTTTTTGGGAACTACAAAGAGGTTGGAATAAAAACCTCTTCCCCTGTCCTCTGGTGGAACCGGAACCACCACACCCTTCTGCAGAAGAGATTCGACTTCCTGCAGTAAAGCGGCACATAGCTCGGGCTCTGATGGAATGCGAGACTGGCAATAACTGTTCGGAGGTCGGGAAGAGAACTCTATGAAATAGCCTGCCGACACAACCCGCGTCACCCAGGAGTCTGGGACACGGGAAACCCAAGTCATTTTGAATTGGAGCAGGCGACCCCCCACTCGAGAGCCCTCGAGCGGGACCCTGGCGTCAATCCGCCTTAGCGGGTTTTTTGTCAGATTCCCTTTTATCTTGACGGAAACTCTGTTTCCAGTGAGCGCGGGATTTCTGATTTGTCTTTTTTGCCGAAAAAGAGGGACGACCCGACCCCCATGAGGGCTGACCGAATCGTCCCCTGGAACGAAAGGACCGTCGACCACTACTGGTACCAGGCCTGCCAGACGTAGAAGCCACAGTTCTTCGCTGTGGTAAAGCTGTCTCTCTTGCCTTTGCTTTGGCAATCAGCTCCGTCAGGTCAGAACCAAATAACTGACCGCCCTTGTAAGCTAAGGCTAGCAAACCATGTTTAGAAACCGCATCACCGGTCCACTGTCTAAGCCACAGTGCCCTCCTGACTGAGACCGCCGAGGATTGAGCCCTGGACAGCAGTGACACAGTGTCCAGGTTTGCATAATGGCCATATTGTAAGGCACTTTCTAACAATTCAAACAGACCGTCCACCTCAGGCACTTGAGGTTCACATTTCCTCCGCAAACGTTCCAACCAGACCAGGGCAGCTTTATAAACACACATGGAGCCTAGCATCGCTCTGAAGCCATAACCCGCGGCTTCGTAAATGGACTTTGCCGCCGACTCCGCTCTTCTGTCTAGCGGGTCCTGCAAACTCGCCTTCCCTTTAATAGGTAGCAAAGAAGACTTGCTAAGCTGAGATAAAGATACATCCACCTCAGGAGACTGAATCCAAAAATCATTAGATTCCGTAGTACACGGATAAAGTGACTCCAAAAGACGAGTCCCCTGAAAACACTTGTCTGGACACAGACGCTCCTTCTCCACTGCCTGGTTGAACTCAATCAGAGATGGCAAAGTCGCGACTGACTTATGCGACTCCTGAAACATCCGGGCCGACTTACCAGGGCGAGAAGTTACATCCTCCTGTAACTGCAACGCCTCCCTCATTGCCTCAATTAAAGCCTCTACACGACCCGAGCAAAAAGCAGAGTGCTTTTGCCGATCCTCTCTATCCGATTCGGATGTCCCCTCTGAACTTAAAGGGGAACCCTCCACGTCAGAACTCTCTGAGTCGCTATACGAGCGAAAAGACACCGGTCTATGTCGCTTCCTGCCATGAGGGGGTTTGGCTGACACCCAACAACCTATAAGGTTAGATAGGCTATCAAGCGAACGAGTGAGAGCCTCCATTTTTGCGTCACTGGGACCTCCGACCGCTGCACTCGATGTCGAGGTCTGTGTGTCAGATATGCAAGACTGATCTCGTAACGGAGCTGGATGATGATCTGCACCTGTGCCCTGATCTGACATGTCTTACCCAGTACAATGACAGGTTACACCGATAGTAACACGAAACAGTGTGGTTTCAGGAAAAAAAACCTTTTAACCAGACGCTGAAGGGTTAACTCTTAAAGAAAAAGGTTACCCCATCCCACCATTAAGAATTAACCGCTTGATAAGGGGTTAAAATCACAAAACTCTTCACAACCTGTATTCAAGTGACAGATGTGCGAGTTCCAGGTGCCTCTATGAGGTAGCAGGTAGAGACAGAAAAAACGTCTCAAAAATACCACACTTAAATCGCTAAATCATTGCGATCAACTCTGCATCGCAAAAACCTCCAGCGACTCAAATAGCGTCGCTAACTTAGCGTGTGGCAACCTGCGCTACGGGGGAGAAAAAATTCTCTGAGCTTCTGCCCCGATTGGGTAGAAGCGACTCACAGTTTTGCGGTGCTGTGTTCTTCCCAGGCTTGTGCAGGAGAGACGGAGAGGGAGAGGAGCCCGGAGCGCTGTAATGGCCGCCGCACTGAGGAGGCAGCCGGAAGAGAAGGCAGCAGGAAAGCGCGCTCAGTGAGCGCTTCCTGCCTGGGAGACGCGAAGCCACGCCCCCGCCTTCAAAAAAAAAAAAAGCGCGGGACTCCCCTTCTCCGGTCCCGCGATCCCCGTCCTGCAGGCATCCACCTGCGGACAAAATACACAAAATCACCACATGAACTGTACCATCGGCTGCCGCAGCAGCCGGTGAGTCACTAAACACACTAACAAAAATGTGGAGTACTCACCCTGTCATGAGTGACAGATAGGTCTGCGCTGTGAGAGTGATATAACTCACCCAGCTGGTCGCGGTGATGTAAATTGTGATACGGGAGGAGCAGAGCAGGAAGGAGCCCGTGGAGCCTTTTTGTAATGGCCGCCGAGCTGAGGTAAATCTGAAGAGAAGCGCCTAATCGCGCGCTTCTGTGACAGAGAGCCCGGGAGCGTGAAGCCACGCCCCCCGCCGGCTCAAAAAAAGAGCGCGAACTCCTTCGCTCTCTGCTCCCCCCTGTTCTGCAGGCGTCTGCCTGCGGACAGATACAGTCACCAAACATGCATTTTTACATGTAACAGCGGCTGCCACCGCAGCCGCTAATAGCACTCACACACACACTTTAATAAAAATGTGGGGGTACTCACCAGCCGAGCGCCACAGGGACCCCCAGGGGTTTCTGGCGCGTGCCCATGCTTCCCCCCAGGGCGGAGATCGCAGTGACCCCTGAGCGAGGTGTGCGTCCCCGCCAGGGAAGCCATCCTCATCCCCCGGGCCGGCAGGTTTCTGCAGGGACCACCCTTAGGGTAATACAGATCCGCCAAGGGAGAGGTGGGAGTCCGGCAGCGCTGAGACCCCTGAGACCTCTAGACCACATTTGGTGATCCAAGTCTCTTGTCCGATATAAAATAATAAAATCTTCTGAGGAGCTGCTTCCAGCAGCGACCATCCTCTGAGACCTCAAATTGTAAACTGAGTAAGCTGAGTAGGAGGAGCCCGAGCTGGAGGGGCCGGTCAGCACACTTTTTTAATCTGAGGTGACTATCCCGTCTGGGCTCCGCCTACCCATCAGTAATGAATCCTGTGGCTCTCTTCCTTCCATCTGCAGCTGAAAGTCCTCATGAGACTGGTTGTGTCTGTCCTCAATCCAACTCTTTGCAATAAGTGTTTACAGTTCAGTAAGTCATCAGTCACCTGTTGTAAACTCCTTTTAGTACTGAATTACTCTTCTCCACAACTTTATCCCTGACCTGTCTGGTGTGTTCATTAGCTTTACTCTTCTCTACAACTTTATCCCTGACCTGTCTGGTGTGTTTCTTGATTTTCATGATGCAGTTTGATCAATAATGTTCTCAAACAAACCTCAGAGGCCATAACAGCTGTAGTTATGCTTAGAATAAATTACAGAAAGGTGGAGTCAATTTACCAATTATGTGACTTCTGGAGGTAATTGGTCGCTAAAGATTTTATTTAGGTGTATCAGACTACAGGGGGGCTCTATACAAATGCATGTCACGACTTTCAGATTTATGTTTAAAATAATTAGAAAGCCATGTATCATTTCCTTTACCCTTCGCAAATACTTGCTAGAATGTGATTGTACATCGCATAAAATTCCGATACAATACACTTAAGTTTCTGAGTGTAATATGAAAAAATGTGGAAAAGTTCACGGAGTATGAATACATTTTCAAGGCACTGTATAGTTTGCAGTCTAAAATCTGGTGACAGATCCGCCTTAAATACCGATCACTACAAAATAACATCTAAAAACTATGATGACAAAACTTTACTGCCAACTTTACTGGCATTTGGCCATCTCCAACACTGGCTCCAGAGGTATGGCATTCTCTGTAATAAAACTTCTGTGTGGTATGTGCTTATATCAGTTTAATTCCACTTGATTTTAGCCCAAAAGGAGAAAATCCATCTAGTAGCAGGTCACACACAGAAAATCGCCGGAGTGTCAATTTCTATTACGCTCTTGTACATCTACACTCCAGACCAGAGGGTCTCAGCATTTGTGAAAACATGAGTAATCTGCCATGAATTGACAATGGTCAGGGCTGAATAATAAAACTGCTGTAATATCAAGAGGAAAATAAAGCTTTTCCTTGATTTTCGGTGTCTCATTACCTTACTTACAAAACACGGATTTTGGTAAGAACTTACCTGTAAAATCCTTTTCAGCGAAGAAGGAAGGGAGACACACTCTTTACTAGTGGGTAGGCGGAGCCCCAGATAGGATCAATACCTCAGATTATAAAGCGTGTTGACCGGCCCTTCCAGCTCGGGCTCCTCCTACTCAGCTCTTCAGTCGTACCAAAGCTTAAGGAAGAACAATATCACCAGCGAAGCAACATAACCCCTTCTGAAGGACTTCAGAGAAAAATACAAAAGTACAGGTTATGCATGCATTTGTCAAGAAAAAACCACACAGTTCCAGGTACTACTCACTGAACCTGACTACTGCGATAAACTGGCAATGCTGGAACAGAGCCGTAGCGCATCGACCTCAGCTCAGAAATCGCTATCAGAGAAGAGCCACGCTGCTTCTGTAAATATAACAGCACACTTCTGCCATGGGAGGGACGTGTGTCTCCCTTCCTTCTTCGCTGAAAAGGATTTTACAGTTAAGTTCTTACCAAAATCCGTGTTTCAGCTGCAGATGAAGGAAGGGAGACACACTCTTTACTAGTGGGACGTCCCAAAGCAGTCCAAAAAATAGGGTGGGAAAAAAAATAAAAAAGGCAGAAACCCAACAACCTAGATAAATGCGCAACAGGCGCCAAATACAAGTTAACTTAAAACTTAGATTACCGCTGCCTGCAGGACCCTACGTCCTAGGGCCGCATCAGCGGAAGCACTGACGTCCACCTTATAAAACTTTGTAAACGTGTGGACGGATCGCCAGGTCGCCGCTCGGCAGAGCTGAGCTGCCGAAGCCCCTTGATGAAAGGCCCACGATGAAGCCACAGCCCTCGTGGAGTGAGCTCGAACCTTAATCGGGCAAGGTTCGCCTTTAAGACGCTAAGCCTCCAAAATGGCCGACCGAATCCAACGAGCTAAAGAGTCCTTGGAAGCTCGTTGACCACGTCTACGACCTGCTGGAATCACAAACAGAGAATCTGACTTCCTAAAACCTTGAGTAACAGACAGATAGAACTTCAAGGCCCGCACTAAATCTAATTTGTGCAAATTTCGTTCCTTTGCATTCCTCGGGCCCGGGCAAAGCGAGGGCAACACAATATCCTGGTTAACATGAAATTGCGACACCACCTTAGGTAAAAAGTCGCCCCGTGTGCGAAGCACTACTCGATCCGGGTAAAACTCCAGGAAAGGCGGCGAGCAGGAAAGAGCTGTCAACTCAGAAACCCTTCTTAAAGAGGTTACCGCTACTAAGAATGCAACCTTCCAAGAAAGTAACAAAAGGCTAATAGAACCCATAGGCTCAAAGGGCACATGTTGAAGAGCCTCCAAAACAAGGTTGAGTCGCCAAGGAGACACAGGTGCCTTCCGCGGTGGAAACTGACGGGTTACTCCTTGAAAGAAAGAACGCACGTCCCTACGCGAGGCGATAGCCTTTCGAAAAAGCACGGACAGGGCAGAAACCTGACCCTTCAGAGTGCTAACTGCTAAACCTTTGTCCAACCCGTACTGTAGAAAGGCCAACAGATTGGGAATGGAAAAAATCTTCGGAACACCACGAAAAGAAGGCTTCCCAAGTTCTGTGATAAATCTTAGTAGTGGCCGGACCTCTAGCAGCTCGCAGAGTGGCAATGACTGCAGCTGAGAAACCTCTACGGGTCAATATTTCGGTCTCAAGAGCCACGCCGTCAAACGCAGAGACTTCAAGTCCGGATGACGAACGGGCCCCTGGGATAACAGGTCCGGGCGCAGGGGAAGTGGAAATGGCGGAGCCGCCAAGAGCGACACCAGTATCGAGAACCACGTTCTCCTTGGCCAATCCGGGGCTATTAGCATAGCCGGAATACTCTCCAGTCTGATCCGACGCAGTATTAGTGGAAGTAAGGAAATTGGCGGAAACACATAGACCAGCTCGAAATGGTCCCACGGAGCTACCAGAGCATCCACCGCCACAGCCTTCGAGTCCTTGTACCTGGACATGAAGGTTGGTAGCTTGGCATTGAACCTGGATGCTATTCTGGACTCCTGGAATGTGGATCGCAGAGATGGCTGGAACCCTGGTCTCGGCCCATAGCAGGATCCGAGACACCTCCATCATGAGCCTGGAACTCCTCGTCCCGCCTTGGTGATTGATATACACGACCGCCGTCGCGTTGTCTGTCTGCACTCGGACTGGCAGACCGCTCAAAGGGACCGTCCAGTGCTGGAGGCAAAGGAAAATTGCCCTCAGTTCCAAGATATTGATCGGTAGAATAGACTCTTCCGATGACCATATTCTCTGGATCCAAAGATCGTTCCAGACACCTCCCCAGCCCGTCAGGCTGGCATCGGTGGTTATGACCGACCACTTCAGAGGGAGGAAAGATTTCCCCAGGGATAACGCTTCTGGACGTAACCACCATTCTAGGGATTCCCGTACCCTGTGAGAGATGATGACGCTGCGATCCAGCGAAGCCTGCGATCGATCCCAACGACTCAGAATGAGCCTTTGGAGGGCTCTGGAATGGAACTGGGCAAACGGAAGTGCCTCCATGGACGCCACCATCAAACCCAGGAGGCGCATACACTTCCGAAGGGACATCGTTGTCGAAGACTTCATAGTCTGTACATGTCGAAGTAGACATGTCCGTTTGTCTGGAGGCAGGGACACCACTGCCCGTACCGTGTCGAAATGCATCCCCAAAAACAGGATTGACTGAGACGGTTCTAGAGACGACTTCTCCCAATTGACCAGCCACCCGAAGTCCTCCAGGAGCTGAAGGGATAGATTGCGAGCCGTCACCGCCTCCTCCTTTGAGGATTTCACAATCAAAAGATCGTCTAGATAGGGAAAGATCGCAACCCCCTGTCTTCGAAGAATTGCCATGAGAGGTGCCAGAATTTTTGTAAAAACTCTGGGCGCCGAGGCCAAGCCGAATGGCAGAGCCACAAACTGGTAATGGTCCTGACCTATGGCAAACCGAAGAAAACGCTGATGAGCCCTTCCGACAGGAACATGCAAATAAGCGTCGCGAATGTCGATTGACACCAAAAAATCGTTTTGTGACAGGGCCGCCACCACGGAACGAAGTGACTCCATGCGGAATTTTTGGGTGTGGACATGTCGATTCAATCTTTTGAGATCCAGAATAGGACGAAATTTGTCCTCTTTTTTGGGAACCACAAAAAGATTGGAATAAAATCCTCTTCCTCGGTCCTCCGGCGGTACCGGTATTACCACACCCTTCTGCAGAAGGGAGTCGACCTCTCGCCCCAGAGCGGTAACTAACTCGGGCTCTGTCGGTGTGCGAGACTGGCAAAACCTGTCCGGGGGTCGAGAAGAAAACTCTATGAAATAGCCTGCCGACACGACCCGCGTTACCCAGGTGTCCGGAACGCGGGAAACCCAAATCAGTTTGAATTGGAGTAGGCGACCCCCCACTCGAGAGCCCTCGAATGTAAACTTGGCGTCAGTCCGCCTTGGCGGGCTTTTTGTCAGTCTCCCGCTTGTCCTGACGGAAACTTGCTTTCCAGGGAGTACGGGATTTCTGGGAGAACTTTTTCCCTGAAAAAGAGGGACGACCCGATCCCCAAGAGGACGACCGAATCGTCCCTTGGAACGAAAGGATCGCCGGCCACCACCGGCACCAGTCCTGCTAGGCGCAGAAACCATAGCCCTTCGCTGTGGTAAGGCTGCTTCTTTCGTCTTTGCCTTGGCAATCAGCTCTGAGAGATCAGATCCAAAAAGCTGACTACCCTTGTAGGCTAGAGACAGCAAACCTTGCTTTGACACTGCGTCCCCAGTCCACTGTCTAAGCCACAGAGCTCTTCTGACTGTGACAGCCGAAGCTTGCGCCCTGGAAAACAAGATGCAGCATCCAAACCTGCATCATAGCTATAAGAAACTGCAGTTTCCAATAAACCGAGAAGTCCATCTATCTCGGATAACGGAGATCCATTTTGCAACGCCGTTCGTATACGGACCAACCAGCACAGGGAAGCCTTACAAGCACACATGGATCCTAGCACCGCTTTGAATCCATGACCCGATGCTTCGTAGTTGATTTCGCTGCCATCTCCGTTTTTCTGTCTAGCGGGTCTTGCAGACTTGCCTTCCCTTTAACGGGGAGCAATGAGGATTTACTAAGCTGGGATAAAGGAACATCCACCTCAGGAGAAGAAGTCCAATTATCCGTCAACTCCGTAGAACACGGATATAGTGCCTGAAAAAAACGTGTTCCTTGAAAACGTTTATCTGGACACAGGCGTTCCTTCTCGACTACTTCATTAAGCTCATCCAGAGCTGGCAATGTCGCTCGTGACTTACGGTACTCTTGGTACATCCGAGGTGACTTACTAGGACGTGTAGTTACCTCCTCCGGCAACTGTAACGCCTCCCTTATGGCTTCAATAAAAGCCTCAGTTCGATCTAAAGAGACAGAATGTCCCTGCTTATCTTCCGTATCCGAACCGGATAACTCCTCATCTGAATTTGAAGGGAAACCCTGACCGCATTCCATATCAGAGAGGTCTGATTCGCTACACGGAAAAGATGAAACCTGTCTGTGTCGCTTCCTTCCCTGAGAGGATTTAGCTGACACCCAATGACCTAAAAGGTCAGAAAGGCCATCAATAGAGCGAGCGATGGCATCCAATTTGGCATCGCTGTGACCTCTAACTGCTGCGCTTGACGTCGAAGCCTGCGTATCAGACTCGCGTGACGGATTCTGAAGCAGATTTGGCACACGGTCCGCACTTTCTGGACCCTGCTCCGACATGCCCTCACACAGTATAAGGCAGGTCAAAGCCTGTCAGCAAGTATGAAAAAAAGTGTGGCTTCTCAAGCGGACGCAGCAAGCACGCTGAAGGGTTAAAGCTCTTAGTGAGAGAGCTACCCCAGCTGTATTAACTGAATATTCAGTAATAAATTTAACTCTTACAAGTTCTGACCCCAAAATGGGATAGAACCTGTGCGGCTGCTGAAAAAGTTAACCCTTTAAAAGGGGTTAATATCGCTGACTCCCCACTACTCCCTTATTAATAGAAGGGGTGTGCGAGTCCCATTATAAATAAAGTCTCTTATATGAGACCACAGCTGCAAGAAAAAACGCTATCTGTCTTTTTTTTTTTTTTACAGATAGGTCTGCGCTGTGAGAGTGAGAGCGATATAACTCACCCAGCTGGTCGCGGTGATGTAAATTGTGATACGGGAGGAGCAGAGCAGGAAGGAGCCCGTGGAGCCTTTTTGTAATGGCCGCCGCGCTGAGGTAAATCTGAAGAGAAGCGCCTAATCGCGCGCTTCTGTGACAGAGAGCCCGGGAGCGTGAAGCCACGCCCCCCGCCGGCTCAAAAAAAGAGCGCAACTCTTCGCTCTCTGCTCCCCCCTGTCCTGCAGGCGTCTGCCTGCGGACAGATACAGTCACCAAACATGCATTTTTACATGTAACAGCGGCTGCCACCGCAGCCGCTAATAGCACTCACACACACACTTTAATAAAAATTGGGGGTACTCACCAGCCGAGCGCCACAGGGACCCCCAGGGGTTTTCTGGCGCTTGCCCATGCTTCCCACCAGGGCGGGGACGCAGTGACCCCTGTGCGCGGTTTGCGCCCCCGCCAGGGAAGCCATCCTCATCCCCCCGGGCCGGCAGGGTTCTGCAGGGACCACCCTTAGGGTAATTACAGATCCGTCAAGGGAGAGGTTGGGGTACAGCAGCGCTGAGACCCCTGAGACCTCTAGACCACTTCTGGTGATCCAAGTCTCTTGTCCGAATAAAATAATAAAATCTTCTGAGGAGCTGCTTCCAGCAGCGACTATCCTCTGAGACCTCAAATTTTAGACTGAAGAGCTGAGTAGGAGGAGCCCGAGCTGGAGGGGCCGGTCAACACGCTTTCTAATCTGAGGTATTGATCCTATCTGGGGCTCCGCCTACCCACTAGTAAAGAGTGTGTCTCCCTTCCTTCATCTGCAGCTGAAATATCCTATAAAGAAGGTATATTGAGCTTCAAATGTACAAGTTGCTGGAAAAACCTGTGACCGTGACATTATGGGAAGCTCCTACAACAAAGAGGGCATCTGAAGAAGACATGATAAGTTTTGCTTTGTTCCTTTTTGTGAGTAGCCTTAAAAAGGGGTGGTCTTCTTCTAGAAAACTTTATGCCATTTGCTACGAGTTATTTAAAAAATAGAATAGAATGGTAGAGCTGGAAGGGACCTCCTGGGTCATCTGGTCCAACCCCCTGCTCAAAGCAGGATTCACTAAATCATCCCAGAGACGTCTGTCCAGCCTCTGTTTGATGACTTCCATTGAAGGAGAACTCACCATCTCTCGTGGCAGCCTGTTCCACTCATTGATCATCCTACAAATCACCCTGGATTTTCCACCGCTGTCTCAGCCAGTGCTAGACCTGGCAAGGGCAAGTAGTAATACCCTGTTCCCTTATAGCCATCACAGTATAAGCAAAACGATTTCTAAGAGCATAAGCTCAGCCAATAAAGGAATCATCCTGAGTCTAGGGATCTCTACTACAAATTAGTTTCCGTTTAATTTACTGGATGAGTTATCTCTTGGCGACACTATTGATCGTACAACCACTTTACACCAGAGGACTTCTGAGATCAACACTCCAATGCTTCTCCACGGTCAGAAGAGAAGCCCCTCATTCTCGCAGTTGGGCCATGTATCCCTACTTTGTAGTAGACTACCTTTCGCGGGTATTGTTCCCATCCTCTCGCAATGGACCTGAGGCGTTGGGAACACCTAGTGATTAGGGGACCATGAGTTTTCCACACTAACAGTATAGTAAAAACGTCTGACTCCTTCTCCATTCACTGTTCATAGGAATGGTGGTAAAAAGCGGTCATTACTGCACCATTCACGCATCTCATCTCCATTGACACAGGGCATCTTGGGACCCAATTTTTGAGGATCAGTCGGGATACACAGGCACATCCACTGAGCAATCTGTAACAATTCGCTCTGTACACTTAGGATGCCATTGTTCTCGCCATCACAGGTCCTTTTTACAATAGATGACGAGCTGTCCAGAGTGATGAAGCAAAAGATCATTTCACTGGATGCATGAGAATTTTATGAACCTGTCGTGTTGTGCTATTTAACTGCAGATATAGGGTTAAATAGCGTTATAATTTTGCCTGGCCACCTAACTGTAATCAAGGCTACCAGGACGACAGACTTATATCCTCATGGAAGCTACTCGTTTCCAGTCATAGGGGCATGCACAGAGTGATTACAGACATCGTTCACAATACTCTGCAGTGCAATTGTGCAAAGCGAGATGTCCATCACTGTGCCAGGGAGTGATGACAGCCACCACTCACAGATTAGTGAACAATGACTCTTAGCGCTCCGTGCACACCCATATGACTGGAAGCGAGCAGTCCCCAGGATACACGTTCATTTCCTCCCAGTAGCTGTTCTGTCACTAAGATGGCCTGGCAGTATATAAATGCTATTTACCTTCAGACTGACCCTATATCTGCAGGTATAGAGTGTTTTTTTGCACGACAGCTTTCCTTTTAGACACAGTCTTGATCCACATCCAGTTGTGTTCATCCGCTATAATCACCTTGTATCAGATGCTGTTCCCCATCATTGATGTACATCAGACAATAGGCGCTGGCATTCCTGTAACCGCCGAAGGAATCGCGCTCCAGCTCCTCCCACGAGGATTTCGTCACCGAGATGTCGTTATATTTCATCCACCGCTTTTCATTGTGATCAAATATATACGCCCAATAGTGGCCAGCGTTCGCTTGTCCTTCGTGAACCAACACCGCGTGCAACCGGTATGGGACCTAGGGAGGGGAGAGAAAAATAAAACGATTTTACAGATCATTTTGGTTTAAAAAAAATAAACAGAACATGAATATACAACTGGTAAGAAATGGGTGCCATCACTTTGATCATGGAGGATTCAAACATTGCTTATGTTACTCTTATAGGGGTACGGTGACCTAGCCTTTATGGAATATCTGTAAGAGTCGCATAGGCCAAGGTCTCTTGTCTAAGCCAGTGAATCACGTTTCACACGATTTGTGTAGGATGTTAATCTCTGAAGATGATTCCTCTATAGCCGCACACTTCTAGAGGAGATAGACTACAGTATAGACAAGGAAGGATTCAGTCCATGTAAAATAAATTGGATTTTACTGATGAACTTTATAGAACTATTATACAGAGGGTGGCAGGTACATGGCCTGTTCATTACATCTTCTGTGTATATATTATCAGAAGCTGGAGAAATTCTAGGGCCGCAAAGGAGAACTGGAGAAGACGTGAATGGTGAAGATATCAGTGATTCCAGTGGTGATCGGAGCACTTGGAGCAACAACAGATTCCAGGAGCAACATCTGAACTCTCCGTCCAGAAAAGCGCAATGCTAGGAACAACTGAGATTCTGCGCAGAACCCTCAGACTCCCAGGCCTCTGGTAGAGGACCCGAGAATGAGAAAGGACCACAAAGACCACCACCAGTGGGGGTGAGAAGGAGTTTTTTTTTTTTATATTACAAACAGGAAAATGGCCCGATGCAAAGGTTTGGGCACCCTTGGAGATTTGCATGCACAGATAACTTTGACCATGGTTTCTGGCCTTAATTAGCCAGTAAGGATTATGACTTGTTCACCGTCACCATAAAGAAAGGCCAGGTGATGCATGGCTGTACCAAAAAATAACAGCCATGGGTATTTCCAAGTAGCTGCCTAGCACTAAAACTGAAAATGTTGTCAGCCCACAAAGCAGAAGGCTATAAGAAGATAGCAAAGTGTTATCAGGTTGCCCTTTCCTCAGTTCAAAATGTAATTAAGAAATTGCAGTTAACAGGAACAGTGAAGAGCAAGATAAGATCTGGAAGAAGTTTATAATGGGAAAACCTGGTGCCAGGTACCTGATAAGAGGACAACATCTTCACTGCTAAGCTCAGACTACAGACCAAGGTAAGATGTCTCTTTGGCCTGGGTCTCACATAGCGATACACCAGCGATCCTGACAACGATATGCACTGTCGGATCGCTGGTTATCGCTACATGATCGCTGCTGAGCTGCCAAACAGGCAGCTCAGGGCAGCGATCAGCACAGCGACACTGCGGGTAACATCGCTTAGTTACCCGCAGTGTACCTTGGATACCAGCGCCCTGATGCAGGGAGCTGGTAACCAAGGTACACATCGGGTTTCCAGGCGCTGCGCGGTGCCTGGAAACCCGCTGTGTACCTTGGTTACCAGCTCCCTGCATCAGGGCGCTGGTATCCAAGGTACACAGCGGGTTTCTAGGCACAGCCCCGCGCCTGGAAACCCGCTGTGTACCTTGGTTACCAGCGGATCGCTAGTCCTCCCGCCTGTCACACGCAGCGATGCGTGCTGGCCAGCGGGAGACCAGCGATCAAAAAAATGTCCAGGACATTCAGCGACGATCAGCGATACCCAGCAGGGGGGCTGATCGTCGCTGAATGTCACACACAGCGATATCGCTGGGGAGATCGCTGCTGCGTCACAAAACTAGTGACTCAGCAGCGATCTCGCTAGCGAGATCGCTGTGTGAGACGGGGGCTTTTGGCATAACAAGCAATTCACTCTTGACATAAAATATTAGACTGTGGGCTATAAAAAGTTGTACAGGGCTTGTGGTTATGTAGCTGGCTACACGTGTACATGGATATATTGCTGTGTAGGAAGTTTTAAGTTACCTGTGTCATCAACTTGTCCGAGTACATAAGTTCTATGGTCCGGTGTATTCTACCTATGCTGTCCTGCAAGTCTGAAAGCACAATGTGAATACAGTACACATATAACAGCAGATTTACAGGTCATAATGAAGGCAGATAATGTGATAAACCACAATAAATAAGGTACCTGCAGTAAGTTTATTATGTTACTAGTGCACACAGTTTACCACTCATGAAACAATTCTGAGATACGCAGAAAAGCAGATTATGTTAGAGAGTATGAAGCATTACGGCACATCCTCCGGACCGATCCTCCCAAACCGCTTGGGCACATCAGCTGGAGAATGAATGAGCAGGTGCCCACAATCGTACATGGCTCTTGCCATTCATATCACACGGATTTCTTACAGGGTTGAATACTTTTGCCAGATGCCTTATGTGAAATAAAGCAGTAATCATTAGGGATTTTTAGTTCTTGCTGTAATCGAATATAAAGAGTCATAAATAAGTATCAGTTGGATAGCGCTGTCGTCATTTATCTATGGGTTAATGAAAACAGGCTTGGACAGAGAAAATCCATCTTATTTAATCGAGCTTCATTTTCCTTGAAAGCAGCCATTGACTAGTGATTTAACTACTGTGGCTTGTATATTTGGCACATGATATTTGTTAATGTAAAGCCCCCATACCTCTCGTATCAGTTTCCACTTCTGTCCTCCATCGATGCAAACAGCCCTCTAGTACGGTCAGCTCCTCGTCAGTGATGTGCCGCGGTGCAGGGTGCATAGGTAAATCCGGAGGTATTCTGGACTGTGTGAATGGTTTATGAATGACAGTGCGCTGGCTGGCTTGTGTCTCACCGGATGAAGACGACCCCTGATGTTCCATTGTGCTGCAAAGGTGCAAATGGTTAATTACAGAGCGTGGAATCCAGCATTAAAATAGGTAAAATATAACTCTAATTCATTCTTTAAAACTTTCCATTCAGGAGCATATTAAAAAAAAATTAAAATTGTCCGTATTCCAAGCCCTAATGTGTCAATCAACATATCCTGGATTATAAGATAAATATGGAACAATCTCACCAAAAATTAGAAGACAGTCCAAGCTGTTTCAAAACAACGATCCTCAGGATAGGGGAGGCAGTCATCCTATGTTACCCTTAAGGGCCTGTCTCACATAGCGAGATCGCTACCGAGATCGCTGCTAAACAGCGATCTCAGCAGCGATCTCGCTATTTCTGACACGTACCAGCGATCAGGCCCCTGCTGTGAATTGCTGGTCGTGTCAGAAATGTCAGGACCTTTTTGTGATCGCTGGTTTCCCGCTGACAGGCACGCATCGCTGCGTGTGAGGCGGGAGACCAGCGATCCGCTGGTAACCAAGGTACACAGCGGGTTTCCAGGCGCGGGGCTGTGCCTGGAAACCCGCTGTGTACCTTGGATACCAGCGTCCTGATGCAGGGAGCTGGTAACCAAGGTACACAGCGGGTTTCCAGGCACCGCGCAGCGCCTGGAAACCCGACGTGTACCTTGGTTACCAGCTCCCTGAATCAGGGCGCTGGTATCCAAGGTACACTGCGGGTAACTAAGCGACGTTACCCGCAGTGTCGCTTGTACTGATCGCTGCCAAACAGGCAGCTCAGCAGCGATAATGTAGCGATACACCAGCGATCCTGATCGTTGTCGGATCGCTGGTGTATCGCTATGTGAGACCCAGCCTTTAGTCCAAAAATTTAACTCCTAATGTGTTTCCTTAAAAGCCATTTGACTCATCAGGGGACAAGAATAATATTGTGCAGCCTAGTCCCTGTCTTCTTTGCACATAGATCCTCACAGTAGTGAGTCTTCCCATGGTTACAGAGCGCCCAAATGCTACTACAAACTATACAAGATGATGATGGACTGCCAGTGATCCAGCTTAACATACAATTCAGGCACTGATGTAATAATTGGAGGGGTTTAATGCACGTCAATAGTGAGAGCACAATCAGTAAGGTCACGGTAAGAGGTTCGTCTCTCTCTCTCTCTCTCTCTCTCTCATTATATAAATATATAATATTATATATATACACACATATAATATAATATATATTATATATAACATATATATATATATATATACACATATATAATATATGTATGTATGCATGTATGAGCCACCTGGGACCCTTCGTATTAACCAGAACGGAGAACGAAAAGTGTCCCTTTCTGATTATACGGCTTGTGCGCGTACTGTCAGCACAGAAAACATACCTCTGAGGTCCTATAACGTATCTCAATGTAATATATGTATGTTAGACACTCCTACTGGTAATCAGTGTTCTAATAAAGCTTGTGGGCCCCAATGAAATCTCCTACAGGGCCCTAACCTTTCAGATATCTTTAACAGCTTTAGTCATCTTATTATGTGTGCTACATGGACCTTTTGGCCTCCAAAGGCTTAAGACCTAGGTGCAACTGCACTCACTATATTTACGCCCCTGCTGATGGAGGTCTAAGCTCTGTGGTATTCACCAACTGATTAAGTAACCACAACCTATCACGGGTCCTGTGAGCCGCTTGTGGATTTAAACTAAGACTCCAGAGTGACTTTTGGCCACGATTATTAAAGCGGTTTTGTGGTATCGCTCACTTCCGAATTGGGGATGAGTGGCGCCGATGACACTGACACTATACCAAGCATGCACGATCAGCAGACATCATACAAGTGCCCAATACTAAAGTGTAAGAAAGGTCCGCAATACAAGATGATGGCACGCGCGTCGTGGTAGGCATCCATAGATGCAACATCCACCATGGCTCAGCACCAACCTACATCTCCTCCCTCGTCTCAGTCTACCATCCTAACCCCTGCCCTCTGTTCTGCTAATGACCTGAGGTTAGCATCCTCAATAATCAGAACCTCCCACTCCCGTCTCCAAGACTTTTCACGTGCTGCGCCAATTGTTTGGAATGCCCTACCCAGGTTAATACGATTAATCCCCAATCCCCACAGTTTTAAGCGTGCCCTAAAAAAGCATTTGTTCAGACTGGCATACCGCCTCAACGCATTAACCTAACTTTCCCTGTTGGCCCATTCAAAAAAATTTTTCTACCATAATCAGGTACCTCTTATTATGTTCTCACCCGCTTTATGCATTTAATAGCCCTCTGTGTCTGTACTGTTACATACATTGGCTGTTAACTGGTTCATGCAGAATTACATGAACACCCGATTCTTAAACTATGGCTGGTCCGAACAACGAATGTAATTGTTACCATCCACCTTTCGTGTCTCCCCTTCCTCCTCATAGATTGTAAGCTTGCGAGCAGGGCCCTCATTCCTCTTGGTATCTACTTTGATCTATGTGTTTATTGTTATGCTGTAATGTCTATTGTCTGTACAAGTCGCCTCTATAATGTAAAGTGCTGCGGAATATGTTGGCGCTATAGAAATAAAAATTATTATTATTACCATCATCCGCAAGGTTCACCTCCAGAAAAGGACGGAAATGCCCATTTAAGATCACAAATTCCATGCTGCCAGGTGTGAATAAAGATAAAGAACGAGGCCAATTCACCAGGGATCCCGGACACAGCGAGGGGCAATCCAGTCTTACTCAGGATAAGCAAAAAATGTATCACCTCCCCCAATAAGGACTTGCACGAAGTTTATTGCAACTGGAATCAAACTCCATCCGTTTCAGCAGTTTACGGTGTGATATTACTGAACAGGAAGGTCAAAAAGAAATGCGAAGTTTGTGATGGAGACCTTACCTTTGCATGGGCTGTGAGGCCACAGGACCACTAGGGGGGGCACTTGTATCAATATCCTCCACAGGGGAAGTGCAGACCGGTTTGCTGGATGCAAACTCTAGGGCGTACTGTAAGACGTCAGCAAGTGGGAACCGTTTGGGGCCAGATCCATAACTTAAGTATCTGAGCACATGAAAAGACACAAAGATTACCACCAAAGGCGTGCAGACAGTGAATATTACAGAGTCATAGAGATAGGAAGAGGAAAGCGGGACCACCGATATTGTCCTAATTGAAAAGTGATTAGTAGCAACAAAGTTTTTTTTTTTTTTTTTAGTAGAACACTGCGGTATTGCAATTTGTAGAAGTGATCAGCAAACCATTGCCGCCCCCCCCCCCGCAAACATGAAGATGTAAAGAACATTAAAGGGGTTGTCCACTACTTTACATTAACCTCTCAATGTATTCTCCCGGGCCCCTAATGAATTTTGCAAATACCTCACGTTGCCTATACTGCCTGTGAGCGGCGCTATCCGTGGCCGCTCACAGGCAGCACGTCCCTGGGCTGTGGGCGGGGTTACCCCCCGTGTAACACCCAGCATCCAAAGCGCGCTTTCTCAATGAATGGGCGCACAGTGGATGCGGGGTGTGACGCGGTGGATAACCTCGCCCACAGCCTGGCAGCCAGCGCGGAAGCAGTAAGATGGACCCCCAGCTGCTGCCAGCACTTTTCAGGACGTCAGCGCAAGCAAGAGCCGACTGCAGCCGGGGTCACGTGCTGCTGTGAGCGGCCAGCGACAGCACCGCTCACAGGCAGTATAGGCAACATGAGGTATTTAAAAAATTCATTAGGGGCCCCGGGGGGGATACATTGGGGGTTAATTTAAAGTAGTGGACAACCCCTTTAAGCAATTAAAGGATATTTAAGAGGATGTGTAGAGGATTTTAGTCAGGGTCGGGACTGCACTCAGAACAGCTGTTGCCTTACGCTTTATGTCTCTGTATTCCATCTCACCGAGTACAAGGAACACATCATTTTAGAGATGTTAAGTCTATGACTTCTGCGAAAAGCAGTTCTGCTAGAGTCATTGCCGGCCAGCTATAATGTGGGGCTGGGGGCATGGATACCTTTCTAGCCGTTGCTGTAAAACTGTAAGGTGCTCCTTAAGCCTCTTGATTTCATCTCGCTTTATCCTGGTGATTTCTCGATTCTTGTGCATATACCTGACAAACAAAAAACAATTACACGCTATTTGCAATTTTATGTTAGAGGTGCATTTACACTGGCCGGTCAGCAGGCTACAGATCGGCGGCCTTTAATTGCGGTCGTTTACTAACATTCATGTGCACAGAAAGAGAATTGATGCGATCATGCCGGGTGCATAGACTATCGTGGGCGCACATTTCCTGTTTACACTGTGCTGTTGTGAACGATGACATTTAAAGTAGTTGCAAACTTAAGGCAAAAGGGAAGAAGAGCGGTCAACACTTCCTATTACTGAATACACTGCATATACAGTGATGGAGAAAGGACAAAAGGGAATAAACTCGGCCTTCTCTATGGGCACTTGGCTCTCTTCGACTTATTGTAGAACTTCACTGCAGACTAGGAGCCGGACCGCTCACATATTTGGAGTCTATGGGAAGTCCAGAAGTGGTAAAGCAAGCTTAAAAACCATGTCACCAAATAAAGGGGCACTCACTGGGTGATCGGCAGCCTGTTTAGACATGTTATCGGGAGAAGAGCATTCACTACATATTATCGGACAGTGGAAATGCACGGTAAGAAACGACAGCGACATGACGGCAGCGTTACATACCTGTCCATATACAGACACTGAGGAAACTCCAGCTTGTTGTGGATCTTCTCCGGTCTTCCTAAAGTTTGATTAAACTCAAACCTGGACAGTTCAAACGTCAGGACGGCGGGAGCTCTGTAAACCAGTGCTGAAGGGCAAAGAAAGAAAGAACGAGCCATGACGAACGGAGGAGATGGGAGTCGAAGAACCCAACGAAATGAGAAGTCTATGGAGATCTAACAGATACATGGACTGCTACTAGAACGCAGAGTGTTTGCAGCTCTGTCTCTACTGGAGTCATCAATGAATGACAAGATGAACGCTGTATGATCCGTAACAAACAGTCATGCTTGGCTTGACTGTGCAATTTCTTTTCTACACTGATACAATCCTGTAGCAGGAAGAACGACAAAAGCATCCTAACGGAAACCATGACATGGCTGGGTCCACCGCATGACGGACGCAACAGCTTCACAACCATGTTAACTTGGTTGCTCTGATTCCACAATTCAGGCTCTGTTCACATCTGTGTTGTGGTTCCTTATATAATGGAGAACAAGA
>JARQOD010000002.1:608785424-608806967 GCA_033576555.1 Oophaga sylvatica | reverse complement strand
ATGCACGCTCATCACTACCTAGGAGGGCTGATTCTACTGACAGATTCCTTTTAAAGCAATTTTACTGATGAAGAGTGTGACCTCCAGCAAAGACTGTCCTAACAATATGGTGGATTAAAGGAATTTTCCACTTTTAACAGTCACTAATTTCAAGAAAACAAACCGTACAAGAAACTAAATATTAGTCAGATAGAGACATCTGTAAGGAGTAAAGTCACACCTACAGGGGTTTTCCTTTCTCAGATAAGTGGACCCCCAACTACAGTAAAATCCCCTGGCACAAGCCACCGTGTTCAGTGATTGGCTGCAGTGGTAAAGGTATAGCACTACTGCAGCCAAACACACCGAGACCCGAACAGCGGCAGAGAGCTGGAGCAGGATCTGGAGAGGGCGAGTACCTGCTCCATTTGTTATTTTTGCTATATTACATCAGTTGAGGTACAGTTTAATTAAAGTGGGAAAACACCTTGACTAGTACCATTTATAAAAAATGGAAGACCACCAGGCATTGCTGGCCCACCGATTCTTATAGCGCTGCTCTCACCAAAGACTAGAGACAAGCTCAACAGAAAAGCTTAACCCAAAAGTTTTGTAAAAGTGAATTGACAATTTAATCATCCTATAAATTTCTGCTCCACTTTGCAGCACGATGTCCAACCATCTCGAGCGTTTATACGCAATCAAGCCAATCCATATTACATTTAAAAAAAAAAGAAAAAAGTATCTAGGAGCCTAAACAAATTTTTGCATCCATTTTCAGGACGGCGTGTCCCGGCAGGGAGACAAGTACACATTGTCTCAGCTCTTTTTAGAATTAGCCTCACTAAGTAGCCGTCTGTCATCAGCCACTTTTCACAGATGTCAAAATAAAAGAAGACGTTGGACTCAACTGCTAATCGGCTGTGAGAGTCATGTCTCCTCGCCGGAGAAAACTGGCTGGCAGTACCCATCCTGTGAGCAAGTGCCTCTTAGGTCAGAGCCAGCGCTTTTAATTTTACAAGGTGTATTCTCTGTGAAATCCGAGATAAAAGATCAAACTGTTCACCATCCAGAGGTTTCTAGGAAACTACAAATGGCCAATGCCAATCTGCCTAGCGACAGAAGCCAACGACCCACCAGTGTGCGTCAGATAGAAAGCAATATTAATGCAGCACAACTTTTATGTTTGCCTGTATAGTGCAGCAGAATGATTTACGTGGTACCCCACTACTGCACAGTCCCCATTTAATTCAGGACCCTAAGTAAAGTAAAAACAATCTATACTTAACTCCCGCAGTGGCGCTATTCCATTGATGTTGGGGGGTCACTGTTCCCGGATAGTGATATTGTTGTGTCACATGCAGACTGCCGCCTTTACATTTTCATCAGAGAGGACATCTGCTCTGACGGAATATTTATGAGATGAAGCCAAACTGCCGCCACTCATGGGTTGCAGCCTGCTTTGATAAGGCATGGCACTCTCCGAGAAAAGCAGCGCCAACATAGCTGGAACAACACCTCTGCGGGAGGGGAGTTTACCTTTGTTTTATTATTTTTTAAATTATGTAGACTGTAGGGCCGTAAAGGCATGGCCCTCTGCATCAGCCTGTTAGTTTGACTGTAATTTATAATTGTATTTTATATGTAACCCCATTGGAATCAATGGTGCTCTTAAAATAAAATAAAAATTATTATGTCCTCTGATTCACACTGTAGATTGTCTAGTGTATTTTATGTGAAGCATTTCCAGCCTTTCTTGCGTGCCTCCTGCTTATGATAGATTTCCTTCTGTCAGATGTTACAAGCAGGAGGCAAGATGGACACAAAAACTGCATCTCATAAAAAACACTGGAATTTCTGAACACAGCGCTATTTTAAATAAAACTAGTTCAGTGTTATATTACGTGAAAAAGACTATTATTCAAGTGAAAGACTAATACTAAATTTGTTTTTTAACCCCTTTCCGACATCGGGCGTAATAGTATGCTGATGTCGGACTCCCTCCCTTTTATGTGGGCTCCGGCGGTAAGCCCACAGCTTTCCCGGGACATGTCAGCTGTTTTGAACAGCTGACATGTGCCCGGAACAGCCACGGGTGGAATCGCAATCCACCAGCGGCCATTAACCCGTTAAATGCCACTGTCAAACGCTGATAGCGGCATTTAAACAAGCGTGTCCGACAATAGCGCTGGAAATCCGCCCACCGGTGACCACATCACGTGATCACGGGTTACCGGTGGGTTGGCATGACAACCAGGTCTCCTGGTGACCTCTATGGTTGTCAATGCCGGATTGCTGTCAGCGCCGTCCAGTGGTCGGTGCTCATAGCAAGTCAGTAATTCCGCTACATAGCAGAGCAGATCGGGTTATGGCAGCTTCTAGTCTCCCATGGAGACTATTGAAGCATGCCAAAAGTAAAAACACAAAGTTTTTAAAAATATAAAAAAAATATAAAAGTTCAAATCATCCCCCTTTCG
This sequence comes from Oophaga sylvatica, assembly GCA_033576555.1. Lineage (NCBI taxonomy): Eukaryota > Metazoa > Chordata > Amphibia > Anura > Dendrobatidae > Oophaga > Oophaga sylvatica. Next base: position 608,804,511 of record JARQOD010000002.1, on the reverse strand, counting down.
CCCCATTCAAATTAAAACAATAAAAAAAAACTATCAAACATACACATATTTGGTATCGCCGCGTTCAGAATTGCTAAAAAAAAAAAAAAAAAAAAAGTATAAGGTTAAGTGCACACGTTCAGGAATGTTTGCAGAATATTCCTGAAGCAAAAACTGACTTTTTTTGCGGTAAAAACGTGCGCTTTTGCGCGTTTTTGGTGTGTTTTTTTTTTTTGCGCGGATTTGACGCATTTTTACCGCGATTTTTCCCTGAACTTTCTAGGTCAATAATATAGCGGGAAAAAACGCTATAATTCCGCGAAATTAATGAACATGTTGCTACTTTTCCGCGATGCGTTTTTTTCGCGAAAAAAAAAGCACCATGTGCACAAAAATTGCGGAAATGATAGGATGCTTAATTAATGCGTTTTGATCGTTTCCGCGAAAAAATGCGAAGAAAACGCAAATAATCCTGAACGTGTGCACTTAGCCTTATACTATAATCAAATATATAGTGGCGTTAAGGCACAACGGTTAACAACTGCTGCAAGTCAAGAAACCAACCACAATGGAATCAACTAGATGTATTAATGAACAAAGATAGACTCGCGCTGTAGAAACCAAAAGTAAAGGGGGAGATGTACTTTTAACTGATATAAAAACAAAAAAGAATGTACATACAAAAAATGCAATAAATATACAAATATAACTATATTGCTTATGCCCCTTATCTTTTTAAGATACAGGAGTAAATGATGGTTCCTGTCTTGATATTTGTAGACAATTGTCACTGGTTATTGCACTTTGCCCATGGATAGCTAAAAAGGATTTTTTGTATGTACAAAAAAAAAAAAAGGATTAACTGATCGCTAAACGGCGAAGCGAGAAAAAAAGCAAAAAACACCAAAATTACGTTTTTTTGGTCGCCGAGACATTGCATTAAAATGCAATAAAGGGCGATCAAAAGATTGTATTTGCACCAAAATGGTATCATTGAAAAGGTCAGCTTGCCACGCAAAAAATAAGCCCTCACCCGACCCGAGATCACGAAAAATGGTGAAGCTACGGGTCTCGGAAAATGGAGCATTTTTTTTTTTTTTTTTATAAACAAAGTTTGGAATTCTTTTTCAACACTTACGGTAAATAAAAAAGAACCTAGACATGTTTGGTGTCTATGAACTTGTAATGACCCGGAGAATCATAATAGCAGGTCAGTTTTAGCATTTAGTGAACCTACTAAAAAAGCCAAACAAAAAACAAGTGTGGGACTGCACTTATTTTGCAATTTCACCACACTTAGAAATTTTTTCCCATTTTCTAGTACAAGACATGGAAAAACCAATGGTGTTGTTCAAAAATGCAACTCGTCCCGCAAAAAACAAACCCTCACATGAAAAAGTTATGGCTCTGGGAAGAAGGGGAGCGAAAAAACGAAAACATGAAAAATACCTCCGGGGGTTAAAGATCATTTTGATTTAAAAAAAAAAAATGTATATAAAATTTCCTGCTGTCAAATCCTATTACACTGGAAATCACAAGAAATTCCATTTTGGCATATCCACTGCATTTTCGCCAAGCCCCAATAAAGTGGACAGAGCACGGGTGGATCATGAGCGATGCGACCGTTGCTCATCAAATACGCGACGAGGGTCGACATTCGCTACCCACAAACTGTACTCCAGCAGAGGCAATATAGGATTTGTGGTCAGGTGTGCTCACAGAGGTGTTCACAACTTGCCAGGCGCTAATTATTCCAGAATATCCTCTTCATGAATCAGGAGTGTCTGACTATAGCCCCTCTTGTCATCAAGACCGGTGTGAACAATGCCGGTCTTCATGTATCGGGCCCAATGTGTTTGTCAGCTATTGCTCGAGTGCTCTTTCTTGTGCAGTGCCAACCGGCCTTTCTCCTCGTACCCAGGGTGGATTGATTTAAATCACGCCGATTTAAATCAACGATTTAAATCATGATTTAAATCAAAAGATTTTTTTAATATAAATCACAATTAAAATCTAAAACTTTCAATCATTGTTCAATTAACTCCACACTTCTAGCTTGGTTTCACTTTCTGTAGCTTGGTTTCAGTTTCTTTTTCCATTCAGTTGACATGCCCAAACTTGTTGGATAGTCAGTCAGCAGTACTTGGCTGTAGTAACAATCAAACTTCAGAAGTGATCTGCGTGAGCCATGGCAGGTCGTAAGAGACCCTATTTGGGTTCATTTTGTTGAGATGCCAGCAGAGCTTGGAAAGAAAGGTGGGAGAGCAAAGTGCAAATACTGTCAAAAGGATATCCAAGGACTTGTTTGCCGTTTGAAATCACATTATGAAAACTGCAACCAGAAGGGAAATGAAGATGTTGATAGTGATACAACTAATGTCAATGAACCCCCACAGCTTCTTATGCACCAGGACCCTAGCACTAGTGGTAAGTCTGGCAATTACAACCTATTTTAACAGACGTTTTACTGGGATGGTTAAAGTCTATGAAAAGAAAAATTTCTAGCACTAGTTCTGGAGTATAGAATTTAAATTTATGTTAAGGCAATATTTCACAGAAGATTAACGTTAAGTAAAAATAAGAGTGTGTATACGCCTATTTTTTTTTTTTATTGTAGGCTACAATTCACTTTTGAAGTCTGCCAAATTGACCATTTTTTTAAAAAAACATTTTTAAAACTTGTGACAATTTTTTTCAGTTGCTCTGATATTACTAGTATTACAGCAACTTCACCGGAAACTTGAGTAGCATAACTTTTGAGACAGCCCTTATAGGACGAGGACCATTACATTGTTCAAAAAGTTTGTTTCAAAATATTTTCGTTATATTTCTTCAAATACGCAGTCGAATTATATTTTTAATTACTGTGCTTTCAGGGTCAAATATGGCTTGTGCTGCACGTGACAATCAATATCTGGGTACAACTTCAACAAAGCAGCCCAACAAAAAACTTTGCGTGTAAAGTGTAGAAAAATTCCACTTAAAGACTACGACGAGCCAGAAAGAACATTTTGATGAATTAATTGCTAAATTCATATTTGCAACCAATTCTTCGTTTCCGACTAGTTGAACACCCATTGTTTGTACAAATGATCGAAGGAATAAGACCAGGCTACAAACCACCAAGTAGATTTGATATCTCAGGAAAACATCTTCAGGCTTTATACGACAAAGAAAGAGCGGCTTGTACAAAATATTTGAAAGACAAAGTTGTTAACATGAGCTTGGATGGTTGGAGCAACATCCACAACGACCCCATAATTTGCACTTGTGTCACAACAGAAGATGGTGAAACTTACCTTACAGACACAATCGACACATCTGGAAATTCACATACTGCTGAATATTTACTTGAAATTGCTAAGAACTCAATTCACCAATGCCAAGAACAGTTTGGATGTAAAGTAAGGAGCTTAGTTACTGATAACGCAAGCAATGTGGCAAAAAATGCGAGCGGAACTGGCACATGAGGATGACACAAATGTCATTACATACGGTTGTTCTGCCCATTTGTTGCATCTTTTGGCAAAAGACCTGCATATTTCGGGTGTCAAGGAACATGTTGTAGAAATTGTTAAATATTTCCGCAATAATCATTTTGCACATGCAACCTACAAGGAAATGGGAGGACTGAAGTTGGTTCTACCCAAGTGTTAGATGGAATACCTTGGCTGAATGCTTGAACTGTATTATTAACAACTGGTCAAATTTTAGTGTCCATTTGCGAAACACATCGGGATAAAATTGATGCTAATATACGAAGCAAAGTATTAAATCTTGGTGTGAAGAGAAATGCCGAGGACCTTTTGGAAAGGTTAAAGCCAATATCTATTGCGTTGGATAAAATGCAGAAAGATAATGCAACCATAGCTGATGCCACAGAAGTTTGGAAAGATTTAGAAGGTTCGCTAGATCGCTTGAACCTCTCAAACAATGTAAAGGTTGCAATACACCACCGCAAGGACCAAGCATTAAAAGAAGAACACTATTTAGCCAATATCTTGCATCCCATCTACAGAGGGAAAAAACTATCTGAGGCGGAAATCAACTCTGCAATGGAGTGGCTCGCCAATACTAACCATGACATTGTGGCAACTGTGCTGAAATTGAAGTGTGAATCTGCACCATTTCAAAAATACATGTTTGCAGATAACGTCGTTAATGAACTAAAACCACTGGACTGGTGGAAGTCGCAATCACTTGTTCTTCCAGCGAAGATAATAAATGTAGCTACTCAGCTACTGACTGCATCGGCTTCATCGGCAGGAGTAGAGAGATTGTTTTCTTCATTTGGTTTTGTGTACACAACAGTCCGAAACCGCTTAGGAACTGCTAAAGCAGGACAACTAGTTTTCCTATTAAAAGTCCTAAATAAACAGTAGGCTTAAAGGACTGATGTATTCACTGAAGATGTTTGCTTAATTCAAACGTTAGAGATAGGCTATTGTTAAAAAGTATTTACTCTCTGTAGTTCAATTCTGATTGTTTAATAGTGCAAATAAAAATTATTAGGTTTCATAATCATCAACTGTTTTAATATTTTTATTTGTGTAAAATAATTTGATTTGCAAAAAGACAAAGTTTTGCTTGTGTACAACTTGATTAAAAAATCCGATTTAAATCAAAAAAATCCGATTTTTTAAAAAAATCATGATTTTTATCCACCCTGCTCGTACCTCCTCTTACAAGCAGTCTGAAATGTGGTCAGGTTATAATTTTATCGTTTTATTATATATATTATATTTTCTTTTAATTATCACACCTACTTTATCTTTGGAGACAGGACATTATTATCATCCAGTAAGTGGAGGACAGAGCAGTGGAAGCCATGCTGACCGTTCCATTGGAGCAGGCACTTCTCGGCTGCAGTGCCAGGCATAGGCACTACCAAATATTCATGAAGACACCCCCTTCAGTCATCTGATCAGAAGTTGTTTCCAGAATGTGAGACCCTTTTATTCTAGATCCCCCCTTACTACCCAGAATACAGGGCTGTAGAGTTGGTAAGCCAAACCTCCAACTCCGACTCCTCAATTTCCATGACACCGACTCCACCAAAATGGACTCCGACTCCACTGCCCTGCCAGAGCTGTAGAGTTGGTAAGCCAAACCTCTGACTCCTCAATTTCCATGACACCGACTCAGACTCCACAGCCCTGCCAGAATACACAACTGCAGCATGACTATCGCCATCACTGACTCATGATGTTGAACAGCAGCGGGGATGCGATAAAAATTTTCAAGCACGCCAAAGTCACTCTGCTGGCACCCGAGCATGCTCAGATAACGCCTTATCCCAGCACATTCACTCATCACTAGTATGAAGCTGTGCCTGGTGACGGGGACGTGGATTTTGCGGGCGCACTACTGCAACTTCAGTCAGCTGATGGGCGAAGTTATCCATTTTTATTACACAATGAATGACCTTTATTTACCAAAGCCAGAATATCCCTTTAAATATACCCGATCTATCTGCAGATAACATGGGTCATCTGATGTTTTCGCCGTCCACATTCTATATTTATATATAAACAGATCCCGCACGTTGCTGATCAGCAGATTACCGCCGCGCTGAGAGCTTCCGCACGGTTCTCACTTCTTACATTAATTCGTTCTTTTGCACAAACAGAAGTTTCATTAATAAAGTGCAGATGATCTCGTACGCAGAAAATAAGCAGCCAGATAACGGATGCCATCAGCTGAGGTCAGACGAAACCACGCAGACACATGAATCAGAGGAAGTCAACAATTCGCCATCTGTTACTATCCGTCACGGTACTTGTGGAGACTTTGATTTCAGCAGCGTCCGACCATTTATTGTAAACAAAGCAAAGTAACATTTCCCCGTCGATTGAAAGGAATAGGATGCGAGCTGTGACCGGCGAAATGAAAGATAATCGCACTCCACTTCAATTAGAAGACAGACCAGAGAAACTGCTGGCTGCCAGACAATGAGTGGCTGTTGACTGATCTGATTTAGCAGGATCCTTCAACAGCAGCCACTTTTTACAATCACTAGTTGAGCTCGCTCTGTCTTTCTTTATTTTGTCCACTGTTTATGGAGTGTTTACAGGTGTTTCCCGAAAGTTTAATTTTGGTGGAATCAGAGGGTTATTCCCACGTTAAGCTATCCAACGAATAGGAAATATCTTACTGACCGCTGGGGATGCAACCAAGGGGACCTCAAGCGATCGGGGATCTAGAACTCCAGAACCGCACTCTAGAATGGAGCTGCCATGCTCCAACTCTGCTCCGTTCAGTCACTGGGCATTGCCCCAAGTTCCTGGGTTACAGTGTCCCAAACATCGAGGGGAAGACTTATTATTTTGGGAATAATCTCTTAATTAGACTATTTTCTAAACAAATACAAAAAACACAATAGCTTTGTGCTTAGATACTTTACCAATGATAGGATCTCTGCTTGCTGTCAGTGGCTGTTAAGGCAGTTACCGGCTTTATAAAAAAAACAACCTGAGGCAGTCCCATTAGGAAACCTCTTGCCCATATGCCCTACAACATATTCCCTTGCTCGGGCGCTTTTCAGCCAGAGCAGAGAGTTGCTATACATCAGTGGCTATCGATCCAGGTCCATTCAGGTTTGATATGGAGGAATATTCTTATACGAGAAGCACTCCTGCTTCCACCAAAGTTTTTATCCCCTTAATATATTGCAGCCATCGTAAATACATAGTGCTATGTAATATAATTGTTCATTTTGCCTTTTTACCCAACAAATTCTTCTCTTTTCTCAGCTCTATGTAGAAACCGGAAGTCTCTTGTCCTTGCCTCTGTCATTCCCTCCTCAACTCCTGACCCAGCTGCTCCCTCCTCGCCCTGGCAGGAACTTTTCCAGTGACTCATGAGTCAGGCAGGGAAAACTGACCTCCTGTTTCTACATAGAGCACAGAAGAATTCAGCTAGTCACTTTTTAATCATAGACCTAATAGAAAAGAGAAGAATTATCTGGGTAGAAAGGCAAAATAAGCAGTTGTAAGTGCACAGCGCTATATATAAAGTGGATAAACATTTTGATGGGAGGAGGAGTGATTCTTTAAAGTGTGCACAGTAATTCTATGTGGTCATAGCTCTATTCCTTTTTTTCCCCAGACTGTCTTCCCGAAAATTGGTAGGGGCTATACATATTTGCATGAAAGTACCTGGTTGCTTTCTGAGTGGATCAGGGCAGCACCATAGGCTTTAGAATCACATAAATCATCGATTTATTAGGAAAAAATTGCTGCTTTTTGCAGGACAGTCTATTATTTGTACACAAGAAGCTCCTCGACATCATATCTGGTTGCCAAGTAATTTTAGTACAGTCCATAAAAATATTGCACTTTTTTGCATAAGAATTTCTTTTAGGAGTCTTTTTTTTTTTTTTTTTTTTTTTTTAAAGCTGAAGAAACTTATACAGATAATGTTGATTGTGATTATCATGTTACAGTTCACAGTGAATGCAGCCGATATCCCATAATCAAAATTGTGGGCTGTAGACCTGGGTTACTAATAATCAATGATTTACTATGGTTTTACATTGTGTCCATAAGATATATGGTCTGTTCGGGATTTTTTATAAGCTATTCAGAAAATAAAAAGTCAAGCTGACAACCCTGCTACATATGTCAATTAGATCAAACATGAACCCGAGATTAAATGCCGACATCCACGTCACCCACTTTAGTCAGGTTGATAATATTCTTATTGAGGCAGATTGGTCACTACTGGGTGTAATGTGGCAGGAAACCCGAGCGCGCTCCTTATGACTGTATTGGCCTCGTACACACCGCGCAGTCCATAAACATGAACTCGGCAGACGCTAAAGAGTCCGGCATTGGGTTACAATCCTGGCACTGGCCACATCAGATCACTCACTCACTGAATATGTGCGAGGTCTCTTTTTATGTCTCTAATGAGTCATCTTGTTATAGGATAACCCCATGTAAAAATTCCTTATCCCCTCCCCGCGTAGTCCAGCTGCGAGGGTTTATGAGCGACCAGTCGTGATGAGCGAATGTGTTCGGATAAGGTTATCAGAGCATGCTCAGGTGCTAACCGAGTGTCTTCAGCGTGCTCGAATAATATGTTAGAGTCCCCGTGCTTGCCTGTTTGTTATGCAATCCTATTGATTGCCATGCTTGCCTGTTTGTTATGCAATCCTATTGATTGCCAGCTTTCTGACAACACCGTGCATCAGCAGAAAACTACCAATCAATCAGTGGTAAAGAGCAGAGGGTTAATGAAAGCTCATGATCATCTAGGACAACATAGTCATTGAGAAAACTAGGAAAGCTGCAGCAGGTAAAACAGTGTAATCAAAACTACAGAAAAAAGCCTAATAAGTGGCACATTGCTGGAATCAGGGTCTCTGCAGCTCTCAGATGGGGCTGCACAAACCTGGTGACAGATTCCCTTTAAATATCACTTATTAAAACAGGTCTAATGAGACTGGTTCCTTCACTGCAGGCAATCGTTATCTGGTTTATCAGGTTCGAATTAACTTTAGTCCAAAGCTCGGTTCAGGTACCAGAACTGTATCCCATGGAAATCAATCGGGACCCGAACTTTCGAGCTGGAAAATTTTTTCTGTCCTCCCCGAATTCCTAAACTGTAAAACTGACCTCCAGGAGAAGCCTGTGTTCGTCGCTCAGCATGGGACGAACATCGAACTTTACAATTCTGGTTTGCATAATCACTACATAAATCAAAGGAAGGAAAAGGTAGAAAAGATAAATCCTCACCTGAATGACGGCACTGAACCAGCAGGTGTTGCCCACATTCTTCAGCCCCACAGGACAGCTGTCCTGACGCTTCCGGTCGTAAGGGTTAGGAGAGTCGCTCCATGCCTCCGTGTGCGTCCTCTTCAGGCTGGCCTTGTTCTCCGCTATGCTGGCTTCTAATACCCTGAACAGAAGAAGAAGCAGCAATCAGCATCTGGGGCGGTGGATCTTGGCATTGTGGTGCTCCTTGAAGGGTATGTGCTATCCATTGGCACTTCTTAATTAGAGAAGTCCATAACCAAACGTGACATTCTCTACATTCAGCCACAGTCGCCGATAGGACAAAGACTTGTGATTTCTTACACGCCAATCTAAGTACAGAAAATAGATGGTGTGATTAGTGCCAAATTTATACTAGGTTGCACCCTTTTTAAAAGGGGTTGTCCAGGATCCCTAAGGCTGAGGCTAGACCGCGTGACAGGTGTAGCGGAGAAAGATCCTTAAGTTTTGCTGCTCAATTTTGTACTCAGACCGCAACAAGCAAACTGCAAGTCCAACCTCATCAGAGTTTTTAGTGACTTGCCTCCACACCTTGCAGGTTGCAATGCTATCTCATTCACTTGTATTGCGTTGCGATGTAGGTGTCGCGGCCAAAGTCGCCATGTAGCCTCAACCCAAAAGACGGCTTAGTCCTTCAAATTGTGTACCTTAATGATGACCCAGACAAACTACTCAGTAGAGGGATACTGTCTTACTGCTGTGATCCCGAATTCCTATCAAGGTGGTCATACACCTAACATGGCAGCCAGTCAGGCGAGTGTTCGGCAGATGTTCCTCTGCCCCCATTCACACATAAGCTTGGCTCAGCCAAGTGTGCACATGAATCAATAAGAAGAATGGAGTAAGCTGCTTACACACACATTCAATGGAGTCTAATCTAAAGGACAAAGGATCGGCATGAAGAAACCCCACCTACCGATCCTACTTTACCAGATTAAAATACACTATTATGGGGGATAAAAAGTTTCTTAAATTGGGAATAAAATGCAAACACCAATCACCGAACAATTGGTGGAGGATAGGAGTAATAGTCTGCACTGCTGAGCTGGATTCAAGAAATCCAAACTATGATGAGGGATTAGAGCATGCAGCTTATTCTCAAAGCATTTCGAAGTTAAACCAACTTCATCAGGATCCACCACAATGTTAAAATAGAACATCCCACCACTGACACGCCCACCAGGGCCGTGGGGTACTCAGAACCGGGTCAGACAGTTCTTTGGGGAAGTCACGGGGCCGTGATCCGACTCCGTGGCCCTGGTTTGGCCGTAAATGGGGAATATGTATATGGGATTTAACATGACGCCACCTGTGGTGTTCGGCAACAGATGGCAGACGCTGCTAAAGGAGACCGCTGGGGCTGATGGTGACGCAGCTGGGATGGTTCTGCTCCCCACAGGTGGAGCAGGGCCCCAGGGCTACCAGTTCCGGTTATGTCAGGCTTCGTGTACCTTGTGGTGCAGGACTCATGGTGCAAGAGATCACTCAAGGATCCAAGGACTAATTTTTTTTCCTTTACTTGATGGTTGATAGTACTGACCGGGGCACTGGTAGCAGATCGTGATGGGAGCCATGCAGCCTGGAAGCAATTTTGGATACACCTGGCCAGGTAGGTACGGAGCCCTTCCTTCTGCGCTGTCCTCCCTTTTTTCCTCGCTACCTAACAGCTCACCCTCCTGCTGCTAACCATCTCTCTCTTTTTAAAAAAAAAAAAACGTTGCCCGCATAGCAGGCAGCTCGAGCCTATCACAGGTGCGGCACGCTCCTTTGTGTCAGCTCCAGGCTCTGGTATGCTGCTGTGCCGCCGGTATTAGATCTGGCCAGGAGACCTGCAATCCCCTGCCCTCCGGATTAAGCTGCCAGGACTTCAGTACCCGAGCAACCACAGATTCCGGTATCCGGTCCCTAGCGCTCAGCTCTGGGGCGAGTTTAATCACAGCTCCACTCCCCAGGTTCTGCTCGACTTCTCTCCTACTGACACCTGGTAAGGGGACCCCTCCTTGAGGCAATGTCACTGTGGCAACCGGACTGCTGGAGTGCCACACCATTTTCCCCACCAGATATGACCCTATTGCGCTTCATGTCTCCCACTCTTTCCAACACCAATCACTGGACACAGAGGTGTCCCCAAACTGCTCAGACCAACGGCAGAGTCACCAGATAGCACATCACCACCACCGAAAGAACACAAAGTGCGGCGTTGGCACGTGGGAATGTTTTTTTTTTTTTCATTCATTCACTCACCAATATTTTTATATTTACAGAATACCCCATTAATTATAAGGCTTATAAGCTATATCTATGTGCCTCTCTGGGATTAATTATGCAAGTAATGCAGCAACTTATTGTAGGTCGATATCACTGCTGCATCTACTGTCTACACAAGGCTTTAGTCGACGACTACATCCCTCCTATAAATTGTGCTAGATTTTACAAATTTTTTGGTGACCTTAAAACCCATCTTTCAAGTTTTCCCAATTTCAACACACAACATTGTGGACACAAGTAGGTTCTCGATACTCGGCCAATGGCGTGTGATTTCGGTGAGGCATTAGGCGAGCGATTCACCGACCTGCTGATGGCTTGCTCCTCATCGGTAATCCCCGTCTCTCTGAACGTCCTGTTTGACTCCTCCAGACTCAGGGCGATCGCTCGCTGCAGGTCATCCTTATCATCCCCAGTTAGGTCAATCACATCTAAAAATGAAGAAAGCATTTCATTCCAGACATCCAACACCATTTAAAATATATTCCGCATTGTTTTGGTAGGTTTCCTGTTCCTCGGGGGCGGATCCTCTTCGGTACGGTGCTGATAGTGAAGGGAAAAGGTAGAATGAGTCTGAGCCTTTTCCTTTGCCACAATCTCAAAATCTCCTCAGCCCCGAGTATCCTGCTGCTGACGGGAGCCCATCACCAGCCTGCCATTTCTGGTTGGGGTTCCTCCCTGCCTGTGTCATGCATGCTGCTGTACAAAGCACAGGCTGCTGCCTCTCCTGTGCTCCAAGCTCTCATCTGTGCCTCCATGATGACACGAGACATATAGCTTCTGACACGTTATCTGGCCACGACAAGCATGGGTCATGTAGTTGTCAGAGCTGCTGACTACAGACAGTAATTTCTACAGTCATGCTGGTGGATAGAAAAGAATTATTCTTATTTTAAAAAAGTAAATAAGATGCAGGGAAATAACAGCACTATTGTAATGAGATGTAAATTAGAAAGGTGTGGGTAGGAGGCTCAGGAGCCTACTGAAGGCTCTATTTAAGGCACATCAGTCACCAGATCACAAAAAAAAGGAACAACATCTATTACTAAGAACTCAAACCAGATGTGGCTGTTGTACTTACTGTGAAAATCCATCTCAGAATGGCTGTATAATTTTTTTGAAAGTTTAAACTCAATCTTTGCCCACCTAGCCTGACCGACATATCCTCCGTGTTCACTATCCCCATTGCAGATGAACTCTCCCGCTGCTCAGTACAAGCTGCAGTGATCAGTCAGGCTGAGTAGGGGTAGACTGAACACACTTGGACTCATGAGCTTTCTATCTCAATAGCTGGTCACAGATTTTCTAACTACCCCAGCCTCATCAGGTGTGGGATCTACTTAGAGGTTTATGCAGTTATTCAGTGATAAAGGATTTAGGGGTAGATTATCAATAAATATCCTTATCACAATATTAGATTACCAGTTTGGTAAAACAAAATCACATTTTAATCTCTATGCAAATGAGGCTGCAGTGCTCTGGCCCTGATGGGAGCACTTCCCGTGCCTTCCTCCTCCCAGGGCTTTAGTCCGGGTCTAGCTAATGAGATGTTAAACAGAAGGCGGTGGTGGATTTAGGTGCGGCTCATTTACATATAAAAATAAAATTGCCTTTTAATTATGGAGTGCAGATAATATAAATAAAAGTACAGTTTAGATTAGCTTTCAACAATTTACATGTCATTATAATTGGGGGACAGATTCCCTTTAAACTGGGTAAAGATTTATGGAGTAGCTTTAATGACAGCCATATTGACATCACCACCAAACCTTAGAGATTTTTTTTTTTTTTTTTTACAAGACCATTTCCATTTTACAATTTTATGCCTTTTTTAATATATTTAAAACCATTTCCCTTTCCAGATGTGTCCATGTTAAAGGGACTCTGTCAGCAGGTTGTTGCCATATAATCTAATAACAGTATAATGTAGGGGCAGAGACCCTGATTCCAGTGATGTATCACTTACTGGGCTGGTTAATGTAGTTTTGATAAAATCCCTGCTGCAGATGTAGCAGAGCTCAGAATGCTGAGCTCGGTATATCCCCGCCCACACCACTGATTGGCAGTTTCAGTATACACTGTGCATAGGCAGGAAGCTGCCAAATCAGTGGTAGGGGCAGGGTTAGACTACCTGGCAGCAGGTTTACTAGTCTTCTAGTGATGATCACCAACAGGCAGCCCAGTAAGTGACATCACTGGAATCAGGGTCACTGTCCCTACATTATGCTGCTCTCCGATTAAAACAGTGGTCCCATCAATACAATCCCTGTCTATTTGCACCCTAAAGGTCATAGAGGAGAATCCCCCCAGGTCTGCGATCCTAATTGCTCATGTATTACATGAACAGACTTTCATCCAGGACGGTCAGTCTTACAATATTACTTATCCCTTGCACGAAAAAGGATTATCAGCAACTTTAGGAGCCAGAGCACTGCGATTAAAGGGACGGTTAGTAATGAGAGAGCCTTTAACAGCAAACAATAAGGCCTATAACTCCTGCAGTAAGAGGACGGCAATCACTAGTGACTGGGTGGGAGACAGTAACGTTAACAAATGGGTCACCCATGTGCCATAATTATGATGTATGTATCCCAAGAACAAGTAGCAACTCGCCGCGGCATAAATAGTTCCAGGGCTGGTAATTACAGAGCGGGACGGCCTGACAACATGTAAGGGAGGCACGTCGCGGCCTGTACAACCTCTGGTCAGGGCTGATGGCAATGATACGGCGTACACTTGTGTATAGGAGCAGGATGCACCCGCTCTCATACAGACGAGGTTCCCAGGCCTCCGAGCAGTAAACATCCGGGATAAATCCCGAGCGAAGAGCGGCGTCTAGAGACAGGAGCAGCTGCAGGAATAGCGAGCAGCCAGAAGTAATGGTCAGTGAGAAACCTGAAGGCCGTCTCTACTACCGCTTCTGTCCCCCACCATCCCCAAATATGCAATAGAAGATAACCCCTTACCGACAGTGGACATACCGATACATCAGAAGTCGGAGTCTTTTTTTTGCTGCAAACTGGGATATAAGTGCCTGCTCTGGTGATCAGCGGGGGTCCCACCCTTCCCATTTGCAAACAGACATTTGGGAAAGGGAGTACGGGGAAGAGAGGAAGAGTAACAGCAGCAGGATCATACTACTGGAGGTGATTGCTTATTCCAGAATGCCCCTTTCATCTACCTTATATGTGCAGGTTAACCCTTTTCTCGTGGATCCACCATACTACCCTACAGCAAAGGGAAAAACTTCAGGCTCCCGTTAGCCAAAGTGGAAAATAAAAAGATTGTGCCATTTGGCTAATAGGAGAGCCCCTGTATTTGTGGGTACGGAGCAGCCATCAAACACCACTGAGGCTTCTGTGTGGATACACAAGACTCCCCAAGACTGGATTGCTTTTTTTTTTTTTTTTTTTAATACAAGTTGAAAATGGGCCAAATTTATTAACAGGCTCAATCTTACAAATTTGGAGTCTCTTGGGCAATTCCCTACAACACAAGCTGGAAGCTACGCCTAACGTAATTTTCACAATCTGCACCAATTTCAGTCACAGACAAATACAAGTTGTGTATGATTAGCACGACACATACGACATTTTTTTTCTTTTTACAGTCGAAAATGATTCCAACTACAATCTGCATGCCGCATGTGGCAGACTCAGTCGCACGTGTCGTCAGTTGGCCTCGGAGCCACTTACTGGTGTCCGCCTGGCTGCCCACGCTGATGTATCGGTCATTGTTGGGGATGGCGGTCTGATAGTAGCTTCCTTCTTCTGGCTGAGGGAGCTTAGCATTGTTTGCTGTAAGAAATGCGACAGCTAACTCCAGATTCCCATTGCTCTCCTGGAAAATAAGAGAACCATATTCATTTAATAAAAATAAAACAGGGGAAAAAGAAAAACAAAAAAAAATACACGTACATGTGCAAGGCTCAACACGCTTCCTTTTACTGATGCACTTTACAGTATTTATTTTTTCTTTCACATCTATTAATACTGCTTCTTTTATCAGTTTATGTGCACAGAATAGTGTATGAGCCCAACAGAAAGTCTATGAGCCGGCTCTCTTCTCCGCACTCAGACAGGAGCTCAGGAGCACACAGCACAGAGGCTTCTGAGAGATCAGTACAGGTCTCAAGACACAAACCTCTTTCGATTTGCTACACCTTAGGTTATAAAAAACAAAATAATGAACTCTTTAAATGTTCTGCTGCACCTGCAGGTTTACTTTTTTTGCTAAAGTGATGTCTTATCTCATAATTCCTGTATGAAGTATTAAAAGTTTCCGAAACTCCATAGTCAGGCAGGCAGTATGTGCCTGCAGACTTCTGAATCCTCCCATCATGCGCACTGTAGGCTGTGAGAATTCTTAGATGCCAGCACCGGGAGAGACGCAAGTAAGGGTCCTTTCAGACTGCGCGTTGTCACATGTTTGTTGGTCCCGTCGGGTAGACTGCGTCTTAATGTCTGCCTCCAGCAGGCGTATACGCCCAAAAATGCATGTGAGAGCGCATGTTGACCCTGTCGGCACCATCATAGTCTATAGCCCCATCTGTGCATACGCCGGAATCCCGTTTTGAGTGGGGGGACTCTGGATGTAAGTCCCAATGGGACTAACGAATGTGTGACAAAGCAGTGTGAAAGGGACCCAAGTGAATTACATACATGCGGTCATGTGCTGACTAGACATGCATGGCCTCGCTCAATGCAGGTGTGTTGAGTGATGCCGGACACGTCTAGTCTGAATGTGGCTGGAAGAATGCAAACTGCATACCTGCTCCAGACACCAGAAATTCCTCACAGCACACAGTGCGATAGCACGATTCACAAGTCTGCAGTCACAAAGAGTGACTGCAGACTTGTAGACTAATGCAGGAAAACATCTTTAAAAAGGGAAATTAGCAGAATAATTACCAATTGTTTAAATCAGGTATTTTTGTTACAAGGATTTAAAAAAATATATATATTGGCAACTAATTTAAAGAAAAAACCTAGCCAAAAATTGTTATCGAGGCAAGTAGTTCTTTATAATCAGTAGTCTGTCTTCATGACAGATCCCCTATAAAAAGCAAATATATAACTTATCTCCTCAATTACTCTCAGAATTCAGAGCACATTCACCTTCATTCCTAGGAGACGCCGATCTAGATCTCCCGTTTATCATACCGTCCGTCCACACCCTGCATTGTTCACTACATACCGAATACTCTGCACGGTGCCAAGTTGTAGGAACGGCCCTGACCTCCTCCCTCCGCAGCCTCATCACACCAATATCAGCACCGTAGACTCTCGAGCAGCTATACGCCATCTGACCACTACTCTGCCAGCTCCATAGGGCGCAAACTACACAAAGAAGCATTTCACTCAGTATACAAAAATAATACATGGAAAAATAATCCCTGGGTTACACTTAACGTAACCTCAACAGGGGTTTTTCCACCCAATACACTTTTCAGCCAAGGACAGGCCAGGCAAGGTCCGACCACCGAGACCTCTAGCACCTATGAGAATAAGGGTCTCAACGTCCTCTGTGTGGCAGAAGCCGTAGCGTATTGTTGGTTGCCAGAGGTAAGGCAAGTAATGTCCCTTAAAAAAAAAAAAAAAAAAATTAATGACATTCATTAGTGCCCTCCTCCGAAAGTAATAATGTCCCCTTCATGCTATCCCTCCCCAACCCCGCACAGGTGGTACAACGCAGTGACTTCATTGCATCGGGATGTCGCCGTTTTGTAGAGCGTACAGTCAATGACCAACATGACATAGATTGGTGGAACCAATGGCTCCTTGCTCCACTACTGGATCCAATCGTATCGGCATTGTGTTGACATAATGCTCAAAGTGCCGCTCGTTTTGTGCACGGCCCATAATCTTCAATGATAGAGATGCCACTTCTCCAAGAAGTAGTAACTTTTTTTTTTTTTTTTTTTTTTAGAAATATTGCGCCTTCAAAGAGCTTTGCACCGAAGGCAGCTGTCCTCCTTGTGGCCAGGGCTGTGGAGTTGGTAAGCCAAACCTCCGACTCCTCAATTTCCATGACACCGACTCCAACTCCACCAAAATGGGCTCCAACTCCAGAGCCCTGCTTGTGGCCACCAACACTATGCCACTGGGATGGAGCGGTGGTCATCATGAGGACCACTTGTCAACACACTATGGCCAAGTAACGTCTCCATTAGAGCGAACAGTCATACATGAGCACTGCCACTCCAGCTACGTTCTCATGGTCGCAGTGGTCAAAATGTGGGCAACTTTAACAAAGGGGTATTTTAACACCTTGCTGTTATCACCGGCAGAAGAAAAGTCTTCCTAGACGTGTACTATCGCCATTCACTGCTCATGTAGTACATCGATGGGCAGCGTCTGCCAGAGCGTCATTCCCAATCTGGGGTGTCATGATCAGCAGAGGCCACCCATGACGTCCAGATGTCCTATCAGAGAATATAGCTTGGGCTGGTTATCATGGCACACTGGCGTTGGTGAAACTGATGAAATACCGCATCTTTTTGGTGCGATTTTGGAAAATCATGGCAAAAAAAAAAAACTATGTAGCTGTATTGCGATATCTTAATACAGCAATACAGTGTGATAAAGTTCATCATAATCCAGAAAATAACTTTTGTGACAATATACATAGCGCCATGAATAATATATTTTACAATTTCTCTTATCTGAAGCTTTTTCTAGAAACGTTTCAAACTGTTTAAAGAGGCTTAAAAAGCGTCTATCATACTAAGAATTTTACAAACTTATTTTGGCGTAATTTGTTGCATTTTACCATGGGTCAGGGGTGAGTTTTTAATGCTGCGTATTTCCGCTGAGCAAACAATGCAGCGCCGCTACAATTGCAGGAAAGTGGATGGGATTCAAAGAAGTCTCACGCCCGCCTAATTTACGTCACAGGTGCAGAAAATCCGCAACATGAAAATCTCCCCAGATGCTCGCCGTGGGAATGTCGCCTCATAAGGGTTTAATATCTGGAGTTTACAGAATAGTAAAATACTCACTTTCAGTGCGTGCTGAAGTACTTGAAGATCATTAATCCCTGTGATCTCCCGCAGCTGATTTATGAATGTCTGCTGGTGCTAGAACACAAAAATAGGAAGACACGTTAGTACAGGAACTTCCAGAAAGATTACCATTAGTTTTCACAGCAGCTGGAAAGCAAGACTCAGGTTTCCTGTCCTGACACCTAGTGGACAGTATGACAACTGCAACAATGGGCTAACCACTCAATCACAAAGTCAACTGTATAAAACAATTTTGTTTTAAAAAGCAACTATCATTTGACTTGTTTTTATAGGCTATACCTCCTTATATATCCTGGGACCCCCACAGATTGCTGAAAGGCCTGTTTGGAATCACGCAGCTCAGCTGCCCTGAACCTGCCAGTCGTAACAATAGAGTTGCCCTTTGCGGTTTGCCAGCTAATTAATTTAATCTTCACAAGGGGGCGGAGATTAGCAGGTGGGCCTGACGAGTCAGAGGGGGGAGGCTCCTGCTGCAGCCAGTTGTTTAACAGCCAGACACAGAACAGTGATGAAGAGGAGGGGTTAAGATTAAGTGCTGGGATTTTCTAAACTTAGTGTTCCGTTAATTTATTACATTACGTAAGAAAATAAAGAACGGTTGTAGAAATAGGGTGGAAATTCTGCATTTCAGATATTCCACAGCTGCTCTACGGGGCTTGTATACAGAAGTGTGCCTTTATCCGTTCTCAGAAGATAAACTCCACAGTTGGCGGCAATAATCTCTTTATTCTTCCCTTATATTGCAAATGGAAAATTAGTTTATTCTCATTTTCACTTGACCATAACAGAACGCTTTGTTTTGGCAACGAGGATACAATGACGACATCCATGAAACTTCCTTCCTGAAGTTGAATGAGGATATAAGCACTGTTTTTTTTTTTTTTTATTATAGTTTTTTTTTTTCCTTTAGTCACATTTTTAGTTTTCATGCTCTCCATTCATACAACTTTTTACTTACAAAAGAGTTCAGGTAATGATGTCAAAAAATTCCTTGAGATTTTTTTATTTTTTCATAAACGAGTGTTTGGACTCTTGAAAAATC
>JARQOD010000002.1:608748588-608785324 GCA_033576555.1 Oophaga sylvatica | reverse complement strand
TGTGGTCTTCTTTTTGTGAAATGCATTGTTTGTTAGTTGCATGGCTCAGTTTCATCTCTTCGTCCTCTCTCTGCTGATTAACAATTTTTCCCTACTAGCGTGTGTAGGTAGAGAATAGGGAGAGAAATGTCAATCACAGACTGATGATGGGGTTGAGCAGTGTTACAGCCCACATACACATTGGATGGCTGTCAGCCATTTCGGATGTCTGTCCCACATATAGGAGCACTTATATGTCCTCTATGAGAAAGCTGCGGTCAGACATCTTGGCTTGCAGCTTAACTGCGGGAGAATAAAGTGATTGGAAAATGGAAATCGAACATGCCTGATCAGCCTCTCCCCAACAATCAGTCTGCCGGTGCCCCCATACACATTAGACAGTCTGCCGAACTCATCGATATAAGTAGTAGTGATGAGCGAACGTGCTCAGATAAGGTGTTATCCGAGCATGTTCTGGTGCCAAGTGTCTTCGGCGAGCTTGAGTAGTATGTTCGAGTCTCAATGGCTGCATGTCTTGACAGTCGCAACACATGCAGGGATTGCCTAACAAACAGGTAATCTCTGCATGTGTTGCGGCTGTTGAAACATGCAGCTGCGGGGACTAGAACAAACTATTTGAGCACTCCGAAGACACTCAGCACCTGAGCATGTTCGGATAACACCTTATCAGGGCAAGTTCGCTCATCACTAATAGGCAGGTGTGGGAGACATCAGTCTAATGTGTATGGGGGACTTTACCCTGCAACTCGTGAATTTTGAAGATTTGCTAGCACTGCAAATAATAAGGTGTAGTTTTCGCAAAAACTATACATTTTTCAAGACATCCCAGTACTAAACTGCACCGCTCAGCTGATGTGAAATAGTATTCCTCAACGCTAGTCTTTCTGCTATCATAACAGAAGCATTGCCCCCTCTGGCTATTGTCACAGATAAATAAAATCAGAATAATCTACTGGGCGATGTATCTATAATAGTAAAAAAGATGGTTCTAATTCAAATTGTTTTCAGCTAAACTGCTTCAGGGAACAACACAGTAAAAATGTGAACCGAGAGCAAAGCATCAGCGACTGTGCACCATCAGTGAAGATCAATACATGCAGACGTCTGTTCTAGCAGATCTGCAAGAAGAAAATCCAATAGTGGTAAATGAACATTTCTTAAAGGGAATCTGTCACCCCAAAATTGCCATATCAGATAAAGATATGGCTGAATAGTGCGTCCCATAACAAAGCTAACGGTAGGTATCATATATCCTGATACCCCCGTTTTCATATCAAAATACCTATGTAAAGCTGGTTATTTTTGGTGTCAATCACGGCAGTCAGGTCAGGAGGGCGGCGGTTTTCATGTCCTCCTCCCCCCGCTCCTCGTCATCAGTTGCGAATCCCACAGACGGCGTTCGGCTTCCCGCAATTGCGCAATTCAAAATCCGGCCCGGCGCAAGTGGCGACTTCCGGGGCAAGGAAAGAGTAGCGCATGTGCTGTACTGATTTTTAAGGAAGCCTGTAATTGAGTACTGAAACGAGTGTGTCTATATAGGTTCTAGTATCATTATTTTTTCTATTATACATTTTTTTGGGCTTATATTGCTAACACATACAGTACACTCCATTTATTATATTGATTGGCATTTTACTGTCCTTTAATGATAGTGTGCTCGGCATTATTTATATCCTTTCCATTTGTCTAAACTTGCTCTGATCAGCTTGTAATCATGTCCTTTCCTTCTTATCTTTTTGTGTACCATCTTGTATTGTACATGATGACGCTGTTCCTGACCACATGATCCATTTCATCTGTTCCTTTCAAACAATTCTATTTTATATATAATCACAAAAAAATCTGATATTTTTGTTTCTGATATTTTTATATTTATTTGGCACCATTTTTTTCTGGGGATTATTTTGTAGCTATGGCACTATTAAGGTACAATGCCTAATATCTGGCAATCCTCTTAGTTCTGCCACTTAAAGGTGACAGTATGATTGGCTTTCGTGTTTTTTTTGCAATTTTGCCATTTCTTTGACTATACAGGTTCTAGTACAACGGAAATGTTTGCACGTATCACATACATCCGGAGACAGTGGGACAGCAGTGGCTTTCACAAGCGCTATTATTTTACTGTGACAAACATATGGATTGAGAAGGGGTTGCCCGAGTAGTGGACAACCCTTTAAATCAGAAGTTTGTTAATGCTTTTCCCTTACATATACAGTGGACGTCAGGTACACATGGAAGGAGAGGCTCAGTAGCTAAGCTCAATCTATATATTATGGTTGAACCTGCCTCTAACAGCAGCGATCAGAACTAGCTCCGATCGCTGCTGTTTAACTACTTAAAGGGAACCTGTAACAAGTTTTGTCCTGTGTCAGCTAAAACTATAACCTTAATCAGCTCCTGTAATGCAGTCCATCAATGGTTAAATAACCCCCTGACTCCCCTATAGAGCCCCCAAAAAACCTTTTGAAGTTTTCCCACACTGTATGTTAATCCAGTAGGTGCGATCCGATGGGCGTGCTTTCTGCGGACTCCATTCCTCCTCCTGGCTTGTCCATCCCTCCTCCCTGCTGTTGATAGCCATCCTCCTGCTGTAATTGACGTGGATCACACCTTCTGGGTGATCAGCATAGCCTTGCGAAAATTTGCGCCTGTGCAGAGAAATCGTCAGTACGCGCCTGCGCACTATGCTCTGCCTATTGCAGGCAGAGGCAAAGACATAAGGATTAGCATATTAACATACAGCGCAGGAGACAGAGGAATATTTAGGTTATAACAAGTTATTACCGGTCAAGATCTGTGAGGGGCCAAATGTTGTAATCTCTCATGGATCTCCAACAAAGGAGGACTTGTGTCTCTGTTGTGAATCGAATGGTGGTGGCGCATGTGCGCTGTCACTTCATTCAATCCCTTTTGGACTCATGGAAATTGCTGAGCACTGTGTCACCAATTTTTCATATGGAAGCCATGAGAAAGTTCTATGTTCAGTTCTAAGCCGATTATGGTGGAAGGGGACATAGAATCCTTACATCACTGAAAGGTGAAGCCATAAAGACTTAATGGGCTAATGCACTGACTTTGCTGGCACAGAACTGCTTCTCTTTTCTTACTTTATGTAATAATGGAATAGGCTTTGAAGTTACTTGCTGTTGAAGGAAGATTTTAATGCTGAGTGGTGTGCATGCTCCTAATTTATACCAATACTTGTGTCTCTTTTCGGCTGTCGGCTATGTACAGATCACACCTTCATGAATATCAATTAGATCCAGTGTCCATGGCATATCAAACAAGACCAGTCACATTAGTGATGAGTAAGGCCTCTTTCACACATAATTTTTTTTGCTTCAGTCAGAATCCGTCGTTTTATGAAAAAAACGGATCCAGCAAATGATTTTGCTGGATCAGTTTTTTTCTCATAGGCCAGGATCACACATGCGAGGAAATCGTCCGACATTCGCATGTGAAATCCCAGCTCTGGCGCTGGCACTCGGGAGTGGAGTGCGCGGCTGCATGTATTTATATGCAGCCGCTCGCTCCACTCTGAGTGCCGGCGCCAGAGCTGGGATTTCACATGCGAGTGTCGGACGATTTCCTCGCATGTGTGATCCCGGCCATAGACCTGTATTAGCGACGGATTGTGACGGATGGCCTCACGATTCGTCCGTCGTGCGCTGGATCCATCAGAACTTGTTTATCCGTCGTCTGGAGACAACGGACAAAGTAACATTTTTTGTCTCCGTCGAAAAGTCGGACAGCGACGGATCCAGCGCTGTCCGTCGTTGGCTATAATGGAAGCCTATGGATGCAGGATCCGTCGCTGTCCGACAAATGACGGAATCCAGCGACAGATTCCGTTTTTTTAAACTGAGCATGCTCCAATTATTATTACCAACCAGGTAGGGCAGTCGGATCCAGCAAATAAACTGATCAGTCGCATCAGTTTTTACAATCTGCACAGGATCCGTTTTTTTCCAACTTTGGAACGGATTTTGACTGATTGTAAAAAACTGATGTGTAAAAAAGGCCTTAGGCTACTTTCACACATCATTTTTTTTGTGTCAGGCATAATCCGTTGAATACCTAAAGGGACGGATCCGGCGCTGAAATGAAAAAACTGATGCAACGGATAATTTTTTTTGCGGGATCCGACCTGAACTTTTGAACCCGGAAAAAGAAGTTTTGCAGGGGAAAATGCAGGTACGCATGTCCGGACCGAGGAGAGAGAGAGAGACCTTGGTTTCCAGAATCCGGATCAGTCTTTATTGCACAAAAGACTGGTCCGGTTCCATACACTTCTATTATTTCCGGCCGCCTAATGCGCCGCTTCAGGCACTCTATCAGGCGGCTCCGGAAAAAAAAAAAACGTTGCAGTTACTGTTTTGTCCGGCCGCCGGAATGTACATTTCCGCCGGATCCGGACAAAAACGGATGCAACACAACGACATCAGGCGCGATCCGGTGCTAATGAAAGTCAATGCTAAAAAAACGCATCCGGTACCGGATCCATTTTTTTAACAACACGCCGGATCGTGCCTGAAGTAAAAAAACTGATGTGTGAAAGAGGCCTTACACACAAATATCTCTTGAACCCCTCTAGAATTTTATCCAGGGGTATATTGAGCATTTTGAACCCACAGGTATGACAGAATCTGATAACATTAGGTTGTCATATTGAAAAAGTTCATTTTATTTCTCAAAAATCTTGTTTTAGCCCCGAATTTCTCACTTTTGCCAGAGATTACACCAAAACGTGGACCCCATAATTTGTTACCCACTTTCTCTTGAGCACAGCGATACACGATATGCAGTCAAAAAGTTCTGTTTGGACAAACGTCAGGGCTGGGTCAGGAAGGGGCACAATGTGAATTTTGGAACACTAATTTGGCTTTATTTGAAATAGATTGTCATATTTGCAGAGGCTGTGTGGTTAAAGAGCAACAGAAATCCCCCATACATGTCTTTTTTGTAAATTACTATCTCTAATGTATTTATCTAGGGAGGTAGTGACTGGTTTAATAGCACTATTTTTTATGCAGTTGATGCAACACAAGTTTGAAAATTTACAATTTGCATTTTTTTTCACTATCTTTTTATGATTATTTTTTGTACGTTCTGAGGAACACACCTCAAATTTTATTGCACTAGTTTTTCAGGGTTCATAGAATCATAGAATGGTAAAGTTGGAAGGGACCTCCTGGGCCATCTGGTCCAACCCCCTGCTCAATACAGGATTCACTAAATCATCCCAGACAGATATCGGTCTAGCCTCTATTTGAAGACTTCCATTGAAGGAGAACTCACCACCTCTTGTGGCAGTCTGTTCCACTCACTGATCACCCTAATTGTCAAAAGTTTTTTCTAATATCTAAACTGTGTCTCCTCCCATTCAGTTTCATCCCATTGCTTCTAGTCTTTCCTTGTGCAAATGAGAATAAAGATGATCCTTCTACAATGTGACAGCCCTTGAGATATTTGTAGACAGCTATTAAGTCTCCTCTCAGTCTTCTCTTTTGCAAGCTAAACATTCCCAAATCCTGCAACCGTTCCTCGTAGGACATGGTTTGCAGACCAGTCACCATTCTGGTCGCTCTTCTCTGAACTTGCTCCAGTTTGTTGATGTCTTTTTTAAAATGTGGTGCCCAATAAAGGACACAGTATTCCAGATGAGGTCTGACCAAAGAGGAGTAGAGGGCAATAATGACTTCACGTGATCTAGACTGTATGCTTCTGTTAATACATCCTAGAATTGTATTTGCCTATTTGCTGCTGCATCACGCTGCTGACTCATGTTCAGCCTGTGATCTATTAGTATACCCAAGTCTTTTTCACATGTGCTGTTACTTAGCCCTATTCCTCCCATTTTGTATATGCTTTTTCATTTTTATTGCCCAGATGTAGTACTTTGCATTTTTCCCTGTTAAAAACCATCTGTTAGTTGCTGCCCACTGCTCCAGTTTATTTATATCTTTCTGAATCCTCTCTCTCTCTTCTCTAGTATTAGCTATCCCTCCTAGCTTTCTGTCATCAGCAAATGTAATCAGCTTACCCTCAATTCCTTCATCTAAATCATTGATAATGATGTTGAACAATACAGGGCCCAGGACAGAGCCCTGTGGTACCCCACTTGAGACATTCTTCCAACTGGATGTGCAGCCATTTACGACGACTCTTTGGAACCGATCACTAAGCCAGTTATGAATCCACCTAACAGTTGCCTTGTCCAGTCTATACTTAGTCATTTTTTCAATAAGGATTGTGTGAGATACTTTGTCAAATACTTTGTTGAAGTCAAGATATACTATATCTACAGCATTTCCTTGATCCACCCAGTTAGTGATTCTGTCATAGAAGGAAATTAAGTTAGTCTGACATGACTTATTAGTTGCAAGCCCATGCTGACTCTGTTTAATCACTTCATTTTTATCCAGGTACTTACATACATGTTGTTTAATAATTTGTTCAAAGATCTTTCCTGGTATAGAAGTCAGACTCACTGGCCTATAGTTCCCTGGGTCCACCTTCTTCCCCTTTTTGAAGATAGGAACAACATTTGCTCTTCTCCAGTCTTCTGGGACTTCTCCTGTTCTCCAAGAATTTTCAAAGATTATGGAGAGTGGTTCAAAAGTACATCCAATATGGCACCAAAGTGAGTTCTGGTGGACACACCATTTGGTCTTTTATCGTAAAATTTAAGAAATTCCAGGACCCATTCAAAGCTTATAGAGTCATTAAGCAAATAAGAAAATCCTTCTAGGAATTAATACTCACAAAGGGAGCCATGCTCCTAAAAACACATTGGCTGATTAACCCCTTTCCGACATCGGGCGTACATTTGCGCCAATGTCGGACAACCGCACTTTGATGTGGGCTCCGGCGTTGAGCCCACGTCTTTCCCGGAACATATCAGCTGTTTTGAACACGCAATAGCCGCGGGTGGAATGGAAATCCACCCGCAGCTATTAACCCGTTAAATGTCACTGTCAAACGCTGACAGCGGCATTTAACAAGCAATTCCGGCCATCGGGACGGAAATCTGCCCACCAGTGACCCCCATCACAAGATCGCGGGTCACCGGTTTGTTGGCATGACAAACCTAGATTGTCTATGATTGTCAGTGCCGGCTTGCTGTGAGCACCACCCGGTGGTTGGCACTCATAGCAAGTGAGTAATTCTGCTATATAGAGGCGATATGATCATCGCCTCTATGTAGCAGAGCCGATCGGGTTGTGGCAGCTTCTAGTCTCCCATGGAGACTATTCAAGCATGCCAAAATTAAAAAAAAAAAATATATATATATAAAAGTTCAAATCACCCCCTTTCGCCCCATTCATAATAAAACAATAAAAATATCAAACATACACATATTTGGTACCGCCACATTCAGAATTGCCCGATCTATCAATAAAAAAGAGGAAATTAACTGATCGCTAAACGGTGTAGTGAGAAAAAAAAGTCAACATGCCAGAATTACTTTTTTTGGTGCTGCGATGTTGCATTAAAATGCAATAACAGGTGATCAAAAGATCGTATCTGTACCAACATTGTATAATTAAAAACGTCAACTCAGCACGCAAAAAATAAGCCCTCACCCAACCCGAGATCATGAAAAATGGAGACGCTATGGATATCGGAAAATGGCGCAATTTTTTTTTTAAAAAGTTTGTAATTTTTTTTCACCACTTAGATAAAAAATAACCTAGATATATTTGGTGTCTGTGAACTCATAATGAACTGGAGAATCATAATAGCAGGTCAGTTTTAGCATTTAGTGAACCTATTTAAAAAAGTCCAACAAAAAACAAGTGTGGGATTGCACTTTTTTTGCAATTTCACCGCACTTGCAATTTTATTCCCAGTTTCAAGTACACGACACAAGCCCTCACATGGCCATATTGACATAAAAATAAAAATGTTATGGCTCTGGGAAGAAGGGGAGCGAAAAACGAAAATACAAAACCGAAAAAAGCTCTGGGGTAAAGGGGTTAAAAAACTTGGTCTTGCTAGCAAAACAGCTGTCCCGCATTTGAGTGTATTGTAGCAGGAAGAATAAACTGTACTGGAATTAAAATGTGGATTAAAATGCAGCCAACTATGTGGCAAAGCTGAGTTTGTTCCAAAGATGAAAGAACACCAGAATGACAGAGACTGGGGGGCACTATACCCTTATTTCTTAGCGCAGTTAAAAAGTGGCGTGAGGAATAAGTACCCTTAACTGCCACCGATAAAAGGCGTATCGGTGGTTCTTAAGGGGTTAAATATTCTTGGATCACTGATTTGCTGAACATTTATATTTTGATTTGGTCTGTAGATAAACAGCTTGCATATCCGTCTCTCTTGGAATTAATGTTGAGCGATACTTTCCGATATCACTAAGTTTCGGATCGGAATGGGTATCGCCGATACCCAAAATAGAAAAGATACCCAAAAAATATCGGCGCTACCAGATACCGATACCGGAAATCCTATGTAAGTCTATGGGAACAAAATATCGGAATTAAAAAAAAACATTCTTGCCTTGTTGGTTAATTGTACATGAAGGAAAACACTCTTTGTTGTTTTCCTTCATGTACAATTAACCAACAAGGCAAGAATGGTTTTTTTTAATTCCGATATTTTGTTCCCATAGACTTACATTGGATTTACGGTATCGGGTAGCGCCGATATTTTTTGGGTATCTTTTCTATTTTGGGTATCGGCGATACCCATTCCGATCCGAAACTTAGTGATATCGGAAAGTATCGCTCAACACTACTTGGAATACCTATAGAGTATGTGTTTTTAAACATGGGAGCCTAAAGTTGGTGGATGACTGAGTTATGGTATCCGGCAAAGGCATCCGTCACAGCAACTCAAAAAAATAAGTGTTGATTTAAGTATATGCTTTTTTCACACATTTTTTTTTACATACAGTGTACTGTATAGACCAAAGGTGCCAAAGAAAGCCCAGGTACAATAAAAGACCTTATATTAAGAAAGCCCCATTCTGTGTTCAAACTAACAGTGCTCCAGTTGAAATGGATGGAATCATAGATAACTTGGATCCTATTTAACCCTTTAGATGGTCAGCTGTCCATTTAATGACCTTGAAGCTATAGATAGTAAGCTTGTTGTCATGATTCCACCACTCACTGTATTCTGGACAGAGTGAGTGACAGCCCCTTTTTCTTGATTCACTACCTTCCTGGAATTCGGACCTGATTACGCCTTTGTCTTATCCCTCTGTTTATAACAAGCTCTCTTGGAATCTGACCCTGAACCTCTTGACTACTGTCTCTTACGGTTTGTCCATGAGTTGTGACTCAGCGTCACATTTATGACTCAGCATCACATTTGCGAGCAGGGCCCTCACTCCTCCGGTTACTTTGGAACTATGTGTTTCTTTGTGATGTCTTTATTGCAAGTTCATGCACACGCTTAGTTATAAAGTGCTCCGGGATATATCACCACTATACTGTATAAATAAAATAATTATTTTTTAGATCATTAGACAGAGTGAAGGGGCTATCTAGATCAGAATTGCAGGTCACCACGGGGTTGTCAGGTGGCATAGCAAGGGTTTCAGCTCAGGTGGGGCGAAATATCTGAGTGGGCCCCTAACCAGGTAATCCTGATTATAACTTAAGGTGAGGCATTCTAATTGTGGGTATAAGGGAACCTCAACAGATGACCGGCCTGTACTGAAAATAAATCTCTATACAAAAACCAACACTGATATTATAGTCACATACTGACCACATAGTAATAGATACCAGTTTTATAGAATATGTAAGAGATTTCAGTACATTTATAGATGGTGACTTACAGCTGACATTCTTTTCCTGTCTTTTCTATCTTTCCCAGATAGCCATAACACATTCTTAGAATCATAGAATGTTAGAGTTGGCAGGAACCTCCAGGGTCATCGTGTCCAATCCCCTGCTCAATGTAGGATTCACTAAACCATCTCAGACAGATGTATGTCCAGCTTCTGTTTGAAGACTTCCATTGAAGGAGAACTCACCACTAGTGATGAGCGAGTATACTCATTACTCGAGATTTCTCGAGCATGCTCGGGTGTTCTCCGAGTATTTGGGTGTGCTCGGAGATTTAGTTTCTGTCGCCGTAGCTGCACGATTTGCGGCTGTCAGACAGCCTCAATACATGTGGGGATTTCCTAACAAACAGGCAATCCACACATGTAATCATGCTGCTACGGTGACAGAAACTAAATCTCTGATCACATCCAAATGTGAGCACCTGTAGAGCTCCTATAGTGAACCCGCTGGGCCGCGACAACGATCCTTGCTGTGAATGTGTTGGAGACGACTTCGGAGCTGAGGCTCCCTCCGGTGGTTGCTGAGGGTATTGAACCAATTAAGGAATGGGTGTCAGGTGGGGCTGACTGGCCTGATATAAGTGAGCTGATCTCCCATGATCCTCGCCGGTAATCAATTGTTGCTTCCAGGTCTTTGTTGGAATTTCAGCTTGCTTTCCTGCTATCATTCAGATAAGTGACTTTCTGTTTTTTTTCTGTGGTTGGATTTTCCTTGCTTTTTGCAGTCTTGCCTTGGACTTCAGCCAGGTCCCCTTTGGGGGCTTGCGCTGCCCTCTGTTCTCATTTTGTATTTGCACTTGTTCTCTGTTCCATTGATATTTTTTATTGCTGGGTAGCTGTGTGTCACACCAGAGATCTGATATAGGTTGTCGAGATTGTGTGGTCTCAGGTTTTTTTTAATCAGAAGTGCTGGAATTTTTATTAGGGTTCTGGGTTGCAGACAGAATTTCTCTCCTGTACTTTACTTTCTAGACAGATTTGGGCCCCAACATTTGCTCATTCTATTTTCTGTCTGTGTTCATGTTTTCCTCTTGTCTAACCGCCATTACATGTTTGGGGGCTTCCTATTTCTTTGGGGGCTTTACTCCGGGGCAGTTAGCTTTCCTCTTTCTATCTTCAGGTGTAGCTAACTCTCCGGCTGTGCCAAAGCGTCTAGGATCACCTTAGGTACGCACCACGGCTACTTTTAGTTGTGCAGTTAGTTTAGGGATCTGCAACCCATTAGGTTCCAGGCTCTCTGGTGTCTTGCTGCTTTGGCGGTATGTTGCTCCTGTCCTCCTCAGCTACCAAATCATAACAGATCCTCCCCAGGGCGAGCTGACCAGGTGAACCACCCCCTATACAGGGAGCGTATGGGGCAGGCCCAAGGGAAACTATCGCCACGACAGCTGGTACCCAGGAACAGACAATAGGAGACACAAGCGGGAGACGGGAAAGTTAAACAAAGACGGGCCGGGCCGTGGTGTCGGTAGAGGTGAAACACAGGCAGGAAGGCACGGCAGAGATACAGGCAGGAATGGAATACTAGCAGGAAAGGATACCGCAGAGACACAGGCAGGAGGCATGGCTGAGACTCAGGCAGGGAAGGGTGCCACGGGCACAGGCAGGTACGGGCACCACTGAGACACAGGCAGGAGGCACGGCTGAGACACAGGCAGGGAAGGGTGCCATGGACACAGGCAGGTACGGGCACCGCTGAGACACAGGCAGGAGGCACGGCTGAGACACAGGCAGGGAAGGGTGCCACGACACAAGTAGATACGGGCACCACTGAGACACAGGCAGGAGGCACGGCTGAGACACAGGCAGGGAAGGGTGCCACGGACACAGGCAGGTACGGGCACAGCAGAGACACAGGCAGGAGGCACTACAAGAGATAACAGAGGATGGACCTGAATCACAAGGCTAGCACGAATGATCATCAGGCAAGGCTCGGGGGAAGAGGCTTGCCTGATATGCAGAGCGTGCCACAGGACTTTCCGGGACTGGGTCCTCCAGGGTCATAGAGAGGACGGATGGAGGCAGAGCGTTACACAGAAGGCAAAGTGTGCGTGCGCTGCTGAGAGGCGCGCACGCGCACCCGACGAGACCCAGGAGCCGACGGCAAACCCGGAAGACAGGACGCCAGGGAGCGCGCCGGGACCGGTAAGTATACTGGTGCTCAGAGGACGGCGGCGTGACACCAAATACTCGGAGATCACCCGAGCATGCTCAGGAAAACCCGAGCAACGCATATACTGCCTCATCACTACTGCCTGTCCCACTCATTGATCCCCCTCATTGTCTAAAAGTTTTTTCTAATATCTAATCTGTATCTTCCTCTTTCAGTTTCATTCCATTGCTTCTCGTGTTTCCATATGCAAATGAGAATAAGGATGATCCCTCTACACTGTGATAACCCAACCCTTCAGATATTTGTATACAGCTATTAAGTCTCCTCTTAGCCTTATTTTTGCAAGCTAAACATTCCCAGATCCTTTAACCGTTCCTCGTAGGACATATTTTGCAGTCCGCTCACCATCCTGGTAGCTCTTCTCCAGCTTTTTGATGTCTTTTTGTGTGGTGTGGTGTAGGGAACTGGACACAGTATTCCAGATGAGGTCTGACCAAGGAGAAGTAAAGGGGGATAATTATTTCACATGATCTATACTCTTCTCTTAACACATCCCAGAACTGTGTTTGAATTTTTGCAGCTGCATCACACTATTGACTTGTGTATGCTAATAGATCACAGACTTCACATACAGTAAGTGTTTTTCACACGTGCTGTAGCTTTGCAACACCTGCAAATTTGGTTAGTTTACCTTCAGTTTATTTCCACTTCTAATGGCAAGGTTCTCAACAGAATTCATGAGCAGCATGCTTTTTTTGGCCGCATATTTCCTATCCCGTATTACTCTAGTTTAAAGCTCTCCTGATGAGTGTAGCAAGGTGTCTACCAAATATTTTTTTTCCTGTTTTTGTAACATGCAACCCATGTCTATCAAGGAATTCATCATACAGGTAATTCACTCGATGGTAAAGAAACCCAAAACGTTGCTGATGGCATCATCGCTGTAGCCAGTTGTTCACCTGTAAAATCCAGTTCAATCCCCTTGTTCCATGTCCATCCGTGGGGGAAAAAAAATTAGAAGACGACCTGCACTCCCAGTTTGTTCACTTTCCAACTTAGGTCTTCAAAGTCTCTGCATACTGTATATTTTCCAGGTCCTTTTTTGCTGTGTCATTTGCGCATACATGTATTAGTAGACATCGAGTTTCATCTGTAGCACTGACACATCTTTGATTTGGGCATCTCGAACACA
Source organism: Oophaga sylvatica (assembly GCA_033576555.1). Taxonomy (NCBI): domain Eukaryota; kingdom Metazoa; phylum Chordata; class Amphibia; order Anura; family Dendrobatidae; genus Oophaga; species Oophaga sylvatica. The sequence continues at coordinate 608,772,208 of JARQOD010000002.1, read as the reverse complement.
GAACACTTCTCATAAGGTGATGTCCAGTTGGCATACATTGGCTTTTGTTTCTCAGTGGGGAATTCCCCCATGACCACATTCTTCTTTTTTTTCACCACAGCTCTTCTTTTTCTCCCTTCAAGAGGCTTTTGTTTGCTTAATGGAGTGCTCTTTGTGGGCAAAGAACTTTTTTGATGTCCATATTCGTAGTTGTCCTGCGTGAGAGCCTGTTGGCGGTTCTTCAGTGGTATGGGTGATGACTGCCTCCTCATCCTCCTGCATCTTTGGGTCACGTGCTTCCATGTCTCTTCTTCTGTAGGAACATTGAAAGGTGCTTCTTTTCGAACATTGTGAATATCCAGAATTCATCTGCAGAGATTACAACAAATACACATTTCACTTCTCATATTTCCAGCACTGTCGCGGACTGGACATAGAGCCCCAGCGCGATGACGCCACCATGCTGGGACTTAAAGTTAGCGGCAGCTTTGGGTGGGCCCCTTGGTGGACAGGACCTCCTTAACCCTCCCAATAGCTACGCTACTGGGGTTGTGTGTCTCTATGCCTGCCTTGTCTATATGTTGAATACAAAGTGCAACAAGCATAATGTATATATGGTTGTGGAAATTCAAAATCTTAATAGGATACTCATAATAGTTATAGCCACACCATACCATTAGGATCATAAATTGACCAACTGCATATAAATGACTAACAACAAGGGCGGAAGCAGTCATAAAGTCTAAAAATTAGCTTTTATTAATACACAATATAAAAAGTGACATAACACAGACAAAAGGCGTATGGAGGGGGAAGGGCATGCACCAACTACCCACATATAAAGATTGCTAAAGGGGACACAAGGTACCGCAGAACCTTACATAGAGTAAATATGAATACCAATCATGAAGAAAAACCTGCCTGGGTTTTAATAGTATGTTACTATAAGCCTAAAATAACTCAAGTGAGTTCAATGAATGAATCAATCAACAAGGTAAATACCTTATATATGGGCAGAATGACATGCAATATGCATATTAGTTAACCTAGAAAATTAATGGTAAGCATCACTGCCAGATAGTAATCCTATTAGCAGCATGCTATATGACAGGCATGTAATGTGAAGCAAGACAAAATAGCCAATTGCTAGCACCATATAATTACCTAAGTAGGCAGAGGTCAGCGGTCCCGTGGCCCACCTCGACGCGCATTTTGGAGCAAACAGCTCTTTCCTCAGGGGTGGTGGTAAGTGTGTGCAGGGGGCGCATATTTATATATAAACGGACTGAAGCTAAAATAACCAGCTCACCGCCTAGCCAGCGTTTGACCAGGAAGCCGGCGCCGGAAGCACGTGGGGCCCCACGTGACACGGTGCCCAGCGTCACAGGGGAGTGACGCGGCCAGGCATAGAGGCGGCAGTGGCGCATGCGCAGTGCAAGAATCTACAAAGACGGCCATTGAAAAGAAGGGCAAATATGAATACAGACACAACGAAAGTAGCAATTATCCTAATGGGGCAACTTGCTATATATATCAGCGCAACATTATTAAAGGCATGACAAATAATGCATAGTATTTTCATTTACAGGTTATATCCGTAATAATATTGCAGTACAAACAGTTACTCATAAGGGCTAGACTATACAAATCGATAGACATATATACAGCGCATAGTGCAAATGCAAATTACTAATAACAGCTAACCTGTACCTAAAGATAACATTATAAGGCACAGTATAGCATAGCAGAATAATATAATGAATACAAACACACTATACAGAACATAATATGTAAAGCACATACAAGAACTGCGAAAAATGGGCATATAGGAAGACATTAATAAATCACACAGTCCATAGTAAACATAGTATAAAATACAGACAGTGCAAAAATTGATACTTCAAAGGACAAACATAAATCAGATAGTCCATAATAAACCGCGGATATGTAGGTCTTGATTCATACGATTCCCCCATATATGAATAGGCTTCGATCAGGCACAATGGCACAGGCACACACCGAGGGCACTAAACAAATGAAGGAAAAACAAGTTAAAATCTACTTAAAAATATATAATGCGTGTAAGGAGACCGCACTTCTACTGCGCAGGAGCCAAGAAGGTCACAAAAAGGGTGCGAAAGATAGACTCTCATTTAGTCCATTAGGGTGCATAGTGCGAAGTGTCCAAATCCATCTAGTCTCTACCTGGGCCAGGCGTTTGGACAATCTTCCTCCACGAATATTAATGTGAAGGGAATTAATTCCGCGTACCCGCAGAAGTGAGCCATCACATTGATGGAACTCCCTAAAGTGATGCGGTAATGTTTTCAAGGCGGATGCGTCCATACAGGAAGATGCCGCCTCTATACCTAGAATGTGTTCCCTTATGCGAACTTTTAATTGCCTAGTGGTAAGGCCCACATACTTAAGCCCACACGGGCAGGTAGCACAATGCAACACATATCTGGATGTACACGAGATATGTTATCTAATCAAAAATTCTCTAGTATGGTCAGAGCTTGTGAAAGATGAACAACGCTCAATGTTGGGACAGGCAATACATCTACCGCATGGGACGCACCCGCCTCTCACAGGAATGGCGTCCAAAAAAGTGGAGGTACGCTGACCCAGGTAGTGACTATATGTAAGCTGGTCCTGCAAATTTCTAGCTCTTCTAAAAGCAATGGATGGATACTCCGGGAGAAATCTACCTAATATCGGGTCCACCCTCAGGATAGACCACGCCCTCTGAAGGGCTTGTCGCATCCTCTCATGCGGTTATAAACCTTACTACATCCGCCTTTTTTGTCTCTCTTGTAGTATTATTATATAGAAGATTATTCCTCAGAGAGTGTTTAGCCCGATGATATGCCTTCTTAATAATGCGTCTACTGTAACCCCTCGCCAATAACCCCATTTTGAGTTCCTCCGCCCGAGTCTCAAAGTCCGCATTAGTTGAACAAATCTGAGGAGCGGAGGAATTGTCCAATAGGGATAGCTATGATGACATGTGTGGGGTGACAGGGAGACAAATGGAGCAATGTGTTTGTAGCTGTCTGCTTACAAAAGATGTCCGTCTGTAAGGTACCTGTATCATCCTTCTTAATTGTAACATCCAAAAAGTCAATCTTTACTGGATCCCACACCAAAGTCAGCCGTATATTTTGGTCATTAATGTTCAATTCAGAGACAAATTGCGCAAGATCGGTGGATGTGCCCTGCTAGACAAAGAAGATATTGTCGATGTAGCGCGCCCAAAATGGGACGTGGTCGACCGACCTCTGTTTGTCTGACAGGAAAAGGTCTCTCTCCCACAGCCCCAGGAACAGGTTGGCATAGGCCGGTGCGAATGCCGCACCCATAGCTGTCCCCTGGAGCTGTAGGTAGAAGGACCCTTTGAACATGAAAAAATTGTGGGTGAGGGTGAACCCTAAAAGCTCCAGGAGAAGGTCCCTCAGCTCCAAGGGTAGAGTGGAAGTACCCAAGAAGTACCGGACAGCTCTGATGCCATCAGAGTGTCTAATGTTGGTGTACAGGGACTCCACATCAACTGAAGCTAATAGAGTATCACCCTCCAAACACAAACCATAGACCTTGCGCAATAATTCCCCTGTGTCCTTAAGAAAGGAGGGCAAGTTGGCAACAAGTGGTTGGAGGTGGTAATCAATCCATTTGTTGATGTTTTCCAAGAAGTTTCCCCTACCCGACACGATAGGTCTGCCAGGTGGCGCCAACAAATCCTTGTGAATTTTCGGCAAAAGGTATAAAGTCGCAATAGTTGGTTCCTTTACAGTGAGTGCTGAAGCCAAACTGCTGGTGATAATGCCAGAGTCAATAGACCTTTTAAGTATATCCTCCAATTTAGCTGTAAAAGCCGAGAGTGGGTTATAAGTAAGCTTTTTGTAGCAAGTACTATTACTCAGTTGTCGAAAAGCCTCCCTCTCGTACAGTACTTTAGGCCACACTACCACATTACCACCTTTATCGGCCCGCTTCAGCACCACATCAGGCAGATTTTGAAGGAACCGTAAGCGACTGCGTTCTTCTCTAGTAAGATTATCCATTTTTGACTTTACCGGAATCCCCAAAAATTCATCGGACACCACCTTAACAAACAGATCGATGCTGGGACAAGTGGAGAACGGGGGAAACTTCTTGGATCGTGGACTGATCGAAGGAGGAATCTTACCTCCTTCACTCTCATGTTCAGTGGCCAACTCCTCCAAAATTCTTATTGCCTCTTGTTCCTCCTCTGTTGGAAAGAGATTTCAGACATCATTGTTAAAGAAATATCTCTTAAAGAGTAATGACCTGGCAAAGATATGCAAGTCTTTCACCACCGTGAAAACATCATACCTAGGTGTGGGAGAGAAGGATAGGCCTCTACCAAGCAAAGAGAGATCAGTGTCAGAAAAAACATGTTGGCTCAGATTAATCACCTTATTATTTCTATAGCTCCCCTCAGGATCATTTCTAGTACGTCTTCTGTATGGGTGATACGTATGGTCACATAGCCTATGTGTGTCAGCCATTGCAAATGCAGTACCAGATGCAGAAGAAATATCCGATTGATCACTCAAAGATGAGACAGATGTAGTAGATGGTGCCCTCGTAAGAGTCGGGTTGGTTTTGGTTCTCCACAAGTAGACCTTTTTGGCCTGGTAATCCCTTGAATCACTAGTAAATTTTCTGAGCTGATTATCTTGGCTCTTTTTCACCAGTTGATCCATTGATTTTTCCAGCTCTATTTCAAACTGCTGTATACGTTCAGCTCGACAGCCATTTTTTATTTCAGTTTGGGCTATATCTATATATTTATCCATTTATTCTTGAAATTTAAATCAATAAGGGATTGCATGAGTGTGAAAGAACACTTATTACATGCTTCCTCCCAACCGGAAATAAATGACTCATCATCAATAGGAAAAGTGGGTATTACTCTAACACGAAGGCCCTAGGAATCATTTTACTAGAGGCATATTTCTCCAGGAAGAGCCTGTTCGATCAGAGTCTGGACCTTTTCAATAGTAATGTTTTAACGTTTAAAACGCACCACCTCCTCCAATACCAAACACCTGGTCCATGTGACTGAGCCAAGTTCTCTCCTTTGCTCTGTAATCCATCTTGTCCACAAAAAAAGACCCTGTGCATAACACAGTAAATACCAAATGTTGAATACAAAGTGCAACAAGCATAATGTATATATGGTTGTGGAAATTCAAAATCTTAATAGGATGCTCATAACAGTTATAGCCACACCATATCCATTAGGATCATAAATTGACCAACTGCATATAAATGACTAACAACAAGGGCGGAAGCAATCATAAAGTCTAAAAATTAGCTTTTATTAATACACAATATAAAAAGTGACATAACACAGACAAAAGGCATATGGAGGGGGAAGGGCGTGCATCAACTACCCACATATTGTAACGGGTCTGGTGGGAGGAACTACTGACGAGACAGGTCAGGTTGGTGGAACCACAAAGCTTTATTATACAAGAGAGTTTACTTGTAAGAGAGCGGGTGGCACCCGGGAAAAGGGCAGGGAATCACAGCAGGGGATATAGGTAGTCTCTGGACAGGCAGGTTTGTCACAGCAAGTGACCAAGGAAGTCTCTGGGCAGGCAGGTTGTAACGGTAAGTGACCGAGGCAGTCTCTGGACAGGCAGGTTTGTCACAGCAAGTGACCAAGGAAGTCTCTGGGCAGGCAGGTTGTAACGGTAAGTGACCGAGGCAGTCTCTGGACAGGCAGGCTGTCACGACAAGTGACCAGGCAGTCTCTAGACAGGCAGAGTTGTCACGCAAGTGACCAAGGCAGTCTCTAGACAGGCAGATTGTCACAGCAAGTGACCAAGGCAGTCTCTGGGACAGGCAGGTTGTCACGGCAAGTGACCAAGGCAGCAGTGTATCAGGTCTGGGACAGGCAGGTTGTCACGCAAGTGACCAGGCAGTCTCTGGACAGGCAGGTTGTCACGGCAAGTGACCAGGCAGTCTCTGGACAGGCAGGTTGTCACGGCAAGTGACCAGGCAGTCTCTAGACAGGCAGGTTGTCACGGCAAGTGACCAGGCAGTCTCTAGACAGGCAGGTTGTCACGGCAAGTGACCAGGCAGTCTCTAGAACAGGGCAGGCATATACGACCTGATATGGTGGAGCCTCCAGGTAGGCTGCAGTCGGATGGCAGATGATCGCTCCCAGGTGAGCAGGCAAGAGCCGTGGATCTCTGCAGATGATGTCCGAACTTCCGGATGGAGCTGCAGTCGGATGGCAGATGATCGCTCCCAGGTGAGCAGGCAAGAGCCGGGGATCTCCGCAGATGATGTCCGAACTTCCGGATGGAGCTGCAGTCGGATGGCAGATGATCGCTCCTAGGTGAGCAGGCAAGAGCCGGGGATCTCTGCAGATGACGTCCGAACCTCTGGATGGAACTGCAGACGGATGGCAGACAGGCAAGCCGACAGGTAACAGACAGGAAACTGGAATCAGGAGCTGATGGCTGAAACAGAGTTAGACTGCACAGGAACAACAATGCTCGGGCACCTACATTAAGGAGGAAGCCCTTTATATAGGGTGGAGTCCTCCAGCATTGGCTGGAGACTGATTTGGAAAATGCGCGCGGCTCCTTTAAGAGCGGAGGAGGGTGCGGCGCGCGCGCCCTAAGGCCAGTAGCAGGGAAGGAGCGCGCGGGACCAGCAGGGCGGAAGGAGGACGCCGAGGATGCCAGAGGCGCAGAGAAGGCTGGGAGCACTGAGGACGCTGAGCGCAGGTGAGGAGAGCGACGTCCCTGTCTGGTAGCAGGCAGGGACGCGGGCGCTACAGTACCCCCCCCTCTAGGCCCCCCTTCTTTAGGCCAGAAAGAAATTTAGCTAGGATAAGAGGGGCATGGATGTTCTCCCGAGGCTCCCAGGTTCTCTCCTCAGGACCAAACCCCTTCCAATCCACCAAAAAATAAGTCTTTCTTCCTACCCTTTTTGTGGCCAGAATGTTCTCTACCTCAAATTCATCATCAGCAGACACTGGAGCAGGAGGTGTACCTGTAGACTTAAAAAAAAGAGTTAAGAACCACAGGTTTGAGGAGAGATACATGAAAAGAATTAGGAATTCTCAAATTGGCCGGGAGTTTCAATTTATAGGACACCGGATTGATCTGACTGATGATCTCAAAAGGACCGATGAACCGAGGACCTAACTTGTAGGACGGAATTTTGAGTCGAACATATTTGGACGAAAGCCAGACTTTGTCCCAGGACGGAATTGAGGAGGATCCAGACGTTTTTTGTCAGCATGTCTTTTCATGCGCTCGGATGACTGAATGAGTGCGGACCGGGTACTCTCCCAGATGGAGGAGAATTCTCTAACTAGAGATTCCGCAGCTGGATTGTCCACAGAGATGGAAACAGGGACAGGGATCCGAGGGTGCTGACCGAAGACTACAAAAAACGGAGACTTGGTGGAAGATTCGCTCTCATGATTATTGTAGGAGAATTCGGCCCAAGGCAGGAGCTCCACCCAGTCAGAATGGTGGGCATTAACGAAGTGTCGAAGATAACTGGTCAAATTCTGATTTATTCGTTCAACTTGTCCATTGGATTGTGGGTGGTAAGCGGAGGAAAAATCCAGGGTGACGTCTAGCAACTTACAAGTGGCTCTCCAGAAACGTGAGGTGAACTGAACCCCACGATCCTACACAATGTGACGAGGCAGACCATGAAGACGGAAGATGTGGCGGATAAAGTCTTTAGCCAACTCGGGTGCAGACGGAAGACCTGGCAGAGGAATGAAGTGAGCCATCTTGGAAAAGCGGTCAGTGACCACCCAAATGACTGTACAACCAGCAGAGACGGGAAGATCAGTAATGAAGTCCATGGCTATATGCTGCCAGGGGGCAGCGGGTACAGGAAGCGGAAGAAGACGGCCGGTAGGCAGGTGTCTCGGAACTTTGTTGCGGGCACAGGAAACACAGGCAGAAACAAAGTCTATTACGTCTTTGTGCAGGGTAGGCCACCAATAATGCCGGGTAATGAGTTGGAGGGTCTTTTTTTACCAGCGTGGCCAGCGAGTTTAGACGAGTGACCCCAATGTAGGATTCTCTTCCGATCGGTTTCTGATACGAACGTCTTACCAGGAGGGAGACGATTTAGACTCACGGGAGCCACCTGCATCACTCTGGCGGGATCGATGATATGTTTAGGCTCATCTTCGAGATCCGACACCAGGAAAGACCGAGACAAGGCATCCGCCTTGACGTTTTTGTCAGCTGGGCGAAAATGCAAAAGAAAATCGAAGCGGGCAAAAAAACAAGGACCACCGGGCTTGGCGAGGATTAAGTCTCTGTGCCTGCTGGAGGTATGCCAGATTTTTGTGGTCCGTGTAGAGGATTACCGGATGAAGAGCCCCTTCGAGTAGGTAACGCCACTCCTCCAATGCCAACTTAATGGCCAATAACTCTCGATCTCCTATGGAGTAGTTGCGCTCGGAGGAGGAGAAGAGTTTGGAGAAGAAACCGCAGGATACCATCCTCCCGGATGGCGATTTTTGGGTAAGAACCGCTCCGGCTCCAGCAGAGGAAGCGTCCACCTCCAGGAAGAACTGCTTGTTGCCATCCGGGCGATGCAGCACTGGAGCGGAAGAGAAGGCCTGTTTCAGAGAAAGGAAGGCCTCCTCTGCTTCGGTCGTCCACTGTTTGGGGTTAGCATCCTTGCGAGTGAGCGCTGAGATTGGAGCAGCCCTGGAAGAGAAGTGCGGTATGAAGAGACGGTAATAGTTGGCGAATCCCAGAAACCGCTGAATGGCCTTCAACCCCTCTGGTCGGGGCCATTTCTCGATGGCAGACAGTTTCTCTGGATCCATTCGTAGGCCTGTCTGAGAAATAATGTAGCCCAGAAACGGAAGCGAAGTCTGCTCAAAGAGGCACTTCTCATATTTGGCGAAGAGGTGATTCTGCCTGAGCCTGAGCAGAACCTGACGAACATCCCTCCGGTGAGACTGAAGATCCGGAGAGAAGACCAAGATGTCGTCAAGGTACACCACAACACAGGAGTAGAGGAGGTCCCGGAAGATGTCATTGACCAACTCCTGAAAGACTGCTGGAGCATTACAGAGACCAAAGGGCATCACCAAGTACTCGTAGTGGCCGTCACGGGTGTTGAATGCCGTCTTCCATTCATCTCCTCGACGGATACGAACCAGGTTGTATGCTCCACGAAGATCTAGTTTGGTGAAGACTCTAGCCCCTCTAAGACGATCAAACAGTTCTGGAATGAGCGGAAGAGGGTACTTATTCTTCACCGTGATCGAATTTAGGCCTCTGTAGTCAATACAGGGACGGAGAGATCCGTCTTTCTTTTTAACGAAGAAGAAACCTGCTCCCGCTGGGGAGGTAGATTTCCGGATGAATCCCTTTGCTAAGTTCTCCTCGATATATTCGGACATCGACCTGGTCTCAGCAGCAGACAACGGGTAAATACGCCCACGGGGAGGCGTAGTACCGGGCAACAGGTCAATCAGGCAATCATATGGTCTATGCGGGGGTAATGTCTCTGCTTCCTTTTTATTGAAGACATCAGCAAATGACCAATATGGAATTGGGAGTCCAGGTAGATTAGCAGGTGTAGGAGAAGAATAGACAGGATGAACAGGCACCAGACACGTTTTATGACAGTCCTGTCCCCAGCGAAGAACCTCTCCATTCTGCCAGTCGAGCACAGGTGCATGTTTTTGGAGCCAAGGCAGACCTAGTAAGAAAGCATGAGAGAGTCCGGGTAAAACATGAAACGAGATGCTCTCAGAATGCAACATTCCCACCTGCAGGGTTATAACTTCGGTGATAAGTCGGATGGGACGAGGTAGGAGGCCCCCATCCACAGCAGCAACAGATACAGGTTCAACAAGAGGTTTGGTGGGAATGTGATACTTCTCTACTAGAGCCTGTGACACGAGATTCCCAGCTGCTCCAGAATCAAGTTGGGCCATTTCGAAGTGGCGGTTCTTACCGAGCAGAATTGAAACCGACAGCAGCAGGGATGAAGAGGATTTATTTTTGTCTAGATTGACCTCTCCGAGCGAACCTAGACACAGGCGTTTCCCGACTTCTCCGGACAGGTTTGGATCCAGTGCTCCTTACTGCCGCAGTAGAAGCAACTTTTCTCGGCACGGCGTGAGTCCTGACGGGCTTTGACCATCTTGGTCTGGTCGACCTGCATAGGCTCAACAGTGTGCACCTGAGGAGAAACGGAAGAGGTTATAGATCTCTGACACGAGGGTGCAAGATGGGAAAAATTTTTTTACGGGTGATCTCTTTGGCTCGTTCCTGGAACCGTAGATCAATTCGATTGGCAAGATTTATTAAATCATCTAGAGAGGTTGGAATGTCCCGACCGGCAAGTTCGTCTTTAATACGGCCGGACAGACCCTCCCAGAAGACCGAAATTAGAGCTTCATTGTCCCAAGCTAGTTCTGAGGCTAAAGTCCGGAACCGTATGGCATATTGACCAACGGTGAGGCTCTCCTGACGGAGACGCAGCAGAGAGAATGCAGAGGAAGTCTTCCGTCCAGGTTCGTCGAAGACCTTCCGGAAGGCCGAGAGAAAAGCAGGCAGGTCAGATACCAGAGGATCCTCTCTCTCCCAGAGAGGATTAAGCCAGGCCAGGGCCTCTCCGGTGAGATGGGACATGATGAAGGCAATTTTGGCCCGGTCAGAGTTAAACTGGTGTGCCAGGAGTTCAAAATGCAGGGTGCACAGATTAATGAAACCCCGAGCCAGAGCAGGATCGCCTCCAAACCTAGGAGGAGCTGACAGTCGGGGTCCGGGAATGGAAACCACGGAATTGGGAATCAGCGGGACTGACGGATTATGAGTCATGGCTCCAGCGATGGTTGCTGGTGATGAATTCAGAGTGTCCAGACGGGAATTGACGTTCCGCAGGTGACCCAGGATGGCCTCCTGTTGAGACCTCTGGCGAGACAGCTCATGACACAGTTCCGGGAGTGAAGGGGTTTGGGTGCCACCGGGTTCCGGTGCCCGAGCAAACTGTAACGGGTCTGGTGGGAGGAACTACTGACGAGACAGGTCAGGTTGGTGGAACCACAAAGCTTTATTATACAAGAGAGTTTACTTGTAAGAGAGCGGGTGGCACCCGGGAAAAGGGCAGGGAATCACGGCAGGGGATATAGGTAGTCTCTGGACAGGCAGGTTTGTCACAGCAAGTGACCAAGGAAGTCTCTGGGCAGGCAGGTTGTAACGGTAAGTGACGAGGCAGTCTCTGGACAGGCAGGTTTGTCACAGCAAGTGACCAAGGAAGTCTCTGGGCAGGCAGGTTGTAACGGTAAGTGACCGAGGCAGTCTCTGGACAGGCAGGCTGTCACGACAAGTGACCAGGCAGTCTCTAGACAGGCAGGTTTTCACGGCAAGTGACCAGGCAGTCTCTAGACAGGCAGATTGTCATAGCAAGTGACCAAGGCAGTCTCTGGGACAGGCAGGTTGTCACGGCAAGTGACCAGGCAGTATCTGGACAGGCAGGTTGTCACAGCAAGTGACCAAGGCAGTCTCTGGGACAGGCAGGTTGTCACGGCAAGTGACCAGGCAGTCTCTGGACAGGCAGGTTGTCACGGCAAGTGACCAGGCAGTCTCTAGACAGGCAGGTTGTCACGGCAAGTGACCAGGCAGTCTCTAGACAGGCAGGTTGTCACGGCAAGTGACCAGGCAGTCTCTAGAACAGGGCAGGCATATACGACCTGATATGGTGGAGCCTCCAGGTAGGCTGCAGTCGGATGGCAGATGATCGCTCCCAGGTGAGCAGGCAAGAGCCGTGGATCTCTGCAGATGATGTCCGAACTTCCGGATGGAGCTGCAGTCGGATGGCAGATGATCGCTCCCAGGTGAGCAGGCAAGAGCCGGGGATCTCCGCAGATGATGTCCGAACTTCCGGATGGAGCTGCAGTCGGATGGCAGATGATCGCTCCTAGGTGAGCAGGCAAGAGCCGGGGATCTCTGCAGATGACGTCCGAACCTCTGGATGGAACTGCAGACGGATGACAGACAGGCAAGCCGACAGGTAACAGACAGGAAACTGGAATCAGGAGCTGATGGCTGAAACAGAGTTAGACTGCACAGGAACAACAATGCTCGGGCACCTACATTAAGGAGGAAGCCCTTAATATAGGGTGGAGTCCTCCAGCATTGGCTGGAGACTGATTTGGAAAATGCGCGTGGCTCCTTTAAGAGCGGGGGAGGGTGCGGGCGGCGCCCTAAGGCCAGTAGCAGGGAAGGAGCGCGCGGGACCAGCAGGGCGGAAGGAGGACGCCGAGGATGCCAGAGGCGCAGAGAAGGCTGGGAGCACTGAGGACGCTGAGCGCAGGTGAGGAGAGCGACGTCCCTGTCTGGCAGCAGGCAGGGACGCGGGCGCTACACATATAAAGATTGCCAAAGGGGACACAAGGTACCGCAGAACCTTACATAGAGTAAATATGAATACCAATCATGAAGAAAAACCTGCCTGGGTTTTAATAGTATGTTACTATAAGCCCAACATAACTCAAGTGAGTTCAATGAATGAATCAATCAACAAGGTAAATACCTTATACATGGGCAGAATTACATGCAATATGCATATTATTTAACCTAGAACATTAATGGTAAGCATCACTGCCAGATAGTAATCCTATTAGCAGCATGCTATATGACAGGCATGTAATGTGAAGCAAGACAAAATAGCCAATTGCTAGCACCATATAATTACCTAAGTAGGCAGAGGTCAGCGGTCCCGTGGCCCACCCCGACACGCGTTTCGGAGCAAACAGCTCTTTCCTCAGGGGGCGTGGTAAGTGTGTGCAGGGGGCGCATATTTATATATAAACGGACGGAAGCTAAAATTACCAGCTCACCGCCAAGCCAGCGTTTGACCAGGAAGCCGGCGCCGGAAGCACGCGGGGCCCCACGTGACACGGTGCCCAGCGTCACAGGGGAGTGACGCGGCCAGGCATAGAGGCGGCAGTGGCGCATGCGCAGTGCAAGGATCTACAAAGACGGCCATTGAAAAGAAGGGCAAATATGAATACAGACACAACGAAAGTAGCAATTATCCTAATAGGGGCAACTTGCTATATATATATCAGTGCAACATTATTAAAGGCATGACAAACAATGCATAGTATTTTCATTTACAGGTTATATCCGTAATAATATCGCAGTACAAACAGTTACTCATAAGGGCTAGACCAGGGGTCTCAAACTCGCGGCCCGCGGGCCAACTGCGGCCCTCAGGACACGAGTTTGCGGCCCCCACCTCATGAGCCCTCGGTACGGTATTTTGCGGCCCTCGGCTGGGATCTCACATGCGAGAAACACCGCATGTGAAATCCCAGTCACTGGTAGTACCGGTCATTAAGGTCATGAATATGGACGCCACTCCTCTCATAGGCGTGCCGCCCATATTCATAAGCTTAATGAGCGGTACTACAGAAAGATGGCAGCACCGGGCATACTCACCTCATCTCCTGCTGCTGCCCGCGCTTCCTGTCTCTGACACAGAGAGCAGCGCCGCTGGATGACGTCATCATTCAGCGGCCTGCTCTGTCAAGGAAGCGCAGGCACGGCGGTGATGCTGCGGACAGGTGAGAGGTGGTGTGTGTGTGTGTGTGTGGACAGGTGAGAGGTGGTGTTTTGTGTGTGTGTGGACAGGTGAGAGGTGGTGGTGGTGTATGTGTGTGTATGTGTAGGAGAGCGATGGGGAAAAGCAATGATGGCAGTAATGGGGAAAAGCAATGGGGAAAACAGTGATGGGAAAAGCAATGATGGGAGTAATGGGGAAAAGCAATGGGGAAAACAGTGTTGGGAAAAGCAATGATGGGAGTAATGGGGAAAAGCAATGATGGCAGTAATGGGGAAAAGCAATGGGGAAAACAGTGTTGGGAAAAGCAATGATGGGAGTAATGGGGAAAAGCAATGATGGCGTAATGGGGAAAAGCAATGGGGAAAACAGTGATGGGAAAAGCAATGATGGGAGTAATGGGGAAAAGCAATGATGGGAGTAATGAGGAAAAGCAATGATGGCAGTAATGGGGAAAAGCAATGATGGCAGTAATGGGGAAAAGCAATGATGGCAGTAATGGGGAAAAGCAATGATGGGAGTAATGGGGAAAAGCAATGGGCAAAAGCAATGATGTGAGTGATGGGGGAAAAGCAACGATGGGAGTGATGAGGGAAAAGCAATGATGGGAGTGATGGGGAAAAAGCAATGGGGGGGAATGAGCGCTGGGGGAGGATGAACGCTGGGGAGGATGAGCGCTGGGGGAGGATGAGCGCTGGGGGAGGATGAGCGCTGGGGAGAATGAGCTCTGGGGGAGAATGAGCGCTGGGGAGAATGAGCGCTGGGGGAGGATGAGCGCTGGGGGGAGGATGAGCGCTGGGGAGGATGAGCGCTGGGGGAGAATGAGCACTAGGGAGAATGAGCGCTGGGGAGGATGAGCGCTGGGGAGGATGAGCGCTTGGGGAGGATGAGCGCTGGGGGAGGATGAGCGCTGGGGGAGGATGAGCGCTGGGGGAGGATGAGCGCTGGGGAGGATGAGCGCTGGGGAGGATGAGCGCTGGGGGGATGAGCGCTGGGGGAAATGAGCCTGGGGAGAATGAGCGCTGGGGGAGAATAAGCGCTGGGGGAGAATAAGCGCTGGGGGAGAATAAGCGCTGGGGGAGGATGAGCGCTGGGGAGAATGAGCTCTGGGGGAGAATGAGCGCTGGGGAGAATGAGCGCTGGGGAGGATGAGCGCTGGGGAGAATGAGCGCTGGAGGAGAATGAGCGCTGGGGGAGGATGAGCGCTGGGGAGGATGAGTGGACGCTGGGGGGAATGACTTCTTGCTGTTAACCAGTTAATGTTTACTTGTCCACCACACTGCAGTGTCAAAAGAGGAAGACAGCGAGACAGGCAGCAACATCACATCAGAGAGCTCTTGACCTCGAAACAGAAAATCCTCAGATCCTGGTATTGTAACATAATATTAAGGATAATATTTATTCATTGATATTGCGCTATTAACTCCACAGCACTATACATACATCATCAACACTGTCCCCATTGGGACATTTGATAACATTGGAATGTTTTTGTAAGAGCTTTTCTTGTGGAAAACCTGATGCGGCCCAGCCTCACCTAGATTCTACCTCCAGCGGCCCCCGGGTAAATTGAGTTTGAGACCCCTGGGCTAGACTATACAAATCGATAGACATATATACAGTGCATAGTGCATATGCAAATTACTAATAATAGCTAACCTGTACCTAAAGATAACATTATAAGGCACAGTATAGCATAGCAGAATCTATACAGAACATAATATGTAAAGCACATACAAGAACTGCGAAAAATGGGCATATAGGAAGACATTAATAAATCACACAGTCCATAGTAAACATACGTATAAAATACAGACAGTGCAAAAATTGATACTTCAAAGGACAAACATAAATCAGATAGTCTATAATAAACCACAGATATGTAGGTCTTGATTCATACGATTCCACATATATCAATAGGCTTCGATCAGGCACAATGGCACAGGCACACACCGAGGGCACTAAACAAATGAAGAAAAAACAAGTTAAAATCTACTTAAAAATATATAATGCGGGTAAGGAGACCGCACTTCTACTGCGCAGGAGCCAAGAAGGTCACAAAAAGGGTGCAAAAGATAGACTCTCATTTAGTCCATTAGCGTGCATAGTGCGAAGCGTCCAAATCCATCTAGTCTCTACCTGGGCCAGGCGTTTGGACAATCTTCCTCCACGAATATTAATGTGAAGGGAATCAATTCCGCGTACCTGCAGAAGTGACTTGTCTATATGACTATTAGAAGGCACTGCCTAAAGGCAATAATCCCTTGGTATAATAAGTACTGTATATCAAAGCAATGTTTTATTAATCTGAAGATCACATTGTGACGTCTCTTCGAGAGAATAAATGAAGAATTGATATAAGCCTTCTATATTTTATTTATTCTGTACATGTGTGCACAGGAGCCGTATGCTCGGGCAATATCCTCACGGATGACACCGCTTCTCATGAACTGGTTTGCTTAGGACTCAGTAAGGTAGATGACTTGCTGCCCCTTCGTCGCTTCATATAAAGCAATTTTAAGTAGAAGAACATTGCTTGTAGCGTTAAAGGATGGCATGGCTGGGCAGCCTGTCACAATATGCC
Organism: Oophaga sylvatica; assembly: GCA_033576555.1. Taxonomy (NCBI): domain Eukaryota; kingdom Metazoa; phylum Chordata; class Amphibia; order Anura; family Dendrobatidae; genus Oophaga; species Oophaga sylvatica. Next base: position 608,756,034 of record JARQOD010000002.1, on the reverse strand, counting down.
ATAAATGCTATGAATTTCTCTGTGTAAGGAAATATGTCTGTGACAGTGACCTTTCCAGCTGGCTATAAACATCACATTTGGCCAAAGGGAGTAACTTTCCAGCCTTGGAACACAAGACATGATGCAATAGACAGCAACTGTCCAGATCAAGTGAATATACATTTTGCTGCAATGTGTTTATGTAAAAATAGAACGTTGCAGACGGAGCGTGGAAAACTAGAAGTGAAATAATAACAGCGAAACATGTTGTGTGATCGAGCATTACAGCACCACAACTAACGCTCTTTCAGATGATCCAATAAGAAGACAAAAAAGGGTTTTGTACTAATCCTATGAGATAATGTAGTGTCAGCACATGAAGTACAGCACTACTACTTGAATGGACAAATTCTACCAGACTGTCCTAAAACAGTGCCCCACCGTAAAAATACAATAAATGTTTTTTTTTTAATGGTTCCCTATAGCGGACAGAAGGCATGGCATTTATCCAGAACATGGACACTGAAGAACACATTCCTTATGAACATATACACATAACAGTAAACACTATGTTTACTTAAAGGGTAAAATAGCAGATACATGCTGTCCAAGCCACGGGCAGCATGAATCAGACAGGTTGATTTCAGCCATGAACAGTGGATATAAAAAAAATCTGCAACAAGGAGGGAGAGGGAAAATAGAAGTCAGCTCATCACATTCAGATGCGCCTTGGTTAGTTAGATGAAGCCGCACGGAGCCGTCTCAATCCAGGATGTGGAAAATCGCAAAGAAAGGAAGAAGGTTCTCCAGCGGCATATGTCCAATTCATGTACAGGTGCTTCTCACAAAATTATAATATCATCAAAAAGTTAATTTATTTCAGTTCTTCAATACAAAAAGTGAAACTCATATTATATAGAGTCATTACAAACAGAGTGATCTACGGTATTTCAAGTGTATATTTCTGTTTTTTCGGCGGCAGTTAACAGTACTTAAACCACAGTGCCGCTTTTTAACGGCCCTGAGGTATAAGGTCATAGCGCCCCCCCAGCATTGGAATTTCTCCGGTGTCTTGGCTGCCGGGGGAAGCCGAGACTCTAGAGAACATGATTCGGGTCGGTTTTTACTGACCCCGGGATTGCGATCGCCGTTATTAACGGTATAACTGCGACCGCAAAAAAAAAGTTTGATTTTCCATTTAGTTTCTCTCTCCTCTGATGTGATCGCACATCAGAGGAAAGAGAAATAGAGTCCCCCGATCACCCCCCGGTACCTCCGTTGTCCCTGCACACCCCTTGAAGTCCCCGGGGCTGCTGGCTTCTTCCAGGATCAAACTAAAAAAAAGTAAATCACATGCCCTTTTTATCATCCCCATAGTTAGGGAAAAAAAATAAAATTTAAAAAATGTATTTATTTCCATTTTCCCATTAGGGTTAGAGTTGGGTTAAAGTGAGTTGGGCTAAAGTTAGGGCTGGGACTAAAGTTAGGGTTGAGGCTAAAGTTAAGGTTAGGGTTGGGGCTAAAGTTAGGGTTGGGGCTAAAGTTAGGGTTGAGGCTAAAGTTAGGGTTGGGATTAGCTTTAGGGTTGGGATTAGTGTTAGGGTTGGGATTAGGGTTAGGGTTGGGATTAGGGTTAGGTTTATGGCTATGGTTGGGATTAGGGTTAGGGGTGTGTTGGGGTTAGGGTTGGAGTTAGAATTGTGGGGTTTGAACTGTTTAGGCACATAAGAGGATCTCCAAACCTTGAAAAAGTCAAATGGTGCATCTTCCCTTCCGAGCTCTGCCGTGTGCCCAAACAGTGGTTTACTGCCACATATGGGTTATCGACGTACTCAGGACAAATTTCCCCACAAGTTTGGGGGTCTCAATTCTCCTGTTACCCTTGGGAAGATAAAAATTTGGGGGCGAAAAGATTTTTGTGGAAACAATATGATTTGTTATTTTCACGGCGCTTTGTTATAAACTTCTGTGAAGCACTCGGGGTTCAAAGTGCTCACCACACATCTAGATAAGTTCCTTGTGGGGGTCTAGTTTCCAAAATCGCGTCACTTGTGGGGGGTTTCCACTGTTTAGGCACATCAGGGGCTCTCCAAACGCGACATGGTGTCCGATCTCAATAACAGCCAAATCTGCGTTGAAAAAGTCAAACGGCGCTCCTTCCCTTCCGAGCTCTGCCATGCGCCCTAACAGTGGTTTACCCCACATATGGGGTAACGGCGTGTTCAGGAGAAATTGCATAACAAATTTTGTGGTTTATTTTCTTTTTTTTACACTTGTGAAAATCAAAAAAATGGTTCTGAAGTAAAATGTTTGTGAAAAAGAGTTAAATGTTCATTTTTCCCTTCCACATTGCTTCAGTTCCTGTGAAGCACGTAAAGGGTTAATAAACTTCTTGAATGTGGTTTTGAGAACCTTGAGGGGTGCAGTTTTTAGAATGGTGTCATTTTTGGGTATTTTCTGCCATGTAGACCACTCAAAGTGACTTAAAATGTGATGTGGTCCCTAAAAAACTGGTTTTGCAAATGTTGCTGTAAAAAGGAGAAATCGCTGCTCAACTTTTAACCCTTATAACTTCCTAACAAAAAAACATTTTCTTTCCAAAATTGTGCTGATGTAAAGTAGACATGTGGGAAATGTTATTTATTAAGTATTTTGTGTGACATACAGTACAGACCAAAAGTTTGGACACACCTTCTCATTCAAAGATTCTTCTGTATTTTCATGACTATGAAAATTGTAGAATCACACTGAAGACATCAAAACTATGAATTAACACATGTGGAATTATACATTACACTTTACAAAAAAGTGTAAAACAACTAAAAATATGTCTTATATTCTAGGTTCTTCAAAGTAGCCACCTTTTGCTTTGATTACTGCTTTGCACGCAGAAAAGGTGAACAGATGGACTCTACATGCCTGGTTCCCACCGTGAAGCATGGAGGAGGAGGTGTGATGGTGTGGGAGTGCTTTGCTGGTGACACTGTTGGGGATTATTCAAAATTGACGCGGTGAGCGGTCCAGCTCACCGCAAACCATTTCAATTGGGTTCAGGTCTGGTGACTGTGGAGGCCAGGTCATCTGGCATAGCACCCCAACACTCTCCTTCTTGGTCAAATAGCCCTTACACAGTCTGGAGGTGTGTTTGGGGTCATTGCCCTGTAGAAAAATAAATGATGGTCCAACTAAACGCAAACCGGATGGAATAGCATGCTGCTGCAAGATGCTGTGGTAGCCATGCTGGTTCACTATGCCTTCAATTTTGAATAAATCCCCAACAGTGTCACCAGCAAAGCACCCCCACACCATCACACCACCTCCTCCATGCTTCACGGTGGGAACCAGGTATGTAGAGTCCATCCGTTCACCTTTTCTGCGTGCAAAGCAGTAATCAAAGCAAAAGGTGGCTACTTTGAAGAACCTAGGATATAAGACATATTTTCAGTTGTTTCACACTTTTTTGTAAAGTGTAATGTATAATTCCACATGTGTTAATTCATAGTTTTGATGCCTTCAGTGTGGTTCTACAATTTTCACAGTCATGAAAATACAGAAAAATCATTGAATGAGAAGGTGTGTCCAAACTTTTGGTCTGTACTGTATTTCTCTGATTTAAGGGCATAAAAATTAAAAGTTTAAAAATTGCAACATTTTAGCAATATTTCCGTTTTTTTCATAAACGCAAGTCATATTTAAGAAATTTTACCACTAACATGAAGTACAATATGTCCTGAAAAAACAATCTCAGAATCAGCGGGATCCGTTAAAGCGTTCCAGAGTTATAACCTCATAAAGTGACAGTGGCCAGAATTGTAAAAATTGGCCCGGTCATTAAGCTGCAAATTGGCTGTCACTAAGGGGTTAATAAACTTGTGTATACTGTTTGGTTTTATTTTATGGATAAATAGACTTTTTGGGAGCACTTTTCTTTCTTTGGGTATACTTATCAAAACTATCCGTGAGGTTTAAAAAATAAAAGATTCAAATTTAATAAATTTTCCTTTTTGCACAATTTTGAGACATAATTCTGAGGCATTTAATTTCAGTCTCGCTTATTTCTTGAGAACGCAAAGATATATGACGTTTGCACTAAGTGATAAGAAACTTTGGAGCAATTTGTTAGACATTTATCAGATATAACTCTTCATGGTTTTCAGCTGCATATAGCTAAAGTGGAATTATTTTAGTCTATTTGAAGTTTAATTTATTTTGTGACTAAAATTTTTTGACCAAATTACATTTTTTTTAATTACTATGACATCATTATAGTCACTGGTAAGAAATTAGAATATATGATGGGAGGCATTTTTGCTTACAGAACAACTTTGTAATTGTCAGTATAGGTCAAATTTACAAGAAATTTAATTTGCCATAAACCAGAAAAAAAAAATGCAAAAAGGAACAAAACTCACTGAAAAAGTATTAGTAGAATGATATAGTAGCTAAAATAAGTAAAATTCAAGCAAAGTATTTTGTTGGAGTACAGATGCGAGTCTTTTTCTTAAATGTGCATAAAGTCTAGTCAAGCAGCAATCTACACTCACTTGTAACTTCACTTTAATCTAAATTTTCTATTAGGTATCTTAGGTTACTTGTGTTCGTTAATTGTACTTTTGAGGTTTTTTTTTACATGGGTTTTATCACGTTTTTTACACTATGTTGTTTCTTTTTGGTATGTCATTTTTTTTAAACTCAGCTGATTTTTATTTTCTGGCATTTAGTTAAATTCTTCAAAATGGCACACGGCGGGGTACATGAATTTGGCACAAAATAAAAAATAATTTTTATTTTTGTTAAATTTAAAGCTCCACCCAAAACCTTACTCCAAGCAGAGCCTGGAGTGAGATATGCAAAAAAAAAAAAACAGAAAAAGCAGGATTTGGTAAAAGTTGTATTTCGTTAACCTGTCTCAATTATCTGGATAAGCAGAGTTGTTGAACAAAAATAATAAAAAAAGGACAACTTTAAAAATGGCGTAAAATGAATAGCAAATAAAAAGAGCATATACTAAAGCTGCTAGTAAAAAAAAAGCAATTTACTCCAAAAAAAATGGGAGAAATAGCAAGGATAAATTAAGGCCTCAGTAGTAACAAAAAAATCTCCACACGTAATCTCCTATTTTGCATGTTTGGAGCAATCTACTCTATACTGTGAGGGCTTCGTTTCTCTTCAGTTGTGATGAAAACAAGGAAAGCACAAGAAAAAGAAGCTTCAGATGATGGAGTCTGAGACACAACTGAAGGAACTGCCACATATCCTATATAAATTAGTAGCTGTACTACTAAACATGGAATAACACAGAAGGGTGAGATTCATCAATAATTTCAGCTAAACAGTGATTATCTGCTCTAGAGCACAGAGCAGAGACAAGTAGCTGCTTGACCCCACAGTCACAAAATGGAGTCTGCGCTCTGAGATAAAGTGAATCTTAGGCTACTTTCACACATCAGGTTTTTTCCGTCAGGCATGATCCGGCTATTTTTAGAAAAACCGGATTCAGCGAAATCTCCCGCCGGAACCGTTCTTTTCTCATTGACTTGTACTAGCGCCGGATCGCGCCGCATGGCCTCCCGTTTCTTCCATTTTCGAAAATTTTAATTCTGGCATCTGGAAAAATGGCTACAGTAACGTTTTTTGTCTGCGGCGAAAAACCGGACAGCGCCGGATGCAGAGCTTCCGGCTGTTAGGGTTCGAGTTCCCACTCCTGCACAGGGGGAATCTCGAGCTGTTCCCGCTGCGGTCCCCCATCCGTCTCCGGCCGCAGTGGTTCCTGCTCAGCAGAGACGTCGGTCCCAGCGTCTTGCCCGGCCCAGTACTGTGCAGCAACTTGCTGCTGCAACCAGTGTTGGAGCAGGCAGATTTGGGATCTAAGTCCTTTGTTGCTTCATCTGAGCATGCCTAGGGCAAGATCTCCTATTGGAGATCAGGGGTCACATGCTCAGACACAGCTGCCACTCCTATTGGTCCTTCAGGAAGGTCCTATGACTGTTGATGTTCTGAAGCAGCTTCCTATTGGTCCTTCCTGGAAGGTCTTTTTCTCGTGGCTGCTATAAAAGGCCGTGCGCTAGGATCATTTGCATTATGTGCTTTGCGCCAGTGTGATCATGCACGCATGTGGTTAGGGCTCGGCTGAAATAAGCCCCTAGAATACCGGCACCTCCGGTGAGGAGATTTAGGTGCATGTGGTTAGGGTTTGTGTTATGTTTCGGTAACTGAGGAGAAATAGCAAAAAATAGCAAAAGCGGTAATACACCAGAGAGGCTAGAACATATTGGATTGCAGTAACCTGAACTAACCACACAACTAGAGGTAGCCGTGGAGCGTTCCTACATTGATCCTAGACGCCTCGTCATAGCCTGAGAGATAACTACACCTAAAGGCAGAAAGATGAAAGCTATCTGCCCCGGAGCAGATCCCCAAAGAAAATAGGAAGCCCCCAAACATATAATGGCGGTTAGACAAGATGAAAATACAAACATAGGCAGAAAATAGACTGAGAAAACGCTGGGGCCACAAGCTGACTAAATAGGATAGGACAGGAGAGATTACTTTCTGCAACCCAGAAAACCCTACAAAAATCCAACAATTCTGATTACAAAAATACTGAGATCACACGATCTCGCCACCCACTACATCAGATCTCAGTGTGAACAAAAACCAAGCCGCAGCCGCTGAAAAAACAGGAAAAAACAAATGAGCAAATAACAGTGGCTGCAGATAAACTGTGAGGAGCTCAGGCCCCAGGAGGGGACCCGGCCAACCTCCACAAAAGTGCAGAAAACAATGCAAAAAGCAAGCACAAAAAGAAAAGCAAAAAATATCTTATCTGAAAGCAGGAGATGCAGGCAAGACTCCAGCAAACTTCCAAATGAACCAGGAACCACAATTGAGACAAGAACAATTGATCACCAGCAACCATCATGGGAGGGAACCTCCCTTATATCAGACCAGTCAGTGAACCCAGATTGCCACTCCTTGCTGAAAGGTTCAGTACTGTCTGTAACCACCAGAGGGAGCCTCTGCTCAGAAACCATCTCTAACACATTCACAACAGTCATCCATCACCTCCTCTTCAATTTCATCTGCACCTTCCTCTGTGTCACCGTGTAAGGTGGTATAGTATGCGGGAAGGGGCCCCTGAGTTTCATCAGGGTCAGATTCTGGCTCAGTAGACTGCGAGGGCAATGTAGTGCTCTGGGTGAATGTACCAGCAGAATCATATAGCAGTGGGTGTGCATCAGTGCACTCCATGTCAGATTCATCTTGGACTGGGGAATTCAGGATTTGACTTGATAACCCAGGCATGGTATATGAAAAGAGCTCCATGGAGTAATTTGAAGTGTGTTCTGCCGCATCCTTCACTTTTGGTGGGGGTGAAGGACACAAGGAAAGGTGTTGTTCCTGAACAGGAGCCTGCACTGACGACTCAGTGCTTGCATTTTTTGAAACTTCAGAAGAGGAGGCGAT
>JARQOD010000002.1:608683588-608748488 GCA_033576555.1 Oophaga sylvatica | reverse complement strand
AAGATTTTGAATTTCCACAACCATATATACATTATGCTTGTTGCACTTTGTATTCAACATATAGACAAGGCAGGCATAGAGACACACAACCCCAGTAGCGTAGCTATCGGGAGGGTTAAGGAGGTCCTGTCCACCAAGGGGCCCACCCAAAGCTGCCGCTAACTTTAAGTCCCAGCATGGTGGCGTCATCGCGCTGGGGCTCTATGTCCAGTCCGCGACAGTGCTGGAAATATGAGAAGTGAAATGTGTATTTGTTGTAATCTCTGCAGATGAATTCTGGATATTCACAATGTTCGAAAAGAAGCACCTTTCAATGTTCCTACAGAAGAAGAGACATGGAAGCACGTGACCCAAAGATGCAGGAGGATGAGGAGGCAGTCATCACCCATACCACTGAAGAACCGCCAACAGGCTCTCACGCAGGACAACTACGAATATGACATCAAAAAAGTTCTTTGCCCATAAAGAGCACTCCATTAAGCAAACAAAAGCCTCTTGAAGGGAGAAAAAGAAGAGCTGTGGTGAAAAAAAAGAAGAATGTGGTCATGGGGGAATTCCCCACTGAGAAACAAAAGCCAATGTATGCCAACTGGACATCACCTTATGAGAAGTGTTCTGTGTTCGAGATGCCCAAATCAAAGATGTGTCAGTGCTACAGATGAAACTCGATGTCTACTAATACATGTATGCGCAAATGACACAGCAAAAAAGGACCTGGAAAATATACAGTATGCAGAGACTTTGAAGACCTAAGTTGGAAAGTGAACAAACTGGGAGTGCAGGTCGTCTTCTAATTTTTTTTCCCCCACGGATGGACATGGAACAAGGGGATTGAACTGGATTTTACAGGTGAACAACTGGCTACAGCGATGATGCCATCAGCAACGTTTTGGGTTTCTTTACCATCGAGTGAATTACCTGTATGATGAATTCCTTGATAGACATGGGTTGCATGTTACAAAAACAGGAAAAAAAATATTTGGTAGACACCTTGCTACACTCATCAGGAGAGCTTTAAACTAGAGTAATACGGGATAGGAAATATGCGGCCAAAAAAAGCATGCTGCTCATGAATTCTGTTGAGAACCTTGCCATTAGAAGTGGAAATAAACTGAAGGTAAACTAACCAAATTTGCAGGTGTTGCAAAGCTACAGCACGTGTGAAAAACACTTACTGTATGTGAAGTCTGTGATCTATTAGCATACACAAGTCAATAGTGTGATGCAGCTGCAAAAATTCAAACACAGTTCTGGGATGTGTTAAGAGAAGAGTATAGATCATGTGAAATAATTATCCCCCTTTACTTCTCCTTGGTCAGACCTCATCTGGAATACTGTGTCCAGTTCCCTACACCACACCACACAAAAAGACATCAAAAAGCTGGAGAAGAGCTACCAGGATGGTGAGCGGACTGCAAAATATGTCCTACGAGGAACGGTTAAAGGATCTGGGAATGTTTAGCTTGCAAAAATAAGGCTAAGAGGAGACTTAATAGCTGTATACAAATATCTGAAGGGTTGGGTTATCACAGTGTAGAGGGATCATCCTTATTCTCATTTGCATATGGAAACACGAGAAGCAATGGAATGAAACTGAAAGAGGAAGATACAGATTAGATATTAGAAAAAACTTTTAGACAATGAGGGGGATCAATGAGTGGGACAGGCAGTAGTGATGAGGCAGTATATGCGTTGCTCGGGTTTTCCTGAGCATGCTCGGGTGATCTCCGAGTATTTGGTGTCACGCCGCCGTCCTCTGAGCACCAGTATACTTACCGGTCCGGCGCGCTCCCGGCTGTGCGCGTCACCTGGCGTCCTGTCTTCCGGGTTTGCCGTCGGCTCCTGGGTCTCGTCGGGTGCGCGTGCGCGCCTCTCAGCAGCGCACGCACACTTTGCCTTCTGTGTAACGCTCTGCCTCCATCCGTCCTCTCTATGACCCTGGAGGACCCGGTCCCGGAAAGTCCTGTGGCACGCTCTGCATATCAGGCAAGCCTCTTCCCCCGAGCCTTGCCTGATGATCATTTGTGCTAGCCTTGTGATTCAGGTCCATCCTCTGTTATCTCTTGTAGTGCCTCCTGCCTGTGTCTCTGCTGTGCCCGTACCTGCCTGTGTCCGTGGCACCCTTCCCTGCCTGTGTCTCAGCCGTGCCTCCTGCCTGTGTCTCAGTGGTGTCCGTATCTACTTGTGTCGTGGCACCCTTCCCTGCCTGTGTCTCAGCCGTGCCTCCTGCCTGTGTCTCAGCGGTGCCCGTACCTGCCTGTGTCCATGGCACCCTTCCCTGCCTGTGTCTCAGCCGTGCCTCCTGCCTGTGTCTCAGTGGTGCCCGTACCTGCCTGTGCCCGTGGCACCCTTCCCTGCCTGAGTCTCAGCCATGCCTCCTGCCTTTGTCTCTGCGGTATCCTTTCCTGCTAGTATTCCATTCCTGCCTGTATCTCTGCCGTGCCTTCCTGCCTGTGTTTCACCTCTACCGACACCACGGCCCGGCCCGTCTTTGTTTAACTTTCCCGTCTCCCGCTTGTGTCTCCTATTGTCTGTTCCTGGGTACCAGCTGTCGTGGCGATAGTTTCCCTTGGGCCTGCCCCATACGCTCCCTGTATAGGGGGTGGTTCACCTGGTCAGCTCGCCCTGGGGAGGATCTGTTATGATTTGGTAGCTGAGGAGGACAGGAGCAACATACCGCCAAAGCAGCAAGACACCAGAGAGGCTGGAACCTAATGGGTTGCAGATCCCTAAACTAACTGCACAACTAAAGTAGCCGTGGTGCGTACCTAAGGTGATCCTAGACGCTTTGGCACAGCCGGAGAGTTAGCTACACCTGAAGATAGAAAGAGGAAAGCTAACTGCCCCGGAGTAAAGCCCCCAAAGAAATAGGAAGCCCCCAAACATGTAATGGCGGTTAGACAAGAGGAAAACATGAACACAGACAGAAAATAGAATGAGCAAATGTTGGGGCCCAAATCTGTCTAGAAAGTAAAGTACAGGAGAGAAATTCTGTCTGCAACCCAGAACCCTAATAAAAATTCCAGCACTTCTGATTAAAAAAAACCTGAGACCACACAATCTCGACAACCTATATCAGATCTCTGGTGTGACACACAGCTACCCAGCAATAAAAAATATATCAATGGAACAGAGAACAAGTGCAAATACAAAATGAGAACAGAGGGCAGCGCAAGCCCCCAAAGGGGACCTGGCTGAAGTCCAAGGCAAGACTGCAAAAAGCAAGGAAAATCCAACCACAGAAAAAAAACAGAAAGTCACTTATCTGAATGATAGCAGGAAAGCAAGCTGAAATTCCAACAAAGACCTGGAAGCAACAATTGATTACCGGCGAGGATCATGGGAGATCAGCTCACTTATATCAGGCCAGTCAGCCCCACCTGACACCCATTCCTTAATTGGTTCAATACCCTCAGCAACCACCGGAGGGAGCCTCAGCTCCGAAGTCGTCTCCAACACATTCACAGCAAGGATCGTTGTCGCGGCCCAGCGGGTTCACTATAGGAGCTCTACAGGTGCTCACATTTGGATGTGATCAGAGATTTAGTTTCTGTCACCGTAGCAGCATGATTACATGTGTGGATTGCCTGTTTGTTAGGAAATCCCCACATGTATTGAGGCTGTCTGACAGCCGCAAATCGTGCAGCTACGGCGACAGAAACTAAATCTCCGAGCACACCCAAATACTCGGAGAACACCCGAGCATGCTCGAGAAATCTCGAGTAATGAGTATACTCGCTCATCACTAGTGGTGAGCTCTCCTTCAATGGAAGTCTTCAAACAGAAGCTGGACATACATCTGTCTGAGATGGTTTAGTGAATCCTACATTGAGCAGGGGATTGGACACGATGACCCTGGAGGTTCCTGCCAACTCTAACATTCTATGATTCTAAGAATGTGTTATGGCTATCTGGGAAAGATAGAAAAGACAGGAAAAGAATGTCAGCTGTAAGTCACCATCTATAAATGTACTGAAATCTCTTACATATTCTATAAAACTGGTATCTATTACTATGTGGTCAGTATGTGACTATAATATCAGTGTTGGTTTTTGTATAGAGATTTATTTTCAGTACAGGCCGGTCATCTGTTGAGGTTCCCTTATACCCACAATTAGAATGCCTCACCTTAAGTTATAATCAGGATTACCTGGTTAGGGGCCCACTCAGATATTTCGCCCCACCTGAGCTGAAACCCTTGCTATGCCACCTGACAACCCCGTGGTGACCTGCAATTCTGATCTAGATAGCCCCTTCACTCTGTCTAATGATCTAAAAAATAATTATTTTATTTATACAGTATAGTGGTGATATATCCCGGAGCACTTTATAACTAAGCGTGTGCATGAACTTGCAATAAAGACATCACAAAGAAACACATAGTTCCAAAGTAACCGGAGGAGTGAGGGCCCTGCTCGCAAATGTGATGCTGAGTCATAAATGTGACGCTGAGTCACAACTCATGGACAAACCGTAAGAGACAGTAGTCAAGAGGTTCAGGGTCAGATTCCAAGAGAGCTTGTTATAAACAGAGGGATAAGACAAAGGCGTAATCAGGTCCGAATTCCAGGAAGGTAGTGAATCAAGAAAAAGGGGCTGTCACTCACTCTGTCCAGAATACAGTGAGTGGTGGAATCATGACAACAAGCTTACTATCTATAGCTTCAAGGTCATTAAATGGACAGCTGACCATCTAAAGGGTTAAATAGGATCCAAGTTATCTATGATTCCATCCATTTCAACTGGAGCACTGTTAGTTTGAACACAGAATGGGGCTTTCTTAATATAAGGTCTTTTATTGTACCTGGGCTTTCTTTGGCACCTTTGGTCTATACAGTACACTGTATGTAAAAAAAATGTGTGAAAAAAGCATATACTTAAATCAACACTTATTTTTTTGAGTTGCTGTGACGGATGCCTTTGCCGGATACCATAACTCAGTCATCCACCAACTTTAGGCTCCCATGTTTAAAAACACATACTCCATAGGTATTCCAAGTAGTGTTGAGCGATACTTTCCGATATCACTAAGTTTCGGATCGGAATGGGTATCGCCGATACCCAAAATAGAAAAGATACCCAAAAAATATCGGCGCTACCCGATACCGTAAATCCAATGTAAGTCTATGGGAACAAAATATCGGAATTAAAAAAACCATTCTTGCCTTGTTGGTTAATTGTACATGAAGGAAAACAACAAAGAGTGTTTTCCTTCATGTACAATTAACCAACAAGGCAAGAATGTTTTTTTTTAATTCCGATATTTTGTTCCCATAGACTTACATAGGATTTCCGGTATCGGTATCTGGTAGCGCCGATATTTTTTGGGTATCTTTTCTATTTTGGGTATCGGCGATACCCATTCCGATCCGAAACTTAGTGATATCGGAAAGTATCGCTCAACATTAATTCCAAGAGAGACGGATATGCAAGCTGTTTATCTACAGACCAAATCAAAATATAAATGTTCAGCAAATCAGTGATCCAAGAATATTTAACCCCTTAAGAACCACCGATACGCCTTTTATCGGTGGCAGTTAAGGGTACTTATTCCTCAGCGCCACTTTTTAACTGCGCTAAGAAATAAGGGTATAGTGCCCCCCAGTCTCTGTCATTCTGGTGTTCTTTCATCTTTGGAACAAACTCAGCTTTGCCACATAGTTGGCTGCATTTTAATCCACATTTTAATTCCAGTACAGTTTATTCTTCCTGCTACAATACACTCAAATGCGGGACAGCTGTTTTGCTAGCAAGACCAAGTTTTTTAACCCCTTTACCCCAGAGCTTTTTTCGGTTTTGTATTTTCGTTTTTCGCTCCCCTTCTTCCCAGAGCCATAACATTTTTATTTTTATGTCAATATGGCCATGTGAGGGCTTGTGTCGTGTACTTGAAACTGGGAATAAAATTGCAAGTGCGGTGAAATTGCAAAAAAGTGCAATCCCACACTTGTTTTTTTGTTGGACTTTTTTAAATAGGTTCACTAAATGCTAAAACTGACCTGCTATTATGATTCTCCAGTTCATTATGAGTTCACAGACACCAAATATATCTAGGTTATTTTTTATCTAAGTGGTGAAAAAAAATTACAAACTTTTTAAAAAAAAAATTGCGCCATTTTCCGATATCCATAGCGTCTCCATTTTTCATGATCTCGGGTTGGGTGAGGGCTTATTTTTTGCGTGCTGAGTTGACGTTTTTAATTATACAATGTTGGTACAGATACGATCTTTTGATCACCTGTTATTGCATTTTAATGCAACATCGCAGCACCAAAAAAAGTAATTCTGGCATGTTGACTTTTTTTCTCACTACACCGTTTAGCGATCAGTTAATCCTCTTTTTTATTGATAGATCGGGCAATTCTGAGTGTGGCGGTACCAAATATGTGTATGTTTGATATTTTTATTGTTTTATTATGAATGGGGCGAAAGGGGGTGATTTGAACTTTTATATATATATATTTTTTTTTTTTAATTTTGGCATGCTTGAATAGTCTCCATGGGAGACTAGAAGCTGCCACAACCCGATCGGCTCTGCTACATAGAGGCGATGATCATATCGCCTCTATATAGCAGAATTACTCACTTGCTATGAGTGCCAACCACCGGGTGGTGCTCACAGCAAGCCGGCACTGACAATCATAGTAGGTCTTGTCATGCCAACAAACCGGTGACCCGCGATCTTGTGATGGGGGTCACTGGTGGGCAGATTTCCGTCCCGATGGCCGGAATTGCTTGTTAAATGCCGCTGTCAGCGTTTGACAGTGACATTTAACGGGTTAATAGCTGCGGGTGGATTTCCATTCCACCCGCGGCTATTGCGTGTTCAAAACAGCTGATATGTTCCGGGAAAGACGTGGGCTCAACGCCGGAGCCCACATCAAAGTGCGGTTGTCCGACATTGGCGCAAATGTACGCCCGATGTCGGAAAGGGGTTAATCAGCCAATGTGTTTTTAGGAGCATGGCTCCCTTTGTGAGTATTAATTCCTAGAAGGATTTTCTTATTTGCTTAATGACTCTATAAGCTTTGAATGGGTCCTGGAATTTCTTAAATTTTACGATAAAAGACCAAATGGTGTGTCCACCAGAACTCACTTTGGTGCCATATTGGATGTACTTTTGAACCACTCTCCATAATCTTTGAAAATTCTTGGAGAACAGGAGAAGTCCCAGAAGACTGGAGAAGAGCAAATGTTGTTCCTATCTTCAAAAAGGGGAAGAAGGTGGACCCAGGGAACTATAGGCCAGTGAGTCTGACTTCTATACCAGGAAAGATCTTTGAACAAATTATTAAACAACATGTATGTAAGTACCTGGATAAAAATGAAGTGATTAAACAGAGTCAGCATGGGCTTGCAACTAATAAGTCATGTCAGACTAACTTAATTTCCTTCTATGACAGAATCACTAACTGGGTGGATCAAGGAAATGCTGTAGATATAGTATATCTTGACTTCAACAAAGTATTTGACAAAGTATCTCACACAATCCTTATTGAAAAAATGACTAAGTATAGACTGGACAAGGCAACTGTTAGGTGGATTCATAACTGGCTTAGTGATCGGTTCCAAAGAGTCGTCGTAAATGGCTGCACATCCAGTTGGAAGAATGTCTCAAGTGGGGTACCACAGGGCTCTGTCCTGGGCCCTGTATTGTTCAACATCATTATCAATGATTTAGATGAAGGAATTGAGGGTAAGCTGATTACATTTGCTGATGACAGAAAGCTAGGAGGGATAGCTAATACTAGAGAAGAGAGAGAGAGGATTCAGAAAGATATAAATAAACTGGAGCAGTGGGCAGCAACTAACAGAATGGTTTTTAACAGGGAAAAATGCAAAGTACTACATCTGGGCAATAAAAATGAAAAAAGCATATACAAAATGGGAGGAATAGGGCTAAGTAACAGCACATGTGAAAAAGACTTGGGTATACTAATAGATCACAGGCTGAACATGAGTCAGCAGCGTGATGCAGCAGCAAATAGGCAAATACAATTCTAGGATGTATTAACAGAAGCATACAGTCTAGATCACGTGAAGTCATTATTGCCCTCTACTCCTCTTTGGTCAGACCTCATCTGGAATACTGTGTCCTTTATTGGGCACCACATTTTAAAAAAGACATCAACAAACTGGAGCAAGTTCAGAGAAGAGCGACCAGAATGGTGACTGGTCTGCAAACCATGTCCTACGAGGAACGGTTGCAGGATTTGGGAATGTTTAGCTTGCAAAAGAGAAGACTGAGAGGAGACTTAATAGCTGTCTACAAATATCTCAAGGGCTGTCACATTGTAGAAGGATCATCTTTATTCTCATTTGCACAAGGAAAGACTAGAAGCAATGGGATGAAACTGAATGGGAGGAGACACAGTTTAGATATTAGAAAAAACTTTTTGACAATTAGGGTGATCAGTGAGTGGAACAGACTGCCACAAGAGGTGGTGAGTTCTCCTTCAATGGAAGTCTTCAAATAGAGGCTAGACCGATATCTGTCTGGGATGATTTAGTGAATCCTGTATTGAGCAGGGGGTTGGACCAGATGGCCCAGGAGGTCCCTTCCAACTTTACCATTCTATGATTCTATGAACCCTGAAAAACTAGTGCAATAAAATTTGAGGTGTGTTCCTCAGAACGTACAAAAAATAATCATAAAAAGATAGTGAAAAAAAAATGCAAATTGTAAATTTTCAAACTTGTGTTGCATCAACTGCATAAAAAATAGGGCTATTAAACCAGTCACTACCTCCCTAGATAAATACATTAGAGATAGTAATTTACAAAAAAGACATGTATGGGGGATTTCTGTTGCTCTTTAACCACACAGCCTCTGCAAATATGACAATCTATTTCAAATAAAGCCAAATTAGTGTTCCAAAATTCACATTGTGCCCCTTCCTGACCCAGCCCTGACGTTTGTCCAAACAGAACTTTTTGACTGCATATCGTGTATCGCTGTGCTCAAGAGAAAGTGGGTAACAAATTATGGGGTCCACGTTTTGGTGTAATCTCTGGCAAAAGTGAGAAATTCGGGGCTAAAACAAGATTTTTGAGAAATAAAATGAACTTTTTCAATATGACAACCTAATGTTATCAGATTCTGTCATACCTGTGGGTTCAAAATGCTCAATATACCCCTGGATAAAATTCTAGAGGGGTTCAAGAGATATTTGTGTGTAAGGCCTCTTTCACACATCAGTTTTTTTACTTCAGGCACGATCCGGCGTGTTGTTAAAAAAATGGATCCGGTACCGGATGCGTTTTTTTAGCATTGACTTTCATTAGCACCGGATCGCGCCTGATGTCGTTGTGTTGCATCCGTTTTTGTCCGGATCCGGCGGAAATGTACATTCCGGCGGCCGGACAAAACAGTAACTGCAACGTTTTTTTTTTTCCGGAGCCGCCTGATAGAGTGCCTGAAGCGGCGCATTAGGCGGCCGGAAATAATAGAAGTGTATGGAACCGGACCAGTCTTTTGTGCAAAAGACTGATCCGGATTCTGGAAACCAAGGTCTCTCTCTCTCTCCTCGGTCCGGACATGCGTACCTGCATTTTCCCACTGCAAAACTTCTTTTTCCGGGTTCAAAAGTTCAGGTCGGATCCCGCAAAAAAAATTATCCGTTGCATCAGTTTTTTCATTTCAGCGCCGGATCCGTCCCTTTAGGTATTCAACGGATTATGCCTGACACAAAAAAAATGATGTGTGAAAGTAGCTTAAGGCCTTTTTACACATCAGTTTTTTACAATCAGTCAAAATCCGTTCCAAAGTTGGAAAAAAACGGATCCTGTGCAGATTGTAAAAACTGATGCGACTGATCAGTTTATTTGCTGGATCCGACTGCCCTACCTGGTTGGTAATAATAATTGGAGCATGCTCAGTTTAAAAAAACGGAATCTGTCGCTGGATTCCGTCATTTGTCGGACAGCGACGGATCCTGCATCCATAGGCTTCCATTATAGCCAACGACGGACAGCGCTGGATCCGTCGCTGTCCGACTTTTCGACGGAGACAAAAAATGTTACTTTGTCCGTTGTCTCCAGACGACGGATAAACAAGTTCTGATGGATCCAGCGCACGACGGACGAATCGTGAGGCCATCCGTCACAATCCGTCGCTAATACAGGTCTATGGCCGGGATCACACATGCGAGGAAATCGTCCGACACTCGCATGTGAAATCCCAGCTCTGGCGCCGGCACTCAAGAGTGGAGCGAGCGGCTGCATATAAATACATGCAGCCGCGCACTCCACTCCCGAGTGCCAGCGCCAGAGCTGGGATTTCACATGCGAATGTCGGACGATTTCCTCGCATGTGTGATCCTGGCCTATGAGAAAAAAACTGATCCAGCAAAATCATTTGCTGGATCCGTTTTTTTCATAAAACGACGGATTCTGACTGAAGCAAAAAAAATTATGTGTGAAAGAGGCCTTACTCATCACTAATGTGACTGGTCTTGTTTGATATGCCATGGACACTGGATCTAATTGATATTCATGAAGGTGTGATCTGTACATAGCCGACAGCCGAAAAGAGACACAAGTATTGGTATAAATTAGGAGCATGCACACCACTCAGCATTAAAATCTTCCTTCAACAGCAAGTAACTTCAAAGCCTATTCCATTATTACATAAAGTAAGAAAAGAGAAGCAGTTCTGTGCCAGCAAAGTCAGTGCATTAGCCCATTAAGTCTTTATGGCTTCACCTTTCAGTGATGTAAGGATTCTATGTCCCCTTCCACCATAATCGGCTTAGAACTGAACATAGAACTTTCTAATGGCTTCCATATGAAAAATTGGTGACACAGTGCTCAGCAATTTCCATGAGTCCAAAAGGGATTGAATGAAGTGACAGCGCACATGCGCCACCACCATTCGATTCACAACAGAGACACAAGTCCTCCTTTGTGGAGATCCATGAGAGATTACAACAGTTGGCCCCTCACAGATCTTGACCGGTAATAACTTGTTATAACCTAAATATTCCTCTGTCTCCTGCGCTGTATGTTAATATGCTAATCCTTATGTCTTTGCCTCTGCCTGCAATAGGGCAGAGCATAGTGCGCAGGCGCGTACTGACGATTTCTCTGCACAGGCGCAAATTTTCGCAAGGCTATGCTGATCACCCAGAAGGTGTGATCCACGTCAATTACAGCAGGAGGATGGCTATCAACAGCAGGGAGGAGGGATGGACAAGCCAGGAGGAGGAATGGAGTCCGCAGAAAGCACGCCCATCGGATCGCACCTACTGGATTAACATACAGTGTGGGAAAACTTCAAAAGGTTTTTTGGGGGCTCTATAGGGGGAGTCAGGGGGTTATTTAACCATTGATGGACTGCATTACAGGAGCTGATTAAGGTTATAGTTTTAGCTGACACAGGACAAAACTTGTTACAGGTTCCCTTTAAGTAGTTAAACAGCAGCGATCGGAGCTAGTTCTGATCGCTGCTGTTAGAGGCAGGTTCAACCATAATATATAGATTGAGCTTAGCTACTGAGCCTCTCCTTCCATGTGTACCTGACGTCCACTGTATATGTAAGGGAAAAGCATTAACAAACTTCTGATTTAAAGGGGTTGTCCACTACTCGGGCAACCCCTTCTCAATCCATATGTTTGTCACAGTAAAATAATAGCGCTTGTGAAAGCCACTGCTGTCCCACTGTCTCCGGATGTATGTGATACGTGCAAACATTTCCGTTGTACTAGAACCTGTATAGTCAAAGAAATGGCAAAATTGCAAAAAAAAACACGAAAGCCAATCATACTGTCACCTTTAAGTGGCAGAACTAAGAGGATTGCCAGATATTAGGCATTGTACCTTAATAGTGCCATAGCTACAAAATAATCCCCAGAAAAAAATGGTGCCAAATAAATATAAAAATATCAGAAACAAAAATATCAGATTTTTTTGTGATTATATATAAAATAGAATTGTTTGAAAGGAACAGATGAAATGGATCATGTGGTCAGGAACAGGCGTCATCATGTACAATACAAGATGGTACACAAAAAGATAAGAAGGAAAGGACATGATTACAAGCTGATCAGAGCAAGTTTAGACAAATGGAAAGGATATAAATAATGCCGAGCACACTATCATTAAAGGACAGTAAAATGCCAATCAATATAATAAATGGAGTGTACTGTATGTGTTAGCAATATAAGCCCAAAAAAATGTATAATAGAAAAAATAATGATACTAGAACTATATAGACACACTCGTTTCAGTACTCAATTACAGGCTTCCTTAAAATCAGTACAGCACATGCGCTACTCTTTCCTTGCCCCGGAAGTCGCCACTTGCGCCGGGCCGGATTTTGAATTGCGCAATTGCGGGAAGCGAACGCCGTCTGTGGGATTCGCAACTGATGACGAGGAGCGGGGGGGAGGAGGACATGAAAACCGCCGCCCTCCTGACCTGACTGCCGTGATTGACACCAAAAATAACCAGCTTTACATAGGTATTTTGATATGAAAACGGGGGTATCAGGATATATGATACCTACCGTTAGCTTTGTTATGGGACGCACTATTCAGCCATATCTTTATCTGATATGGCAATTTTGGGGTGACAGATTCCCTTTAAGAAATGTTCATTTACCACTATTGGATTTTCTTCTTGCAGATCTGCTAGAACAGACGTCTGCATGTATTGATCTTCACTGATGGTGCACAGTCGCTGATGCTTTGCTCTCGGTTCACATTTTTACTGTGTTGTTCCCTGAAGCAGTTTAGCTGTAAAACAATTTGAATTAGAACCATCTTTTTTACTATTATAGATACATCGCCCAGTAGATTATTCTGATTTTATTTATCTGTGACAATAGCCAGAGGGGGCAATGCTTCTGTTATGATAGCAGAAAGACTAGCGTTGAGGAATACTATTTCACATCAGCTGAGCGGTGCAGTTTAGTACTGGGATGTCTTGAAAAATGTATAGTTTTTGCGAAAACTACACCTTATTATTTGCAGTGCTAGCAAATCTTCAAAATTCACGAGTTGCAGGGTAAAGTCCCCCATACACATTAGACTGATGTCTCCCACACCTGCCTATTAGTGATGAGCGAACTTGCCCTGATAAGGTGTTATCCGAACATGCTCAGGTGCTGAGTGTCTTCGGAGTGCTCAAATAGTTTGTTCTAGTCCCCGCAGCTGCATGTTTCAACAGCCGCAACACATGCAGAGATTACCTGTTTGTTAGGCAATCCCTGCATGTGTTGCGACTGTCAAGACATGCAGCCATTGAGACTCGAACATACTACTCAAGCTCGCCGAAGACACTTGGCACCAGAACATGCTCGGATAACACCTTATCTGAGCACGTTCGCTCATCACTACTACTTATATCGATGAGTTCGGCAGACTGTCTAATGTGTATGGGGGCACCGGCAGACTGATTGTTGGGGGAGAGGCTGATCAGGCATGTTCGATTTCCATTTTCCAATCACTTTATTCTCCCGCAGTTAAGCTGCAAGCCAAGATGTCTGACCGCAGCTTTCTCATAGAGGACATATAAGTGCTCCTATATGTGGGACAGACATCCGAAATGGCTGACAGCCATCCAATGTGTATGTGGGCTGTAACACTGCTCAACCCCATCCATCAGTCTGTGATTGACATTTCTCTCCCTATTCTCTACCTACACACGCTAGTAGGGAAAAATTGTTAATCAGCAGAGAGAGGACGAAGAGATGAAACTGAGCCATGCAACTAACAAACAATGCATTTCACAAAAAGAAGACCACAGGCACAAATAACAGGCTGAAATCATCATGTCTGTCACTAAGTTACCTCTCTGAAGGTAGAATAAAGTTGGTGACAGATTCCTTAAAATATTATGGGGTTTGCATATTTTGGCATGATTGCACCACTTAGCAGAGGCATAGATCCTTTTCACTTGAGGGGTCGCCATGCCATATATTTTTTGCCGAGCGAGACAAGATATTGCTTAAGTGGTTCATTGTTTTTACTGCGTTAAAGTGTAACCGGTTCCAACTCCTTTAAAAATCAGTCTTCTTTATTTAATCATGTTAAAATGTACATATGGTAACATGCTGTCTTCCAAAAATTGCCATAACACGGTCAGAGGCAACGCGTTTCGATCAGAACGATCTTTGTCAAAGTTGGCTGATTTTTAAAGGAGCTGGAATCGTATATCTTTCTCATGGTCCCCACGTTTGCCTGTACGGAGTTCCGAGCACCTGCGGGGTCACTGGTGAGCTGGCTTTATCCCCTTTTCTATATTTGTTAAAGTGTAACTACATTTTCAGGAACTCATGGCGTCTGCACAGTATTTTCAGTGATCATTCGTTGTCTACAGACCCGCATCCTTCTCTCACAGATGCGCAGGATTTTAAATAGGAACTGTATTTTTATCAAACGTTACATAAGTAACAGCACAAGCAAATATGCCAAACTTTTTGATGTCTTATCAGAGTTCTTCTTTCTCCCATTATTACCAAATTTTTCCCCTACCCTCTGCCTCCTCAATTCATTATTTACTTTTAAAAAATTATTGAAATCTATTACTTAAAACAAGACACAGTGAGGTATCAGGTAACACAGCATATTGATGTCTAGGGGTAGAGAAACAGAACATGCAGATTCTAGCTGGCTTATCCCAATGTTAGATTCACAGCTACATTGCTTGGTACTAGAGATGAGCAAATCGCTTTGATCTGATCACATAAAAGAAATATATTTCACAAAAGAGTCAGATCCAATTTGTGAGTATCAGACAAAATGGTTAGCTGCTAGTCACCATTTTGCTTGGTTCAAAAGTGTCAGGATGGGGTCTGCCATCTTTTTGGAGTTTCCTGTGCTGAGTAGGCCATGACGTGTGACACACATCCATCATAATTTTGAGGTCTAATTAGCACAGGAGACACCAAGGATGCTGCATACAAGAAGACAACCCAGGGAATATCGCCTTGATGTGTGTTACACATCCTCATAATGTCAAGGCCTAGTCTGCGCAGGAGACGCCAAGGATGCTGCGCAATAGAAGACTCCAAAAATGTCCTAGTTAGTGAAAACTCCACTGGTGACTAAACTGGACTTGGGCTGTGAAAAAGGGGAAGGTGAAGGCAGAGGAAGTACAATTTTATGTTATTGTTTTTATATATGTTTATTTTGCTCTCGGGTCTGCAAAGACCACGGAGAATAATAATGTGCTGAACATTCGTCTCACATCAAACAAATAGAATCGATCTTCCTGACCAAATTCGAGCAATATGCCGGATTTGGTTTTGGAGGATTAACTAATCATCAGTACTTAGAACTGCTGTGTAATATCCTCCATGCATCTGTCTGTGTGGAATTGAATGGTAAAAGAGGAAGAATCCTTCTATTTCTTTCTTTAGACCATGTTCAAATATGGTTGAACTGTTCCCATGACGTTAAAGGGACTCTGTCAGCACAAAATGACTGTTCAACCCAAGTACAGGCTCTCGATGCTTCACGGCGGGGCCAATCACTTACAGTTAGGTCCATAAATATTTGGACAGAGACAACATTTATCTAATTTTGGTTCTAGACATTACCACAATGAATTTGAAACAAAACAAATCAGATGCAGTTGAAGTTCAGACTTTCAGCTTTCATTTGAGGGTATCCACATTAAAATTGGATGAAGGGTTTAGGAGTTTCAGCTCCTTAACATGTGCCACCCTGTTTTTAAAGGGACCAAAAGTAATTGGACAAATGACTCCAAGGCTATTTCATGGACAGGTGTGGGCAATCCCTTTGTTATGTCATTCTCAATTAAGCAGATGAAAGGGCCGGAGTTGATTTGAGGTGTGGTGTTTGCATTTGGAAGGTTTTGCTGTGAAGGAAACATGTGGTCACAGGAGCTCTCCATGCAGGTGAAACAAGCCATCCTTAAGCTGCAAGAACAGAAAAAAACCCATCCAAGAAATTGCTACAACATTAGAAGTGGCAAAATCTACAATTTGGTACATCCTGAGAAAGAAAGAAAGCACTGGTGAACTCATCAATCCAAAAAGACCTGGGAGCCCACGGAAGACAACAGTGGTGGATGATCGCCGCATACTTTCTTTGGTGAAGAAGAACCCATTCACAACATCAACTGAAGTCCAGAACACTCTCAGTGAAGTAGGTGTATCTGTCTCTAAGTCAACAGTAAAGAGAAGACTCCATGAAAGTAAATACAAAGGGTTCACATCTAGATGCAAACCATTCATCAATTCCAAAAATAGACAGGCCAGAGTTAAATTTGCTGAAAAACACCTCCAGAAGCCAGCTCAGTTCTGGAAAAGTATTCTATGGACAGATGAGACAAAGATCAACCTGTACCAGAATGATGGGAAGCCAAAAGTTTGGAGAAGAAAGGGAACGGCACATGATCCAAGGCACACCACATCCTCTGTAAAACATGGTGGAGGCAACGTGATGGCATGGCCATGCATGGCTTTCAATGGCACTGGGTCACTTGTGTTTATTGATGACATAACAGCAGACAAGAGTAGCCGGATGAATTCTGAAGTGTACCGGGATATACTTTCAGCCCAGATTCAGCCAAATGCTGCAAACTTGATTGGACGGCGCTTCATAGTACAGATGGATAATGACCCCAAGCATACAGCCAAAGCTACACAGGAGTTCATGAGTGCAAAAAAGTGGAACATTCTTCAATGGCCAAGTCAATCACCAGATCTTAACCCAATTGAGCATGCATTTCACTTGCTCAAATCCAGACTTAAGAGGGAAAGACCCACAAACAAGCAAGACCTGAAGGCTGCGGCTGTAAAGGCCTGGCAAAGCATTAAGAAGGAGGAAACCCAGCGATTTGGTGATGTCCATGGGTTCCAGACTTAAGGCAGTGATTGCCTCCAAAGGATTCGCCACAAAATTTTGAAAATAAAAATATTTTGTTTGGGTTATGTTTATTTGTCCAATTACTTTTGACCTCCTAAAATGTGGAGTGTTTGTAAAGAAATGTGTACAATTCCTACATTTTCTAACACATATTTTTGTTCAACCCTTCAAATTAAACGTTACAATCTGCACTTGAATTCTGTTGTAGAGGTTTCATTTCAAATCCAATGTGGTGGTATGCAGAGCCCAACTCGCGAAAATTGTGTCACTGTCCAAATATTTCTGGCCCTGACTGTATATACACCTTCCCATCTGCTTGTTTTCGCTCAGTATCCACCCCCTTATCTTTGATTAACAACTCAGACTTCATTGCCCAGAGAAGGGTGGAGATGGATGAAAACCAAGTAGGTGGGAAGGTGTATATATAAATGATTGGCCCCGCCATGAAGCACCGAGCATCTGTACTTGGGTTGAACAGTCATTCTGTATCATTCAGATGGACACTTTGCTACCTTCCCACCATGATATTCGTTCCAAGGTTACTACTAATTTGCAGTTATAACCTTTAAGTCTCAATACTCCTTCATGGTAATTGGTTACCGTGCAAATGTGCATCTAAAAGTTCAGGTCAACACATTCAAATGGGCTTCCGGCATATCCTTCAATTACTCTTCAACTTCAGATCAAATAAATCTTTAGTCAGGGAGCCATTCCTCGCCTCTCTAGAATAAAGCTTTCCCTCTAGAGAGAAAACCTCCCCGTGCTCACTGTACAATGCATAAAGCACATACCACACTTTTTATAATAAGATATATTAAAGTCATTTTCCAGGATTGCTTTTAGTATTTCTTTGGCTTGCCTACTGTAAAAATAAAGATACAAGTCCAAAGATACCGTTCCACCACTGCACCTCTTCTTTATTGACAGGCTGCAGCGGTAACGCCACAACTACAGTGTACCTGATCACCAATGTTTGATCTCAGCGATGTTGTTCTGACTACATAGGCATCACCGCTAAGTCCAGGGATTGGCTGCAGAAGTCATGTGCACTGTAGTCATGATGTCACTTCTGCTACCTGTCAACAAAAACCAGGGGCACATCGCAAAACGCAAAGCCAGACCTATGGCGGATGATTATTACTTATTTTATTATCTTTACAATGGGCAAGCCAGAGGATAGCAAAAAAATAAATCTTGCAAAAACCCTTTAAACTTTAGACACCTGATATATCTTATAACTAAGTGCACTGATGGACACAGACAGAAGAGGGCAAGGACCGTGTATGGTCCCTTTGCAGTCCAATGTCTGATCATAGTGCACAATTACACCTACTGTGGAGATGGTAGTGGCCCCCTTACCTCTTGCGCCCCTGTGTGGGTTCACAGGTTGCACCAATGATGTCCGCCCCTGCCTAAGCGGGAACAAATCCATATCCAATCACATTATGCTACTGTCCATAATACGCATTTAGGACTGTGAAAAAAAAATGGAATATTGGAAAACTTAAAAACTGTAACTGTGGGAGGAAAATGGCAACATCCCCAAATTCACATCAAAATAATAAATCTGTAAGATTCAAGAGCTGATAGAATGTATGTAGTAAGAATATATCTATAATAACATGAAAGAAAAATAATAATACAGCAGAGTATGTAACACTCTACACATATCTCTTTACATATTCTTTGTCATGGAAAATAAACTTTGCCATAGAACAAAAAGCTTCTTTTCTATAAGTTCTATTTTCCCCTTCGTAAAAAAAAAAGCCTCCCAATATTTATGTCTGTTTGCTGGAAGGACGTTCAGGTATCTTTGATAAAAAAAAAATCCTCAGCATTTATGATTCACTTTCTCTAATTTTAATTGATTTTCTGTAGGAAACATACCATAAATTTGAAATATAACCTCACTTCTTCTATGACCTTGTCTCAGAGTTTCTAGTTTTCTATATAACTTGACTTTTGGCACCGAGTCGTAGCAGCTACAATGCCATATGCCATATATTGGAGAAAATGGATTTCTGTAATGCTTTCAAAACTTTTTTTTTTTTAATGACCTTGTCAAAGAAGATGTATGTTTAAAATTACAGGCACCTACACTGCCCACAAAATGTCATCATTAAACACCCGGGAGCCGCGCTAGTTTTTTTATGGCTTAGATTAGTTGTGTTGCATTCTCCACTTTAAGCTGATTCAGAAATTATTTGCCAGTACCCGGCTGCAAATCATGCCGGATTCTGAGATGATTATACCAAAGAGTAGACTTTGTGATCTCAATGCTGAAGAAAATCATCAACATAGGCCTCATTCAGACGTCCGTTTTTTACGTACATGCTTTATCGGTGTTCAAAATATATACCTGTTATAGTCTCTGGGCTGTGTATAGCTCAGTTTTTTGGGGGGGACACTGTATCCTCAAAAACATCTTAGAGACAGGTCCACTTTTGATCAAAATCACCCAGGTAAGTCTAGAGTTTGGTGAAAATCAAGTAAAGCACGTAAATGCAGACTGTATGGAATCAGTTTTTAACACTGTGTTATAGATTGTGCTATGGATTAGATAAATAATAATTCTTATATCACTGGACGGCAGGCAGCATCTTTTCTGTGAGCACATAATTAAATTAACGATCCCACAGTGGCAGAAAGAACAAACTTACTCTGTGTATTTTTCTTGATGACACAGTGGTGCTAAAATATGTGGGAGAAGGCAATAGCCCCTAGGTAGACAGTACGTCTCTAGCATACCAGGGACATCACCTAGCATTGGAAATATGCCCCTACTATATCGAAAATAATCTATCAACACCATTCACAGATATGTATGGGATCTGGGGACATACTTGAATCTGTCGATTGAAGCACCAGGAATTTTGGCCTTGGTAAACCACTGAAATGTAATATCAACGGGAATTATGGATACACCATAGTCATATTTGGTATGTCTAAGATGGTGAAGGTATGCTCGGAAATGAGACTGTCATATTATTTCACTAAGAGGTTTTTGTGGTAAAATATGGCAGATGGTAGATCCGTCCTAATTTCCTTTACTTACTAAAATGTTGGTGCATTTCTGTGCACAGTGTTTCACATTAGACCATATCGGTTGTCTACTAAAAATGTGTCCTCATACAAAGTTTTTCATGCAAACTGAGCCAAAAATTCTGGTGCATTAAATATTTTGAACTTTCACCATTATTAGTACAGATACATACTGTATATAGACATTTAAATGCTGATGATCTGTAAAGACATAGAATAAAGTTATCTACAGTCTGTCCACCTGACTAAGCAAACAGAACTTTATAGCCAAACGTACTTTTTTTTATCTTTATGACTGTACATAAAATTTAATATTCTTTAGAGACACCCACTAAAACTTTACAGTGCATTTTCCATCTTCGCTGAGATTATGGTCATTCTACTCTAATCTACTATTTAAAATATTATTTACATGATTATTAACACAATGGCAATATGTTTTACAAATCTCAGTATCTGCCTGACTATTGTTAATACATAATACAAGGAGAACATAAAGTTTCTTACTTGTGCCTTTTTTGTCTTTTTTCATTTCCTTTTGCCCGTTTGTATCCAGCTTCAAACCACAGAATACACGATCCAATTCTTAAAATTACATTTCCAAGCAGCACACCGCTTCTCCTCTGTGCTGCAGGCCCCTTCCTCATCTCAGTTTTGCCAGAAAACATGTTGATGATCACTAAGACTTTGGGGAGAATTCTCTGTGGACTGACGAGATAAAATTTGAGCTTTTTGGAAGGTGTATGTCATAATACATCTGGTACAGAAGTAACACAGCATTTCAGATAAGAAACAGCATACCAGCAGTAAAATATGGTGGTGCTAGTGTGATGGTCTGTGGTTGTTTTCCTGCTTCAGGACCTGGAAGACTTGCTGTGGTAAATGGAACCATGAATTCTGCTATCTACCAAAAAATCCTGAAGGAGAATGTATGGCCACTTGTTGGTGACCTCAAGCTGAAGCGCACTTGGCTTATGCAGCAGGACAATGATCCAAAACACACCAGCGAGTCCACCTCTTAATGACTTAAGAAAAACAAATTAAGACTTTGGAGTAGCCTAATCAAAGTCCGGACCTTAATCCTATTGAGATGCTGTGGCATGACATTAACAAGGTAATTAATGCTTGGAAACTCTCCAATGTGGCTGAGTTCCAATCTGCAAAGATGAGTGGGCCAAAATTCCTCCAGAGCATTGTAAAAGACTCTTTGCCAGTTATTGCAAACACTTGATTGCAGTTGTTGCTACTAAGGGTGGTCCAAACAGTTATTAGGTTTAGAGGGCAATCACTTTTTCACACAGGGCCCTGCAGGTTTTGATTTTTTTTCACTTAATAAGAAAGACCTTCATTTAAAAACTGTATTTTATGTTCACTTGTGTTGTTTTTGTCTAATATTTAAATTTGTTTGTTGATCTGAAACATTTAGGTTTGACAAACGTGCAAAAGAATAGGAAATTAGTAAGGGGAAACACTTTTTCACACAACTGTAGATAGATAGATAAGTTTTAAATCATTCCATGATTCTTGCTTTAGCAGCAGCAGACTGGCGCTGGTTGCTAGTGTCACTTACGATATCTAGTCTATGCTATTATCACTAAATTTTTTGTTTTTCTCCCCATTCTTTGTGTTGTAGTATATAAATCATATTTCTATTCATATTTATCATAAATCCATTTGCTTTCATACCAGTTAAATTTTAAACCTTGATTCACAGTATAAGTAAGAGAAAAGTCCAAAATAAGTCAGCTCACCCATTGAGGAACCCAAAGCCAGGGAAACCAGCAGTGCAGCAGGAATACAAACCAAACACAGAAAAAGTCCAGCCTCAAGAATCCTCTAAAAACATTGCTTTATTGTATATGTATATATTAAAAATTAATAGTGACAACATGAATGTCAACCCCTACAATGACTAAAGACCACACTGTCTGAAACGCATCTGCGGGATCATTTTCCCACTAGTAGGGGTTACGACATTCATGCTGTCGCTAATTATTTTTACTATATACCATATATACTCGCGTATAAGCCGAGATTTTCAGCCCATTTTTTAAGGCTGAAAGTCCCCCTCTCAGCTTACACGCGAGTCATATACGCCAGTGGGTCGGCGGGGGAAAGGGTGCGGGGGTGTCAGATCATGCTCACCCCCTCATGGCGCATCTCTGCAGCCCCCCTACTTCTCCCACTATCTCAGGCTCCTTCCTTCAGCGGTCACATGGTACCGCTCATTAAAGTCATGAATATGCGCATATTCATGACTTTAATAAGCGGTACCACATGACCGCTGAAGGAATAGCTGCGGGAGAAGCAGGGGGGCTGCAGAGACGCGCCAGAGGGGGTAAGTATATGCGATATTCACCTGTCCCCGCTCCCCGCTGCGCACCACTCTCTCTGCATCCTCTGGCTGCGATCTTCAGGTCAGAGGGCGCGATGACGTAGTTAGTGCGTGCCACGCCCTCTGCCTGAGCACTCACTGACAGAGGACCTGGAGGACGGAGCGGCGCGCAGCGGTGGACCGGGGACAGGTGAATATCTCTGGTGCCAGGGCCCTGAGCCAGCGGTGACACCGGCACCTGTCCCCCATAGCCAGGGGTGAACCTAGCCTCTGTGCTGCCTGAGGCGAACTGCAAAACGGCGCCCCCCCAATTTGAGGGAGAAAGATTTTAGGCCACGCCCAGACCACACCCATTTCACAACTAGTCACCCATGTCCAAGGTCAAATTTTAGGCCACGCCCCAACCACACCCATTTCACAACTAGTCACATCCATGTCCACCCCCGACCACACCCATTTAGCACTGGTGATCACACTGACTGGTACTGAGGGCACAGTGACTGGTACTATGGGTACACTGGTACTGAGTAAAAGAAAGAACAGAGAGAGAAAAAAAGAAAAAAGAGAAAGGAGAGAAAGAAAGAGGGCAAAGCAAGAAAGAACAGAGAGAAAGTAGAGAGAGAAATAAATAAACAAAGAAAGGGAAAAGAAAGAACAGAGAGAGAGAAAAAACAAAGAGGGAAAGAAAGAACAGAGACGGAGAAAGAAAGAGGGGAAAGAAAGAACAGAGGGAGGAGAAAGAAAGACGGGAAAGAAAGAACAGAAGAAAGAAAGAAAGAAGAAAGAAAAGAAAGAGAAAGAGAAAGAAAGAACAGAGAAAGAAAGAGGGGAGAGAAAAAAAAGAACAGAGAGAAAAAAAGAAATAGGGGAAAGAAAGAACAAAGAGAAAAAGAAAGAAAGAACAGAGAGAAAGAAAGATGGGAAAGAAAGAACAGAGAGAGAGAAAGAGAAATAAAGAAAACAAATAGAAAGAACAGAGAGAGAGAGAAAGAACAGAAAGAAAGAAAGAGGGGAAAGAAAGAGAAAGAAAGAAAGAACAGAGAGAAAGAAAGAACAGAGAGAGAAAGAAAGAGAAAGAAAGAACAGAGAGATAGAAAGAAAGGGGAAAGAAAGAACAGAGAGAAAGAAAAAGAACAGAGAGAGAAAGAAAGATGGGAAAGAAAAAAAGAACAGAGAGAAAGAAAGAGGGGAAAGAAAGAAAGAAAGAAAGAAAGAAAGAAGAAGAGAGAAAGAAAGAAAGAGGGAAAGAAAGAAGAGAGAAAGAAAGAAAGAAAGAAAGAAAGAAAGAAAGAAAGAGAAAAAGAACAGAGAGAAAGAAAGAAAAAAAACAGAGAGAAAGAAAGATGGGAAAGAAAGAACAGAGAGAGAGAAAGAAAGAACAGAGAGAAAGAAAGAACAGAGAGAGAGAAAGAAAGAAAGAAAGAGGGGAAAGAACAGAGAGAGAGAAAAAGAAAGAGGGAAAGAACAGAGAGATAGAGAAAAAGAAAGAAACAGAGATAGAAAGAAAGAGGGGAAAGAAAGAACAGAGAGAAAGAAGGAAAAAGAACAGAGAGAAAGAAAGATGGGAAAGAAAGAACAGAGAGAAAGAAAGAACAGAGAGAAACAAAGATACTATAGCAGCCCGGCTCCCATTGTAGTGCCCACCTGAGCCTCCCGGTGCAGCACATATCATGATCCGCTCACATGGCTGACATCCCCGATTCCAAGGCGAGGACACAGTGATGGATCTGAAGCATTCCCTGAAGTGCCTCCATGGTTCCGTCACAATCTCCTCTCGGAATTACCTAATTTCCGGTCATCTTCCAGCAATCACTTCTGGTGGAACATCACGTGCGAGTTTTAAAGTGCTCCTCGGGGCTCCGGCATGTACTCCTGTGTCCACGGGAAAAGCTACCGGCCGGGACAGCGGGGCAGACTCTCAAAATCGGTAGTGTCCCGCTGAATTCAGGATGCTTGGGAGGTATGAATGCTCCCCACCATACATCTTGTACACGCACGGCTCTGCACACCTCATACACACACAGTTCCGCTTTGTATGCCTCGTACACACACGGCTCCGCTCCGTCCACCTCGCACACACAAGGCTCCACTCAGTATACACATGTACACATGCGGCTTTGCAGCATACACCTCGTACACACGTGGTTCTGCTCCGTACACCTTGTACACACGCGGCTCCGCTACATACACACAAGGCCCCACTCCATACACACACGGCTCTGCTCCGCTCTGTACACACACGGCTCAAGCACGGAGCCCTGTGTGTACGGAGCTGAGCGGCTCAACTCCGTACACTTCGCACACACAGGGCTCCGTTTCGTACACACACAGCACTGCTATATCTGAGTCGCCCGTAGCCAGGGCCTGTGGGGTACTCGGCACCGAGCCCATTCACTTCAATGGGGGATGTCATGGGTAGCACAGCTCGGTCCGTGGCCCTGGGGGCTCACCTCAATAGAGGGGATATTTACAGGGGAATAAAGTATTTACAGTTTGTTCGTGATGCCACCTGTGGTACCTGGTCAGGGTGACCAGCGCTGCAGGGTAGATCCACTGAGGGGTTGTTACTGGGCAGCAAGATGTTAAGTCTTCCACAGGCAAGTTGGGTCTCTCAGGGTTAATGGCGGCATTGGGGTGCAGGACGGAGAAGGGGCTTTCAGCCGCAGGAGCAATAAGGCAGACACACACACGAAAGTCTCTTTCTGTACCTTTACTGATGGTAGTTGCAGGCACGTCCCGGGAAGCTGGCAGGGTGGAGGATGTACGTCCAGTAATCCCACTGAGTAGGTGTAGGGCCTCCGTACTCCTGTATGTGTGAGTTTCTGACCTGTATGAAACGAAGTCTAACTCTGTCTTCTCGTATACGCCCGGCTGACTTTGTGGTGGAGCCTTCTCTTGGATAGAACTCAGTCTCTAATGGTTGCGCTGACCAGACTCCTGTTCTTCCTGACCCCGGTTACGTATCAGCACTTGTGGGCCCCTGCGACTTGAAGTCCCACAGGGTCTCCGGTATCTCCTACTAGTCGTGTAGATGCTAGCAAGCTCGGACCCGGTGTCCGGTTGTTCAGAGTTTCAACCTCTGTCACTCTCTTTTCCCTTCCACTCGCCTTTCGTCCTACTCCGACCCTTAACATAAGCACACTAGCAGTAGATAGCTGATTCTTCTTTTCTCTTCACCGCTCTCAAAGCGTCGGCACGCTTGCTCACTGAAACTACACTCAGTTGACTCAGTTCTGACCAGGCTGAAGTGGCTATCTTCCTCCACTATTACTGGCCTCCACACAATAAACTAAGCTCAAGCTGTAGTCTTCAGTCTTTCAACCACTGCTGTTCCCTTTCCTTCTTCTCCTTCTAATGCCCTGTCTGAAGCAGCTATCAGGACCTTCCGTCTAACTGATCTGTGCACACTTCAAGAGCTAACTTTCCACGCTCCAAGGGAACAAACAGTCTTTCAACGTTCTGAGTTAGTCTAGACTCAGACTGACCTCTCCCAGCTCTCAGCTAGACTAACTGCTGTGGCTCCACCATCCTTATATATATATATATATATATATATATATATATATATATATATACATACTCTACAAGGGCTCCCTCTGGTGGCTTTTCGGGATTGGTGAAGCTGTGAATAAATATCAGGTGCGTGTGGGTTTACCTTCGGTGCATCCTCCTGGGTAAATGTGGCTCCAAGCGCAGCTGGGCTACACGTATCCACCTCGTACACATGGCTCCGCTCCGTAAACCTAGTACACGTGTGGCTCAGCTCCGTAAACCTCGTACACGAGCGGCTCGGCTCCGTAATCCTCATACAGACACACGGCTCCGCTCCATCCAACTCGTACACACAAGGCTCCGCTCCATACACCTCGTACACACACGGCTCTGCTACGTACACCTCGTACACACACGGCTCTGCTCCGTACACCTCGCACACACACGGCTCTGCTCCATACACCTCGCACACAGTACAGCACTGCTACATCCACCTCGTACACACACGGCTCCGCTCCGTACACCTTGTACTCACACGGCTCCGCTCCGTACACCTCGTACACACACGGCTCCGCTCTGTACACCTCATACACAGTACAGCACTGTTGCATCCACCTTGTACACACAGGGCTCCGCTACTTACAACTCGTACACACACGGCTCTGCTCCGTACACCTCGTACACAGTACAGCACTGCTACATCCACCTCGTACACACACGGCTCCACTCCGTACACCTTGTACATACACGGCTCCGCTCCATACACAGTATAGCACTGCTACATCCACCTTGTACACACACGGCTCCGCTCCGTACACCTCGTACTCACATGGCTCCGCTCCGTACACCTCCGTACATACATGGCTCCGCTCCATACACCTCGTACACAGTACAGCACTGCTACATCCACCTTGTACACACACGGCTCCGCTCCGTACACCTCGTACTCACATGGCTCCGCTCCGTACACCTCGTACATACACGGCTCCGCTCCGTACACCTCGTACACAGTACAGCACTGCTACATCCACCTCGTACACACACGGCTCCGCTCCGTACACCTCGTACTCACACGGCTCCGCTCCGTACACCTCGTACACACACGGCTCCGCTCCGTACACCTCGTACACACACGGCTCCGCTCCGTACACCTCGTACACACACGGCTCCTCTCAGTACACCTCGTACACACATGACTCTGCTACATCCAACTTGTACACACTACAGCTCTGCTACATCCACACTGTAAATCCGTCCCGACCCCACATACAAACTTACCCACAGTCATACGGCACCATGACAACCATCACAGCAGTCCTGCACACAACGAGGACACTGATCATGTGACCCCTGACTCCTCCCCTCCTGTGACCTCATCACAGGTCCTGTGGGCACAGAAGAGCAGGGTCATTGACAGCTGTGACAGGCTGAGCTGTAAAGGCAAGGAATGGGTGCATGGGGGGCGTGGCGGCTCATCTCACTGCGGGACATATAGTGTCCAGAGCGGGACAGCTGGAGGGGGGTCAGATGTGACTGTGTGAGGGATTAAGGAGAGCCGGCCGGCACCACATCACATGTTCTGAGTTGTGCCGCCCCCTGGCTGCTGCCGCCTGAGACAACAGGCTCAACTTGCCTCATTATAGCTGCGGCCCTGCCCATAGCACGCCAGTGTCTCCGCCTGCTCAGGACACTGGCACCTGGTCCTCAGCGACAAGAGGTGAGTATGTCATTTTTCTTTTTTCATTTGCAGCAGCAGCATATGGGGCCTATATTATGGAGCATCTTATGGGGGCATAATCTATGGGGCATCATATGGGGGCATAATCTATGGAGCATCATATGGGACATAAAATATATGGAGCATTTTATGGGGGCATAATCTATGGAGTATTTTATGGGGCATAATCTATGGAGAATTATATGGGGTATTATTCTATGGAGCATCTTATGGGGCCATTATTAACCTTTATTGAGCATTATATGGGAAGTATTTTGTATGGAGCATTTTATGGGGCCATCATGAACTGTATGGAGCATTATATGGGGCTCCTGATTCAATATGGATATTCAAAAACCTTTAACCTACTGATGTCTCAATTAATTTTACTTTTATTGGTATCTATTTTTATTTTTGAAAATTTACCAGTAGCTGCTGCATTTTCCACCTTAGGCTTATACGTGACTCAATAAGTTTTCCCAGTTTTTTGTAGCAAAATTAAGGGGGTCGGCTTATACACTGGTCGGCTTATACATGAATATATACGGTATATATTATAAAGCTATGTTTTTAGAGGATCCTTGAAGCTGGACTTTTTCTGTATTTGATTCACGTTATGGCTCATACATATGGAAATATTCTGGCTCCATATAAGCTCTTAGTTGTACATAGCTGTAATGCAGCAGCCATAAAATATACAAGTGCTTCTCACTACATTAGAATATCATCAAAAAGTTAATTTATTTCAGTTCTTCAATACAAAAAGTGTAGCTCATATATTATAGAGTCATTACAGAGTGATCTATTTCACATGTTTATTTCTGTTAATGTTGATGATTATGGCTTATAGCCAATGATAACCCAAAAGTCATTATCTCAGTAAATTAGAATACTTTATAACACCAGCTTGAAAACTGATTTTAAAATCTGAAATGTTGACCTACTGAAATGTATGTTCCGTAAATGCACTCAATACTTGGTCGGGGCTCCTTTGGCATCAATTACTGCATCAATGCGGCGTGGCATGGAGGCGATCAGCCTGTGGCACTGCTGAGGGGTTATGGAAGCCCAGGTTGCTTTGATAGCAGCCTTCAGCTTGTCTCTATTGTTGGGTCTGGTGTCTCTCATCTTCCTCTTGACAATACCCCATAGATTCTCTATGAGGTTAAGGTCAGGCGAGTTTGCTGGCCAATTAAGCACAGTGATACTGTTGTTTGTAAACCATGTATTGGTACTTTTGGCAGTGTGGACAGGTGCCAAGTCCTGCTGCAGAATTAAATTTCCATCTCCACAAAGCTTGTCGGCAGAGGGAAGCATGAAGTGCTCTAAAATTTCCTGGTAGACGGCTGCGCTGACTTTGGTCTTGATAAAACACAGTGGACCTACATCAGCAGATGACTTGGCTCCGTAAACCATCACTGATTGTGGAATCTTCACACTAGACCTCAAGCAGCTTGGATTGTGGCCTCTCCACTCTTCCTCCAGATTCTGGGACCTTGATTTCAAAATTAAATTCAAAATTTACTTTCATATGAAAACAACAACTTGGACCACTGAGCAACAGTCCAGTTCTTTTTCTCCTTGGCCAAGGTAAGTCGCTTCTGGCATTGTCAATTGGTCATGAGTGACTTGACACAAGGAATGCGACAATTGTAGCCCATGACATTAATACGTCTGTGTGTGGTGGCTCTTGAAGTAATGACTCCAGCAGCGTCCACTCCTTGTGAATCTCCCCAAATTTTTGAATGGCCTTCTCTTAACAATTCTTTCAAGGCTGCGGTTAATAATAATAATAATAATTTTAGCAAAGGGTCTGAATACTTATAACCATGTGATTATTTCAGTTTTTTTTCTTAATATATAATATATAGTCTTTCTTAATATTTCTGTTTTTTTCAGTCAAGATGGGGTGCAGAGTGTACAGTAATGAAAAAAAATGAACTTTTTTGAATTTGTCAAATGGCTGCAATGAAACAAAGAGTGAAAAATTTAAAGGGATCTGAATACTTTCTGTACCCACTGTATATATAAAGCCAGAAAAGACAGGGACATAAAGCCTAATTACATTAAGGATGTGTGATTTCCTAGCAAAAAAATCAATAATGATCAACGAAAAGATATATAATGGTTAGTGAGAAAGACTAAATAGACACCATAATACAAGGCCCAGTGGTACTGTTATTTGTAAACCAAGTATTGGTACTTTTGGCAGTGTGGACAGGTGTCAAGTTCTGCTGCAGAATTAAATTTCCATCTCCAAAAAGCTTGTCGGCAGAGGGAAGCATGAAGTGCTCTAAAATTTCCTGGTAGATGGCTGCATTTTTATTTCTATAGCGCCAACATATTGCGCAGCACTTTACATTATACAGGGGACTTGTACAGACAATAGACATTACAGCATAACAATTACTTTCATTGTTCGGACCAGCCATAGTGTACGAATTGGGTGTTCATTTAATGCTGCATGAACCAGTTAACAGCCAAAGTATATAACCGTACAGACACAGAGGGCTATTAAATGCATAAAGCGTGTGAGAACATGATGCAAGGAACCTGATTATGGTAAAAAATTTTTGAATGGGCCACACAGGGATATTTAGGTTAATGCATTGAGGCGGTAGGCCAGTCTGAACAAATGCATTTTTAGGGCACATTTAAAACTGTGGGGATTGGGGATTAATCGTATTAACCTGGGTAATGCATTCCAAAGAATTGGTTCAGCACATGAAAAGTCTTGGAGACGGGAGTGGGAGGTTCTGATTATTGAGGATGTTAACCTCAGATCATTGGCAGCAGGGCCGCCATCAGGGCATGAGAACCCTTACTGCTGTATGGGGCCCGGTCATTAGGGGGGGCCCGCCACCCGAGCACTCAGGTCTGCGCTCGGGCCCGGGGGCCCTCAACATTTTGAGGCTCCCCTGCACCTCAAGGGGCCCCCAGCTAGCGGCACATCACACAGCCGCTATGGGGGCCCCTGTGTGGCAGGGGGGCCCGCCTGCCCCCAGCGCCGACTCCCCCCGCCGCTGCATTGAACTATACCGATACAGTTCAAAGCGATAATGGAGGAGAGAGCGTCAGCTGACGCTGCCTCTCCCATCATTCCCTGCTCTGCCTCTGACACAGCGCGCTCACTGTGTGCCGGGCAGAGCAGGAGACAGGAGCTGGGAGCAGCGCTGGCACCAGGATGAGGTGAGGAGTGTTTTTTTTTTATAAAATCTGTCCTGCTGTGGGGCAATTCCTGGGGGGGAGGGGAGATGAGGGCTGTAAAATGTGGGCCCTGCTGTATACTATGGGGGCCCTGCTATATCCAATGTGGGCCCTGCAATATACAATGGGGGCCCTGCTGTATGCTATGGGGGCCCTGCTGTCTACTATAGGGGCCCTGCTGTAAAATGGGGGGCCTTGCTATATACTTTGTGGGGCCTGCTATATACAATGTGGGCCCTGCTGTAAAATGGGGGCCCTGCTATATACTATGTGGGTCCTGCTGTATACAATGTGGGCCCTGCTATATACTATGGGGGCCCTGCTGTAAAATGTGGGCCTTGCTATACACTATGGGGGCCCTGCTATATACAATGGGGGCCCTGCTATATACTATGTGGGCCCTGCTGTATACTATGTGGGCCCTGCTATATACTATGTGGGCCCTGCTGTATACAATGTGGGCCCTGCTATATACAATGTGGGCCCTGCTATATACTATGTGGGCCCTGCTGTATACTATGGGGGCCCTGCTATATACAATGTGGGCCCTGCTATATACTATGTGGGCCCTGCTATATATATGTGGGCCCTGCTATATACTATGTGGGCACTGCTGTATACTATGGGGGCCCTGCTATATACAATTTGGGCCCTGCTATATACTGTGGGCCCTGCTATATACTATGTGGGCCCTGCTGTATACAATGTGGGCCCTGCTATATACTATATGTGCCCTGCTATATACTATGTGGGCCCTGCTGTATACAATGTGGGCCCTGCTGTAAAATTGGGGGCCCTGCTGTATACTATGGGGGCCCTGCTATATCCAATGTGGGCCCTGCAATATACAATGGGGCCCTGCTGTATACTATGGGGGCCCTGCTGTCTACTATAGGGGCCCTGCTGTAAAATGGGGGCCTTGCTATATACTATGTGGGCCCTGCTATATACAATGTGGGCCCTGCTGTAAAATGTGGGCCCTGCTATACACTATGGGGGCCCTGCTATATACAATGGGGGCCCTGCTATATACTATGTGGGCCCTGCTGTATACTATGTGGGCCCTGCTATATACAATGTGGGCCCTGCTATATACTATGTGGGCCCTGCTATATACTATGTGGGCCCTGCTGTACACTATGTGGGCCCTGCTGTACACTATGTGGGCCCTGCTGTACACTATGTGGGCCCTGCTGTACACTATGTGGGCCACGCTGTACACTATGTGGGCTGTGTTATATACTATGGGGGGATATATTATATTTTATAGGGTGGCTGTTATATAATATATGTGGCTGTGTTATATACTTTGTGGCTGTGTTATATACTATGGGGGCTACGTTATATTCCTTTGGGGAGGCAGGCTGTATGATATTCTATTCGGGGATACATTATATTCTATGGGGGGCTGTATTATATTTATTATATTCTATGAGGGGTGATTGCATCATACTCTATGAGGTGGCTACATTGTATTCTATGAGGGGCTAGATTATATTGTATGGGGGCTTCATTATACTTTATGAGGGGGCTACATTATATTCTATGGGGGCTGCATTATACTATATGAGTAGGGCTACATTGTATTTTATGGAGGGGCTACATTATACTATATAAGGGGGCTCAATTATATTCTATGGGGGTTTAGATTATACTCTGTGGGGTGGTTGCATTATACTCTGTGGGGTGGTTGCATTATACTCTGTGGGGTGGTTGCATTATACTCTGTGGGGTGGTTGCATTATACTCTGGGGTGGTTGCATTATACTCTGGGGTGGTTGCATTATGCTCTGTGGGGTGGCTGCATTATGCTCTGTGGGGTGGCTGCATTATGCTCTATAGGGTGACTGCATTATACTATACGTGGGCTGCATTATACTGTATTGAGGACTATGGGGAATACATTATACCATATGAAGAACTATGGGGTGCATTATACTATGGGAAGTGAATTGTACTACATGGATGACTATGGCGGTGCATTATACTATATGGAGCACTATGAGGAGTGTATTATACTATATGGATGACTGAGTGTATTTTAATATATTGAGGGCTATTAGGAGTGTATTATACTATATGGAGGACTATGGATACATTATATTATATGGAGGACTATGTGGTGTGCACTTTACAATATGGAGGACTGTGGTGCACATTATAATATATGGAGGACTATGGGGTGTATTATACTAAACAAGCAAAATGCTGCATATTCATCGAGTGATTGGTGTTAGGCGAAGTGCACACGTTCAGGAATGTTTGCAGAATTTTCCTGAGCAAAAACTGACTTTTTCCGCGGTAAACTTTCTAGGTCAATAATATAGCGGGAAAAAGGCTAGAATTCCGCAAAATTAATGAACATGTTGGCTCTTTTTCCGAGATGCGTTTTTTTCCGCGGAAAAAACGCACCATGTGCACAAAAATTGCGGACTTCATTCTAAATGATAGGATGCTTAATTCATGCGTTTTTGACACGTTTTTTTCCCGCGAAAAAAACGCAAATAATCCTGAAAGTGTGCACATAGCCTGAATGTGTCATTGGTGAGGGCATGGTGCAGAAGTGAAGTTTTTCCATGAAAGGGCGGAGGGATTTTGGAAGGTTTGCGTGGTGGAGGAGGAGCTAGGGTGGATGCAGAACTGGGGGTGGGCCCCATAAATTTTGCCAGTATGGGGCCCCGAAATTCCTAGTGGCAGCCCTGATTGGCAGAATGGAGGGCACAGGTAGGGTGGTAGGCTGAGACAAGGGAGGACATGTACGGTGGTGCTAAGCCATGGAGTGCTTTGTGGGTGAGGGTAATAAGTTTTGTACTGGATTCTGGAGTGGATGGGTATCCATTGTAATGACTGGCACAAAGTAGAGGCATCGGTATAATGATTGGTGAGTAATATGATCCTGGAGGCAGCATTCAAGACATTGTAGAGGGGAGAGTTTGGTAAGAGGGAGACTTATTAGTAGAGAGTTACAATAGTCCAGACGAGAATGAATAAGAGAAGCAGAGTTTTTGCAGAATCGAAAGTAAGAAAAGGTCAAATTCTAGAAATGTTTTTGAGGTGGAGATAACAAGAACAAGCCAGTTATCGGATGTGGGGGGTGAATGAAAGCTCGGAATCAAGTATGACCCCAAGACAGCGGGCATGTTGCAGGGGAGTAATGGTGGAACCACACATGGAAATGGCAATGTTGGGCATAGGTACATTAGTAGAGGGAGGAAACACAATGAGTTCAGTTTTTGACAGGTTCATTTCAGATAGAGGGAGGACATGATGTTAGAGACAGCAGTAAGACAAACACTGGTGTTTTCTAAAAAGGCAGGCGTGATATCGGGAGAAGACGTGTACAAGTGGGTGTCATTGGCATAGAGATGGTACTGGAAACCAAATCTACTGATTGTTTGTCCAATAGGGGTGGTATACAAAGAGAAGAGGAGGGGGCCTACGACTGATCATTGAGGAACCCCAACAGTAAGGGGAAGATAAGAGGAGGAACCAGCAAAAGATGCAGTGAAGGAACCGTCATGAGATAGGAGGAGAACCAGGAGAGAACGGTGTCCTTGAGGCTGATGGAGTGTAGCATAGCGAGGAGGAGCTGATGATCCACAGTGTCGAATGCTGCAGAGAGATCCAAGAGAATTAGCATGGAGTAGTGACCATTAGATTTAGCAATTAGTAGATCATTAGAGACTTTAGTGAGGGCAGTTTCAGTAGAGTGTAAAGAGCGGAAACCAGATTGAAGAGGATCGAGAAGAGAGTTATCTAAGAGATAG
Source organism: Oophaga sylvatica (assembly GCA_033576555.1). NCBI lineage: Eukaryota > Metazoa > Chordata > Amphibia > Anura > Dendrobatidae > Oophaga > Oophaga sylvatica. The sequence goes on along the minus strand of JARQOD010000002.1, from coordinate 608,714,092 downwards.
CGGATAAGACAGGTGTGGACCAGGCATTCCAGGAGTTTAGAGATGAAGGGAAGATTAGAGACAGGTCTATAGTAAGCTGCACAGTTTTGATCGAGGGATGTTTTTTTAAGTAATGGATGTATGATGGCATACTTAAATGAGGAGGGAAAGATACCGGAAGAGAGAAGTTGAATATTTTTGTTAGGTGAGAGGTGACAGCAGGGAAAGAGACTGGAGGAGATGTGATGGAATGGGGTCACTGGTGCAAGTGGTAGGGTGAGAAGATGCAAGGAACCTGATTACTTCTTCTGTGACTGGTTCAAAATCAGAGAGTGAGCTAGATGCAGTGGGGGGGGAGGACAGTGCGTGGTATGAGGGGATTGGGAGATAATTTCCTGTCCGATATGGTCAATTTTTTCTGTGAAATAATTGGCCAGATCGTCAGGGCGGAGATCTGTGGTTGGGGCCTGCACTTTTGGGTTGAGTAGGGAATGAGAAATGTCAAAGAGACGTTTAGGGTTATTGGATAGTGAGGTGATGAGGGTGTTGAAATAGTTTTGTTTGGAGAAGTGAAGGGCAGTGTTGTATGTTTTAAGCATAAACTTAAAATGGATGAAATCTTCGGGTAGATTAGATTTTCTCCACAGACATTCTGCGCACCTGGAGCACCACTGCAGGAAACGTGTTTGCAGCGTGTGCCACGGTTGTCGCCGTCTGTGTCACATGGTTCTATGTATAGAAGGTGCGATTTCATCCAGGGCACTTTGCAGGGTTTCGTTGTAATGCTTCAGTGTAGAATCAGGACATGAGAGGGAGGAGATAGGGGCCAATGATGACTGCAAGTTCTCCATAAGTTTCTGGGTGTTAATGGCCTGTATGTTTCTATAAGTGTGGAAAGTCGGGGTGACCTGAGCGGGATGGCAGTTCTTGATAGAGAATGAAAGAAAGTTGTGGTCAGAGAGCGGAGAGGGGAGTTTGTGAAATCATCCGCTGAGCAAAGCCGGGAGAAGAACAAGTCGAGGGAGTTTCTGTCTTCATGCGTGGGGAGTTAGTATGCTGCGAGAGACTGAAAGAGGAGGTTAGAGATAAAAGTTGAGAAGCAGATGGGTAGAGGGGAAAAGCAATGGGGATGTTCAAATCACCCATGATGAGGGTGGGGATGTCACAGGGAGAGAAAGTGTGGAAGCCAGGTGGCAAAGTGATCCAGGAACTGATGAGAAGGGCCGGGAGGACGATACACCACCGCCACTCACATGGAGAAGGGGATGTAGAGTCTGACAGCATGGACCTCAAAAGAAGCGAAGACAAGTGAGGGTACTTGAGGGATAACCTGAAAAGTACATTTGGGTGATAGGAGCAGACCAACGCCTCCACCTGCTCTGTTGTCCGATCTTGGGGTATGAGAAAAGTGTAGTCCACCATATGAAAGAGCAGCAGCATCGGTTGTGTCTGACTGCTGGATCCAGGTTTCAGTGAGAGCTAGAAGGTTAAGAGCATTCAAAAGGAAGAAGTCATGGATGAAGGGGAGTTTATTATGCACTGAGCGAGAATTCCAAAGGGCACAATTGAAAGATACAGAAAGCATGCAGGGAATATTAATAATATTAGAGGGGTTTCTGAGTGTAGCAGTTGGGAGGTTTGACTTGCTATAACATGGGGGGGGGGCTGGGGTTTGGAGCGATATCTCCTGCGACTAGGAGAAAGAGGATAGAAAAAGTGAGCAGATGGTTAAGTGATTTGGAGAGCGTCTCCTGTGTTGGATGATGCAAATGAATGGATCTGTGTTATTTAGCAAAGTGTAAAGAGCTTGAGTGCTATACATAGGAGAGAACAGAGGGGCTGATATTGATGGAGTGTAAAGAGTTAATGCGAGGGCGGTGGATGTGAGTGAATGCAGCAGCCAGGATATAAATTATACAAATACATATGGTACATATTTGTTGTAGTCCAAATGTACCGGTAATAGGTTTGTTTAAATGTCTTACCTGTCTCCTGCCCTGTCTAGCTGCCATGTTTAACAGCCAAGTAAGGCCGTACTGTGGGCCTCAGGCCTTTAAAGGGAGGCCAGCATGACAAAGTTGAGGGGACCATAGGTGTGCGGATATATGGTAGAGCTGGTAAGGATAGGGTTAATTTGCCTCAGGGATGTGAAAGGGTTGGGAGGGGATGGAGTAGGAGGGGAAAAGGAGGGGGTAGTATATAAAGGGCAGTCACATGGTTGGAACAACCATTTTAGGTGCCCCACAGTAAGAAGAGCAATCTCTTACCTGCTAGCATGATGGAGGTCGACCTCATGCTGCAACAATTGAGAGACGCTGCCAGCTCCAGGGGCTCGGGGTGGCTGCAGGCATCAATTCAGGGCCTACTTCAGGGGGGAGCCGGACATCCTCAGGCTCAGGACGTCGGGCGACGGCCTCGGAGAACTAGGCCTCCGGAGCGCCTTAGCCCTGAGGTAACCCCCAGGGTTCGGCGCCGTGTTAGGAGCCCCTCCGGGGACCCTCCAGCTCAAAATTTGCGCGGCAGGCCGGGAGCGCGTGAGCCTGGAGCTGGGAGGAATCCGCATGAAAGGCGGTACCCACAGCGGGGGGAGGTGTCGGCCTCCCCTTCTACAGATGCGACAGGCAGAGAGAGGGAGCCGAGATCAGGAGCGGCTGCGGCGCTGGGCTCATCATCAGGCCCAGCTCGGCGTGGGAGAGAGCAAATGCGGGGGCCTGCTAGTCGGGTGCCCTCTGCTCCGGTGAGCTCAGATGGAATCGCCTGCCCGGCGCCGACGCCGAGGCCCAGTTCAGCAAGCGCTGCACCAGCAACATCGCGTGCAGGCCCCTCTACAGCTCGGCGGGGAACAGCAGCTCGTCGGAGAGGTGCAGCAGGACATGCCAGGGAGAGCAGAGCTGCTGGTGTGTGCAGGAGAGTTAGCCCCTCCCACTCACTGGCTGCTGCAGAAGATAGAGGAGATGACGGCCAGCATCATGCTGGGCTCTGCACAGGGAGGGATGCTGGGGGGGAGGCAGGCACCCGGCTTATGACACTGCTCCAGGAGGGTGGGGGGAGCCCATAATAACATGCAACAGCCATCTCGCCCTGGGACTTCAGCAGGACAGTATGCGGCACCTAGCTGCATGGATCACGCAGCGGCCACCTGGGGCCGGCTGTATGGGCCCACAGGATCGTCGGCTCCAACGAATGAAGACGGACAGGACGCCGAACGCATACACCCGGATTCAGGATTGGCGGCTGCTGGGAACACAGCACCCAGGCAGCCAGGTGAGGCACATTCAATGTCACATTCTTTAACGTCACTAGCTTCTAGTGTAATTGGACAGGGGGAAGCGGCTGGGAGGGGAGCTAGTGCCGGTATGGGGGCAGTATTACAGGGTTTAAAGGAGTTAGTTAGATTATGGGAATATGGAAGCGGGCAGGGGGAATCATCGCCTGTATCAGCTTGGGTGGGTAACAGGGGGGATGAGTTGACATCCGGGTTGTTAGATCAGCAGGTTCTTCCGTTGTGGGGCAGGGAAGCAGGACAGAGAGCCCAAGGATTTCTAGCAATACGGGGTCGGAAAATGCGTTAAGGGGTCAAGAGGTAATGGGGGATACAGCTGAGCAAAATAAGGATGAAACTGTGCGGCTGGATGATTCAGCCAGAGGGGAAGTTTATGTCTGTTTTGAAGGGCCTTTAGGGGCACACTTAAAGCAAGAAGTTAGAGAAAGAATTTGGAAAGGGGAATACGTGGAAATTTTTTCGTTGCTTCCGCTGGAGCGCTTTAATTTAGATAGGTTACGAAAGGATGAGACAAAAAAGGATGAGGAAGAGAAGAGGAGGTTTAGATTAATTCCCCGCACATTCGCCAACTGGCTGCAGGAGTTTGCTATATTAGCCAGTGTTATCGGGGAAAAAGCACCAGAGAACTGTTCGCCACTTTTCTGTTACATGGATACAATTGGTGAGGCTTATAGAGTTTATGGTGGGCAGGGTTGGTTAAGATATGATGAACAATTTCGTCAACGGAAGGCAGTTAGGCCTAGTATTCGTTGGGACCATAAAGATATTTCTTTATGGATGAGAGTAACGGCTCCAGCTAGATCAGGGCAGGGGTATCAGCCTTTTCCAGGGGGCACCGGGGGTTCAGGACAGTCAGGACACTCGGTGTCGGTACAAAAGGGACTGTGCTTCTCTTTCAATGAAGGAGCGTGTAAATTTGGAGCAAAGTGTAAATTCAAACACGAATGTTCGTCATGCGGAGGTAATCATGGGTCATCAAGATGTTTTAAATCAGGAAGACAGAAAGGATCAGAGGGTATTGAAAAAAGGGGAGACCCCAATTCGACTGCCAGAGATGGAGCATTTTCTAAATAGTTACCCGGATAAGGAGGCGGCAACGCTAATACGCGAAGGTTTTAAAGAAGGTTTTAAAATTCCCTTTGTAGATGTTGAGATGAAGTTGTCAACCAAAAATTTGAAATCTGCCATTCAGTTTCCACATGTGGTCACAGAAAAATTATTCAAGGAGGTTGCATTGGGCAGAATGGCGGGACCTTTTGACACCGCTCCTATTGACAATTTAAGGGTTTCTCCTTTAGGGGTGGTGCCAAAAAAGGAGCCAAATAAATTCAGGTTGATACATCATCTTTCATTTCCAAAGGGATTATCGGTTAACGACGGGATTGACCCACAACTGTGTTCTGTCATTTACACATCCTTCGATGCAGCGGTAAAGTTAGTCAGGGATTGCGGAAAAGGGGCTCGTTTGGCTAAGACCGATATAGAAGCGGCTTTTCGATTGTTACCAGTTAATCCTGACAGCATGCACTTGTTAGGTTGTTTTTGGGAAGGGTTTTTTTTCGTGGATCGTTGTTTGCCGATGGGATGCTCGCTGTCATGTGCTTATTTCGAAACTTTCAGCACATTTTTAGAATGGACGGTAAAAGAGGTGTCGGGGCTCAGGTCATGTATTCATTACCTAGACGACTTCCTGTTTGTTGGTACGGCGCAGTCTTCTGATTGTTCGATGTTATTGCACACAATGGAGAGTGTGGCTAAAAAATTCGGTGTACCTTTGGCGGCGGAAAAAACCGTAGGCCCAGTGACATCGCTGAGTTTTCTAGGTATAGAAATTGACACAGAGTCAATGGAGTGTAGAATCCCAAACGACAAACTGCTAGACATGAGAGCAGAGGTGAAACGTGTTGGGGCTTTAAAGAAAGCTACGTTACGGGAGGTCCAATCATTGTTGGGAAAATTAAACTTCGCCTGTCGGATCATGCCGATGGGTCGGGCGTTTTGTCGCAGATTGTCTCTGGCAACGGTGGGGATCAGGGCTCCATCGCATTTCATCAGGCTTAGGAGAGAGCTGAAAGATGACTTAAAGGTTTGGGCACTATTCCTTGATTCTTATAATGGAAAATCCATCTGGATTGCGCCAATGGTGCTAGCTGAGACTCTGGGCATTGTATTAAATTCGTCGGATGAACAAGGTTTTAGTTTGTCTTTCCATGATGAGTGGATAGCAGAACAGTGGCCTCGGTGGTGGGTTGAGAAAGGCCTGTCGGTCAATCAAGTATTGCGTGAGTTGTTCCCTATAGTCGTAGCATTAACGTTATGGGGTGAGAGAGTACGGAATAAAAAGATTTGCTTCGGATGTAGGTCGGTGGGGGCATTGAGGGCGATCAATTCGTTATCTTCACCGGATCACGCAGTGGTAAGAGTGTTACAGCACTTGGTTTGGATTGGGCTGACTTTTAACCTGTGGGTTATTGCTGAAGGAGACAGGAGACTGACTACTCTAGTTTTGAAGTTCTTTTTTGTTCACAGTGGTAACGAATTGGAGAGACGGGTCGTCAATCGGATCTCAAGAGGCTGGAATGTCCAGAAGGTTTATGGAATCTTCCCTTGGGGCAGTAAAATTTTTATTATCTAGGTCCTTGGCGTCAGGAACATGGTCTCATTATAGGAGGGCATGGGACAGTTGGGCGGTTTGGAAAGAGAGTTTGGAGGTGGAATTAGAGGACGAGGTTAAATTGTTATTGTTGCTGGGTCACAACTGGGAAGCTGGTTGGTCGGTCCCAAAGATTAATAATTTCTTAGCGGGTTTGGCGTTTGGATTTAAGTGCAGGGGTCAACGGGATTTAACTAAGGAGTTTTTGGTTCGGCAATTGGTCAGAGGGTGGCGGAAAGGTTGGAAGGTGTTGGATGGCAGACGCCCGGTTTCTTATGAGATATTATTAATTTTGGGTGAACGACTGAGTGAGGTTTGTTCTTCTCGAAAGGAGGTGACGTTATTCAAATTGGCCTTTTCCTTAGCATTTTTTGGGATTTTCGTCTTGGAGAGCTGATTAGTCCATCTAAAACTCGGAAAGGTGGGCTACTTAGGGGCGATGTGGAGGTGCTTGGAGACAGGGTAAGGTTATTCCTGCGCTCTTCAAAAACGGATATATGTGGAAAAGGTTGTAAGGTGGTACTTTTCGAGGTGCAAGGTTCACCTTTATGCCCAGTGATGTGTATGAAGAATTTCTTAAAAAGGGGAGGTAAAGGCGATGAGCCATTGTTGGTACATGAGGATGGTTCTTTTCTTTCTCGCTTTCAATTTTTGTCAATATTTAAACGTTGCTTAGAAAAAGGTGGGATAGCGGCAGAGCAGTATAGCGGACATTCATTCCGCATCGGAGCAGCTACAGAGGCAGCAAGGAGAGGTCTTGGGGACGAGACAGTGATGAGGATCGGGCGATGGGAGTCAGCAAGATTTCGGTCATATGTGCGTTTATCGTTGGTGTAAATGGTTTATATGTGTATTGGTGTTATTCTGTGTTTCTATTGTTTCTGTTTTCTGTTTTAGGTACGGGCCAACTGCTTACTTGGATCATGGGCCATTCCTTCGTTTTTTGGGCGGCTTTGAGAGCAGACGTTCGTCCAAACGGGAGGCAGCTGGGAGTGATGAGGTCAATAGCGTTGTTGAGGTGGATCGGAAAAAGGGGCATGGTATGGAAGCAGTTGGTCCCGGAGTTCCATAAATTTGTTCGGCTTGACAGAGCTCCTGATGTTCTGGTAGTACACTTAGGGGTAATGATCTGGCTAAGCGCACTTGCAGGGAATTAATTAGGGACATAAAATTCGACATGCTGAGGCTGTGGTCCATGTTTCCTAAGCTGTTGGTGATTTGGTCAGATATCATTCCCAGGAAGGTCTGGTACGGGGCTAGGTCCGTTCAAGGTGTAAATAGAGCCAGAATCAAATTGAATAGGGCAGTATCCCGATTCATGGTGAGAAACGGAGCGATTGTGGTTCGAAATACAGAGTTGGAGTCGGGTGAAGGGGAATTCTGGAGGAAGGATGGCATTCATCTGAATGCAATAGGCCTTGATTTATGGTGCCTAGCAATTCAGGAAGGTATAGAAAAGGGCTTGCAAGTTTGGAGGGACATAAATGTTTAAGGGGTCAGAACATTTATGTTGGTGGCGCGGGGGGGGAGGTCCTCGAGGTTGGTGGTGATAGAAAATGGCGGCTTGGAGGGGGGGGGATCGCAAAGGTCCTGGACTCCCCTTGGGTGGATCACGTGATGGAACGGTACGGTTATACCGGCAAGTGGATATGGGAGCCGTGGGCAGTTACGGCAGAGATTGGCCAGGCGAGTTTATTAAGGTCTCTGAGCTGGTGCTTAACGGCTGGAGACAGGATTCGTCCTGGGGCGGCAAGTTTTTGGAGATAAATACGAGGAGTTTACGGTTTGGGGCCTCGAGGATCGCCCTTCCCCCAATTGTTGGTAATTATTGTTAAATTGTTTCACAAAATATTAATAAAAGGCTGCTGTGGCCAATTTATCCAATAAAGTGTCTGGTGATTAATTTGTGGGAGAGAGTTGTGGGTTATGGGCTAAGGACATGTGAGATGGTAGAAGGGAAGGGTTTGTAAACACCGGGATCCCGAATACCCAATTGTCAAGTAAGGCCGTACTGTGGGGCCTCAGGCCTTTAAAGGGAGGCCAGCATGACAAAGTTGAGGGGACCATAGGTGTGCGGATATATGGTAGAGCTGGTAAGGATAGGGTTAATTTGCCTCAGGGATGTGAAAGGGTTGGGAGGGGATGGAGTAGGAGGGGAAAAGGAGGGGGTAGTATATAAAGGGCAGTCACATGGTTGGAACAACCATTTTAGGTGCCCCACAGTAAGAAGAGCAATCTCCCACCCACCCACCCTTTGTTAAGAATTTCATTACTGAAGTAAGGGTACAAAGTTCGAGTGCAGATGAAGGAAATAGATAGGTAATTAAGATAGTAGTTATGGATAAACTGTTTTATTATGTTTGTCATGGCAGCGTGGCGCGGGGGGGGAGGTCCTCGAGGTTGGTGGTGATAGAAAATGGCGGCTTGGAGGGGGGGGATCGCAAAGGTCCTGGACTCCCCCTTGGGTGGATCACGTGATGGAACGGTACGGTTATACCGGCAAGTGGATATGGGAGCCGTGGGCAGTTACGGCAGAGATTGGCCAGGCGAGTTTATTAAGGTCTCTGAGCTGGTGCTTAACGGCTGGAGACAGGATTCGTCCTGGGGCGGCAAGTTTTTGGAGATAAATACGAGGAGTTTACGGTTTGGGGCCTCGAGGATCGCCCTTCCCCCAATTGTTGGTAATTATTGTTAAATTGTTTCACAAAATATTAATAAAAGGCTGCTGTGGCCAATTTATCCAATAAAGTGTCTGGTGATTAATTTGTGGGAGAGAGTTGTGGGTTATGGACTAAGGACATGTGAGATGGTAGAAGGGAAGGGTTTGTAAACACCGGGATCCCGAATACCCAATTGTCAAGTATTAATTGCGGTTATTCCGGTTTCTTGTACACCTTTTTCTACTTCATATTTTCTTTCCACTCAACTTTCCATTAATGTGCTTGGATACAGCACTCTGAACAGCCAGCATCTTTAGCAATGACCTTTTGTGGCTTACCCTCCTTGTGGAGTGTGTCAAAGACTGCCTTCTGGACATCTGTCAAGTCAGCAGTATTCCCCATGATTGTGAAGCCTAGTGAACCAGACTAAGGGACCTTTATAAATGCTTAGGAAATCTTTGCAGGTGTTTTTTGTTAATTATTCTAATTTACTGAGATAATGACTTTTGGGTTTTCATTGACTGTAAGCCATAATCAGTAACAGAAATAAACACTTGAAATAGATCACTCTGTTTGTAATGACTCTATATACACTGCTCAAAAAAATAAAGGGAACACTTAAACAACATAATATAACTCCAAGTAAATCAAACTTCTGCAAAATCAAACTGTCCACTTAGGAAGCAACACTGATTGACAATCAATTTCACATGCTGTTGTGCAAATGGAATAGACAACAGATGGAAATTACTGGCAATTATCAAGACACACTCAATAAAGGAGTGTTCTGCAGGTGGCGATCACAGACCACATCTCAGTACCAATGCTTTCTGGCTGATGTTTTGGTCACTTTTGAATGTTGGTTGTGCTTTCACACTTGTGGTAGCATGAGATGAACTCTACAACCCACACAAGTGGCTCAGGTAGTGCAGCTCATCCAGGATGGCACATCAATGCGAGCTGTGGCAAGAAGGTTGGCTGTGTCTGTCAGCATAGAGTCCAGGGGCTGAAGGCGCTACCAGGAGACAGGCCAGTACACCAGGAGACGTGGAGGGGGCCGTAGGAGGGCAACAACCCAGCAGCAGGACTGCTACCTCCGCCTTTGTGCAAGGAGGAACAGGAGGAGCACTGCCAGAGCCCTGCAAAATGACCCCCAGCAGACCACAAATGTGCATGTGTCTGCACAAACGGATAGAAACCGACTCCATGAGGATGGTCTGAGTGCCCGACGTCCACAGATGGGGGTTGTGCTCACAGCCCAACACCTTGCAGGATGCTTGGCATTTGCAACAGAACACCAGGATTGGCATATTCGTCACTGGCGCCCTGTGCTCTTCACAGATGAAAGCAGCTTCACACTGAGCACATGTGACAGACGTGACAGAGTCTGGAGATGCCGTGGAGAGCGATCTGCTGCCTGCAACATCCTTCAGCATGACCTGTTTGGCAGTGGGTCCATAATGGTGTGGGGTGACATTTCTTTGGAGGGCCACACAGCCCTCCATGTGCTCATCAGAGGTATCCTGACTGCCATTAGGTACCGAGATGAGATCCTCAGGCCCCTTGTGAGACCATATGCTGGTGCGGTTGGCCCTGGGTTCCTCCTAATGCAGGACAATGCCAGACCTCATGTGGCTGGAGTGTGTCAGCAGTTCCTGCAAGATGAAGGCATTGAAGCTATGGACTGGCCCGCCCAGTTCCCCAGACCTGAATCCGATTGGGCACATCTAGGGCATCATGTCTCGCTCCATCCACCAACGTCACGTTGCACCACAGACTGTCCAGGAGTTGGCGGATGTTTTAGTCCAGGTCTGAAAGGAGATCCCTCAGGAGACCATCCGCCGCCTCATCAGGAGCATGCCCAGGCGTTGTAGGGAGGTCATACAGGCACAGGGAGGTCATACAGGCACTTGGAGGCCACAAACACTAGTGAGCATCATTTTGACTTGTTTTAAGGATATTAGATTCCACTTTAATTTTGTGGGTGACTCCAAATCCAGGCCTCCATTGGTTAATAAATTTGATTTCCATTGGTGATTTTGTTGTCAGCACATTCAACTTTGTGCAGAACAAAATATTCAATGAGAAAATTTCATTCATTCAGATCTAGGATGTGTTATTTGAGTGTTCCCTTTATTTTTCTGAGCAGTGTAATATGAGTTTCACTTTTTGTATTGAATAACTGAAATAAATTAACTTTTTGATGATATTCTAATTTTGTGAGAAGCACTTGTATGTGCTCTGTACACCTCTACGCCATACACACAGGTTTTTCTTTTGAATTCATTTAAAATTATAAAAAAAATGGATACCCTTTCATCATGCTGTAATACAATACAGTACAAAGGCACCATACAGTACAACACAAAGTGCCCAAAGGCTCTGTGCCCATGGCTTCATTCACACTATGGAGATTGGAACCATATAACCTCTAGGGCATGATGCCGTTTTTTTTGTTGTTTTTTTTCTGAAAACTGCATGGTATTTTATATGAAATTTTCCTGATAAGGTTATGCAATTAATATTCTGGAGAACTTTCTAAGCCGGTTCCCTGATAATGAATGCATCTAATTTTCTTATCCCAAATTACATTTTCATTGATCTGAAAATCACATAAACTATTCTTTAGTTTTTCCACAGGAGGGCACTCTTATTCCTGAAATAAAATTTTACTAACACAGCAGGTGCTAGTTGTGCTATGATATTTAATTTGTTAAAAAAAAGTATGAATCTATCTATTTATCTATCTACATTTTTTTATACAGTTTGAGACCAAATTTGTATTGTTTTGCTCTTTAAAATGTTTTATTACATCGTCATACGTAGGATTTTTTTAAAATTACATTACATATAATATATTTATAGAGAACCTGACTTGAGTGTTTCACAGTTGCCAGTAGTTCGAGCAGCGTGTGTCATACACCATTTACACAATTCAGCCATATATACTGTATTTCACTGTGAAACACTTCAGTGTTTCAGAGAAAAACTTATATTTAAAAGCCCGTAGAATGTAAGTCCGCAAGGACAGGGTCCTCTCCCCTCTGTATCAGTCTGTCATTGTAAATTTGTTTACTGTAAACAATATCTATAACTTTGTATATAACCCATTCTCATGTACAGCACCGTGGAATTAGTGTCGCTATATAAATTAATAATAAAAGCCATATGGGGCAAGGTCGCACTAGTCACTACTTCAAAGAACCATTCCCCTGCAGCTTCACTCTGCTTTGCTCCCCTTCAGTGACAGTTCTTTTTTTATGTGTGCTCATAAAAAGAATAGACCGGATGAGTATGGTGAGTAGCCTGCAGGGATCGGCCCTTTGGACTTAGTCCCCAGACAGCTTTTAAATGTAGATTTTTCAAAGAAATGCTGCAGATCTAGTAAAGGTGATCAAAACTCAAATTTGCTAGGTTTGACAAATTTTTCCTAAAAATTTGATTTGCAGCTAATCGATTTGCCACACTTTTCATTACAACAAAGCCCTAAGAAGACATATGTAACACTGAATTCTTCTAGCACTTTATACAACTCATTTCGAGTCATGTAACCCATTACAGCCTTATTAATGTCATTGTGACCTCACAGATGGAAAACTGGTAATAACAGCCTATTTAATAATACAACACACTGACACAATTTTATGTTTTTTAAAATGAAGAAAAAAAAATGTTCCAAAAAATATTCCTCTCAGTTATTTTATGATCAGGAAATCCATTCTGTGCACATCAATGACTCAAACTGACGGTGTCCCTGTCAGAGGTAACATCCTCCTGCTGGGTAATATATTCTATAATGTTTTCTGCTTTCTTTCCACTAATATGCTTGACATTGACAAGGGAGGTTAGCTGTGACCTGTATTTGTCAGGACTACTGCCCAGACGATTGGTGTAAGTGGTGGTGGTGCTTCTGCTGCTGCTAGCGGCTACTTCATTATTAGTTATGCTATAGGGTTTTTTATTTTATACCACCACCTCTATTACCACTGGCACTTCTTCTACTACCATACATTTTGTACAACACTATACTTAATTATTTACATTCTATTTAACCCCAATAATTCAACCCTTGAAAAAAGGACATAAAAATGCTAGGTAGGTATACGTACAGAAAGCAAACTGGCAGCAGGCTATTAGTGGTGGGTGTGGTTATCGAATATAAAATATAAAATGTTTTTTAAACAAAATTCAACATCTATCCCAAAAATAATGAAATAAGAAATGTTATGTAGGTGCACGACCAAAATGCCAAAATCTGCATCTGGGCACTGTAAGTGGGTAAAATTTGATTAGAAAAAAAGATGTACAAACAAAAATTGTTTGTGAGGTAGACAATCAGTTAAATGTCTGGATTTAGGGGTATTTTATTTTGTGTAAAAAAAAAACCCAAACAACTATTCTCCCTTCATAAAAAGGAGTAGTGCATATGAAATAAAAAACTCTTCAGACAAGCAAGCACGCCGTCGCTGACTGTCACCGATTTCAGATTTTTTTCCTGTAAAAAACATTATGCTGTCTTGCTTCTGCTTTTAAGTGCATTAACAATGAAGAAAAAAAGTGTAATTGTAATTCAAATGCAGCAGGACAAATGACAGCTTGTCACACCTCCACCTACTCCTGTGATGTTTGCTTCTGTCACCAGGCACCACTTTATTAATTCTGTAGTCAAAGCTGGTGATGGATGATATGTCAGGACCAGTAGCTTTGGCCAGTACACGCTCTATTTAGCCACAGAGGTGATTGTAGCTGGCACCCAAAGTGCTGTCCAGTCTGGCAATATGTCTGCATGTGCTGACCGGCATGCATAGTTAGCTTCCTGCTATAGCCAATAGGACAGCACCACACCTGACTTAAACTCCCAGTTTATTGCTTAAAGTTGCTATTTATACACACTCCTCAACATTGAAATTGCAACACCAAGAAAGGAAAGCCATGGACTTTTGGAAATCACCGGATCGATAGAAAAGTTCATGATATGCAAATGATAAAAAAATGAAAATGCAATTTTCAAAACATAATCAGTATTGAATATGTGTGCCACACACACAAATCTCTGCACTAAAACACCTTTCAATTACTGTAATTACAACTATTTTTTTTCTACTCATAAAAAGCATAACATTTCTTCCAACAAAATAATTGCTGACATATAGTTAAGTATTAAAATTGAATTACTCTCCAACCATGTCTAGGAAGCGCTCACCGTCACCGATAAAATAATATCTACTAAACTCCTGATCTCCCCCCCTTTGTACATGGGTTTTGAAGCCCTCATTAGAAAAAAGGCCTGACAATTACAAACGTTTATGAAAAAAATATTATTGATAAATTGTTGAACTTATTTGCTTTAAAAAAAAAAACTAAATTGAAAATTAATCAACACAAGAATAAGAGTGTTTATGCTCCTCCGGATTTGGTTCTTTTTCAGTACTATTTTGTGAATTAATTGAATTTTATTTTATTTTCTGGATATTTTATTAAAATGACTAAAAAGATACAATATACAAATTGCCTCTTCAAAAAAGTCACAATCAACCCTTTAACGAGTCTTGTAATATGACTTAGGATAAAAGCCAAATCAGTATCTCCATTTGCAGACACGGTGTTTCAGACTATTGGTCCTCGTCAGTGCAAAGTAGGAGAGATCTGATTTGGCTAGATGAGAGGCTCTGGACTAGTGTCTAAGGGCTAAGGTTTCTCCTTGTGAAGAGTGACATACCAGCTCTGGTGTGTCGAGGTAAGGAGGCTTATTCACCGTGCAATGCTCCTCTGGGAAATTTTATATGCAACTTACCCTTAGGAAGATACAAATCATAATATAAGGAACTGAGAGGCATGTCACAATTACAATGTGCACACACGGTCAAAATTGTTGGTACCCCTCGTTTAATGACAGAAAAACCCACAATAGTCACAGAAATAACTTGAATCAGACAAAAGTAATAATAAATAAAAAATCTATGAAAATGAACAAAATGAAAGTCAGACATTGCTTTTCAACCATGCTTCCACAGAATTAAAAAAAAAATAAAATAAAACTCATGAAATAGGCCTGGACAGAAATAATGGTACCCCTGAAAATAAGGGACATGTTAAATCGCGGTATGTCCACTAATTAGCATCACAGGTGTCTACAATCTTGGAATCAGTGAGTGGCCTGTATAGAGGGCTACAGATACTCACTGTGCAGTTTGGTGACATGATGTGTATCACACTCAACATGGACCAGAGGAAGCGAAGGAAAGAGTTGTCTCAGGAGTAGGGTTGAGCATTCCGATACTGCAAATATCGGGTATCGGCCGATATTGGCTGTATCGGAATTCCGATTCCGAGTTCCGATATTTTCGTCATATCGGATACCGGAATCGGGATTGTCACTGTCACTGTCAGTGTCCGTCAGTCGGGTCTGTCAGGAGTCAGCGGCACTTACCTGGCAGAAGATCTCCGGCGGTCACGTCCTGGACTGCTTGATGGCCGCAATCTTCTTTCCCCGGCGGTCACATGCAGTTTTCTCGCGATAACTGCAGTGACTGCTGGGTAATCCCGGCCGTAAAGCAGTCAGTCCGATGACGTCACCGCCGGGGAAGCAGGTAATCAGCTGTGCTGCGTCGCGATGACAGGCTCTGCCTGTCATTGCGATGTAGCAGAGCTGGATCGTCGTGGGACTGTCGTTATGGACTGCGTCGGACAGGTGGTATACTGTTGGTTTTTTTTTTTTTTCTTTTTTTACAGGAGATCGATGGCGTCGCAGGAATGAGAGTACAATAAAATTAATGAAAACTGTGTTGTCTCTTTTATTTCATTAAAAGACTTTTTTCTTGCTTTGTCTTTTTTTTAAACATTTAAAAACTTTGGGATTAATAATGGATCGGTGTCTTATTGACACCTCTCCATTATTAACCGGGCTTATTGTCACCGTGCAATCAACGGTGACATTAACCCCTTATTACCCCGCTTGCCACCGCTACAGGGCAGTGGGAAGAGCCGGGTAAAGTGCCACAATTGGCATATCTTTTGATGCGCCAAATGTGGGGCTGCTGTAGCCTGGTATTATCAGGCTGTTGAGGGCCAAAATCCATGGGCCTTGACAGTCTTTTAATACCAGGCCGCAGCAGTCTGCATTTTACTTGGCTGGTTAACAAAAATAGGGGGGATCCCCACGCCGTTTTTTTTTTTCGAGAGGGATCCCCTATTTTTGTTAACCAGCCAAGCTAAGCAGACTGCTGTGGCCTGGTATTATCAGGCTGGCAAGGTCCATGGATATTGGATCCTTACCAGCCTGAAAAACCAGGCCTCAGCGGTCTGCTTCATCTGGCTGGTTAACAAAAATAGGGGGGACCCCACGCCAATTTTTTTCGAGGGGATCCCCTATTTTTGTTAATCAGCCAAGATATGCAGACTGCTGTGGCCTGGTATTATCAGGCTGGCAAGGTCCATGGATCTTGGCTCCTTAACAGCCTGAAAATCCAGGCCTCAGCGGTCTGCTTCATCTGGCTGGTTAACAAAAATAGGGGGGACCCCACGCCAATTTTTTTCGAGGGGATCCCCTATTTTTGTTAATCAGCCAAGATATGCAGACTGCTGTGGCCTGGTATTATCAGGCTGGCAAGGTCCATGGATCTTGGCTCCTTAACAGCCTGAAAATCCAGGCCTCAGCGGTCTGCTTCATCTGGCTGGTTAACAAAAATAGGGGGGACCCCACGCCAATTTTTTTCGAGGGGATCCCCTATTTTTGTTAATCAGCCAAGATATGCAGACTGCTGTGGCCTAGTATTATCAGGCTGGCAAGGTCCATGGATCTTGGCTCCTTAACAGCCTGAAAATCCAGGCCTCAGCGGTCTGCTTCATCTGGCTGGTTAACAAAAATAGGGGGGACCCCACGCCATTTTTTTTCGAAGGGAACCCCTATTTTTGTTAATCAGTTCCCTCTGACGTCACTGATTGTGTCCCTGGCTGACCTGAAGTGAAAGTGGAAAGCAATCAATTAAGCTTTCCACTTAAGGGCCCGTCTCACATAGCGATATCACTACCGAGATCGCTGCTGAGTCACTAGTTTTGTGACGCAGCAGCGAGCTCACCAGCGATATCGCTGTGTGTGACATTCAGCGACGATCAGCCCCCCTGCCGGGTATCGCTGATCGTCGCTGAAATGTCAGGACCTTTTTTTGATCGCTGGTTTCCCGCTGACAGGCACACATCGCTGCGTGTGACAGGCGGGAGACCAGCGATCCGCTGGTAACCAAGGTACACAGCGGGTTTCCAGGCGCGGGGCTGTGCCTAGAAACCCGCTGTGTACCTTGGATACCAGTGCCCTGATGCAGGGAGCTGGTATCCAAGGTACACAGCGGGTTTCCAAGCGCTGCGCGGTGCCTGGAAACCCGCTGTGTACCTTGGTTACCAGCGGATCGCTGGTCTCCCGCCTGTCACACGCAGCGATGCGTGCCTGTCAGAGGGAAACCAGCGATCAAAAAAAGGTCCTGACATTTCTGCGACGATCAGCGATACCCGGCAGGGGGGCTGATCGTCGCTGAATGTCACACACAGCGATATCGCTGGTGAGCTCGCTGCTGCGTCACAAAACTAGTGACTCAGCAGCGATCTCGGTAGCGATATCGCTATGTGAGACGGGCCCTTAAGCGATGTTACCCGCAGTGTCGCTGTCCCAGATCGCTGCCTGAGCTGCCTGTTTGGCAGCTCAGCAGCGATCATGTAGCGATACACCAGCGATCCTGACAAGTGCATATCGTTGTCGGGATCGCTGGTGTATCGTTATGTGACACCCAGCCTTTACTCTCCTGTCAGGCAGGAGAGGAACTCATTCATTTGGGGTTTACTGTGAGGCTGCAGCATTAGCTGCGGTCCCTGCAGTAAACATTAACCCTTTCTGAAGGATTACAACCGTGGGACCTGACTGTGCATGGGATAGGTAAGAATAATTTTGCTTTTTTATTTTTATTTTTATTACAGGAAATGGTTTTTGCAGTAAAATAAAAGATGGTCAAAAACATGTGTCTTTATTTCATTAAAATGATTTTTAATTAAAGTGTGTGTGTTTTATTTTTATTTCATGCAATAGGATTAATAATTGATAGTTGTCTAATTGACAGCTCTCAATTATTAACCTGGCTTAAGGTCACCTTTCAATAGCAAGGTGGCTTTAACCCCATATTAACCCATTCGCCACCGCTACAGGGCAATGGGAATAGACGGGCAAAGTGCCAGAAAGGGCGAATCTAATTATAGATTTGTCTTTCCTGGGGTGTCTGGGGGCAGATGTTAGTAGCCGGGGGGGGCAAAAATAATGGTCCCTCTCTGGGCTATTATTATCTGCCCCCACTCACTGGCTTTGTCTGTCTGGTTGCGAAAATAGGGCGGGAGCCCACGCATTTTTTTTCAGCAATTTTACACCTCATATATATATAATAACATGTCATTGAATTTGTGACACATATATATATATATTTATATTTGTAGTTCATACACTTCTACATAGTATAATAGCCGCTAATTCAATTGCTGGCTTTTGTGAAAATGCAGAACCCGACATGAAATGACACTTGGTGTACATAGGGTTAACCATGTCTTTTCATGTCCTTTGCTATCTAATTTGCACAAACAATTAAATCAGGTTATGTGTGCAAAATTTCACACCTGTAGGGGTTAATTAAAGGTGTAAATTCGTAGCAAAAAAGTCAGTTTTTTTTACAACGAATTTACACCTTTAATTAACCCCTACAGGTGTGAAATTTTGCACACATAGACTGATTTAATTGTTTGTGCAAATCAGATAGCAAACGACATGAAAAGACATGGTTAACCCTATGTACACCAAGTGTCATTTCATGTCGGGTGCTTCTGTCTTTTCACTGAAGCCGGCTTTACCCGGCAATTGAATCAGAGGATATTTTACTATGTAGAAGTGTATAAACTATACATATATGTATATATATATATGTCACAATGACATGTATATATATATATATGTATTCTATGTGTGTATATTTAGTGTTTACAAGGAAAGAATGGGGTTTTTTTAGTTGCGATATTTTGTTCCCATAGACTTACATGGGACTTCCGGTATCGGTATCGGGTATCGCCAATATTTTAGTGATATCGGCGATACCATTCCGATTCCGATACTTTAGGATATCGGAAAGTATCGCTCAACTCTACTCAGGAGATTAGAAAGAAAATTATAGACAAACATGTTAAAGGTAAAAGCTATAAGACCATCTCCAAGCAGCTGGATGTTCCTGTGACTACAGTTGCTTGTTATAAGCTTGATTATCATTGAGATACTTGATAATGATAAAAAAAAAATAAGATTTTACTTGCTAGTGTTGAAACTTTGTGGAAAATCTGTTTTTCTTTTTGTTATTACTGCATTTTCTGAGATGTATTAGGCCAGTTACATTAGTAGTTAAAAAGGTTTTCCTACTTTAGGTGGGAGTATGTTACAATTAATTAATTAAACATAAGCAATCTGTAACATCTATGCTGATTCCTGTTCCCTATTTTGCTCGCTAAGCGGTGCCATGTGTCAATCATGTTTTAGTTCTATGACTTTTGGTGCCGCTAGATCAGGGTGCTATGGGGTGAATTATTTGGTTTTGATTACTCCTTTCCAAGAACCCTAGGCGGGGCTGACTGCTATTTAAACAGCTAGGTGCACTTCCACTGCCAGTCAATGAGTTCTACTTACCTGGTTGCAGCTCTAGTCTTTTGCTCTTGTGTTGTATCCCTGATTTCTCCCATTTTCTGACTTCAGCTTGAATTTTGATCATCTGCTTGTTTTTCCACTGGTTTGCTCCTCAGACCGGCTGCCTTTCTGTGGAAGAATTCCAGAGGATCTTGTTATAAGGCCAGATCCTTGTATTAGGGATAAAGGGTGAAGGTTGGGGTTCTTCTGGAGTGGCTTGTGAAATTTCTGTCTGCGTTAGCCTTTTTGAGCCTGTAGCCTCTGACAGACCTGACTCGATCCATATTTGATCAATGCGTGATTGACTTACTGGACGCCTTCTGAAGAGGGTTTATTTCAGTACTGTGATCAGTTTGCTGCCACATAAACACAATCAGTCTCTTCATTTTAATAATTTGTAAGTGTCCCAGCATTGGATCACCTCTATGACACTATTTATTCCCATTCTGTCTCACCTGGTAAGTTGAATTCTCAAAGCTCTTGGTACTGATGAGTTCTTGAGAGCAAGTACAGATGACGCTGGGTCACTGAGTTGGACAGAATGGAGAAATGGAGACTGTGTTGACTGGATCGCAACTAGAGGAGTATAGTTTTGGGCCACAAAGAAACTGGAATCCTACTGAAGGGAGACCCATGATGGACAGTTGGAATAACAGCACAATAGTGAATATTCATAGATTTAGTAGAGTCCAGCAATGATGCAGAGTTGGGAAGTAGAGATGAGCGGACCTTTTAAAATTGAAATTTGAAAGATTTGCCTAATTTTTCTCAGAAATTGAATTTGCAGCAAATTGAAAGTTCTCCAAAGCATCCAACTGCCCTGAAAAATGCGTTTGACACTATTCTCTTTTGTATAAGCTATTTAACATTATAATTTTCAGATCTCTGTCAAAATCAGAAAAGTAACACTATACACGATGATTCACTACCACAAATGAGTGATACAGACGACTCATGAAGGACGCTGCCTGGTGTATGTCTTAGTATTCATGGTCTGTCATTATTATTTATACAATGGGATGTATGGATCAACAAGTCTTGATAATAAAACTACTCTCCTGGACCATAATTTCATTCAGAAGCTCACAAATCTCCTGTATGTTGGATGAAGTAACTCTTGTGGATCATCAAACATTGCCCTCTATTCCTTGGACTAGATGCGATGTGCCGGAGCTGATTATTCTTCTATCTCGAATCACGGCGAGTGAAGTTGTTACCAAAAAGTTCTATTTTGGTCTCACCTGACCACATGACCTTCTTCCATGCCTTCACTGGATCATGCAGATGTTTATTGGTGAACTCCAAATGGGCCTGGACATGTGCTGGTGTGAGCAGGGGATCTTGTGTTCCCTGCAGGATTTTAATCCATGACGGCATAATGTGTTACTAATGGTAATGTTTGAGACTATGGTCCCAGCTCTCTTCAGTTTATTGACCAGATCCTCCCATGTAGTTCTGGGATGATTTATGACCTTTCTTAGAATCATTACCCCACAAGGTGAGATCCTGCATGGAACCCCAGATCGAGAAAGATTGATAGTCATCTTGTGTTTCTTCCATTTTCTAATAATTGTTCCAACAGTTGTTGCCTTCTCACCAAGGTTCTTGCCTATTGTCCTGTAGCCAATCTTAGCCTTGTGCAGGTCTACAATTTTGTCCCTGGTGTCTTTAGACAGCTCTTTGGTCTTGGCCATGGTGGTGAGGTTGGAATGTGATTGAGTGTGTGGAGAGGTGACTTTTATACAGGTAACGAGTTCAAACAGATGCTAATAATACAGGTAATTAGTGCAGAGTAGGAGGACTTCTTAAAGAAAAATTAACAGGTCTGTGAGAGCCAGAATTCTGTGTTGGTTGGTAGGTGATCAAATGCTTATTTCATGCAATAAAATGCAATTTAATTATTTAAAAATCAGAGTGTGATTTTCATGTTTTTTATTTTTAGATTCTGTCTCTCACAGTTGAAGTGTATCTATGTAAGAGTTTGACAGGGGCCGTCATATGCCTCTCCGTCTCCAAAAAGTGTTTTTACTTTGTATATGGTTTTATTGTACTTTTGTGACTGTATTAATATGTGAATCTGCATAGAGTTTCATGGCACTAATGTACATTGTTAATGTATTGTGGTTGATGCATAATGTTATTAATGTATAGTGTACAGGGAAAGTCAAGGTTTAAGTTTAGAGTATATAGAGCATAGCATAAGGATTAAGTTAGAGTGGGGGGAGATTTAGTTGGGGCACATTAGATATAGGAAGTTCAGTGCATACTGTTAGAAGGAAGTGACTGAAGTTAAATAGATGAAATTTGAAGTTTGCCCAGCAACGGACTGCTGGGGCAGAAAGAGAACGGAGACAGTTGGTGATTGGTCAAGTTCAAATTAGGAGGGGTTAGGGCCAGTAAAAGGCAACCACTACCTGGTTTAGTCAATTAGTGAAGGAGTTTGTTGGTGACAGTTGCTAGGGCTAGTTCCAGGTGCAGTGGGCTAAAGCACGGTGTGGGTTAAGCCGTTCTGGAGGTATGAAAAACTTCCTATGGACATTCTTGCAACGTCCGGAACCTAAGGCCTGAGTAGGGGGCTATGGAGAGCATTGACAACCCTTCCGTACAGTTGAAAATGGGCGTGGAACAATGTGAGGGAAACATTGTGGATCTCCGGCATACTGCAGAGCCGGATTGGGAAACCATGGTGCTGACAGGAGGATCACACGTAGGGGTAATCCATTCTGAACATTAGAACAGGAGTAAAATGTTCTGTGTGGAGGAAGCAAGTGATGGAGGGAGCTGTGCCCGAAACTGTGTGTTAAAGATGGCTATACTTGAACAGTTCAATAAAGACGAACTTGTGAAAACGAACCAGGTGTCACCTATTTAATGTGTGTCTGTTTCTTGACCCGGATCGTGGAGACAGCGGAGACCTGTGGCCAAAACATGATTGATCTGCACTGCACTTACAGCACATGGGAACTTGAACACCATTTATATGTGGGGTGCCAGGTGTGGGAGAGCAACAGCCCCTCGCCCATGACTACCGCCCTGCACACCTTATAGCTTCGATAAAAATTACAGACTTCCACACTCTTTGCAGTTGGGAAAACTTGAAGAATTGGTAATGTATCAAATACTTATTTTCCCCACTGTATGTATACAGTATATATGATCATTGTGTTGCAGTATACAGTACATATGCATGTACAGTATATGTACACATCAAAATTATAATACCAGAAGGAAAAGTCACAAAATTATCAGAGATCATCTTTCATTTTACCAGAACAGTGTAAGATTGCACGGTAAAGGTACTGTCACACTAAGCGAGATTGCTAACGAGATCGCTATCTGCGTCACCGATTTTATGACGCAGTAGCGATCTCGTTAGCGACTTAGCTGTGTGTGACATGTAGCAGCGATGTGGCCTCTGCTGCGATGTCGCTGACGAACGTTCTGAGCCATTTTTTTGTCGTTGGTGTCCCGCTGGTGAGCCTGAATTGCTGAGTGTGACACCCTTTATGAACGACTTTACCAGCGGCGCAGGTGGGACTAGGTTTTTCCCAACGACCGCAGAGGTCGTTATACAGATCGCTGATGAGATGTGTTTGGAAGCAACGTGTCATTGCCGTGATCGCTAGTGCGATCGCTAAGTGTGACAGTGCCTTTAGACACAGCCATTACACAGTACACAGCAGGGCACAAATTTTTAAGATTATTTCAGCACAAAGACATTATTTCTAAACACATCCAATTGTGAAAGTTATTATTAATCCAAGATATACTGATTAAAATGAACTTTTGTTCAAAGGAAAACCCCTTTAACCCTTCTCTGACATTAGACGTACTATTCCGTCCATGTGACCTGGGACTTAATTACCATGGACAGAATAGTACGTCATTAGCGATCAGCCGTCCACATGGGGGGGTGTGCGGCCGATCGCAGTAGGGTGTCAGCTGATTCTCACAGCTGACACCCGCACTAAGTGCCAGGAGCGGTCACAGACCGCTCCCGGCACTTTAACCCCCCCGGAATACTGCGAACGAATACGAGCAGGCAGAGGACTCACAGACCCTCCACCTTTGGATCGGAGACCCAATTGCTCCCAATGTCGTGATGTTGACAACCGGGTTACCAGAGCTGAGGAACTTCCTGTCATGCGCAATGCATGTCAGGAAGTCGCTCAGGTCAGTGTGCACTGAGTGCAGCGCTGACAGCTTTTGTAGTATGCAGATACTGCTTCATCTGCATGCTATAGAAGCGATCAGTCTGCACAAAATCATTGTCCCATAGTGGGACAAAGTGTACAAGTAAGAATGAAATAATTTTTTTTTTTTTACATAATTGTAAAAGTATTTAAAAATAATAATAATGAAAATAAATATTTATTCTATCATTAAAATCAATATTTGAATAAAAAAATCTAAACAATTAAAGTACACATATTTGGTATCACCGCATCTGTAATGACCCGACCTATAAAACTGTCCCACTAGTTAACCCCTTTAGTGAAAAAGAACCAAAGAAAGCATATTGACGTGGTAATTGGGCATACATATCATTGGCCAATCTATGCGCTAAGAACCTATCTATGCTTTCTTTGGTTGGTGCCTATTCACACTAACTTAGATGTGCTGGTCCTTCTTTTGTCTATTTGTATTAAGCCTTTTGGACATGTGCACTCCTAATAGCCACAGGTCATTTTAAGCAGATTAGCTGGTCCATTCCTGCCCCATAAATTGTAGGCTTTTTTGCCCAAGAGAGGTGACGTTACAGGACAGGGACCCAATTTACAAAGGACACCTTGATGTGGTAATTGGGCACACATATATTGGCCAATCTATGCGCTAAGAACCTTCCTTTTTTCATAGCAATTTTTGCAGATGCATATTTCATACATACACTATATAGTGCTTTTTTCAATTTTTTCTCCCATTTTCTATGGCAGTAATGCAGTTCCTATGCTCTAGAGTAATCATTCTTGGTAAGTTATGGTGCAAACTTTAATCTTTTTGACTTCTATGCTTTCTTTGGTTGACGCATATTCACACTAGCTTAGATGTGCTGGTCCTTCTTTTTGTCTATTTGTATCAACCCCTTTAGTGAACACTAGGGTTGAGCGATACTTTCCGATATCCAAAAGTATCGGAATCGGAATGGTATCGCCGATACCATTAAAATATCGGCGATACCCGATACCGATACCGGAAGTCCCATGTAAGTCTATGGGAACAAAATATCGGAATTAAAAAAAAACCATTCTTGCCTTGTTGGTTAATTGTACATGAAGGAAAACAACAAAGAGTAATGTAGAATGTATTGGGGAAGGTTGAGTAGACATTAAAGGCATAGATGTTTAACCCAATCAAATGGAATAGCATATATATATATATATTTTTTTTAAAGATGTTCGGATTGACGAATAAATTGACAATGTTGTTAACGTTTTTTCTATTTTGGCAAATATGTAATATTTCACAACTTCCATGCTCTTCACCTTTTTAACTTTTCACACACTTTCTCCTTCATAATCTTCAGCAGCATCATCTTTTCATCAAATTATTCTTCATCTTCACCTTCTTTATCTTCTTCTTAAACTTCTTGCTATTCATCTTTTTGTTAACATTACTCATATTCTTCTTATTAAACTATTATTCTTATTCATATTGTACTTCATCTTCTTCATCATATTCTTATTTGTGACAGAGAATCCTGTACTTGTAATCTGTCAAAGTATGAATTTTTCATCCTTCCGTTCTTGCTGTCACAAAAGATTTAAATTACAACAGTATTTGTCCGTGTTCAGTTTAGCCTGCAGCAGCAGGCATTTTCCAGGGGGACCACGAGGAGGAACGGACTCACCCCCATACACTGCTTAGTCTTCTTCTGCTTAGAATTTAGAGCATATATTTTGCTCTTCATTTTTGTCTTATACTTCATGTTCTTCTGCTTTTTGATCTTCTGCTTATTGTTCTTAAGTCTCTTGTTCTGTATCTTGCAGTTTGTCTTAACCTTCTAAGTCCTGTTTGGTAATCTTTTATTTCTTCTTTGTGATGGTGTTTAGGCTGGTTGGCTTGATGCTCGTCGTCCTTGTGGTCGTCATCTTCTTCGGGGTGGTCATCAGGGTCGTCGTCTCATTGTTGGAGATCCAGAGTGATTACCCAAAAAAGCATTGAAAAAAATCTTCAATTTGTAAATGTAGCAGAAGGTACAAGAGTCAATGCAAGTAACGAGGACCAGCTGACTGTGCTGGAACCCGGAGGGCAGCAGAAGGAAAAGAGCCAATGGCACAACCGAGGACCAGCTGACGTTACTGGGACACGGTTACTAAGCAGGAGGTACCTGTGCTCCAAAGCACTACCAAGGACCAGCAGACGTTGCTGGAACTCGGATACCGAGATGGAGGCACCTAGTTCAAAGGCACTGCGGAGAACCAGCTGACGGTACTGGAACCCGGACAGGTAGCAGAAGGTACAAGAGCCAATGCAAGTAACGAGGACCAGCTGACTGTGCTGGAACCCGGAGGGGCAGCAGAAGGAAAAGAGCCAATGGCACAACCGAGGACCACTGACGTTACTGGGACACGGTTACTAAGCAGGAGGTACCTGTGCTCCAAAGCACTACCAAGGACCAGCAGACGTTGCTGGAACTCGGATACCGAGATGGAGGCACCTAGGCCAAAGGCACTGCGGAGAACCAGCTGACGGTACTGGAACTCGGACGGGTAGCAGAAGGTACAAGAGCCAATGCAAGTAACGAGGACCAGCTGACTGTGCTGAACCCGGAGGGGCAGCAGAAGGAAAAGAGCCAATGGCACAACCGAGGACCAGCTGACGTTACTTGGACACGGTTACTAAGCAGGAGGTACCTGTGCTCCAAAGCACTACCAAGGACCAGCAGACGTTGCTGGAACTCGGATACCGAGATGGAGGCACCTAGGCCAAAGGCACTGCGGAGAACCAGCTGACGGTACTGGAACCCGGACGGGTAGCAGAAGGTACAAGAGCCAATGCAAGTAACGAGGACCAGCTGACTGTGCTGGAACCCGGAGGGGCAGCAGAAGGAAAAGAGCCAATGGCACAACCGAGGACCAGCTGACGTTACTGGGACACGGTTACTAAGCAGGAGGTACCTGTGCTCCAAAGCACTACCAAGGACCAGCAGACGTTGCTGGAACTCGGATACCGAGATGGAGGCACCTAGGCCAAAGGCACTGCGGAGAACCAGCTGACGGTACTGGAACCCGGACGGGTAGCAGAAGGTACCCATGGAAATTTAAGATAACAGGCCGCGAGCCGGCCGCAGTTACCGAATCCCACAGTACTACAGTGGGTGATTGTCCTATTGTCACAACGGAAACAGCCTTTATTTGCATATCCCGCAGCACATATAGGAAGCACCTAAACTCCAAGCACCATGGTGTCGGCTAACCCGACCGCAACACGACAGGACAACTTATTGGAGGCTAAGTGACGTTTACACTGAGAGGAAACAGATGGCGTGCTGTAACCAGTCTGGGCAGGAGTGAGTACCCGTGCCAATGACACTTCTGAGCAACAACTGGCGCTGTTGTAGCCCAGGGATGAGAAGAGAACATGGTGGAGGCAGCAGGACTTTTTGCCGTTCACACAGCAGGGGAACAGCTGACATTACTGAACCCCAGTAACACAGGAGCAAGTGTAGACTGTGCTAACAGCACTTCCGAGCTACAACTGGCGGTGTTGTAGCCCAGGGATGAGAAGAGAACAGGTGGAGGCAGCAGGACTTTTTGCCGTTCACACAGCAGGGGAACAGCTGACATTACTGAACCCCAGTAAAACAGGAGCAAGTGTAGACTGTGCTAACAGCACTTCCGAGCTACAACTGGCGGTGTTGTAGCCCAGGGATGAGAAGAGAACAGGGTGGAGGCAGCAGGACTTTTTGCCATTCACACAGCAGGGGAACAGCTGACATTACTGAACCCCAGTAACACAGGAGCAAGTGTAGACTGTGCTAACAGCACTTCCGAGCTACAACTGGCGGTGTTGTAGCCCAGGGATGAGAAGAGAACAGGGTGGAGGCAGCAGGACTTTTTGCCGTTCACACAGCAGGGGAACAGCTGACATTACTGAACCCCAGTAACACAGGAGCAAGTGTAGACTGTGCTAACAGCACTTCCGAGCTACAACTGGCGGTGTTGTAGCCCAGGGATGAGAAGAGAACAGGGTGGAGGCAGCAGGACTTTTTGCCGTTCACACAGCAGGGTAACAGCTGACATTACTGAACCCCAGTAACACAGGAGCAAGTGTAGACTGTGCTAACAGCACTTCCGAGCTACAACTGGCGGTGTTGTAGCCCAGGGATGAGAAGAGAACAGGGTGGAGGCAGCAGGACTTTTTGCCGTTCACACAGCAGGGGAACAGCTGACATTACTGAACCCCAGTAACACAGGAGCAAGTGTTCACTGTGCTAATAGCACTTCCGAGCTACAACTGGCGGTGTTGTAGCCCAGGGATGAGAAGAGAACAGGGTGGAGGCAGCAGGACTTTTTGCCGTTCACACAACAGGGAACAGCTGACATTACTGAACCCCAGTAACACAGGAGCAAGTGTAGACTGTGCTAACAGCACTTTCCGAGCTACAACTGGCGGTGTTGTAGCCCAGGGATGAGAAGAGAACAGGGTGGAGGCAGCAGGACTTTTTGCCGTTCACACAGCAGGGGAACAGCTGACATTACTGAATCCCAGTAACACAGGAGCAAGTGTTCACTGTGCTAACAGCACTTCCGAGCTACAACTGGCGGTGTTGTAGCCCAGGGATGAGAAGAGAACAGGTGGAGGCAGCAGGACTTTTTGCCGTTCACACAGCAGGTAACAGCTGACATTACTGAACCCCAGTAACACAGGAGCAAGTGTAGACTGTGCTAACAGCACTTCCGAGCTACAACTGGCGGTGTTGTAGCCCAGGGATGAGAAGAGAACAGGGTGGAGGCAGCAGGACTTTTTGCCGTTCAACAGCAGGGAACAGCTGACATTATTGAACCCCAGTAACACAGGAGCAAGTGTTCACTGTGCTAACAGCACTTCCGAGCTACAACTGGCGGTGTTGTAGCCCAGGGATAGAAAGAGAACAGGGTGGAGGCAGCAGACTTTTTGCCGTTCACACAGCAGGGAACAGTTGACATTACTGAACCCCAGTAACACAGGAGCAAGTGTAGACTGTGCTAACAGCACTTCCGAGCTACAACTGGCGGTGTTGTAGCCCAGGGATGAGAAGAGAACAGGGTGGAGGCAGCAGGACTTTTTGCCGTTCACACAGCAGGGAACAGTTGACATTACTGAACCCCAGTAACACAGGAGCAAGTGTAACTGTGCTAACAGCACTTCCGAGCTACAACTGGCGGTGTTGTAGCCCAGGGATGAGAAGAGAACAGGGTGGAGGCAGCAGGACTTTTTGCCGTTCACACAGCAGGGAACAGCTGACATTACTGAACCCCAGTAACACAGAGCAAGTGTTCACTGTGCTAACAGCACTTCCGAGCTACAACTGCGTGTTGTAGCCCAGGGATGAAAGAGAACAGGTGGAGGCAGCAGGACTTTTTGCCGTTCACACAGCAGGGAACAGCTGACATTACTGAACCCCAGTAACACAGGAGCAAGTGTTCACTGTGCTAACAGCACTTCCGAGCTACAACTGGCGTGTTGTAGCCCAGGATGAGAAGAGAACAGGGTGGAGCAGCAGGACTTTTTGCCGTTCACACAGCAGGGAACAGCTGACATTACTGAACCCCAGTAACACAGGAGCAAGTGTTTCACTGTGCTAACAGCACTTCCGAGCTACAACTGGCGGTGTTGTAGCCCAGGGATGAGAAGAGAACAGGTGGAGGCAGCAGGACTTTTTGCCGTTCACACAGCAGGGAACACTGACATTACTGAACCCCAGTAACACAGGAGCAAGTGTTCACTGTGCTAACAGCACTTCCGAGCACAACGCGGTGTTGTACCCAGGATGAGAAGAGAACAGGGTGAGGCAGCAGACTTTTTTGCCGTTCACACAGCAGGGAACAGCTGACATTACGAACCCCAGTAACACAGGAGCAAGTGTTTCACTGTGCTAACAGCACTTCCGAGCTACAACTGGCGGTTGTACCCAGGATGAGAGAGAACGGTGGAGGCAGCAGGGCTTTGCCTTCACACAGCAGGGAACAGCTACTACTGAACCCCAAACACAGAGCAATTACTGTGCTAAAACCCCGCAAGGCGGTGTTGTAAACCCAGGGATGAGAAGAGAACAGGTGGAGGCAGCAGGACTTTTTGCCTTCAAACAGCAGGGGAACAGCTGACTTTTCTGAACCCCTAAAAACAGGAGCAAGTGTAGACTGTGCTAAACAGCACTTTCCGAGCTACAACTGGCGGTGTTGTAGCCCAGGGATGAAAGAGAAAAGGGGGGAGGCAGCAGGACTTTTTTCCGTTCACACAGCAGGGGGAAAAGCTGACATTACTGAACCCCAGTAACACAGGACAATGTTCACTGTGCTAACAGCAAAATTTTTCCCAGCTACAACTGGCGGTGTTGTACCCAGGGATGAGAAGAAACAGGTGGAGGCAGCAGGACTTTTTGCCGTTCACACACAGGGAACAGCTGACATTACTGAACCCCAGTAACCAGGAGCAAGTGTTACTGTGCTAACAGCACTTCCGAGCACAACGGCGGTGTTGTACCCAGGGAGAGAAGAGAACAGGGTAGGCAGCAGGCTTTTTGCCGTTCAAAAAGCAGGGGAACAGCTGACATTACTGAACCCCAGAAACACAGGACAGTGTTCACTGTCTAACAGCACTTCCCGAGCTACAACTGGCGGTGTTGTACCCAGGGGTGAGAAGAGAAAAAGGGTGAGGGGCAGGACTTTTTGCCGTTCACACAGCAGGGGAAAAAGCTGACATTCTGAACCCCAGTAACACAGGAGCAAGTGTTCACGTGCTAAACAGCACTTCCGAGCTACAACTGGCGGTGTTTTTAAACCCAGGGATGGAAGAAACAGGGGGGAGGCACAGGACTTTTTGCCGTTCCCACAGCAGGGGAAAAAGCTGCATTACTGAACCCCAGTAACACAGGCAAGTGTACTGTGCTAACAGCACTTCCGAGCTACAACTGGCGGTGTTGTACCCCCGGGATGAGAAAAGAACAGGTGGAGGCAGCAGGACTTTTGCCGTTCACACAGCAGGGGAACAGCTGACATTACTGAACCCCAGTAACACAGGGCAAGTT
>JARQOD010000002.1:608649669-608683488 GCA_033576555.1 Oophaga sylvatica | reverse complement strand
TACCCGGCTCCACAACATTGACCCAATGGGCAGTGAGGGGAAAGGTATCGTCCCTGGCCATGGGTACTGGTCCACGCATCGGTGGTCAGGTGGACCTTGCTACTGACGGCGTTTAGTAACGCATGTTTAATTTTTTCCCTCAACATGCTTTTGTAGACCAGGGACGGCTTGCCTGCTGAAATAAAATCGGCTGGGCACATTGTATTGTGGGACTGCCAATGACATTAAGTCACGGAAACTGTCAGTCTCCACCAGCCTGAATGACAGCATTTCAAGGGACAGGAGTTTTGCAATGCCAGCATTCAGAGCCTGTGCTCGTGGATGGTTTGCCGAGTATGGCGTCTTTTATCCCATGCCTGTGCTACCGATGGCTGTCTTGTGGCCTGGGAGTGTGAGGATGACAGGGAACTTTCAGCTGTGGGTGGAATAACACTGGGTCTTGGACAACAGTTACAGAGGTTCTTCCATGGCGATCCTGTGAGGAAGCCGAACCAGCTGTGTGTGAGCTGGAGGAAGAGGCTCCAACACGAGCTGAAGATGTAGGTGCTGCTGTAGGTTGGCCTACATCTCCAGTGTGTCTTTGTAACTCAGCTACGTGCTTTGTCCGTACATGTTTCCACATATTTGTGGTATTGAGGTTACTGATATTTTTACCTCTTTTAACTTTTTGATTACACAGCTTGCTTTGACATAGCAAATATCATCTGCAAGTGTGTCAAAAAAGGACCACGCAATGCAAGTCCTGGGAGCGCCCGGTTTGGCTGTTGGAAGAGAACTGCTACGAACGGGTGCCAAACTGGAGGGTACAGGAAACCCGAGTCTGCAGCCTACTTCCCTACTGTTTGGACCGTTGGGGCAATCTTTCCTCAGAGCTGCTACCACCACCTTCCTGTTCCTCACGCCATGTTGGGTCTTGGACCTCATCATCTCCACTACCCTCTTCCAACACCTGCTGCTGTTGGGGTGGTCTGGCCAGCACCTTGCTCAACAGAAAATGGCACCTGAGTCTCATCATCATCAGATGCGTTCTGGGTGTGCTGACTATCGGCACTGGCTCACCCGCCTCTTCACATTCAGAGAGACACAGCTGTTGCGCATCACTGCATACTGCCTCTTCTTCACATTCCAGAATGCTGCTTGGCTGGGCCCCTGTTTCCAAGCCAACAGATTCTGAGAACAGAAGCAGAGACTCAGCTGGCTCCAGTTCAGAACTCTCTGACTGCTGGGCAATTTGGCAGGCGGTGAAGAGACAGATGGTGTTCAACAGTGCTGTGGTCCTGAGAGGAGGTGGAAGCAATTGAAGTCGATGCATTGGCTGCCATCCAACCAACAAGGGCTTCAATTTGTTCTTCCCGCAGCAGGGGGGTACGCTGAGTCCTACAAAAGTGCGCATAAAGGAACGCTCACGGGGAAAACTGGTGGATGCTGTGTCATGGGTGTGGCAGCAGTCACAGAATCCCCACGTCCTCTCCCTGCTGAAACTCCCCGGCCACGACCACGTGCCTTACTCCCTGCCTTCTTCATCTTGGTAGATTGATAAAAAAAGTCAGAAAAGTTATAAGGCCTAAGTGTGGTTATTCCTCAGAGACTGCAGTGAACACTGCAGACAACTGTTCAGTAGCTGTGAAGGCCCCTTTGTGTACTTCTATAGTGTTTGCAACCAATGTATTGTATACGGATGGAAGCGCGTCACCACTAATAGATTAGATTTTTTCAAATATAATGGAGCAGCACCAATTAGAGAAAAAATGTGAAGGATGAGGCAGTGACACACGCTCAGCAGACTACAACCAGCAGTAGTTGAAGAACTAACTGGAGCGTGATCTGCACTCAAAAAATGAAAAGCTCACAGACTACAGTGAACACTGAAACACAACTGTTCAGTAGCTGTGAAAGGCCCCTTTGTCTACTTCTATAGTGTTTGCAACCACTGTATTGTATACGGATGGAAGCGCGTCACACTAATAGATTAGATTTTTTTCAAATATAATGGAGCAGCACCAATTAGAGAAAAATGTGAAGGATGAGGCAGTGACACACGCTCAGCAGACTACAACCAGCAGTAGTGAAGAACTAACTGGAGCGTGATCTGCATCAAAAAATGAAAAGCTCACAGACTACAGTGAAACTGAAACACAACTGTTCAGTAGCTGTGAAAGGCCCCTTTGTCTACTTCTATAGTGTTTGCAACCACTGTATTGTATACGGATGGAAGCGCGTCACACTAATAGATTAGATTTTTTTCAAATATAATGGAGCACAGCACCAATTAGAGAAAAATGTGAAGGATGAGGCAGTGACACACGCTCAGCAGACTACAACCAGCAGTAGTTGAAGAACTAATGGAGCGTGATCTGCACTCAAAAAATGAAAAGCTCACAGATACAGTGAACACTGAAACACAACTGTTCAGTAGCTGTGAAAGGCCCCTTTGTCTACTTCTATAGTGTTTGCAACCACTGTATTGTATACGGATGGAAGCGCGTCACACTAATAGATTAGATTTTTTTCAAATATAATGGAGCAGCACCAATTAGAGAAAAATGTGAAGGATGAGGCAGTGACACACGCTCAGCAGACTACAACCAGCAGTAGTTGAAGAACTAACTGGAGCGTGATCTGCACTCAAAAAATGAAAAGCTCACAGACTACAGTGAACACTGAAACACAACTGTTCAGTAGCTGTGAAAGGCCCCTTTGTCTACTTCTATAGTGTTTGCAACCATGTATTGTATACGGATGGAAGCGCGTCACACTAATAGATTAGATTTTTTTCAAATATAATGGAGCAGCACCAATTAGAGAAAAATGTGAAGGATGAGGCAGTGACACACGCTCAGCAGACTACAACCAGCAGTAGTTGAAGAACTAACTGGAGCGTGATCTGCACTCAAAAAATGAAAAGCTCACAAACTACAGTGAACACTGAAACACAACTGTTCAGTAGCTGTGAAAGGCCCCTTTGTCTATCTTCTATAGTGTTTGCAACCACTGTATTGTATACGGATGGAAGCACGTCACACTAATAGATTAGATTTTTTCAAATATAATGGAGCAGCACCAATTAGAGAAAAATGTGAAGGATGAGGCAGTGACACACGCTCAGCAGACTACAACCAGCAGTAGTTGAAGAACTAACTGGAGCGTGATCTGCACTCAAAAAATGAAAAGCTCACAGACTACAGTGAACACTGAAACACAACTGTTCAGTAGTTGTGAAAGGCCCTTTGTCTACTTCTATAGTGTTTGCAACCAATGTATTGTATACGGATGGAAGCGCGTCACACTAATAGATTAGATTTTTTGCAAATATAATGGAGCTGCACCAATTCCACAAAATCAAATAAAAAAAAGAGTCAGTGAGTGACACTTGCAGATGGCTACAAACAGCGGTGGATGCAGAGCAAACTGCAGCGTCACCTGCACTCTCACACACACCTTGCACAGAGCTGTTAAAACAACACTGGCAAAAGGAAGCTTTAACACAGCGGTTGGTAAACTAGCCTGCCTAAAGCACAGTAGAGTACACAAAATCGCAATGTCTAACTGTCCCTCAGAGTCAGCACAGTAGCGTTCTGTCCCTAACTGAGTTTCACAGCACAGTGACGCTAAAATGGAGGCGGCGCCTTTTATAGTGCATTCTGACATCATTTCAGCAGCCAATCACAGCCATGCCATTAGTTAAGATGACCGCAGCATTACAGGATGTGCCCACACTTCATAAGATTCAAAGAATTATGGGAACTTCCGATTCCGGTATACGATATATGAAAAATATCGGAACTAAGTATCGGAATTCCGATACAGCGAATATCGGCCGATACCCGATACTTGCGGTATCGGAATGCTCAACACTAGTGAACACCATAAAAAAGAAAAAACAAGGCAAAAACCAATGCTTTATCATCATACCACCGAACAAAAAGTGGAAAAACACGTGATCAAATAATATAAATAATAATGGTACCACTGAAAACATCATCTTGTCCTGCAAAAGACGAGCCGCATTACAGCGTCATCAGTGAAAAATAAAAAAGTTATAGCTCGCAGAATAAAGCGATGCAAAAATAATTATTTTTCTATAAAATATTTTTATTATATAAAAGCGGCAAAACATAAAAAAATGATATAAATGAGGTATCGCTGTAATCGTACTGACCTGAAGAATAAAACTGCCATATCAATTTTACCACATGCTGAATCTTATCTTATTGCATTATTTCTGTGCTGTGTTGTGTATAAATATGTGATTCTTCAGATGTTGTATTAGTCTTTGCCTGATGAAGAGACCTGAGTAGTCTCGAAAGCTTGCAATTTGTTACCATCTTTTCAGTTAGCCATTAAAAGGTATCAACTAGTGTTGAGCGATACGATACTGCAAATATCGGGTATCGGCCGATATTAGCTGTATCGGCCTTTCGATTCCGAATACCGATATTTTCGTCATATCGAATACCGGAATCGGATTTGTCACTGTCACTGTCTGTGTCCGTCGGTCGGGTCTGTCACTGTCAGTGTCCGTCGGTCGGGTCTGTCAGGAGTCAGCGGCACTTACCTGGCAGAAGATCTCCGGCGGTCACGGCCTGGACTGCTTCATGGCCGCCATCCTCTTCTCCCCGGCGGTCACATGCAGTTTCTCGCGATAACTGCAGTGACTGCTGGGTAATCCCGGCGGTAAAGCAGTCAGTCCGATGACGTCACCGCCGGGGAAGCAGGTAATCAGCTGTGCTGCGTCACGATGACAGGCTCTGCCTGTCATTGCGATGTAGCAGAGCTGGATCGTCGTGGGACTGTCGTTACTATGGACTGCGTCGGACAGGTGGTATACTGTTGGTTTGTTTTTTTTCTTTTTTTACAGGAGATCGATGGCGTCGCAGGAATGAGAGTACAATAAAAGAAATGAAAAGTGTGTTGTTCTCTTTTATTTCATTAAAATACTTTTTTCTTGCTTTGTCTTTTTTTTATGCATTTAATAACTTTGGGATTAATAATGGATCGGTGTCTTATTGACGCCTCTCCATTATTAACCGGGCTTATTGTCACCGCGCAATCAACGGTGACATTAACCCCTTATTACCCCGCTTGCCACCGCTACAGGGCAAGTGGGAAGAGCCGGGTAAAGTGCCACAATTGGCACATCTTTTGATGCGCCAAATGTGGGGCTGCTGTAGCCTGGTATTATCAGGCTGTTGAGGGCCAAAATCCATGGGCCTTGACAGTCTTTTAATACCAGGCCGCAGCAGTCTGCATTTTACTTGGCTGGTTAACAAAAATAGGGGGACCCCTACGCCGTTTTTTTTTTCGAGGGGATCCCCTATTTTTGTTAACCAGCCAAGCTAAGCAGACTGCTGTGGCCTGGTATTATCAGGCTTGCAAGGTCCATGGATATTGGATCCTTACCAGCCTGAAAAACCAGGCCTCAGCGGTCTGCTTCATCTGGCTGGTTAACAAAAATAGGGGGGACCCCACGCCAATTTTTTTCGAGGGGATCCCCTATTTTTGTTAATCAGCCAAGATATGCAGACTGCTGTGGCCTGGTATTATCAGGCTGGCAAGGTCCATGGATCTTGGCTCCTTAACAGCCTGAAAATCCAGGCCTCAGCGGTCTGCTTCATCTGGCTGGTTAACAAAAATAGGGGGGACCCCACGCCAATTTTTTTCGAGGGGATCCCTATTTTTGTTAACCAGTTCCCTCTGACGTCACTGATTGTGTCCCTGGCTGACCTGAAGTGAAAGTGGAAAGCAATCAATTAAGCTTTCCACTTCCTCATAAGAGTGGCTGGGACCCTAGGAGGTAGTGACCATGCTATTTTAGAATTTTGGATAACAAGAGGAGGAAGACCTGTGAAGACTCAGACGTCAAGATTAGATTTCAGAAAGGCAGATTTTAAGGGACTCAGAAATAGAATTGGAGGGATCCAATGGCAGGATATCCTTAAGGACAAAAATGTCCAGGAAGGATGGGACATCTTGAAAAATGAGATTCTCAAAGCACAATTGTCAACAATTCCAAAAAGAGGGAAGAATGGGAAGCATTTAAGGAAACCAGGATGGATGAACACAGAACTTAAACACATGCTAAAAGGGAAGAAAGAAATGTTTATCAAATGGAAAGAGGGAGGCATATCTAAAGAAGAATATAATGCCATCTGCAGAACCTGCAGGGCACAAATCAGATTATCTAAAGCTGACAATGAATTAAGGCTTGCAAGAGATGTCAAAAGCAACAAAAAAGGATTTTGGGGATACATCAAAAGTAAAAGAAAAGTCAAAGATGCTATAGGATTTTTACAGGATGAAAATGATGAAATGGTAAGAAAGGATGTTGAGAAGGCTGAACTTTTAAATTCCTATTTTGCATCTGTTTTCTCTCAGAAAGGAAATGTAACATCAACTGATCTTCACTGTCCTATTAAAGGAATAGAAGAATCCAGGATATCTATAAACAGAAAGACAGTGAGGAAACACTTAGCTAACCTAAATGAATTCAAGTCTCCAGGCCCAGATGAATTACACCCCAGAATACTGAAGGAGATAGCAGAAGAAATTCTTGAACCACTGTCCATAATCTTTGAAAATTCTTGGAGAACAGGTGAAGTCCCAGAAGACTGGAGAAGAGCAAATGTTGTTCCTATCTTCAAAAAGGGGAAGAAGGTGGACCCAGGGAACTACAGGCCGGTGAGTCTGACTTCTATACCAGGAAAGATCTTTGAACAAATTATTAAAGAACATGTATGTAAGTACCTGCATAAGAATGAAGTGATTAAACAGAGTCAGCATGGGTTTGTAACTAATAAGTCATGTCAGACTAACTTAATTTCCTTCTATGACAGAATCACTGACTGGGTGGATCAGGGAAATGCTGTAGATATAGTATATCTTGACTTCAGCAAAGCATTTGACAAAGTATCTCACACAATCCTTATTGAAAAAATGACTAAGTATGGAATGGACAAGGCAACTGTTAGGTGGATTCATAACTGGCTTAGTGATCGGACTCAAAGAGTGGTCGTAAATGGCTGCACATCCAGTTGGAAGAATGTCTCAAGTGGGGTACCACAAGGCTCTGTTTTGGGCCCTGTATTGTTCAACATCTTTATCAATGATTTAGATGAAGGAATTGAGGGTAAACTGATCAAATTTGCTGATGACACAAAGCTAGGAGGGTAGCTAATACTAGAGAAGAGAGAGAGAGGATTCAAAAAGATATAAATAAACTGGAGCAGTGGGCAGCAACTAACAGAATGGTTTTTAACAGGGAAAAATGCAAAGTACTACATCTGGGCAATAAAAATGAAAAAAGCATATACAAAATGGGAGGAATAGGGCTAAGTAACAGCACATGTGAAAAAGACTTGGGTATACTAATTGATCACAGACTGAACATGAGTCAACAGTGTGATGCAGCAGCAAAAAAGGCAAATACAATTCTAGGATGTATCAACAGAAGCATACAGTCTAGATCACGTGAGGTCATTATTGCCCTCTACTCCTCTTTGGTCAGACCTCATCTGGAATACTGTGTCCAGTTTTGGGCACCACATTTTAAAAAAGACATCAACAAACTGGAGCAAGTTCAGAGAAGAGCCACCAGAATGGTGACCGGTCTGCAAACCATGTCCTATGAGGAACGGTTGCAGGATTTGGGAATGTTTAGCTTGCAAAAAAGAAGACTGAGAGGAGACTTAATAGCTGTCTACAAATATCTCAAGGGCTGTCACATTGTAGAAGGATCATCTTTATTCTCATTTGCACAAGGAAAGACTAGAAGCAATGGGATGAAACTGAATGGGAGGAGACACAGATTAGATATTAGAAAAAACTTTTTGACAGTTAGGGTGATCAAGGAGTGGAACAGGCTGCCACGAGAAGTGGTAAATTCTCCTTCAATGGAAGTCTTCAAACAGAGGCTGGACAGACATCTGTCTGGGATGATTTAGAGAATCCTGCTTTGAGCAGGGGGTTGGACCAGATGGCCCAGGAGGTCCCTTCCAACTCTACCATTCTATGATACTATGATTCTATGATTCTCCTGTCAGCCAGGAGAGGAACTCATTCATTTGGGGGTTTACTGTGAGGCTGCAGCATTAGCTGCGGTCCCTGTAGTAAACATTAACCCTTTCTGAAGGATTACACCGTGGGACCTGACTGTACATCGGATTGGTAAGAATAATTTTGCTTTATTATTTTATTTTTATTACAGGAAATGGTTTTAGCAGGAAAATAAAATATGGTCAAAAACTGTGTGATTATTTCATTAAACTTCTTTTTTATTAAAGTGTGTGTGTTTGATTTTTCTTTCATACAATAGGATTAATAATTGATAGTTGTCTAATTGACAGCTCTCAATTATTAACCTGGCTTAAAGTGACCTTTCAATTGCAAGGTCATTTTAACCCCTTATTAACCCATTCGCCACCGCTACAGGGCAATGGGAATAGACGGGCAAAGTGCCAGAAAGGGCAAATCTAATTAGAGATTTGCCCTTTCTGGGGTGTCTGGGGGCAGATGTTAGTAGCCGGGGGGGGGCCAAAAATAATGGTCCCTCTCTGGGCTATTATTATCTGCATCCACTCACTGGCTTTGTCTGTCTGGTTGCGAAAATAGGGCGGGAGCCCACGCCTTTTTTTTCAGCAATTTTACACCTCATATATATATATATACATGTCATTAAATTTGTGACACATATATATATATATATTTATATTTAGAGTTCATACACTTCTACATAGTATAATAGCCGCTAATTCAATTGCCGGCTTTTGTGAAAATGCAGAACCCGACATGAAATGACACTTGGTTTACATAGAGTTAACCATGTCTTTTCATGTAGTTTGATATCTGATTTGCACAAACAATTACATGAGTGTAAGTGTGCAAAATTTCACACATGTAGGGGTTAATTAAAGGTGTAAATTCGTAGCAAAAAAGTCCGTTTTTTTTACAACGAATTTACACCTTTAATTAACCCCTACAGGTGTGAAATTTTGCA
Organism: Oophaga sylvatica; assembly: GCA_033576555.1. NCBI lineage: Eukaryota > Metazoa > Chordata > Amphibia > Anura > Dendrobatidae > Oophaga > Oophaga sylvatica. The sequence continues at coordinate 608,674,496 of JARQOD010000002.1, read as the reverse complement.
CACATAGACTGATGTAATTGTTTGTGCAAATCAGATTGCAAACGACATGAAAAGACATGGTTAACCCTATGTACACCAAGTGTCATTTCATGTCGGGTGCTTCTGTCTTTTCACAGAAGCCGGCTTTACCCGGCAATTGAATCAGAGGATATTTTACTATGTAGAAGTGTATAAACTATACATATATGTATATATACATGTCACAATGACATGTATATATATATATATGTATTCTATGTGTGTATATTTAGTGTTTACAAGGAAATAAAGGTTTTTTTTAGTTGCGATATTTTGTTCCCATAGACTTACATTGGACTTCCGCTATCGGAATCGGATATCGGCGATATTTAGTGATATCGGCGACTGCATTCCGATCCGATATTTTCCGATACCAAGCAGTATCGCTCAACACTAGTATCAACCACTGAGGACTCTCAACTCTAAATATTTTTCTATCTACTGGCTAACACAGTACGAAGATACATATTTTTTTTTAAACATTCCAAAAATTCCTGTGAAGCACCTGCAGGGTTAATAAACTTCTTGAATGTGGTTTTCAGCACCTCGAGGGGTGCAGTTTTTAGAATAGTGTCACTTTTGGGTATTTTCTATGATATAGACCCCTCAAAGTGACTTCAAATGTGATGTGGTCCCAAAAAAAATGGTGTAAAAACAAGAAATTGCTTTTAACCCTTATAACTTCCTAACAAAAAAATTGATTCCAAAATTGTGCTGATGTAAAGTAGACATGTGGGAAATGTTAATTATTAAGTATTTTGTGTGACATACAGTACAGACCAAAAGTTTGGACACACCTTCTCATTCAACGACTTTTCTGTATTTTCATGACTGTGAAAATTGTGGAATCACACTGAAGGCATCAAAACTATGAATTAACACATGTGGAATTATACATTACACTTTACAAAAAAGTGTGAAGCAACTGAAAATATGTCTTATATTCTAGGTTCTTCAAAGTAGCCACCTTTTGCTTTGATTACTGCTTTGCACACAGAAAAGGTGAACGGATGGATTCTACATGCCTGGTTCCCACCGTGAAGCATGGAAGAGGAGGTGTGATGTGGGGGTGCTTTGCTGGTGACACTGTTGGGGATTTATTCAAAATTGAAGGCATAGTGAACCAGCATGGCTACCACAGCATCTTGCAGTGGCAGGCTATTCCATCCGGTTTGCGTTTAGTTGGACCATCATTTATTTTTCAACAGGGCAATGACCCCAAACACACCTCCAGACTGTGTAAGGGCTATTTGACCAAGAAGGAGAGTGTTGGGGTGCTACGCCAGATGACCTGGCCTCCACAGTCACCAGACCTGAACCCAATCGAGATGGTATGGGGTGAGCTGGACCGCTCACCGCTTCAATTTTGAATAATCACCAACAGTGTCACCAGCAAAGCACCCCCACACCATCACACCACCTCCTCCATGCTTCACGGTGGGAACTAGGCATGTAGAGTCCATCCGTTCACCTTTTCTGCATGCAAAGCAGTAATCAAAGCAAAAGGTGGCTACTTTGAAGAACCTAGAATATAAGACATATTTTCAGTTGTTTCACACTTTTTTGTAAAGTGTAATGTATAATTCCATATGTGTTAATTCATAGTTTTGATGCCTTCAGTGTGATTCTACAATTTTCATAGTTATGAAAATACAGAAAAATCTTTGAATGAGAAGGTGTGTCCAAACTTTTGGTCTGTACTGTATCTCTGTGATTTAAGGGCATGAAAATTCAAAGTTGGAAAATTGCGAAATGTTCTAAATTTTTGACAAATTTCCGCTTTTTTCACAAATTAACGCAAGTCATATCAAAGAAATTTTACCTCTATCATGAAGTACAATATGTCTTGAGAAAACAATGTCAGAATCACCAGGATCCATGGAAGCGTTCCAGAGTTATTACCTTATAAAGGGACAGTGGTCAGAATTGTAAAAATTGGCCCGGTCATTAACATGCAAACCACCCTTGGGGGTAAGCTCATTTACAGGAACCCATGAATGTTCAGATGAGTAATTTCTGGACCTTTTCATACGAGCAAAAAGCAATATACAAGAAGTTGGGCGATGCCATGTCTACCATTGCGTAACATCCCCACTTCTTTTTTCCAGTCTGTAAATATCTGGGAAGTGAGGAGACCAACTGCAGTAGTTTTGGGAGAGAAATGTTGTGCCATTCTTGTCTGATGTAGGATTCTTGCTGTTCCTCAGTGCAAGTTCTTCTTTTCTGGGCTTTTTGTTTCAAAATATACCAAATGTTTTCTATTGGTGAAAGGTCCGGGCCACAGGTGGCCAGTCCATCACCAGAATTTTTCTTCCATGCTGTTCTGATGGATGCAGTATGTGGTTTAGCATTGTCTGGCTGAAATGTGAAAGGCCTTCCCTGAAATACAGTAGATGTTGTCTAAATGGGAGAATATGTTATTCTTAAACCTCTATATCATGCTCTGCATTAATAGTGCCTTTCAGGATGTGGAAACTGTCCATGCCATAGAAACTAAAGCAGCTCTGTTGTGAATGCTCTGAATTTGACTTCTGAGCTTGGGCTCCCTCTGGTGGCTGACAGAGGTTCATCAGCTGGGAGCGATGATTGGCAATCTGGTGTTGATGACTGGGGAGATTTAAGTGAGTAACTTTCCCATGATCCTCGCCGGTGATTAGTTGCTCTTCCTGGTCCCATTTGGAAGTCAGCTTGCTTCCTGCTTGTCCTGCAACTTTCAGATAAGTTATTTGCTGTTTATTTCTTTGGCATTCGTTTTTGTCTATCTCAGTTTTCTGCCCTCCTGAAGTTTGTACAGCCAGGTTCCCTGCTGGGGCCTGTGCTGGCCTCTGCTTCTCATTTGCTATGGTTTTGTATTTTCAGTTCCCTGTTATACCAGTATCCGCTTATTTGCTACCAGTTACACCGGTGTTCTGATCTAGCGGGGGAGAGATCGTGTGGTCTCAGTATTTTTGTATATCGGAACGTGTTGGAGTTTTTCTTAGAGTTTTTTGCCGGATTGCAGACAGTATTCTTTCCTGTCCTGTGCTATCTAGACAGATTGGGCCCAGCATTTGCTCACTCTATTTTCTGCCTGTGTTTGTATTTCATCTTGTCTCACCGCCAATATATGTTTGGGGGCTACCTATTCCTTTGGGGGCTCTACTCTACTGTGAATGTAAAACTATGCGAGAGGTGGTGTTGCCTTTTGAACAGGCCTCTGAGCCCATGCAGTGTGAAGGGTTGGTTCTAGGGCTCAGCGTCAAGAATTTCGGAAGCGTAATAAGTTGTACTTCTATTGTGGGGACGCTTCTCATACTATTTCCGTCTGCCCTAAGCGAGGAAGACGTTTTGCACGCTCATTTGTTTTGGGCAATGTACAGCCTAAATTTCTCTTGACTATTACCTTGATCTGCTCCTTGTCCTCATTTTCTGCTTAGGTTTTTGTCGATTCAGGAGCAGGCCTGAACCTGATTGATTTCGACTTTGCCAAACGTTGTGGTTTTCCCATGGTCCCCCTCCGGACTCCTATTCTTTTGCTGGGCGTTGATTGTACCCCTTTGGTGGAGAATAAACCCTGTTATGAATGTGCTAGAGATGGTTTCTGAGCAGAGGCTCCCTCTGGTGGTTACAGACAGTACTGAACCTTTCAGCGAGGAGTGGCAATCTGGAATCACGGACTGGTCTGATATAAGGGAGGTTCCCTCCCATGATGGTTGCCGTTGATCAATTGTTCTTGTCTCAATTGTGGTTCCTGGTTCATTTGGAAGTTTGCCTGCATCTCCTGCTTTCTTTTTGTGCTTGCTTTTTGCATTGTTTTCTGCACTTTTGTGGAGGTCAGCCAGGTCCCCTCCTGGGACCTGAGCTCCTCACAGTTTTTCTGCAGCCACTGTTATTTGCTCATTTGTTTTTTCCTGTTTTTTCAGTGGCTGCGGCTTGGTTTTTGTTCACACTGAGATCTGATTTAGTGGGTGGCGAGATCGTGTGATCTCAGTATTTTTGTAATCAGAATTGTTGGATTTTTGTAGGGTTTTCTGGGTTGCAGAAAGTAATCTCTCCTGTCCTATCCTATTTAGTCAGCTTGTGGCCCCAGCATTTGCTCAGTCTATTTTCTGCCTATGTTTGTATTTTCATCTTGTCTAACTGCCATTATATGTTTGGGGGCTTCATATTTTCTTTGGGGATCTGCTCCGGGGCAGATAGCTTTCATCTTTCTGCCTTTGGGTGTAGTTATCTCTCAGGCTGTGACGAGTCGTCTAGGATCAACGTAGGAACGCTCCACGGCTACCTCTAGTTGTGTCGTTAGTTTAGGAATCTGCAACCCATCAGTTACCAACATCTCAGGTGTTCGGCTGCCCTGCTGTTGTTCCTGTCCTCCTCAGCTACCGAAACATAACAGTATCACCGGCCTGAACTGAAAATTATATGGTACTCACAGAAGGGAAAAATAGTGTGGAAAGAAAAAAGTTGTCAGAGTTGTCAGAGATTTATTTTTTTTTTTCTGTCTGTTGCATTTTTTCCCTCTTTTTCTCTGGGTGCTGAGGAGGATTTTTTTTTCTCTCAATGGAGTTTGCACATTTATCTGGCCATGTGGATCAGCTTGCCACTGAGGTTCGGAGTATTGCTACCTACCTTGCTGGGTTGCCGGTTGTGGAACCTAGGATTCCCATGCCAGATTTGTTTTTGGGGGATCGGGCTAAATTTCTGAATTTCAAAAATAACTAAGTTGTTTTTTGCCTTAAAGCCTAAGTCTTTAGGTAACGCAGCACAGCAGGTTCAAATTGTCATCTCTCTCCTGCGCGGCGATCCTCATCATTGGGCTTTTTCCCTGACACCTGGGGATCCTGTTTTGAATGATATTGATGCATTTTTTCTGGCTCTGGGGTTATTGTACGATGAGCCTAATGTCACTGATCAAGCTGAAAAAACCTTGTTGGCATTAAATCAGGGTCTTGAAGACGCTGAGTTGTACTGTCAGAAATTCCGAAAGTGGGCAGTCCTGACCAAATGGAATGATGATGCTTTGGCAGCCCTTTTTCGGAAGGGTCTGTCAGAAATGTCAAGGATGTAATGGTGGGATTCCCTGCTCCCTCTGGTCTCAATGATTCTATGTCATTGGCTATTCAAATTGACAGACGTTTGCGTGAGCGCAGAGGTATGCGTGAGATAGTGTTGCCTTGTGAGCCAGCTTCTGAGCCCATGCAGTGTGATAGAGTGACTTCTGGGGCACAGAGTCATGAGTTTCGAAAGAGCAATGGGTTATGTTTCTACTGTGGTGACACCTCTCATGCTATTTCAGTCTGCCCTAAGCGGGGAAGACGTTTTGCACGCTCAGTTGTCTTGGGTAGTGTTCAGACTAAATTTCTGTTGACTGTTACCCTGATTTGCTCCCTGTCCACATTTTCTGCTCAGGCTTTTGTTGATTCAGGAGCAGCTATTAACCTGAAGGATTTTGACTTTGCCAAACGTTGTGGGTTTTCCATGACACCCCTGCGGAAGTCTATTCCCCTACTGGCCATAGACTCTACCCCTTTGGCGGAGAATAAACCCCAGTTTTCTACTCAGGTGATAATGAGGGTTGAACCAGATCATCAGGAGAGTTGCAAATTTCTGGTGCTGTACTGTATAATCTGAATGACATCATTGTACTAGGTTTCCCTTGGTTACAGTCTCATAATTCTGTTTTGGATTGGAAATCTGTGTCTGTGACCAGTTGGGGCTGCCAATGTGTTAATGCCGACACTCCTGTTTTTTCTGCCTCTCCCAAGTCTCAGGATGTTCCTGACTTTTTGACTGATTTTTCGGATGTATTTAGTGAAAGTAAATCTGCATCTTTGCCCCCTCACAGGAGCTACGATTGCGCTATTGAATTAGTGCCTGGTGGTAAATTTCCTAAAGGTCACCTTTTTAAATTGTCTGTACCTGAACACGATACTATGCGATCTTATATCAAGGAGTCATTGGAGAAGGGTCATATCAGACCATCCTCTTCACCCTTGGGTGCCAGTTTTTTCTTTGTGGCCAAAAAGGATGGTTCATTGAGGTCGTGTATTGATTATCGTCTCTTGAATAAGATCACTGTGAAGTATCAATATCCGTTACCCTTGATTTCTGACCTGTTTTCCAGGGTGAAAAGTGCTAGTTGGTTTACCAAGCTTGACCTCAGGGGGGCGTATAACCTTATTCGCATTAAGCACGGGGATGAATGGAAGACGGCGTTTGATACCCCAGAGGGGCATTTTGAGTGCCTAGTGATGCCCTTTGGGCTCACTAATGCTCCTTCCATCTTCCAATCCTTCATGAATGATATTTTCAGGGATTTTGTGGATACATTTCTGATTGTTTATTTGGATGATATCTTGATTTTTTCCAATGACTGGGACTCTCATGTGAAAAATGTTCGGACTGTGTTCCAGATTTTGAGAGAGAATGCACTGTATGTGAAGGGATCAAAGTGTCTTTTTGGCGTACAGAAGGTCTCATTTCTGGGATTCATTTTGTCTCCGTCTGTTATTGAAATGGACCCGTCAAGGTTCAAGCCATCTGTGATTGGGTCCAACCTACTTCATTAAAGGTTCTTCAGAGATTTTTGGGTTTTGCCAATTTTTATCGTAAATTTATTGGTAATTTCTCCGGTATTGTTAAACCATTGACTGATTTGACCAAAAAGGGTTCTGATGTGGTGAATTGGCCTCCTGAGGCAGTCTCTGCTTTCAGGAACTTAAGCAGAGATTCACTTCTGCTCCTGTTCTACGGCAGCCTGATGTGTTATGTTTTGGTAGCTGAGGAGAGAAGGCAAAAATGGCAATACACCAGAGAGGTTGGAATCTACTGGATTGCAGTACCCTGACTAACCACCACAACTTAAGGCAGCCGTGGAGCGTACCTACGTTGGTCCTAGACGCCTATCACAGCCTGAGAAGCTAACTACACCTAAAGATAGAAAGAGGAAAACTATCTGCCCCGGAGCAGATCCCCAAAGAACATAGGAAGCCCCCAAACATGTAATGGCGGTTAGACAAGAGGAAATACAGACACAGACAGAAAATAGTATGAGCAAACGTTGGGGCCCAAACTACCTGGACAGAAAAGGATAGGAAGGACACTTACTGCAATCCCAAAAAACCCTAAAAAGTACCAACTCTACTAATTACAAAAACACCTGAGATCACACGACCTCCACCACCTAAATTAGTTCTCTGGTGTAACAAAACTAAGCCGCAGCCACTGAAAGAACTGGAAAAGGCAAATGAACAAATAACAGAGGCCCAGATAAACTGAGAGGAGCACAAGCCCCAGGAGGGGACCTGGCTGACCTCCACAGAAGTGCAGGAAAACAATGCAAAAAGCAAGCTCAAAAATAAAAGCAGAAAATGTCTTATCTGAGAGCAGGAGAAGAGGCAAGATTCAGCAGGCTTCCAAGTGAACCAGGAACAACAGCAGTTAGACAAGAACAATTGATCACCGGCAACCCTGATGGGAGGGAACCTCCCTTATATAGGACCAGTCTGTAACTCCTGATTGCCAATCCTCACCAAATGGTTCAGCACCGTCTGCAACCACCAGAGGGAGCTTCTGCTCAGAACTCATTTCTAACACATTCACAACAGTACCCCCCCTTGAGGAGGGGTCACCGAACCCTCACTTGGGCAACCAGGTCGGTCAGGATGAGCTCTGTGATACGCACGGATCAGTCTCCTAGCATGGATGTCCGAAGCAAACACCCAAGAATTGTCCTCCTGACCATAACCTCTCCACTTAACCAAATACTGGAGTTTCCGTCTAGAAAAACGAGAATCCAATATTTTCTCAACCACATACTCCAGATTGCCCTCAACCAAAACAGGGTCAGGAGGCGCAGCCATAGGAACCACTGGCTCGACAAACCTCTTCAATAAGGACTTGTGGAACACGTTATGGATCTTAAATGTCCCTGGAAGAAGTAAACGAAAGGAAACAGGATTAAAAATCTCCATGATCTTATAAGGTCCAATGAATCTAGGCTTAAACTTAGGAGATGCAACTCTCATAGGGATATTTCTTGAGGACAACCAGACCAAGTCCCCCACTTCAAACCGAGGACCATCAGTCCTATGCCGGTTGGCATTAACACATTGGCAGCCCCAACTGGTTACAGACACAGATTTCCAATCCAAAACAGGATTATGAGACTGCAACCAAGGGAAACCCAGTACAATAATGTCATGCAGATTATACAGCACCAATAATTTGCAACTCTACTGATGATCAGGTTCAACCCTCATTATCACCTGAGTAGAGAACTGGGGTTTATTCTCAGCCAAAGGGGTAGAATCAATCCCCAGTAGGGGAATAGACTTCCGTAGGGGTGTCAAGGGAAACCCTACAACGTTTAGCAAAATCAAAATCCATCAGGTTAATAGCTCTCCCGAATCAACAAAATCCTGAGCAGAAAATGTGGACAGGGAGCAAATCAGGGTAACAGTCAACAGAAGTTTAGTCTGAACACTACCCAAGACAACTGAGCGTGCAAAACGTCTTCCCCGCTTAGGGCAGACTGAAATAGCATGAGAGGCGTCACCACAGTAGAAACATAACCCATTGCGTTTTCGAAACTCATGACGCTGTGCCCCAGAATCCACTCTATCACACTGCATGGGTTCAGAAGCTGGTTCACAAGGCAACACTATTCCAGCATACCTCTACGCTCACGCAAACGTCTGTCAATTTGAATCGCTAATGACATAGAATCATTGAGACCTGAGGGAGCAGGGAAACCCACCATAACATCTTTTACATTCTCTGACAGACCCTTCCGAAAAAGTGCTGCCAAAGCATCATCATTCCATTTGGTCAGGACTGCCCACTTACGAAATTTCTGACAGTATAACTCGGCGTCCTCAAGCCCCTGATTTAATGCCAACAAGGTTTTTTCAGCTTGATCAGCGACATTAGGTTATCGTACAATAACCCCAGAGCCAGAAAAAATGCATCGACATTACTCAAAACAGGGTCCCCAGGTGTCAGGGAAAAAGCCCAATCCTGAGGATCTCCGCGCAGGAGAGAGATGACAATTTGAACCTGCTGTGCTGCGTTCCCTGAGGACTTAGGTTTTAAGGCAAAAAACAACTTACAGTTATTTTTGAAATTCAGAAATTTAGCTCTATCCCCTAAAAACAAATCTGGCATGGGAATCCTAGGTTCCACAACAGGCAACCCTGCAAGATAGGTAGCAATACTCCGAACTTCAGTGGCAAGCTGATCCACACGGCCAGACAACTGTGCAAGCTCCATTGAGAGAAAAAAAAATCCTCCTCAGCACTCAGAGAAAAAGAGGGAAAAAAAAAAATAATAAAAAATCTCTGACAACTAAGACAATCCTTTTTTTTTTTGTTTTCTTTCACACTATTTTTCCCTTCTGTGAGTACCATATAATTTTCAGTTTGGCCGGTGATACTGTTATGTTTTGGTAGCTGAGGAGAGAAGGCAAAAACGGCAATACACCAGAGAGGTTGGAATCTACTGGATTGCAGTACCCTGACTAACCGCCACAACTAAAGGCAGCCGTGGAGCGTACCTACGTTGGTCCTAGACGCCTCGTCACAGCCTGAGAAGCTAACTACACCTAAAGATAGAAAGAGGAAAACTATCTGCCCCGGAGCAGATCCCCAAAGAACATAGGAAGCCCCCAAACATGTAATGGCAGTTAGACAAGAGGAAATACAGACACAGACAGAAAATAGTATGAGCAAACGTTGGGGCCCAAACTACCTGGACAGAAAAGGATAGGAAGGACACTTACTGCAATCCCAAAAAACCCTAAAAAGTACCATCTCTACTAATTACAAAAACACCTGAGATCACACGACCTCCACCACCTAAATTAGTTCTCTGTGTAACAAAACTAAGCCGCAGCCACTGAAAGAACTGGAAAAGGCAAATAAACAAATAACAGAGGCACAGATAAACTGAGAGGAGCACAAGCCCCTGGAGGGGACCTGGCTGACCTCCACAGAAGTGCAGGAAAACAATGCAAAAAGCAAGCTCAAAAATAAAAGCAGAAAATGTCTTATCTGAGAGCAGGAGAAGAGGCAAGATTCAGCAGGCTTCCAAGTGAACCAGGAAACAACAGCAGTTAGACAAGAACAATTGATCACCAGCAACCCTGATGGGAGGGAACCTCCCTTATATAGGACCAGTCTGTAACTCCTGATTGCCAATCCTCACCAAATGGTTCAGCACCGTCTGCAACCACCAGAGGGAGCTTCTGCTCAGAACTCATTTCTAACACATTCACAACATTGATGTTTCTCTACCGTTTCAGTTGCAGGTTGATGCCTCTGAAATTGGGGCAGGTGCCGTTTTGTCCCAAAGAGATCCAGAGACCTCTAAGAGTAACCCTTGTGCCTTTTTCTCTCGAAAATTTTCTCCAACTGAACGTAATTATGACGTGGGTAATCGGGAGTTATTGGCCATGAAGTGGGCCTTTGAAGAGTGGAGACATTGGCTGGAAGGAGCCAAACATCAGGTGGTGGTCCTCACGGACCATAAGAATCTGGTTTATTTCGAATCAGCCAAGCGACTTAATCCTAGACAGGCCAGGTGGGCCTTGTTTTTCACACGTTTTAATTTTGTGGTTTCTTTTCTTCCTGGCACTAAGAATGTTAAGGCGGATGCCCTCTCGAGGGGTTTCTTTGCGGACTCTCCGGAGTTATCTGATCCTACTGTTATTTTGAAAGAGGGTGTAGTTCTTTCCGCCATCTCGCCCAATTTGAGACTGGCCTTGGAAGGGTGTCAGGAGGATAAACCTGAGTGCTGCCCTATTGGGAAATTGTTTGTCCCAGACCAGTGGAAGAAGAGTGTGATGTCTGAGATTCATTGTTCCACATTGGCTGGTCATCCCGGGATTTTTGGTACCAGAGACTTGGTGAGTCGGTCCTTTTGGTGGCCTACTTTGTCTCGTGATGTCAGGGAATTTGTGCAGTCCTGTGGGACTTGCTCTCGCTCCAAGCCTTGCTCTCGCTCTATTGGTTTGTTAATGCCATTACCTGTGCTCAAGAGGCCATGGACCCATATCTCTATGGATTTTATTTCCGACCTCCCTGTTTCTCAGAGAATGACCGTTATTTGGGTAATCTGTGATAGTTTTTTTTTTTTTTCTCTGAAATGTCCCTTATAGTTGGCACCAATAGATGGCACTAATGGACCTTCTAAAATTGACTATATAACATCTGTCCTTGATAGACATAGGAATTTCCCCCCCTTTTTTTGTTATTGTTTGACATTTATCTTCTTTGTAACCATAATCCTTTAGATTACTATTTCGGATATTATCTATCGAATAAAATCAGTTATCTGCTCAATATGATTTTGGTTGATGATTTGAGTGATATGGATGTGTTGCGAGTGTTGGTTGACTGATATATCTGCATGCATCTTTGGTAATGGATAGCGGTCCTTCTATACTGCCTCTATCCCCCCTCTTTTAGACCCAGTGAGCAGCAAATGATTATATTTGCGCTCTCTTTACAGCAATCTGCTGGAAAGGGGGGATTCCCATTAATCTATGTGTTTTAACATGATATGCGGCCCCCCCCAAAAAAAGAAAAACCTCTTCCCCAAAATCGTGTTATATTTCCATTATATTTCCATCATATTAAGGGTGGAATACCAATATACTCTGGTTTCCATTTAATTACAAATGTATTGTTCTATTGAAGTGTTACTTTACTAATTCCCTTAGAGACTAGCGTCAGTGCTAGAACTCTCTCTGATGATTTGTCTCTACATTCAGCCTCTTGTCTATACCGTATATTGACCTTTTAGTGGTTACCAAAGTAGTTTTGGCGCCACTATATGGGAGGCTTTAGTTCATGCGCATTGATTTCCTGATGACTACTCTGATATTGTGCTTAGTCACTTTATTTTCCATCTTTTATGGGCCCAGAGAGGTAATATATATAGGTGCCTTATCTTCTAATCTTATATGATCTTATAAAACTACTCGTGCACCAGCGCATGCTCAGAAACGTCACTGAACCACCTCGTACTGGCGCATGCGCAGTAATTGCCTTGGCAGCCATCTTGGTACTCCCGACATGTGAGGCCCGTTCTCCCTTTGCTTCCGCCTCCAGGCACTTCCTGTTCGGAGTTTCCGTTCTCAGCTGATGTGAGTTTTTCTTTACTTGTGACCTATAAATATACATTTCTACAACAATTGCACTACCATTCTGCTCCTGACGAAGCCACGGCGGTGGCGTAACGCGTGGGGCTCTGTTCCCCCCGACTTCCCCTCTCTTTCCCCAGCTGGTAACAACTTGCTTGGTTTGGTCATATTTTATGGGCTATCAGATCCTTTGACCGCATGGAGCTTTCTAATGGCGGTTGCCACACTAATTATTGGTGCCATCTATAATCCCTTTTTTTGATAAGTATGCCATTTGGATATTGAACAGCTGTATTGATATTGTTCCATATATAGATATAGGAGCAACCCAGTGATATTTGAATAGGGGATTAAGCAGATGCATATATTATTATCTTTCTTGTAAATCATTGCTTGTACAATTTAGATTTATTTGCATCTGTATGTGTGTTATTTGGGGTGTCAGGGGGTTATGTACCCTTTCAGGGAATTTTAAATGTTTTTATTTCTGTTATGTGCTATATTGTAGTTTTTCAATAAAAATTTGTTACTATTTTATTATTTGAGCTCCCTGGTGTATAGTATGTCCTTCTGCTTTGTTCTGAATCCATAAATTGACATACTCCAGGTTGAACTCTCTTTTTTTCCCATTTTGGGTGGTGCCCTCCACCTTGCTTGTTTCACAGGTTTTCCAAGATGATACATCTTGTGCCATTACCTAAGTTACCTTCCTCCTCCGAATTGGTGCCTTTGTTCCTTCAGCACGTGGTTCGGTTACATGGCATTCCGGAGAGCGATTTTGAAGGACATTTTGTTCTAAACTTGGTGTTCAATTATCTTTCTCCTCTGCTTTTCATCCTCAGACCAATGGACAAACCGAGAGAACAAACCAGACCTTGGAGACTTACTTGAGATGTTTTGTGTCTGCTGATCAAGATGACTGGGTCTCTTTTTTGCCTTTGGCTGAGTTTGCTCTTAATAATAGGGCTAGCTCTGCCACCTTGATGTCTCCATTTTTCTGCAATTTTGGGTTTCACCCTCGATTTTCTTCAGGACAGGCGGAGGCTTCTGTCTGTTCGGGTGTTGACTCTGTTGTGGAGCGAATGCAGCAGATTTGGGACCAGGTAGTGGAGAGGTTGTCTCTCTCTCAGGAGAAGGCCCAATGGTTTGCCAACGGCATAGCACTGATGGTCCTCGGTTTAAAGTGGGGGACTTGGTTTGGTTGTCCTCAAGAAATATCCCTATGAGGGTTGCATCTCCAAAGTTTAAGCCCAGGTTCATTGGACCTTATAAGATCATGGAATTCTTAATCCTGTTTCCTTCCGTTTGCTTCTTCCAGGGACATTTAAGATCCATAACGTGTTCCACAAGTCCTTATTGAAGAGGTTTGTTGAGCAAGTGGTTCCTATGGCTGCGCCTCCTGACCCTGTTTTGGTTGAGGGCAATCTGGAGTATGTGGTTGAGAAAATATTGGATTCTCGTTTTTCTAGACAGAAACTCCAGTATTTGGTTAAGTGGAGAGGTTATGGCCAGGACAATTCTTGGGTGTTTGCTTCGGACATCCATGCTAGGAGACTGATTCGTGCCTATCACCGAGCTCATCCTGATCGGCCTGGTTACACAAGTGAGGGTTCGGTGACCCCTCCTCAAGGGGGGGTACTGTTATGAATGTGCTAGAGATGGTTTCTGAGCAGAGGCTCCCTCTGGTGGTTACAGACAGTACTGAACTTTTCAGCGAGGAGTGGCAATCTGGAATCACGGACTGGTCTGATATAAGGGAGGTTCCCTCCCATGATGGTTGCCGGTGATCAATTGTTCTTGTCTCAATTGTGGTTCCTGGCTCATTTGGAAGTTTGCTGGAGTCTTGCCTGCATCTCCTGCTTTCAGATAAGATATTTTTTGCTTTTCTTTTTGTGCTTGCTTTTTGCATTGTTTTCTGCACTTTTGTGGAGGTCAGCCAGGTCCCCTCCTGGGGCCTGAGCTCCTCACAGTTTTTCTGCAGCCACTGTTATTTGCTCATTTGCTTTTTCCTGTTTTTTCAGCGGCTGCGGCTTGGTTTTTGTTCACACTGAGATCTGATTTAGTGGGTGGCGAGATCGTATGATCTCAGTATTTTTGTAATCAGAATTGTTGGATTTTTGTAGGGTTTTCTGGGTTGCAGAAAGTAATCTCTCCTGTCCTATCCTATTTAGTCAGCTTGTGGCCCCAGCGTTTTCTCAGTCTATTTTCTGCCTATGTTTGTATTTTCATCTTGTCTAACCGCCATTATATGTTTGGGGGCTTCCTATTTTCTTTGGGGATCTGCTCCGGGGCAGATAGCTTTCATCTTTCTGCCTTTAGGTGTAGTTATCTCTCAGGCTGTGACGAGGCGTCTAGGATCAACGTAGGAATGCTCCACGGCTACCTCTAGTTGTGTCGTTAGTTTAGGAATCTGCAACCCATCTTTTACCAACATCTCAGGTGCCCTGCTGTTTTTCCTGTCCTCCTCAGCTACCGAAACATAACAAAACCCCAGTTTTGGACCCAGGTGATAATGCGGGTAGCCCCGGACCACCAAGAGAATTGTAAATTTTTGGTGTTGCATAATTTACATGACATTATTGTACTGAGTTTTCCATTGTTGCAGACTCATAATCCTGTTTTGGATTGGAAGTCTGTGTCTGTGGTCAGATGGGGTTGTCAATGTGTTCATGGTGACACTCCTGTTTTTGCTACCTCTCCTTAGTCTCAGGATATCCCCGACTATTTGGCTGATTTTTCTGATGTGTTTAGTGAGAGTAAGTCTGCGTCCTTGCCTCCCCACAGGAGTTATGATTGCGCAATTGAGTTAGTGCCCGGTTGTAAATTTCCTAAGGGTCGGCTCTTCAATCTGTCTGTACCTGAGCATGAGCCTATGCGATCTTATATCAGAGTCTTTGGAGAAAGGTCATATTAGACCGTCCTCTTCACCTTTAGGTGCCGGCTTTTTCTTTGTGGCCAAGAAGGATGGTTCATTGAGGCCATGCATTGACTATCGTCTCCTTATTAAGATCACTGTTAAATATCAGTATCCTTTACCCCTGATTTCCGATTTATTCTCCAGAATTAAAGGTTCTAGTTGGTTTACCAAGCTTGACCTTAGGGGGCGTATAATCTTATTCGCATTAAGCACGGTGATGAATGGAAGACGGCGTTTAATACCCCTGAGGGGCATTTTGAGTACCTAGTGATGCCTTTTGGGCTCGCTAATGCCCCATCCGTCTTCCAATCTTTCATGAACGATATTTTCAAGGATTTTGTGGATTAGTTTCTGATCGTTTATTTGGACGATATTTTGATTTTTTCCAATGACTGGGATTCTCATGTGGAACATGTTCTGATCGTATTCCGGATTTTGAGAGAAAATGCTTTGTATGTTAAGGAATAAAATGTCTCTTTGGCGTACAGAAGGTTTCGTTTTTGGGATTCATTTTGTCTCCGTCCACTATTGAGATGGACCCGGTCAAGGTTCAGGCCATTTTTGATTGGGTTCAGTCCACTTCATTGAAGGCTCTTCAGAGATTTTTTGGTTTTGCTAATTTTTACTGTAAATTTATAAGTAATTTCTCTGGTATTGTGAAACCACTGACTGATTTGACCAAAAAGGGTTCTGATGTAGTGAATTGGTCTCCATAGGCAGTTTCGGCATTTCCGGAGCTTAAGCTGAGATTCACTTCTGCTCCTGTTCTACGGCAACCTGATGTTTCTCTCCCATTTCAGGTGGAGATAGATGCTTCTGAATTGGTGCAGAGCCATTTTGTCCCAAAGGGATCCTGTAACCTCTAAAAGTAACCCTTGTGCCTTCTTCTCTTGAAAATTTTCCCCAGCTGAACGTAATTATGATGTGGGGAATCGAGAATTATTGGCTATGAAGTGGGCTTTTGAAGAGTGGAGACATTGGTTGGAGGGAGCCAAACAACAAGTTGTGGTCCTCACTGACCACAAGAACCTGATCTATCTCGAATCAGCCAAGCGACTAAATCCTAGACAGGCCAGGTGGGCCTTGTTTTTCATGCGTTTTAATTTTGTGGTCTCCTTTCTCCCGGGCACTAAGAATGTTAAGACGGATGTCCTCTCTAGTAGTTTCTTTGCGGATTCTCCTTATGTGACTGAGCCTGCTGCCATTCTGAAGGAGGACGTGGTTCTTTCCGCTATCTCGCCCGATTTGAGACTGGCCCTAGAGGAATTTCAGGGAGATAAACCTGAACGTTGCCCTGTGGGGAAATTGTATGTCCCCGACCAATGGAGGAAGAAAGTAATGTCTGAAATAAATTGCTCCGTGTTGGCTGGTCATCCCGGTATTTTTGGTGCCAGAGATTTAGTGAGTCTGTCTTTTTGGTGGCCTATTCTCTCTCGTGATGTCAGGAATTTTGTGCAGTCATGTGGGACTTGTTCTCGGTCCAAACCCTGCTCTCGCTCTAGTGGATTTGGTAATGCCACTGCCTGCGCCCAGGACGCCATGAACCCATATCTCTATGGATTTTATTTTGACCTCCCTGTCTCTCAGAGAATGACTGTTATCTGGGTAATCTGTGATAGATTTTCCAAGATGGTCCATCTTGTGCCACTGCCGAAGTTGCCATCCTCTTCCGAGTTGGTGCCCTTGTTTTTTCAGCAGGTGGTTCGTTTGTACGGCATTCCGGAGAACATTGTGTCTGACAGAGGAGTCCAATTTGTTTCCAGACTTTGGAGAGCCTTTTGTTCTAAACTGGGAGTTCAGTTGTCTTTCTCCTCTGCGTTTCACCCTCAGACCAATGGGCAGACTGAGAGAACAAACCAGACTTTGGAAACTTATTTGAGATGTTTTGTGTCTGCTGATCAAGATGACTGGGTCTCTTTTTTGCCCCTGGCTGAATTCGCTCTAAATAATAGGGCTAGTTCTGCCACTTTGATGTCCCCTTTTTTCTGCAATTTCGGGTTTCATCCTCGATTTTCTTCGGGGCAGGTGGAGGCTTCTGTCTGTCCGGGTGTTGACTTTATGGTAGAGAGAATGCAGCAGATTTGGGATCAAGTAGTGGATAAGTTGTCCCTCAGGAGAGGGCCCAACGGTTTACCAACCGGCATAGGACTGATGGTCCCCGATTTAAAGTAGGTGACATAGTTTGGTTGTCCTCAAAAAATATCCCTATGAAGGTGGTGTCTCCAAAATTTAAGCCAAGGTTCATTGGATATCGGAAATCCTTAATCCCATTTCTTTCCGTTTGGCCCTTCCAGGGACGTTTAAGATTCACAATGTCTTCCATAAGTCTTTATTGAAAAGGTTTGTTGAGCCAGTAGTTCTTATGGCTATGCCCCCTGAGTCTGTCTTGGTTGAGGGCAATCTGGAGTATGAAGTGGAGAAGATATTGGATTCTCGTCTGGCTAGATGGAGACTCCAGTACTTGGTCAAGGTTACGGTCAGGAGGACAATACTTGGGTGTTTGCTTCTGATATTCATGCTGAGAGATTGATTCGCGCCTTTCACCGTGCTCATCCTGATCAGCCAGGTGGCGCAGGTGAGGGTTCGGTGACCCCTCCTCAAAGGGGGGGAATTTTGTGAACGCTCTGGATTTGACTTCTGAGCTTGGGCTCCCTCTGGTGGCTGCTGATAGTAGTGAAGCTGCCTTAGCTGACAGAGGTTCATCAGCTAGGAGCAATGATTGGCAATCTGGTGTTGATGACTGGGGAGATTTAAGTGAGTAACTTTCCCATGATCCTCGGCGGTGATTAGTTGCTCTTACTGGTCCCATTTGGAAGTCAGCTTGCTTCCTGCTTGTCCTGCAACTTTCAGATAAGTTATTTGCTGTTTATTTCTTTGGCTTTCATTTTTGTCTATCTCAGTTTTCTGCCCTCCTGAAGTTTGTACAGCCAGGTTCCCCTGCTGGGGCCTGTGCTGGCCTCTGCTTCTCATTTGCTATGGTTTTGTATTTTCAGTTCCCTGTTATACTAGTATTCGCTTATTTGCTCCTAGTTACACCAGAGTTCTGATCTAGCGGGGAGAGATCGTGTGGTCTCAGTATTTTTGTATATCAGAACGTGTTGGAGTTTTTCTTACAGTTTTTGCCAGATTGCAGACAGTATTCTTTCCTGTCCTGTGCTATCTAGACAGATTGGGCCCCAGCATTTGCTCACTCTATTTTCTGCCTGTGTTTGTATTTCATCTTGTCTCACCGCCAATATATGTTTGGGGGCTACCTATTCCTTTTTGGGCTCTACTCCGGGGTAGTTAGCTTTCCCATTTCTGTCTTTAGGCTTAGTTATCTCTCCGACTGTGTCGAGGCGTCTAGGGCACCGTAAGCACGTCCCATGGCTGCTTCTAGTTGTGCTGTTAGTTTAGGGGTCTGCAATCCGCTAGTTCCCAACCTCTCCAGTGTCTGGTTGCCTGTCTATTTTTGCTGCTGTCCTCCTCGGCTAACGAATCATAACACAGCTCCGTACCATGAGAGTTATAGGAACTGTGCTCTGATAACAAGCTGGATGGTCCCTTTCCTCCAGCACACGGCATCCATGGTTTCCATAGAGAAATTCACATTGTAATTCATCTGAAGACGGAGCATTTTTCCATTTTGCCTCAGTTCATTTTAAATGAGCTTTGGCCTAGAGAAGACAGCACCATTTCAGGATTCTGATGATATGTAGCTTCGTTATGTAATAGAACTTTAACCTGGATTTGTGGATTGCACGGCAAAGTGTACTCGCTGACAGTTATTTCTGTAAGTAAATGAGCCCATGTGATTTACATGACCGAATCATGACAGTTTTTAATGCAGTGCTGTCTGAGGTCCTGTAGATGACAAGCATCCGATATTGACCGTTTGCCTTGTCTCTTTGTGTATATGGATTTCTCCAGAATCTTTGAATAGATGATATTATGTAATGTAGATGGTGGGATATTGGGATTTTCTAAGTATTTGCAATTTTACATTGACAGATTTGTCCGAAAGTTATCCACAATTTTTAGACGCAGTTGTTCACAGATTGGTGAACTCTGACCATCTTTGGTTCTGTGAGACTCTGCTTCTCTAGCTGCTCTTTTTATACACAGTCATGTGACTTAGTTGAAAATTGAACACCAGTTGTTTTTTAATACCACTTACTTTTCTAGCCTTTTGTTAACCTTGTCCCAGCTTTTTTATAGATGTGCTGCTGCCATAAATTTATAAATTAATTATTGTTTTCAAATGAAATAGACAAGTGACTAATTTTCGGCTTCTGATTTATGTTCTATGTTCTTTTGTGAATAAAATATGGCTGTAAACGATTTCCAAATCATTGCATTCTTGTATTCTTTACATCCTACACAGCATCCCTAATTTTCAGAATGAGGGCTGTACAACCACGTTTTTGAACACCTGTCTGTGTTAAGGACATTCAGGAGAGTATTGTGAGAGGCCTGAGGAGACTGACATGAATTTGATCCCAGCAGAACAGCATGTTGCCATGTACTGAAATCACTTCATCATGTACAGACGTATATATGGACGTCTTCCAACAATTTTATTTACAGTTAACTGATTACAAGTGCGTTGAGTTTTTTTCAGCATGAAACAGATTTCTGTTTTTAGTGATCCTGTCTGTATAATACGGTACTGTTCTGAACTTATGATCCATGATCATCAAATAAGTCATTATTAGCAAAACTGTGTAGTTAGAGTCGTTAGAAATATTCAGTCTTCAAACTAAAAATATAAAATTGTGCATTTTTTCATCTT
This sequence comes from Oophaga sylvatica, assembly GCA_033576555.1. NCBI lineage: Eukaryota > Metazoa > Chordata > Amphibia > Anura > Dendrobatidae > Oophaga > Oophaga sylvatica. The sequence goes on along the minus strand of JARQOD010000002.1, from coordinate 608,654,669 downwards.
GTATAATTATTTAATTTTTTACATAGCTGATTGCAAATTTATATTTACTATCATATCAATATATCAGTATCATGCTAGTTACCATTTTACATCAGTAAATGCGTTATTATATGTCACTTGTCATTAATGGCGGAGTCATGGCTGGAGTCAGTGTGGAAATATAGAATAACTAGAGTCGGAAATTTGACTTAGCAACAGCACAATCCTGTTAAACAAGGTTTTTGTAGTCTGTACATCAATCTCTCATACACAGAAATGTTGCTTTACTTTCTAGTAAGTGTATTACAACGTGTGCTTGAGACACATATTATAAATGCCATTGTTATACAGAAGGTAAATCATAATACAGAAATATAGAAAATGAATGTTAAATTACCTATAATATTAGGGACAGTGTCTACAAATTCATGAAATTTCAGCAGAAAACCATGTGGATATTTAAAAAATGTTTTTTCTTGTTTTCCCATTGTTTATAGTCACACAATGGAGATACAGATGGAGCGGCTGCCACAGATATACGCCATTTCACTAACTTTGAATGAGCACCATGTTCTGCAAATAGTGTGGGAGGGTTATGCTATCACCACAGCACTACTACTACTACTACATTTTGTATATTTACCTACCAGCATTTCTGGCTCCTCCAGCCGGAAAATCAAAAGAGGAGCTGGCTTGTTGGAGGTGGGTCACAGGGCTTCTCTCCAGTGGCCATAAAATACCTTACTCTGGACCAGGGTCCTGTGAATCGATTTGCTCATCTCTACTATTAATGCATGATATATTTGAGCTCCACCACTGAAACCCACATCTATCTTCAGAACTGTCTCGCTGCTGTCAGAAGAGAGGTGTCAGCACATATTTTTGAAACGTACATAACTGCAAGTAAACTGTGGAGTTATGAATCTCAAGTCCCATGAGCGTGTAAAGAGCCCTCATCTATTATTGCTTTGTAAAGATGGTGGACTGTGCTGCGTTCCTATCCCTGAAGACATTAATCGTGTTGTGTGTGAATATGGTCCTAAGTCTTTGTATATATTGTGTCATGTGAATTGTGTTCTTGTAATGTATAATGTAAGATAAGTAATGTTAGTAATGTACAATTTAGGGTGTATAGGACATAGTGTATAAAATAGGTAGTGTAGTGGTAGTTAGTTGACCGTACTTTAGGTAATGACAGTAGGGTAAGATAGAGTTAATGTTTGGGACTAGCCCATAGCGGGAAGGGCTTAGTTTTAAGGAAAGTGTTTCCTGGAGTTAGTTTGAGTTTGGAGTGATAAGTGTGCAGTGCTGCCAAAAAAGATTGATCAATAAAATAAGGAGACTTAAGGCCAGGAATAGCAAGAGCCTAAAGAAGAATTGACTGACTAGTCATAGTTCTCCTACTCACACACCACCTCCTCATTTCGTCCCATATCTGTCGGTGTCCCCTAAGGGTATGTTTCCACGGAGTGCATTCATTGCTCTTTGGACGGAGTGGAAACCCGCTCCGCCCAAAGCCCTGCCCCCTTCTGTACATGCGGTGATATCACATGTGTTCATTGAACACATGCGGTATCACCGCATCGCATACATAGACCAGGTTATTTACCTTGCAAAGACTGAGAGTTTAGGGCATCGTAGGTACGTCCCACGGCTAATTCTAGTTGTGTTGTCAGTTTAGGGGTCTGCAATCCGCTGAGTTGCCAACCTCTCTGGGTGTCTGGTTGCCTAGCCTATTTTTGCTATTGTCCTCCTCGGTTACCGAATCATAACATTAACCTCTATGCTGATGACACACAGCTCTACCTCTCTGGACCCGATATCACCCCCCGAGTCCCTACTAACCAGAATCCCCCAACATCTGTGAGCTGTTTCATCTTTCTTCTCTGCCAGATTTCTAAAACTTAACATGGACAAATCAGATTTCATCATCTTTCCCCCATCTCACTCATCCCCCAAGCAGACGCATCCATCACAGTCAATGGCTGCTCACGCTCACCTGCAAGATCGCCACCTTGGTGTAACCCTGGATCTGATTTCTCCTTCATACCACATATCCAAGCCTTTTCTACTTCCTGCCGACTCCGACTCAAAAATATTTCTCGGAACTGTACATTCCTTAATCAAGAATCTGGAAAAACTCTAGTCCATACCCTCATCATTTCCCGCCTCGACAACTGCAACCTCCGGCTCTGTGGCCTCCCTTCTAACACTCTTGCAGTCCTCCAATCTGTCCTAAATTCTGCTTTCTGACTAATTCACCTGTTCCCCTGCTGTTTCCCGGCCTGTCCCTTCTCTTAATCCTTGCTCCTCATTGCCCAGAGACTTCAGTTCAAAACACTAACCATGGCATACAAAGTCATCAACAACCGGTCTAGTCCATACATCTGTGACCTAGTTTCCCGGTACTTATCTGCATGCCACCTCCGATCCTCACAAGATCTCCTTCTCTACTCCCCTATTATCTCCTCTTCCCACAATCACATACAAGATTTCTTCGGCAGAATTCCCCTACTCTGGAACTCTCTACTTCAGCATATCAGACTCTTGCCTACTGTGGAAACCTTCAAAAGTAACCTGAAGACCTACCTCTTCCGACAAGCCTACAAACTACAGTAACCATCATTCCACCAAACCGCTGCACGACCAGCTCTCCCCTCCCCTACTATACCCTCACCCATCCCTTGTAGACTGTGAGCTTTGCGGGCCGGGTCCTCTCTCCTCCTGTACCAGTCGTGACTTGTATTGTTTAACATTATTATACTTGTTTTTATTTTGTATACAACTTTTCACATAAAATGCCATGGAATAAATGGCGCTATAATAATAAATAATAATAATAATGTACTTTTATAACCCATTGCCATGGCATTGTATTTGACCCCTCTTTGTACTGTATCTCTACAACCAGCTTGTCTAAATTGCCTCATTTATATGGTGCATAATACATGACAAGCTGTTTAAATACTTCCAAGATTTACTGAGTCAGAAAATCATTATTTGGATATTCATGTAAATTAGGGAATTGCCCCCCTCTTCTTGCCTAGAAATGCTTACAATTGCTCATAGATGATCTTAAAATATTACTGCGCCAATCTGGCAGAGCGTCTTCTCTCATTCAGCCATCTCATCTTGATAAATGACATGTAACCAGCTCTAACCTGCTCAACAGCTCCGCGCTCCCTTCTGTAAATGCGCCTTTTCTCAATTATTAATGGCTTCTCGGGGGAACACAAAATGCACTTCCAAACACTTGCTTGTTGCTCCAAGGGGAGGACCTGTGAGCTTTCCGTTTCTCTGAAATTGAGTCTTGTCGTGTCAGGGATTGTGTAAAGACCTCTCGCTTCCTCCTCTTACTTACAAATTGAACTAATATTGGTTTTAAGACTCTTCTGAGCCATTTATGACAATTTGCACATTTGTAAATGGATTAGTGTTTTGTAGGCTCAGGGAGAGCAGCATCTGGCAGCAAGGGACTTCATAAAACATACCGCGAAACATGTGCATAATTGATGTCAAAGAAAGGGATTTGGCTTCTTTTTAAAAGGCTGTAACACTGGAAACGTCTGGTTGGGTTCAGAATTAATGTAATGTAAACTACTTAGAAAGTGATCGCTTCTGGGCTTATTTTTAGTCTCGTAAAGAATTTTTCCACTGTGGCCAACCCTGTTCCAGATAACAAAAGCAAAAAAAATTCCCAGTAGTACTCACAATTTTTAGAAACACCTGTCTTGATATTGTGGAGTGCTCTTCTGAGACCAAAGAGGAATGTCCAATGTTGAGAAAAAAAGTTAAAAAAAAATTCTTCAAGCTGTATTATTAGAGTTGAGCGATACTTTCCGATATCCTAAAGTATCGGAATCGGAATGGTATCGCCGATATCACTAAAAAATCGGCGATACCCGATACCGATACCGGAAGTCCCATGTAAGTCTATGGGAACAAAATATCGCAACTAAAAAAACCCCATTCTTTCCTTGTAAACACTAAATATACACACATAGAATACATATATATATATATACATGTCATTGTGACATATATATATACATATATGTATAGTTTATACACTTCTACATAGTAAAATATCCTTTGATTCAATTGCCGGGTAAAGCCGGCTTCAGTGAAAAGACAGAAGCACCCGACATGAAATGACACTTGGTGTACATAGGGTTAACCATGTCTTTTCATGTCCTTTGCTATCTAATTTGCACAAACAATTAAATCAGACTATGTGTGCAAAATTTCACACCTGTAGGGGTTAATTAAAGGTGTAAATTCGTTGTAAAAAAAACGGACTTTTTTGCTACGAATTTACACCTTTAATTAACCCCTACAGGTGTGAAATTTTGCACACATAGTCTGATTTAATTGTTTGTGCAAATTAGATAGCAAAGGACATGAAAAGACATGGTTATAGGTACTGCCACACTACACAATCCCGCTAGCGATCTCGTTAGCGTCGCATACTAATGAGATCGCTAGCGGGATTGTTTCTATATCGCTAGTAGCTACCTAACTTAGCGATGTCGTTAAGGACGCTATCGCGGTTAGCGATCTCCTTAACGACTTTAGCGGTACAAAAGTACCGCTAAATCGCTAAAAAAGGTGCCACACTTAGTGATATATACTTACCCAGCGGGGCGCCAGCGACGAAAATAGGGTCCGGAACGATTCCAGCGACGAGCGAGATCACAGCAGGAAGCTCGTCGCTGGCAGATGCCGCACACAACAACATCGCTAACGGGATCGCTAAATAGTGACGTTTTTTAGCGATCCCGTTAGCGATGTTGTTTAGTGTGGCATACCCTTAACCCTATGTACACCAAGTGTCATTTCATGTCGGGTTCTGCATTTTCACAAAAGCCGGCAATTGAATTAGCGGCTATTATACTATGTAGAAGTGTATGAACTACAAATAAAAATATATATATATATGTGTCACAAATTCAATGACATGTATATATATATATATATATATATATATATGAGTGTAAAATTGCTGAAAAAAAATGCGTGGG
>JARQOD010000002.1:608600776-608649569 GCA_033576555.1 Oophaga sylvatica | reverse complement strand
AAAAAAAAAAAAAAAATTTGTTTCCAACAAAAAACCTAAATTCACTATAGGCCTGAAACAGAGTAATGGGAAAAAAAAAAAACGTACTAGTGAACTACCCTTTCAAATCCGACTGGGTTGAGTATGTCATTTGGGCACACGTTACCATGTACTTTTTTTTTTCTTCTTGCATGGGCCTGCAATTTTTAATTTTTTCTATTAACTTACAAATCATTATCATCAGACAGGTCCAAAGAGTTTATGTGACAAATTCCTCACTGCTACATCTAAAAAGCACGCAATAAAAGGACATAAAAACCATACACGGTTTTACCTTGGGTTTTTGCGTTTTTTCCCTTGCCCCGAGACTTTTGGGGGTTTTTTTTTCAGCTTGTGAAAGGGTACCAGCTTCACAGCCCCCCCAGGGGGGTGTGAGATTGAAAAGCTGCCGTTACCTCGGGTTTCCCCTAAAAGTCAGGGGAATGTGACACCCCCGGGGGCCCCACACTGCACGGGCTGGGTTTTTGCAATGCCCTCCTCTTCCGTCGCCCGATTGCCGTTCATAAAAGTTATCACATTTCAGTGGAATTATCAAGTTTCTTGCCGCAAAAATACATTTCTGATGGGCGTTTTTTGGCAGCCCCCGGGTTTTTAAGGGGGTTTAATGTCTTTCCCAGAGTATTAAACCCCGCAGTTTTATTTCCACGGAATTTGCCACGGTGTGCTATGGGGGAAAGGGGGTTTTTTAAAGAGAGAGGCAACCGCATTAAAGGGGGAAAAAAAAAATGTGGCACATTTTTGGGGGCAACTTAGTTTTTTTTTTTTTCAATTTCCCCGGTGCTCTTGAAATTTTTTTGAAAAATAGACAATGTTAAATTGGAGGTGAGGGGCATCCTGCAACCCCAAAAATGTACAATAATTTACTCACAAACTAGCATAACCTACAGTGCAAGTCGGCCCATACCTGATATATTCAGTTTTTTTTATGTTTTTGGAGGTAAGATATAAAGTCAATATCATATATACGGTAAATGATGTAAGACTTTAAAATTATTAGACATAAAAATTTTTTTTTACTAGAAATGATTAAAAATTCATATATAAAAAAAGACACTGTACATAAGTGTAAAAATAAAGCGAGGTAGCCTGGTCCCAATACACCCTAGTCAATATACAGATGCTTCTCACAAAATTAGAATATCATCAAAAAGTTAATTTATTTCAGTTCTTCAATACAAAAAGTGAATATCATATATTATATAGAGTCATTACAGAGTGATCTATTTCATGTGTTTATTTCTGTTAATGTTGATGATTATGGCTTACAGCCAATGAAAACCCAAAAGTCATTATCTTAGTAAATTAGAATAATTTGCAAAAAACACCTGCAAAGGCTTCCTAAGCCTTTGAAATGGTCCCTTATTCTGTTTCAGTAGGCTCCACAATCATGGGGAAGACTGCTGACTTGACAGATGTCCAGAAGGCAGTCATTGACACACTCCACAAGGAGGGTAAGCCACAAAAGGTCATTGCTAAAGAAGCTGGATGTTCACAGAGTGCTGTATCCAAGCATATTAATGGAAAGTTGAGTGGAAGGAAAAAATGTGGTAGAAAAAGGTGCACAAGCAACCGGGATAACCGCAGCCTTGAAAGGATTGGTAAGAAAAGGCCATTCTAAAATTTGGGGGAGATTCACAAGGAGTGGACTGCTGCTGGAGTCATTGCTTCAAGAGCCACCACACACAGAGGTATCCAGGACATGGGCTACAAGTGTCGCATTCCTTGTGTCAGCCACTCATGACCAATAAACAAGGCCAGAAGTATCTTACCTGAGCCAAGGAGAAAAAGAACTGGACTGTTGCTCAGTTGCCCAAGGTGTTGTTTTCAGATGAATGTAAATTTTGCATTTCATTTGGAAATCATGGTGGAGAGGCCACAATCCAAGCTGCTGGAGGTCTAGTGTGAAGTTTCCACAATCAGTGATGGTTTGGGGAGCCATGTCATCTACTGGTGTAGGTCTACTGTGCTTTATCAAGACCAAAGTTAGCCAGTCGTTTACCAGGAAATTTCAGAGCACTTCATGCTTCGTTCTGCACCCTTTTGAGCTAGTACAGCCATGAGCCTTCTTGGGAATGATACAGCAAGTTTTTCACACCTGGATTTGGTGATCCTCTGCCATTCTTCCTTGCAAATCCTCTCTAGTTCTGTCAGGTTGGATGGTGAACGTTGGTGGACCAGAGATGCTCAATTGTGTTTAGGTCAGGGCTCTGGCTGGGCCAGTTAAGAATGGTCACAGTTGTTCTGAAGCCACTCCTTTGTTATTTTAGCTGTGTACTTAGGGTCATTGTCTTGTTGGAAGGTGAACCTTCGGCCAAGTCTGAGGTCCAGAGCACTCTGGAAGAGGTTTTCATCCAAAATATCTCTGTATTTGGCCGTATTCATGTTTCTTTCAATGGCAACCAGTTGTCCTGTCCCTGTAGCTAAAAAACACCCCCATGGCATGATGCTGCCACCACCATATTTCACTGTTGGGATTGTATTGAGCAGGTGATGAGCAATGCCTGGTTTTCTTCACACATACCGCTTAGAATTATCACCAAAAAGTTCTATCTCATCTCATCAGACCAGAGAATCATATTTCTCATAGTCTGGGAGTCCTTCATGTGTTTTTATCAAACTCTATGCGGGCTTTCATATGTCTGGCACTGAGGAGAGGCTTCTGTCGGGCCACTCTGCCATAAAGTCCCGACTGGTGGAAGGCTGTAGTGATAGTTGACTTTGTGTAACTTTCTCCCATCTCCCTACTACATCTGTGGAGCTCTGCCACAGTGATTTTGGGGTTCTTCTTTACCTCTCTCACCAAGGCTCTTCTCCCACGATTGCTCAGTTTGGCTGGACGGCCAGGTCTAGGAAGACTTCTGGTGGTCCCAAACTTCTTCCATTTAAGAATTATGGATGCCACTGTGCTCTTAGGAACCTTGAGTACTGCAGAAATTCTTTTGTAACCTTGGCCAGATCTGTGCCTTGCCACAATTCTGTCTCTGAGCTCCTTGGCCAGTTCCTTTGACCTCATGATCCTCATTTGGTCTGACATGCACTGTGAGCTGTGAGGTCTTATATAGACAGGTGTGTACCTTTACAAATCAAGTCCTATCAGTTTAATTAAACACAGCTAGACTCCAATGAAGGAGTAGAACCATCTCAAGGAGGATCACAAGGAAATGGACAGCATATGACTTAAATATGAGTGTCTGAGCAAAGGGTCTGAATACTTATGACCATGTGATATTTCGGTTTTTCTTTTTTAATAAATTTGCAAAAATTTCTACATTTCTGTTTTTTTTCTGTCAAGATGGAGTGTACATTAATGAGAAAAAAAATGAACTTTTTTGAATTTACCAAATGGATGCAATGAAACAAAGAGCAAAGAGTGAAAAATTTAAAGGGGTCTGAATACTTTCCGTGCCCACTGTATATATAATGAAGGTATATATGTACATAGTCAGGCACAAAACTTACTATATAATATATATAGACCAAGTGGTAACAAGATCAAATAATTGGAATGTGCCTGTACCAAAATGAGAATGAAAAGTGCATATTAGCAAAAAAAAGGGATACTGTGACGATCAGGCACTTTCCAATTAAATGATCTTGGTACCACTTTGGTCTATATATACTGTACAGTTAGGTCCATAAATATTTGGACAGAGACAACATTTATCTAATTTTGGTTCTAGACATTACCACAATGAATTTGAAACAAAACAATTCAGATGCAGTTGAAGTCCAAACTTTCAGCTTTCATTTGAGGGTATCCACATTAAAATTGGATGAAGGGTTTAGGAGTTTCAGCTCCTTAACATGTGCCACCCTGTTTTTAAAGGGACCAAAAGTAATTGGACAAATGACTCCAAGGCTATTTCATGGACAGGTGTGGGCAATCCCTTTGTTATGTCATTCTCAATTAAGCAGATGAAAGGGCCGGAGTTAATTTGAGGTGTGGTGTTTGCATTTGGAAGGTTTTGCTGTGAAGGAAACATGTGGTCACAGGAGCTCTCCATGCAGGTGAAACAAGCCATCCTTAAGCTGCAAGAACAGAAAAAAACCCATCCAAGAAATTGCTACAACATTAGAAGTGGCAAAATCTACAATTTGGTACATCCTGAGAAAGAAAGAAAGCACTGGTGAACTCATCAATCCAAAAAGACCTGGGAGCCCACGGAAGACAACAGTGGTGGATGATCGCCGCATACTTTCTTTGGTGAAGAAGAACCCGTTCACAACATCAACTGAAGTCCAGAACACTCTCAGTGAAGTAGGTGTATCTGTCTCTAAGTCAACAGTAAAGAGAAGACTCCATGAAAGTAAATACAAAGGGTTCACATCTAGATGCAAACCATTCATCAATTCCAAAAATAGACAGGCCAGAGTTAAATTTGCTGAAAAACACCTCCAGAAGCCAGCTCAGTTCTGGAAAAGTATTCTATGGACAGATGAGACAAAGATCAACCTGTACCAGAATGATGGGAAGCCAAAAGTTTGGAGAAGAAAGGGAACGGCACATGATCCAAGGCACACCACATCCTCTGTAAAACATGGTGGAGGCAACGTGATGGCATGGCCATGCATGGCTTTCAATGGCACTGGGTCACTTGTGTTTATTGATGACATAACAGCAGACAAGAGTAGCCGGATGAATTCTGAAGTGTACCGGGATATACTTTCAGCCCAGATTCAGCCAAATGCTGCAAACTTGATTGGACGGCGCTTCATAGTACAGATGGATAATGACCCCAAGCATACAGCCAAAGCTACACAGGAGTTCATGAGTGCAAAAAAGTGGAACATTCTTCAATGGCCAAGTCAATCACCAGATCTTAACCCAATTGAGCATGCATTTCACTTGCTCAAATCCAGACTTAAGAGGGAAAGACCCACAAACAAGCAAGACCTGAAGGCTGCGGCTGTAAAGGCCTGGCAAAGCATTAAGAAGGAGGAAACCCAGCGTTTGGTGATGTCTATGGGTTCCAGACTTAAGGCAGTGATTGCCTCCAAAGGATTCGCCACAAAATTTTGAAAATAAAAATATTTTGTTTGGGTTATGTTTATTTGTCCAATTACTTTTGACCTCCTAAAATGTGGAGTGTTTGTAAAGAAATGTGTACAATTCCTACATTTTCTAACACATATTTTTGTTCAACCTTCAAATTAAACGTTACAATCTGCACTTGAATTCTGTTGTAGAGGTTTCATTTCAAATCCAATGTGGTGGCATGCAGAGCCCAACTCGCAAAAATTGTGTCACTGTGCCTCTGTTTGACTATGTGCATATATACACTAATATATTTTTTACAAAAAGAAATCTAAAACTTTACATTTATTAGGATAAAAAACTGTGAAAAATGTAAAATCAGGTTAGTAGGCGTTGATGCAAAAGTTTCAGCTCTCTCTATTCTGTTTCTTCCACAGCATCATTCTGTGTGATATATGTGGGTTACTTGAGGTTTGGTCATTCTAAAAATCAAAGAAGTTGCAGATGTCAAGCACCGAAGACTAATATTATTTAATAGCCATTAATTGCAGAATATTGTGCAAACGGGAAGCTAAATGATGACCATATACAGACATACTGTATAATATCTAGCATCAGGACAGGCATCTACAAACAAGGGTACATTGTATGGCGTTAAATTAGATCTAGCTGTCACTGACTGTGGCCAAAGAGGCTTTTGGTCAGAAGCAGTCATCATGGTTAATTAAAACCTAAATGTTTCCCTATGGCGGTATAAGTCACATGACAATCAAACATACTGGACAGAATTGCTGCAAATTTCTGGCAAATAAAATTGCTGCTCTCTACCGCTCCCAACAGTCTCGGATTCATGATTGTCCCCTGACGGCAGAGCTTTTGTCCCGGTTTTTATACTCATTCCTCTGACGTAGCTCCTCCTCTTCGGGGGCTGGGTTGTACTCTGCACAGCGCGTAAATAAAATTGTATTATTCACTGTGATCTCATCTCCCTGGGACTCGCTTCTCCATGTCTGGAAGCTATTGCTCTCTGTATGATATTTCGTATGCTTCATTTCGTTCAGTCACGTTTGTCGCCGCCCACGCGATTTGAATGATGCGCTTACCTCACTCAAATCCACTTTGAAATCACGTGCTTGTGCAGTGTGTATCTTGGAGCCACGCTTGCCCTGTGTTAATCGGGAAGCCACACATTTGCCATGACGAGTGGCTTCCCGAGCTTGCTTTGTGACGAGCGGCTCCCCACGCGTGCACACTGAAGCTGTGAGTCGTACCCAGCTTTACTGACTGTCGGCACACGCGCACCCAGTCAGTGAAGAAGGGTACTACACTACTACACACAGCTTCAGTGCGCATGCACGAGGAGCTGTTCATCACGGCGCATGTGCGGGGAGACGCTTGTCATGGGGCATGTGCAGGGAGCCGCTAGTCACGGCGCATGTGCGGCTCCATGATACACACTGCGAAAGCGTGGGATTTCAAAGTGAATTTGAGTGACGTCGGCACAACCCCGTGAGCATCATTCGAACTGCGTGGACGGCGACAACCGTGACTAAACAACATTAAGCACACCCCAATGACTAAATGAGTAGGCACGATCTAAGTGTGTAAAGTGCTATTTGCACATGATTACGAAAGCCGTTTTTAATTAAAGAAAGTGTGTTAGTGATGCCAGCACTGACAAAGCACTGGGGACAGTTTAGATGCTAAAAATGATACGACAGGTACGACAGATACAGGCAGGTAGGAGCTGAAGCTGTTGAGCCATAAGCTCTGATGATATACTGGGGAGAATTTTGTATACTTGATTTGTATTGCACACTGACTCCTGACACTGGATTAAATAAAAGAGACTATTTTTCATCCAATACAATTACTCAAAAAATAATAATGAAAAACACTTGATAATGAAGAAAATTGTCATTTTTTAATGCTTTTTTTTTTAAATAATAAACACCACAAAGCGGCAAATAACACGGACATATTTGGTGTCATTATAATCATAATGACCCGCACAACACAGCGATCAGATTATTTAAGGGGATCGGAAAATGACAGAAAAAATATCAGTCACGCCATTTTTTTACATTTTAAATTCATTAAAAAATGTAATAAAACTGTAATGCTGAGGCTGTGTGCACATGCAATGTAAATGCTGCTTTCTTCTGCAGCTGTCCGACCACACAACGCAATAAGAATAATCTCTGATTATTGTGTGTTTGTTGCGTTTCTCTTATGCGTTTTCCTCCTTATTTGATGTTATGAGTGCCGCCAGGCTGGGGGTACTCGGACCGAGCCCGTTCTTTTCAATGGGGGATGTCACGGAAAGCACAGCTCGGTCCGTGGACCTAGGCGCTCACTTAAATGGGGATGTATTTACAGGATTAAAGTATTTGTAGAAATGTTGTGACGCCACTGTGGTAACGGGTCAGCGTGACAGCGCTGCTGTGTAAATCCACTGAGGGTTGTTACTGGCACAAGGTGTTAGTCTTCCACAGCAAGACTGGGTCCCTCAGGGTAGTGCGGTGCTGGGTGCAGGACGGAGAAGGGGCTTTCAGCGCGGGGCAATAATGCAGACACACACCAAAAGTCTCTTTCTGTACCTTTATGGTGTAGTTGCAGGCACGTCCCGGGATGTGGCAGGGTGGAGGATGCACGCAGTATTCCCACTGAGTAGGGTATTGCCTCCTTACTCTTGTAGTGCGAGTTTTGACCTGTATGAATGAAGTCTTCACTTATACGCCGACGACTTTGTGGTGAGCCTTCTCTTGGATAGAACAGTGTCTCTGTATGCAGGGCCCTGCTAGACTCTGTCTTTCTGAACCCGGTTACGTATCAGCACTTGTGTGCCCTGCGACTTGAAGTCCCGCAGGGTCTCCGGTATCTCCTACTAGTCGTGTAGATGCTAGCAAGCTCGGACCGGTGTCCGGTATTCAGAGTAGAGGTAAGCTATCAATGCTGTTTCAACCTCCGTTACTCTCTTCTTCTCTCCCACTCGCCTTTCGTCCTACTCCGACCCTTAACATAAGCACACTAGCAGAAGTTAGCTGATTCTTCTCTCTCTTCACCGCTCTCAAAGCGTCGGCACGCTTGCTCACTAAAACTGCCCTCAGTTGACTCAGTTCTGACCAGGCTGAAGTGGCTATCTTTCTCCGCTCGTACTAGCCTCCACACATTGTACTAAGCTCAAAGCTGCAGTCTTCAGGTTCTCTCACAACTCTCTTGTCTAGGCGTAGACTGACACACTCTCTCAACTCTGAGGTGACTAGACTAGGCACGTTCTCAGCTAGACTGCCTGAGGTGACTAAACAAACTCAGTGTCTTCACCATCCTATATACTCTGAAAGGGCTCCCTCTGGTGGCTCTAGGGAATAGTGAAGGTTTGTTGTGTGCATATCAGGTCTCCGTGGGTGTTACCTTTGGTGCATCCCCTGGGGCATGAGACTCCAGGCACAGCTGGGCTACACATTATTTTGGGGCAGATATGAAGCAGAGTTTTTAACGTTTTGCTAATAGTACAGAAAAGCTTTGATTCTGCTCTTAAAAATGCAACAGCGTTTTCTTTTTATTTTCATGCGTTTCAAGCCTATAGAGCAAAAATGCACCAAAACAGCAGAGTTCAGCAGCGTCTTCAGGCACACAGAGCGGAGATTTCATCGAATCACATCTACCTCTGCTTCGAAATTTAGACCTTGTTCACATGTAGCGTAAATGCTCCGTATTTTCAGCTGCTTTTTTTTTGGACAAAAAGTCTGCTGTGTTTAACTGTCCAACCAAAGTGGATGTGATTTCATTAAAACTGCGCCCAAGGACGCAGCTGAACTGCGCGGATTTAATGCTTGTTTTGCTCCCTCTTGTCTCCTGTTTAAGTGAAATATTTCATCATTCACTTGAACAGTGTTGAACCTTAATACAATACCATGTCATGTTTTCTCATTTTCCTTTAAGAAGCTGGTCTAACCAGTGTAACATGTTGGAGACCAGGGGGAGGGGGCAAATTTGTCTTTTTTTTTAAGGCATTGGACTCTTTCAACATTGATACAGCCATAGTAATGTCCAAATGACCTACAAATATATGACTCTGGTTAACTTGACGGTAGCTGTTTATCACTGCTGTGCTTTTACACACTATCTGTACAGTTTCTTCAGTGTTTATAGCTTTATCTCCCCAACTCTATGGCTAAGCTGTGAGCTGTGATGTCCTCAGACAATCCAGATTTACAGCAAAATGGCTGCCGCATTTCCTGCCTCAGCTTTTATACAGACTGCGATAGTCATGATTGGCTCTTCAATGGCATGGGATCCCATTTCTATTTTTGTAAAAAATAACTCTCAGCTCATTATATGTCAAAATGAATGGTGTCATTCAAACCTACAACTCGTTTCACAAAAAAATAAACCCCATACAGCTATGTTGATGGAAAAACAAAAAATGTATGGCTCTTGGAAGAAGGAGAGATTAAATGGTAGTGCAAAACCAAAAAAATCGCCCTGTCACGAAGGGATTGATCGTTTATGATATTTTGAAAGAATGACATTAAGAAGGTGATTTCCACAATAGTTTTACAGCAAGTAACAATGATGCATTTACATCTGCTATATTTCAGGTGTAAATTCCCCTTCGGGTTGTACCATACAATGCCCTCGGTGCCTTATTTACATGAACTCAGCAGTCTTCTTTGCAGAATTAATTTCACGAAAATATAATCAATCTTTTCCACTGGAAACAGTGACGTCACTTTGTGACATAAAACATGGTGTGGTGCATCCCCGCTCTTCTCACCAGTCTTCGATTTACTGAAAGTAAACTTATTTTGATAAAACCCAAGCAATGTAATAGATTGTTTACTACCATGACAATTTTTCCCTCAAAATCTAATATTTCAGCTATAAAGGATTAAACGAAAATCTAATTCATTGCACTGGGAACACATCACCTACATTATTCTTTTGTACTAATTAAAATCGCATAGTGAAACCTGCTTTTCTGTTCTTTTTCTATTTTCTTATTGTAGATTTTTTCATGTTAATTTATATAAAAGTTTGGTGCGAAGATGTTTTGTCTGGTTGTTAAAGGGTTTCTCCCCTTGCAGAAGATCCCAGCACTGGGGCCTCCTCCGAACCCGAGAACGAGTCCCCAATGGCACTACACTGGGGTAGACATTATTATGGATGATCTTTTATTCATTCTTTTAGGTTGGTTTCACATTTGCGTATCGGTGAGCAGAAATTAATCCTCATAGATCCACATGCGTCATGCGTACATATCTTTAACATGGTGTACAAAGGGACATGCGTTTGCATGCGTACACATGCGTCATTTCGTGGTGTGCGGTGGTCATGTGCATGCAGATGAGTGCGTAAAAAAAACATCATTACTGTCTATGGGAACATATTGGTACGCAAGGACATGCGCATGGATGCATTCGATGCTCATGCGGACTTCAGATTGCGCATGTCCAGGAACTGATTACAGCACCTGGAAATATCGAATGCATGCGCATTGAAAATGCAAACGCATGCACACGCATACACATGGATAAGCTGATGCGGATAAAAAATGCTGCGTTAGGGGTCTATATGATAGAAAATACCCAAAAGTGACACTATTCTAATAACTGCACCCCTCAAGGTGCTCAAAACCACATTTAAGAAGTTTATTAACCCTTCTGGTGCTTCACAGGAATTTTTGGAATGTTTAAACTTTTTTCACAAAAAATTTACTTCAGATCCAAATTTTTGTATTTTCCCAAGGGTAACAGGAGAAATTGGACCCCAAACGTTATTGTGCAATTTGTCCTGAGTACACTGATACCCCTTATGTGGAGGTAAACCACTGTTTGGGCGTATGGCAGCTCGGAAGGGAAGGAGTGCCGTTTGACTTTTTCAACGCAAAATTGGCTGGAATTGAGATCGGACGCCATATCGCGTTTGGAGAGCCCCTGATGAACCTAAACAGTGGAAATCCCCCCCAAGTGACCCCATTTTGGAAACTAGACCCCCAAAGGAACTTATATACATGTGTAGTGAGCACTTTAAGCCTCAAGGTGTTTCACTAAAGTTTATAACGCCCTGGTGTGAAAATAAAAAATCATATTTTTTCCACAAACATGATCTTTTAGTCCCCAATTTTTTATTTTTCCAAGGGTAACAGGATAAATTGGACCCCAAAAGTTGTCCAATTTGTCCTGAGTAAAATGGCACCCCATATATGGGAGAAAACTACTGTTTGGGCACATGGCAGAGCTCGGAAGGGAAGTAGTGACGTTTTGGAATGTAAACTTTGATGGAATCGTCTGCGGGTGCCATGTCGCGTTTGGAGAGCCCCTGATGTGCTTAAACAGTGGAAATGCCCTACAAGTGACCCCATTTTGGAAACTAGACCCCCCAGGGAACTTATCTAGATGTGCCTTAACAGTGACAATGCCCAAGAAGTGCCCCCTTTTTGGAACTAATCTACTGTTTCCTGGTATGTGAATGTTATAATGACCCCGGATTTCACTGCAGCTCAGCCTGGCTGGGAACAGAGCCCAGTGACCCGAGGTAACCTCTATGACGTCACCCCCGGTTACTGACGCTGCGTTCCCAGCAGCTCATTCACCTGTGGTTCTCAGCGTGGACAGTCGCATCTTGGCACCGTCCAGGTTGAAAACTAATGTTTTTATGTTTGGCTGCTGTCACACGCTAAAAGACGGTTTTCATTGCAGAAAATAGTTTTTGCATCACTACATTTTGAGAGCTATAATTTTTCCATATTTTGCCCAGTCATGTGAGGTCTTGTTTTTTGTGGGACGAGTTGACGTTTTTATTGGCACCATTTTCGGGCACATGACATTTTTTTTATCGCTTTCTTTTCCGATTTTTTGGAGACAGAATGAGCAAAAACCTGCAATTCATGAATTTCTTTTTTTTTGGGGGGTTTATACCATTCCGTGTGTGGTAAAGTTGATAAGGAAGTTTTATTCTTCGGGTGAGTATGATTACAGCGATGTCACATTTATACCTTTTTTTAGGTTTTGGCGATTTTATACAATAAAAACTATTTTATAGAAAAAATAATTGTTTTTGCATCATTTTATTCTGAGAGCTATAACTTTTTTATTGTTCGGCAGGTATGATGGTAAAGCATTGTTTTTTGCCTTGTTTTTTTACGGTGTTCACTAAAGGGTGTTAACTAGTGGGACAGTTTTATAGGTTTGGTCGTTGTGGACGCGGCGATACCAAATATGTGTACTTTTATTTATTTTTTTATTCAAATATTTATTTATAATAGAATATACATTGATCTTGTTTGATCGCATTATTTCGGGGCCTAAAGTGCCGTGAGCAGTCTGTAACCACTCCTGGCACCTAGTGCCGGGTGTCCGCTCTCAAAATCAGCTGACACCCCCCTGAACGCGGCCGATTGCAATGACGTACTATACCATCCATGGTCTAATTGTGCCAAGTCACATGGATGATATAGTACGTCGGATGGCAGTGAGGGTTTAATAACTGGTCATTTTTTTAAATTAATTTTTCCTATTTTTCGGCAGCTGTAGCTTTTTATTTTTTCTCTTTGGGGTATATATAAATCAGGGCTAATTTAAATATATGTTTTTGCATAGGAATGCTACCTGTCATTTTTATGGGTAGTATATAGTACCTATAATAGTGAATGGAGTCATTCATGTCCATGATTTTCTTGCCAACTAAGTGTTCCACGTAAAATCGAGGAGACTGGTCCAATTTTGATTGGAGGGTGCACTCAAAATCAGCATTTCATATCTATGAGTCTATGACAGCACTTGGATGACATCCAAGTACGGTCAATTTTTCAAAGACTTTTAGAAGGCAAATAAACCTTTTTTTTTTTTCTTTTTATTCACCTACAAGAAAAATTTATGAATCTCAAGCCAAACTCTGATAAAACTCTAAGTAAGGTGCCGTAAGTGTGTAATTTATATAGGGTTTTTTGTTACACAAATGAAGAGCAAAAGCGTATTTATTTTTGTATACTGTTCATTTTTCACACCCAGTAACCTGTTAAATAAATTCTGCAGGGTTACTACAATCACATAGATACCCAATAAGTGTAGAAAAGACATCTCTGAAACAGTTCTGCATTGTTCATTTGTTCTTACTGTAAATGGGGAATATTTAGGAGCCCCAGTAACAGGGGAAACCAGCCCCATTCTGTACCACATGTCATTGGCTGAGCTGATACAGGTTGGCTAGGACCCAGCAGATCTGTTAGACAACCGGAGACCATGTGATCATCAGATCAATCAGAAGCTTCCGCACTTCTGATGCTTCTATTCATTGCATAACGCTCACTGAATGTTAAATCGCCAATAAAAGAGGAGACAGAAGCGGGAATAAATTGCTTTTGTCTATACGACATTGTCTTCATAGTTACCTCACAGGCGAAGACCTGACCTGCTCCTTCAATCTAGCTTTAATCCTGCACCACGAATTTACAATGGGCATTAAAGCCTTGTAACAAGCATAGTCAATTTACAGTCACTACCAGATTTAAGTCGAGCTCTGAATAGGATAAAAAACATTGAATATGAGAGCCAATCCAGGGACCCTGGCCAATAGGACTTTCCGTTGGCTGCTCTTTACAACGGCCACTACAGAGTAAAAGCAGTATTACATATAATATCTGGATCAACCAGTCCTGCTAGTGCAGGGGTGCACAACATTTTTCAGTCTAAGAGCCACAATGCCATACTGAACCAATCCCAAGGGCCACAAATTTTTTAAATGGGTAGTTATATGAATACATCATCAAAACCACCATCAGTGTATTACTGCATCACAGAAACCAAATTTTGAGTATTTGAGAGGGATTTGGAGAGTTTCTGCTCAACTTCTACTCCAAAAAAATCAGTGTGAATGCACTCTAACTTAAACTGAATTTTTTGGAGGAGAAACTCACCAAATCCTCCTCAATCTGAAATCTCTAAATTTAATGACACTTTAAGATTTAATATAGCCATGAAATATGTTTATGGATTGCTACATGTGTACAGAACTGCTGTCAGCACATGAGTGCAGCACCAGAACCACCATCAATACATGAATGCAGCATCAGAACTACCATCAGTACACGAATGCTACACCAGAACCACCGTCAGTACATGAATGCAGTGTCAGAACCACCATAATTACATGAATGCCACACTAGAACTGCCATCAGTGCATGAATGGAGCACCAGAACCACCATTAGTACATGAATGCAGTGCCAGAAACAATGTCATCATTACATGAATGCAGCACTAGAACTACCATCAGTACATGAATTCAGCGTCAGAATCACCATCAGTACATGAACGCAGTGTCAGAACCCTTCCTGAAAGACGCAAATAATTTGAATATGGGAAGAAGGTGCAAATGCATCCCATACAGCTCTGCCGGCCGCATAACAATCTTCCTGAGAGCTAGTGCAAGAGCAGCAGTCAGCAGTTTTAATAAGCAACATTTTATACAGCATAAATAATATGTAAGCAAAAAAATTTTTAATTAATTTCTTCTGATTATTGCTGACACCAGAATGAATAGTTTGTTTAAGTCTTTATGTAAATGATCTATGTAGAAATGTGAAAAATGGTTTTCTTTTGCCCACACATAAGATATTATAGAAGGAAAATAATTTCCAAAAAGCAAAAATAAAATGTATAAAAGGTAAATGACATCTCAGTAATATTCTCATCAAAGCCAAAAGAAGAAGATTATTTTCTTTCATGTCTGAAAATGTTCTCATTTCATGCATGAAATGTGTGCACTCCGCAGACGTCGTCGGTTTAATGCTCCTCTTCCCAAACCTGTGGATATCTACTTATCTCCAGCATCCTCACTAAATCTTTCATTTACAGACACCTTAATGCCCTCTGACTGTGGATTGTATCTCACACAGAAGACTTGTCATTATTGGTAATCTCTCCAGGGGATTTTTACATACGAGCCCATACAAATCCTACAAAGTAAACCTTTTTTTTTACTACTGTTTAATAAAAAAAATAAAGTTTCAGATTTGCAGTCATTGAATAGGAAGCTTCAATATCTCGGCTCTGTTCACACTACAGTGGCCAATATATGATTTTTTACTTCAAGAATAGAGACTGTTTATTTCTGATTACTCTTTAAAAGCATTAGGCTGTTCACATTACCATTAATTTAGGGGGAACAATTATTATTTTGGCCTAGAACTAGTGATGAGCGAACAGGTGATCCCTGCATGTATTGTACCTGTTGAACATCCACAAGACATGCAGACGCGGGGACTTGATCATATTATTTGAGCACGCCGAAGTCACTCGGTTAGCACCCGATGTTGGAATAATGCATATTGATTTGTATGTATTGCAACAACGACTACTGTACTGTTTGATATGTTGTGCATATTGTGAGGTTGTTAACAGAGTTTTGTAAAAAAAAAAAAACCTCACTCACAGACAGGATGCCTCCTCCTTCTCTTCCTGTGTTGTTGTAATGTTTTTTCATGCTGCAGCCATAGCAGATATCAGGCTGATCACATTTCATGCTGTGTTGTAAGCTGTCTACACTGGATGTGAATAAATCTACATTCTCTGTTGCTGACTCCGGATGTTACGCTGGTTAATCCGCTGCTAACACCCGAGCATACTCTGATAACACCTTATCTCAGCACGTTCGCTCATCACTACCTAGAATGCAAGGTAACCCCAATATCTATGCTTTTAGAGTGTGGCAAACTGGGCAATTGCCCAGAGCTCTTAATTACTAGGACACCCAACAAGGATGCACCCCTGGAGCAATAAAAATCTTCAGTTCACCGCTTTAACATTTTCACTATCCTAGACCACCAGAAGTATTCAAATTGCGAGAAAAATGCATCCTTTTACAGAAGCTTGTAGAAAAGCATTGTTATCCTCACCCCAACAAGTCAAAACTACTCCTGGCACAAGCCATTCTAATATATCCAGAAACGTTCCTAATTCCCATTCTCTATTAACTTGCCATTCTTTATTTTTTGGGTAGGCATTTTTTCCTCATCAGTATTTTGTCAGCACTACAGGTGCAGGAACTGCTTTTTTCTCACTTCCCAGCATGTATGGCTTTTAGCATTGTCCAATGGGTTGTAGCCCTGAATTTCACAGACAGGAGAGCAGGAGCTGGGAGACAAAGACCCGCTCCCACTTCCTGTAATCCGTCTCGACTTTGCTTCTAGAGATGGATTACATTTGACAACAGGCAGTGGACAGAAGGAAGGCAACTAGTTGCTGGCATTTTGGAGTAATTTTTCAGAGCTAAGGCAACGCTACTTATCACATGATCTTTCAAATTACCAAGTTATCAGAATGTACAGTGACCAATTACAGCTACTCGTTAAGATAGTTATATTTGGAAATCTTGAAAAACAGGAAGGAAATGATGCAGAAAGCATATTAGAAAATTGCAGGCCTTCTTGTTATACAATACAGCAGGAAAATCACTTATTGAGTAATAGCTAAAAAATACGCAGGTCGAAAAAATGGGTAAATGCACTCCAGTGTCAGTCAGGTGCAGACTAAAGCATATTAATTGCCTGGGCCAGATTAGGATACGCATGATTTTATGCATGAGTTTTTATTGCGTTTTGATGCTGAGGTTTTTGTTCCTTGATGCTGTGCCATGCTATAAATCCCATGTACTTTGCTTGAACTGTAAGACACTGCGTTTTTGATGCCATCAATAAAGAATTTTTAGAAGGGAGCCATTTTGTTTATTCGGCACAATAATGTTTTTACTTTTGAAAATTCTATTTATCGCCAGATTAAGGGCTGTGTGATGGGAACGAGATTCGCCCCCAGTTATGCTAATTTGTTCATGAGGCTTTTTGAGTCCGTCTTCATCACACATTCCCCTTTAGTCATTGGACGTATTTTGCTTTATCGGCGGTATATAGATGATTTGTTTTATATTTGGACCTGTTCCCAAATTGAGGTCCTTAAATTTGTTGATAATCTCAATGAAAACTCTTGGTGACTTTCTTTTACTGCTTCCATGTCTAGCACCACCCTCCATTATTTGGACCTTCTGGTACGTGTTGACAATATGGGTTGGTTTTCCACTTCCACACACTTTAAACATGTAGACGTTAATAGTTATCTTCGTTTTGACAGTGGACATCTTCCTAAATTGATCACTAATGTGCCTTACGATCAATATTGGAGGATACGGAAAAATTGCACTGATGACTCTGACTTTTTGGCAGAATCCAAAACTCTCAATAAGCGGTTCCGAGAAAAGGGTTACCCCAAGAAATTACTTCATGACGCTTTCAGAAGATATGTGTATTGATAGGATTGAGTCAGGAGTTGCTGTCAATAACACGTCGGATTTAACTAAGGGGAGTTTGGTCACTACTTTTAACCAGTCTCTTGTGACCGTTCAGAGGATGCTTGAGAAATTTTGGTTCATTTTGAAGGGTGACCTGGTCCTTTCTGGACATCTTCCTAATTGACCCAAAGTGATATACAGAAAGAACCGGAATTTACGTAATTTGGAAGCACCAAGTAACATCACACCCAAAGTTCAACCGTTGAGGGCAAATGACGTTTCTGAGGCAGGCTCTTTTTCATGCAGGACCCCTAAATGTCTTTGTTGCCGTTCTATTGTGAATGGGGCCACAAATTTTAAATCTAACACGACAGGTGAACCTTATACCATCACTTGTCATGTTGATTGTCAATCCACTTATGTCATTTACCTGTTACAGTGTACATGTGGTCTCCAGTATGCAGGCCGTACAATACAAACTATGCATGCTCAGCTTAACAAGCATCGATCCAATATCCGTAATGGGTATCAACTGCACAGTATTTCCCGACACTTCAGTGTTGCTCACCAGAAGGATCTGAAGTTTTTGACGCTTGTCATAATTGATAGGGTTGCTGACGATGCTCCCGATCGTCTAAAGAACCTTATCAATAAGGAAAGTTATTGGATCTTTAATTTGGGCACTTTGGCCCCTGAGGGGTTAAATTTAACTATAGAGAATATTGCTGATTAAATGCTCATCTTGTTCATTTTTGGTTTAATTTAGATTATTTTTACATATATATGATTTTTTTTTTCATTTTTCTCATGTTTCTTATTTTTTTTAGTGTTTATATGTGTTTTTATATAGTTTTATATGACTCTTATGTGGTTCTCTCTATGTGTGTCTTATATTTTTCTGGGATACATATGGTGTTATGATGTCATAATTGATTATTGACTCTCAATGGTGCATTCCCCTTTAACCCCTTCATGACCTTGCCATTTTTTTCAATTCTGACCAGTGTCCCTTTATGAGGTAATAACTCAGGAACACTTCAACGGATCCTAGTGATTCTGAGATTGTTTTTTCGTGACATATTGGGCTTCATGTTAGTGGTAAATTTAGGTCGATAATTTTTGTGTTTATTTGTGAAAAAAAATGGAAATTTGGCGAAAATTTTGAAAATTTCGCAATTTTCAAATTTTGAATTTTTATTCTGTTAAACCAGAAAGTTATGTGACACAAAATAGTTAATAAATAACATTTCCCACATGTCTACTTTAGATCAGCACAATTTTGGAAACAAAATTTTTTTTAAATATAAATAATACACTGGCGCAACTAGAAAAATAAAGCATATACAGAACATATAGTGCTGGATGAATGAGAAATAACGCACATGTAGGATTGTATGGATCAATGAAAAACTGGGCACCTACCTATATATGTGTGTGTAGCCCTGGTGTTAGGCACACGCAGTACCCTGGAGAGTGTGTGGCGAGACAGCAGTTTAATGCTAAATATTCATTCACTCGACATATACTAGACACACCCTTAGGGTAGTGGAGTTTGCTCTTGAGGGAGTGGTCAAGGTATGTGTTGGAGTGATTTAGGAGTCTAGTTCCTGTCTTCGGACAGAGAAGACGTCTAGAGTCGGTGTCTAGACTTCAGAGAGAGAAGACGTCTGGAGGGAGGAAGGAGTCCAGATTGCTCTATCACCAGCTTTGGAAAGTGGAGTCTAGTATAGGTGCTTTAATTCACCTTAGCCTAGTCAGAGCTGTACCTCATCAGCATACACTGGAAGGAAAGAAGAAGTTTAGTGCAGAAAGTCTTCAGTATCCTGTCTAAAGGACGGTGTAAGGTTCAGAGACGTGCTCCTGCCTATTGATAACTGAGCATCTGTAACTAACTTCGTAGAAAGGAAAAGAAAGAAGTGACTACTCGACCCTTGGCTAGTGTGAGTGCTTATGTTACCAGCGTGGACAAGGCGAAAGGCACAGTGGTTTATTGGATTAGTGCTTACGGATTGCAGAAGTCCTGCACATTGCTCCCGGTCACTGGGGACCGAAGGATCACTACTGTTTCAAGCATAGTGATAAGAAAACCAGGAATCTACCGGACCCTGGGTCGCGGCAGACAGCCCCTTATAGTCAGTACGTAACTGGGGTCAGGGGAAGTGAAGACTTTGAGTCAGTGCACGACAAGATAAGAATTCAGCTTCTTCGCAGGAAGGCCCCTACCACAAAGCTGACTGGGTGGTACAGCTATAGATTAGCTGGAGATTTTGAGGGAACTACGCTTCAGGCTGGTTGTACTCGTTGTATTGGAAGTAAAGGAGGCCCCTAACTTGTCCAGCTGCTGTCTCAAGATACACTCTCCTTGGATCAGCCTCCCTGGGACCTGCCTGAACATCTTACAAGTAAAGGTATGGAAAGACGCTGACCGTGTGAGACTGTGTTCTTTATCTGCACTCGACTTCACAAATCCCATAGACTTTGAGGGACCAGTCCCACCTGTAGGGGACCCGACATCTAGCTGCATCACCATCCCCTCAGAGATCTACAGCAGCGCTGGTACTATTTACCAGAATACTACAGGTGGCGTCACGAACTGTATATAAACCTATCCCCTGTAAATATATCCCAACATACGCCAGACCGCCAGGGCCACAGACCGAGCCACAGCTACCTGTGACAATCCCCATAGACTTCCATGGGCTCGGCTCTGAGTACCCCATTGCCCTGGTAACCCACAATTGTGGTGGCGGGTCGACACATGTGCTGGATGGGGGCTGCTGGGGACCTGTCAGCTTCTGTGCAAATGCTGACTGAAAATGAAATATATGAATGTAAACAAATAGACCCCTGCGCCTCCAAAGTTGCTCATAAATAATGGTGCCAAAACGCTGAATCCATCAAATGATATAACTAAAATGATGGTGAAAGAAAAACCACATGTAATAAATAAAGTGCTGAGAGACTTACTCGAATCCAATTGGATGGCGACACGTGTCAAAAACTTGAACCCAACTCCTCATGAGATGACAGGGGTAACGGAGCGCGTGTGGATGTACTCAATAGCCGGGTAGGCGATCAAACAGGGGAGCGTCCTCCCCAGAGATCAGTTGCCTCCCGCACTGCCGCGCGTGCTGGAGTCAGAGTAGAGCGGCGTGCTGCAGACTCGAAGCACCGTTAGTGAGGACAGGGTAAATTGGAGGTGGGGATGGAAGGGCGGGTGACGTCACCACAGAATAGGGGCCGAGGAGGATCAAAAGAGTATCCAACGCGTTTCAAAGGCTCGCAGGCCTTCTTCATCAGGGATGGCGATCCACTGAGCTGCCGATGTTAAATACCTATCGATGTCCACCCCTCCTCCCCCAAAAAAATGGCACGTGTCGTCATAATGACAATAATGTATCCAGTCGTCTAGAAGAAAAAAACATTGCTAGTATGAACCCAAAATTATTCTAAAAATAGTAAGGAAAAATCTAAAAATATTATTATTATTTTTTTATTTTTCCTTACTATTTTTAGAATAATTTTGGGTTCATACTAGCAATGTTTTTTTCTTCTAGACGACTGGATACATTATTGTCATTATGACGACACGTGCCATTTTTTTGGGGAGGAGGGGTGGACATCGATAGGTATTTAACATCGGCAGCTCAGTGGATCGCCATCCCTGATGAAGAAGGCCTGCGAGCCTTTGAAACGCGTTGGATACTCTTTTGATCCTCCTCGGCCCCTATTCTGTAGTGACGTCACCCGCCCTTCCATCCCCACCTCCAATTTACCCTGTCCTCACTAACGGTGCTTCGAGTCTGCAGCACACCGCTCTACTCTGACTCCAGCACGCGCGGCAGTGCGGGAGGCAACTGATCTCTGGGGAGGACGCTCCCCTGTTTGATCGCCTACCCGGCTATTGAGTACATCCACACGCGCTCCGTTACCCCTGTCATCTCATGAGGAGTTGGGTTCAAGTTTTTGACACGTGTCGCCATCCAATTGGATTCGAGTAAGTCTCTCAGCACTTTATTTATTACATGTGGTTTTTCTTTCACCATCATTTTAGTTATATCATTTGATGGATTCAGCGTTTTGGCACCATTATTTATGAGCAACTTTGGAGGCGCAGGGGTCTATTTGTTTACATTCATATATTTCATTTTCAGTCAGCATTTGCACAGAAGCTGACAGGTCCCCAGCAGCCCCCATCCAGCACATATATAGGTAGGTGCCCAGTTTTTCATTGATCCATACAATCCTACATGTGCGTTATTTCTCATTCATCCAGCACTATATGTTCTGTATATGCTTTATTTTTCTAGTTGCGCCAGTGTATTATTTATATTTAGTAAACCGTGTTTAATCTCTGTGCATATACACTAAGGCAGCAATAGATGGCTATCAATGCACTCAAAGCAGATAGGGACCTCCGTTTTTCTCGTATCCAGGAGCGCTTTCCTTTCAGTATTCCCAGTATTCACACAGATCAGCAAGTTAAAGATCTCCTTAGATCACTGGAAAAACACCTCTTTTCTGAATTACGTGATATGTGGGAGGTAGCCACACTTGAAAAATATGCTCAGGCCAATATTATCCCTAAAGGTCTAGTCATTTACAAAACCTTGGCAGGTGATTTTGGTGATGTTAACATTCAAAAGGAATGGGACATGATGTTTAGCAATTTCTCCTTGAAGGCACTACAATTTATCATTGCTAAAAGATCGGCTAACCTCAAAACCACCAGTCGTCAGGTGGTCAGTTTACTTGATCAACTGGAACAATTTGATCATTTGGAGAACTTTCAGGGTATTATTGATAACATATTACTTAGATTGAAAAATAAGGAAAAGGATATCATAGCCAAAAAGATTAAGAAGTTCCACAGGGATAATATCCCCAAAGAAACGTTACTTAGTGTACCGGAGTATGTGTCAACCGAAAGCTCCAGTATTTACCAAAGATCGGAAGATCTATTAATCTTAGATGAATATAACATCGCTCCTTCACATTGTGCATCTGACCAATCATTGGAATTTTCAGTATATACGAACACCAATTCGACTCAATATACTCCGGTGCCTAACTATCACCAGGTACCAAATATACAAACATCTCAAAATCAGTATGACCCAATTAGTCCAACTGATTTCCAATTATCATTTGACACCAATATCACACCAATGACGGCTTCAATGGGACCACAGAGAAGCTTGTTATCCCCCCAAATATCTACGACTAACAGATATGCGTCATTAACCCTTAATGAAACAGAGGGTGAGTCCTCTTGTCTCCAGGTAGATAGCCCTCTAGATCAAGAGAGAGCTACGACCTCAACTGCCAGCATACCCCCCTTACAACTAGCATCTGTGCTAACATCCAGATTGCCATCAGCAAACCAACCTAAGGGCCTAACTACCAATAAAACCATCATGAACAAAACCTTGACTAATAAAAGTAAAAATAAACCATCATTTATTGCTTCTAAGCAAAAAAAGGGCCCCACTACTCACTCCCTAATTAACCGAAATTTTTTTCAGGTAAAATCAAACAAACCAAAAGGGGTAAGAGAGGGGGGCAACTCGCCAAAAAGAAAGTAGCCTCCACACACACTTTGGGCCAAAAGATTTTTAACCTCAGTTCGTATTCATTATCTAACCATGAAAGTTCACTCTTTCAAAAAGGTCTGAAATTTGCACCTACGGTCAGATCCAAACCATTTGACCTATATATTAGTATTAAAATTTTTTGCGTAATCTGGCCATCAAAAAATACTTTTTAAAAAAAGGTCCTTCTGCATCCCTTCAAGCCCAAACTAATCAATCCACTTATGTTCACACTAATTTGGCCAACCCCTCTAAATTTAACCCACTACAGGAATATTCAAGTGCATTCAATACATTTGAAACTATGGTAGTGGCAGATATTAGACGAACTAAATGTAACAATTGGAACTATATGCCCAACAATTTATCTAGGAGTGAACGGAAGGCTATTCAGGACCTTCAATCTAATAATGACATCATTATTCGTCCGGCTGACAAAGGGGTGGTATCGTAATTCTAAACAAATCCATGTATCACCAAGAATCTCTTAGGTTATTAAATGACCAAATTACGTATAAAAAATTGATTAACAACCCCACCTCCCTCTATATTAACTATCTCAACACTCTAGCCACAAAGGGCAAACAGGAAGGTATACTGAACAATAAAGAGTTTTGTTTCATTCTGAACAAAACTCCCAGCATAGCGGCTTTTTATCATATCCCTAAATTACACAAAGATATAACATGTCCCCCAGGCAGACCCATAATCTCTGGTATCAATTGCCTCACATCCAATTTATCTCAATATGTTGATGTACATCTTCAGAAATGCCTTACCCTGGTCCCAGCCTACCTCAAGGACACCAGTCATACAATACAAGTCCTTGAGGGTATTAGGTGGAAAAAGGATCTTATCTTAGGTACTCTTGACATTAAGTCATTGTACACTGTTATTAATCATCAAAAAGGATGTCAGGCAGCTGAGTATTTTTTAAGAAAACTTGGGGAATATGCTGAACCCCAGATTCTATTTATTGTTGAAAGCATCATGTTTATTCTTCAACACAATTATTTTACCTATGAAGGTCAATTTTATTTACAAACCTGGGGTACAGCAATGGGTACTCGTTTTGCGCCCAGCTACGCAAATTTGTATGTAGCCAAATGGGAGGAGCTATGTATTTTCCAGTCAGGACAATTGCCTCCTGGTTTAATTATGTGGCATAGATTTATTGATGATGTCCTATTTATTTGGGATGGACCTCAGTTAGCCTTGGAGAGATTCATCTCCACTCTTAACATCAATACATTTGGTTTAGAATTCACGTCTGTTACTAGTCCAAACAGTATTAATTTTCTGGATTTGGAAATATATGTGGAGAATCAGGCTATTCATACTAGGTGTCATCACAAAAATGTGGATGTCAATAGCTATATTGACATTCATAGCTGTCACCTCCCCGTGTGGTTGACCAACATTCCCAAGGGTCAATTCACACGAGTTAGACGCAATTGCTCGAACATACAAGAATATAATAAAGAAGCCGACCACCTGATTAGCCAATTCCTTGAAAAAGGTTATTCAGATCCTGCTTTACAAATTTCCAAAAGGGAAATTGGACTAGTACCCAGACACACTTTAGTCCATAAACCCCAACCCAATCGAAGTATTACACCTACTATTACTGAACAAATTCATGATCTACCAATTATTACTCAGTATCATCATAATCACAAACAATTCACAAATATCATTCGTAAATATTGGTGTATTCTTCAAGGTGACAAGAAAATTGGTGAATTTCTACCAAAATGCCCCAAGTTTGTATTTAGGAAAGCGCAATCTCTAGGCAACCTAATAGCTCCAACTGTGAGGAATGAAACAGTTAATTCTACCAGTGTCTCATCAAAGGGTTTCATACCATGCGGCACTTGTTCATGCTGTATTGAGACTACTTTTCGTAAAGTCAAACAAACAACTTTCTTTGATACACACAATCAACAACAATACTATATCAAAGATCCAATTTCATGTTTCACCACTGGGGTAATTTATCTGATACAATGTCCTTGTCACAAAATTTATGTGGTCGCACCAAACGGAAACTGAAGGACCGCATCAAGGAACATTTTAATAATATCAAGAAGGGTTTCAGTGGGCACCCACTATCAAGGCACTTTTTGGAATGCCACAACAAGTCAGTTAGGGGGCCTATTTTTGTGGCATCCAAATGATTCGAAAGAACATTAGGGGTGGTGACTATCTGAAACGGATGTCACGCGTTGAATCCCGTTGGATTTTTACCCTAGATAGTTTGGCCCCCAAAGGGTTAAATCAAGAGATAGAGCTTTTTGCTTTTTCATAAGCATTTTATTATTATTATTTTTATGACTATCACTATAGGCGTATAGCCTACAATTAGTTTTAGCTATGCTTTATTTTAACTATCATATGTTGTCTTACTATTTTTAAGGTACTGGACACTATTGGCCCCTATTTTGATATTGACCTACCAGATAGTCATTTTATAACATTTAGTTGTTCAGTTTGTTTCATTAACATTGTGTACTGAATAATCCAGTACACATATATATATCTATTGTAGCGCTTCCCACGGCTGTGGGGCGCCGGGACATGGCATAGCTTGCCTAGCTAGCCAATGCTCCCACGCCGCCAGTCCACGACGACGTGAGGCATGGGTCCCAGATGATGAGAATGTGGACCCACTGGACCACGGAGGGAGACCCGGGCCTGCCCGGACTAGGGAAGGGCAGCGACCGGGATCCGTGGCAGCTGAGCATGTGGGCAAGGTGGCGACCTGCAGGACTAGACAACACCGCACAACTTCAGGTAAGAAGAAACATAAAGTTTACTTAAAGAAACACAGTACATAAAACAGAACATAAGACCGGGCTCCCGATTCCGCACATCAGAGAAGGGTACACGACTCAGGATCACAGACGAGTGCTGGAGGACATCACGGGTAGATGCAGTCCAGGGTTATCTGGCACGGGCATACTTGGACGGCCTCTCTCTCAGGCCTTAGGCGTAGCACAGGCTCAGCAGGAGAACATCAGACACCGACCTCAGACAGACTTCAGACGATGGCGGGGTCATCACGGGTTGATGAAGTCCAGGATCATCTGGCACGGGCATACTAGTATGGCCTCACTCTCAGGCCTCGGGCGTAGCACAGGCTCAGCAGGAGAACATCAGACACCGGCCCAGGACGAACGTCAGACGATGGCGGGGTCATCACGGGTTGATGAAGTCCAGGGTCATCTGGCACGGGCATACTAGGACGGCCTCTCTCTCAGGCCTCAGGCGTAGCACAGGCTCAGCAGGAGAACATCAGACACCGACCCAGGACAGACGTCATCACAGGGTAGACCAAGGAGGAACCGGCAGGACAGGCAGGTTGTCACGGCAAGTGACCAAGGCAGTCTCTGGGACAGGCAGGTTGTCACAGCAAGTGACCAGGCAGTCTCTGGGACAGGCAGGTTGTCACGGCAAGTGACCAGGGCAGGCAGGTTGTCACGGCAAGTGACCAGGCAGGCAGGTTGTCACGGCAAGTGACCAGGCAGGCAGGTTGTCACGGCAAGTGACCAGGGCAGGCAGGTTGTCACGGCAAGTGACCAGGCAGGCAGGTTGTCACGGCAAGTGACCAGGCAGTCTCTGGGACAGGCAGGTTGTCACGGCAAGTGACCAGGCAGTCTCTGGGACAGGCAGGTTGTCACGACAAGTGACCAGGCAGTCTCTGGACAGGCAGGTATATACGACCTGATATGGTGGAGCCTCCAGGTAGGCTGCAGTCGGATGGCAGATGATCGCTCCCAGGTGAGCAGGCAAGAGCCGGGGATCTCTGCAGATGATGTCCGAACTTCCGGATGGAGCTGCAGTCGGATGGCAGATGATCGCTCCCAGGTGAGCAGGCAAGAGCCGGGGATCTCTGCAGATGACGTCCGAACCTCTGGAAGGAACTGCAGACGGATGGCAGACAGGCAAGCCGACAGGTAACAGACAGGTAACTGGAATCAGGAGCTGATGGCTGAAACAGAGTTAGACTGCACAGGAACAACAGGAACACGGATTGGATCCCAGAGAGTCAGGAACACAGACAGGAACACGGATTGGATCCCAGAGAGTCAGGAACACGGACAAGAACATCAGGAACACGGATTGGGTCTCAGGGAGTCAGGAACACGGACAGGAACATGGATTGAATCACAGGAACACGGACTGGAACACAGGCCTCAGACTCCGGACATCTGGCACCGATCAGCAGGCTCCGGACATCTGGCAATGATCGGCAGGATCCGGACATCAGGCAGGAAGGATAGGATCCGGACATCTGGAAGTGGTCGTCGGACATCGGACATCAGGCCATGGTCATCAGGCATAGGATCCGGACATCTGACAGCGACCTGAAAAGGAACCCAGCGGTCTGGTGCAAGCCCCGCCAGGCTCAACGGGAACTGGCCGGAGATTGCACAGAGGCTGAGCACAGAGTAACAGAAACTCAGCACACACCGGACTCCTTCTTCCAAGATGAACTCAGGTTATATAGCAAGGATTCACAGTCACTGGCACAGGGTTCTGGACACAGCAGGATTTCAGGAACATAACACAAAGGACACAGTTCAGACATTCAGGTACAGGATGCGATCCAGGATCAGGGGTTCAGGTAATTAGACACAGCAGGAACAGGCCTGGATATACAGCCTCCAGGAACGGCGATCTGGGTAATCAGCCCCCAGCATAGGCGGAAACACAAGACACAATTCAGACATTCAGGTACCGGGTTTGATCCAGGATCAGGGAACAAGACACAGCAGGAACAGGGAATCAGCTCTCCAGAGCTGATCAAATTCAGAGCAGGAGCTGAACACACAACCACATACGGCTAGGTTCAGGGATTCAGTGTGGATTCAATGTGAAGCTCTGGCCACGCCCACTAGGGCTGGGGAACTTTATATATGAGCTGCTTCACAGCGATAGGCTGGAGCAGTAATTCTAGTAAACACCCAATCCTCATAAAAGCAGGACAGGTGTGGGCGCGCCCCCTATGCAGAGCCAGACAGCACAACACAGAGGGAACCCAACAATGGCTGCTGCCAACCACGCAGTAAGTCATGCACCACTGCAGAGGACTTTGCAAGCTACGGACGGCTTTCACAGCAAGTCAGGAACCGCACATGCGGGCGGTCATGCAAAGCAGCGGAGCCACTCACGCAAGTACGGGTACGCAGCAGAGCCGGGAACTGAGCAGCATCCATATAGGTAACAGACAACAGTATCCCAGCTGGTTAGGGGGAAAGGAGCAAAAGGGTTAATGCAAAAAACATGCAAAGTAACGCTGGAAAACAAAGTACAGACAATACCAGCGTTACATCTATAAAGGGATTAATATCTTTATCCACTATTAATATAGGTTTTATTCATTTGTCAGGCACACACATTTCTCTATACATATATTTTTCATATTTTTATATTCGTTCACTAATAAAGTATTTTTTATTTTTATTTTTATTATTTTTTATTTTTATTTTTTGATTTTTCCTTACTATTTTTAGAATAATTTTGGGTTCATACTAGCAATGGTTTTTTCTTCTAGACGACTGGATA
Organism: Oophaga sylvatica; assembly: GCA_033576555.1. NCBI lineage: Eukaryota > Metazoa > Chordata > Amphibia > Anura > Dendrobatidae > Oophaga > Oophaga sylvatica. The sequence continues at coordinate 608,621,113 of JARQOD010000002.1, read as the reverse complement.
CATTATTGTCATTATGATGACACGTGCCATTTTTTGGGGGAGGAGGGGTGGACATCGATAGGTATTTAACATCGGCAGCTCAGTGGATCGCCATCCCTGATAAAGAAGGCCTGCGAGCCTTTGAAACGCGTTGGATACTCTTTTGATCCTCCTCGGCCCCTATTCTGTGGTGACGTCACCCGCCCTTCCATCCCCACCTCCAATTTACCCTGTCCTCACTAACGGTGCTTCGAGTCTGCAGCACACCGCTCTACTCTGACTCCAGCACGCGCGGCAGTGCGGGAGGCAACTGATCTCTGGGGAGGACGCTCCCCTGTTTGATCGCCTACCCGGCTATTGAGTACATCCACACGTGCTCCGTTACCCCTGTCATCTCATGAGGAGTTGGGTTCAAGTTTTTGACACGTGTCGCCATCCAATTGGATTCGAGTAAGTCTCTCAGCACTTTATTTATTACTAGTGTTGAGCGATACGATAATGCAAATATCGGCTATCGGCCGATATTAGCTCTATCGGCCTTTCGATAATTCGTTTCGATATTTTCGTCTTATCGAATACCGGAATCGGATTTGTCACTGTCACTGTGAGTGTCCGTCGGTCGGGTCTGTCAGGAGTCAGCGGCACTTACCTGGCAGAAGATCTCCGGCGGTCACGTCCTGGACTGCTTGATGGCCGCCATTATCTTCTCCCTGGCGGTCACATGCAGTTTTTCGCGATAACTGCAGTGACTGCAGGGTAATCCCGGCCGTAAAGCAGTCAGTCCGATGACGTCACCGCCGGGGAAGCAGGTAATCAGCTGTGCTGCGCCGGGATGACAGGCTCTGCCTGTCATTCTGATGTAGCAGAGCTGGATCGTCGTGGGACACTCGTTACTATGGACTGCGTCGGTCAGGTGGTATACTTTTTTTTTTTTTTTTCATTTTTTTACAGGAGATCGATGGCGTCGCAGATGAGACAGTAATAAAAGAAATGAAAACTGTGTTTTTTTTTTTTTTATTAAATTAAAAAATTTTTTAGGAATATTCACCCGTCCGGGTACATAAACAATTTAACTATTTACATACAGGGACCCTGTCCGGGTTATTTAGACTTCTTTGGCTGGCCTCTTCCAGGTACCACCTGGTACTCTTCTTGAGATTGCCAAACATCCGAGGCACCAAGGACCACCAGGACCTGATGACGTCGTGTGGCCTGTACAGTGACGTCGTGACCCGCTATCTGGGTCTGTGTGGCCACCTCTTTCATCTCCCTCCGGGTCTGGAACCCTATGTCCCGGACTGTACGAACCCCAGGGTGCCTAACAGGCGCCGGGTACGGGCCAGCTATACTTATCATGTCCATAGCTGGGGCTGCTGAGGAGACCACTGAGGGAGGCTGGGGAGATTTACGGCGTGGGGTGGGCACTTTTGCAGAGGCCTGGATGTGGGAGGCTGAAGGCTTCGAGGGTCTCACAGGTTCCTGACACACTGGGGAGTAGGGGTCGCACCTGGTAACATTTAGGGCGTACCACCCATTGTAACCCCAGTGTCGGGTGTAAGTCACCAAGTCTCCTGGCAACAGGTCCCTCCCCGGGTGTCCTTCTGGAGGTGAGCCTCCACGTCCCGCCGGTTCACAAAAACTTCTAAATAAAGTCCAGGCTCCTTGATGAAGCCCCAACCACCTTTCAATTTAAAGCTCCGTACTGCACCCTTACGCCGCGGCTCACTCAGGGTTCCTTTATCCTTTCTCATCCGGTCCTTATCTGCCCGGTCCTTCTCCAGCTGACGTTGGCGAAGTTTTAGGGTTTCTCGCTGCTCCCTTTGTCGCTCTGCTTCCCGCTCCCAACGTCTCCACTCTTCCTCCTGACGCCGGTTGTAATTCTCCTCCCAGCTGCTCCATGTCTCCACCACTCCACTGCAGCTTACAGTGTCCGGTTTGCGGCAGCTCTCCTGTCGCCCCCCAGTCCTGGCGGCGCTCCCCTGCGGAGGAAGCAGACGGCTCTAAATCAGATGACAGTCGGGGCTCCGGTACAGGCAGGTAGTGCTCTGGTGCCTGCGCGGCCTCCTCCATGAGGACGGGTGTCGCTTCTTCTGTCTCAGCGACGGGGGCAGACAGCGGGATCTGGGGTGCTGCTGACGGTGCTGCGGTTTTTGCAGGAACGGGTGCCTCCACTGCGACAACGTCAACCGGATCACATTGCAAGGACTCCTCTACTAGAACGGGTGCCTCACCTTCCGGTACAGACACTTCAGGTAAGAGGGATTGGCGCCGCTCCAAGTTTATTTTTAGGGCACGCCAGCTGGCTTCCATCCTGGCGACCTCCTCCCGGTGCCGGGCCAGGCCTCTTAGGGTATCCGCCGCTTCTTGCAGCGTAGGAGGGTTTACAGGCCGGGTGCCCAACGGTGATTCTGTGGCGATCGGGTCGCTTCCGTGGGGGGAGAGCTCTGACTGCTCCATCCCTTCCCACTTCTGCTCGTCGTGTCCATTAGCCATCTCTGCCAAGTCACATGTGTCATTAGCATCTGGAGAGGGCCCCTCTTTTGTAGGGAGGCGGGACCTTCGTGTTAGTTTCCGCACACTGAGGAGGATGAGGAGGCGGAACTCCAGAGCTGTGGGGCACGATGTTACATTGCAGTACCATTTACAGTGGGCGGCCATCGTTTTCACGCCACTGAGTGAGTGACACCCACGAAGAGCACGCCCTTCTTCTTCACCAGTGCCTCGTCGTGACGTCAGATATGGCGGAAAAATGGCAAATACATTCTCTGATGATTTTAGCAATTCTCAAGCACAAAACCAGTGCAATTCAGGCACACAGGACTCGCTTATAGCGAGCTACAGAATCCTGTTCGTGACGCCCAAGTTGAGTCGCACAGAGCCAGAGGTTTTCGGGGTACTCGGCACCGAGCCCGTCGACTTCTATGGGGTATGTCACGTCTTTACCCGGCAATTGAATTAGAGTCGATTTTACTATGTAGAAGTGTATAAACTATAAATATATGTATATATATATGTCACAATGACATGTATATATATATATATGTATTCTATGTGTGTATATTTTGTGTTTACAACGAAAGAAAGGGTTTTTTTTGTTGCGATATTTTGTTCCCATAGACTTACATGGGACTTCCGGTATCGAAATCGGATATCGACGATATTTAGTGCTATCGGCGATACAATTTCGATACGATATTTTTAGATATCGAGCAATATCGCTCAACACTATTTATTACATGTGGTTTTTCTTTCACCATCATTTTAGTTATATCATTTGATGGATTCAGCGTTTTGGCACCATTATTTATGAGCAACTTTGGAGGCGCAGGGGTCTATTTGTTTACATTCAAAAATTTTTTTTGTTAGGAAGTTATAAGGGTTAAAAGTTGACCAGCGATTTCTCATTTTTACAGCAAAATTTACAAAACCATTTTTTTTTGGGACCACCTCACATTTGAAGTCACTTTGAGGGTCTATATGGTAGAAAATACCAAAAAGTGACACCATTATAAAAACTGCACCCCTCAAGCTACTCAAAACTACATTCAAGAAGATTATTAACCCTTCAGGTGCTTCACAGGAACTAAAGCAACGTGGAAGGAAAAAATGGACATTTTAATTTTTCCAACAAAAAATTTATTTTAGCATCAATTTTTTCATTTTTGCATGGGCAACAGGATAAAATGGATCCTAAAATTTGTTGGGCAATTTCTCCTGAGTACACAGATACCTCATATGTGGTCATAAACCACTGTTTGGGTGCACGGCAGGGCTCAGAAGGGAAGGAGCTCCATTTTGGAATGCAGACTTGATGGAATGTTCTGCGGGCATCATGTTGCATTTGCAGAGCCCCTGATGTGCCTAAACAGTAGAAACCCCCCCACAATTGACCCCATTTTGGAAACTAGACCCCCCAAGGAGCTTATCTAGATGTGTAGTGAGCACTTTGAACCCCCAAGTGCTTCACAGAAGTTTATAAACCCAGAGCAGTGAAAATAAAAAAATCATTTTTGTTTCTCAAAAATCATTTTTTAGCCCGCTATTTTTTATTTTCCCAAGGGTAACAGGAGAAATTGGACCCCAAAAGTTGTTGTACAGTTTGTCCTGAGTACACTGGTACCCAATATGTGGGGGGGAACCACTGTTCGGGCACACGTTGGGGCTCGGAAGGGAAGTAGTAACGTTTTGAAATGCTGACTTTGATGGAATGGTCTGCGAGCATCATGTTACGTTTGCAGAGCCCCTGATGTGCCTAAACAGTAGAAACTCCCAACAAGTGACCCCATTTTGGAAACTACACACCACACGGAACTTATCTAGATGTGCGGTGAGCACTTTGAACCCCCAAGCGCTACACAGAAGTTTATAACGACCGGGCATGAAAAGAAAAATCATATTTTTTCCACAAACATGATCATTTAGTCCCCAATTTTTTTATTTTCCCAAGGGTAACAGGAGAAATTAGACCCCAAAAGTTGTTGTCCAATTTGTCCTGAGTATGCTGATATCCCATATGTGGGAGAAAACTACTGTATGGGCACACGTCGAGGCTTTGAAGGGAAGTAGTGACGTTTTGAAATGCCGACTTGATGGAATGGTCTGCGGGCGTCATGTTACGTTTGCAGAGCCCATGATGTGCCTAAACAGTAGAAACCCCTCCAAGTGACTCCATTTTGGAAACTAGATCCCTCTTGGAACTCCTCTAGATGTGTGGTGAGCACTTTGAATCTCCAAGTTCTTCACAGAAGTTTATAACGCAGAGCTGTGAAAATAAAAAATCATTTTTTTTCCACAAAAATAATTTTTTTAGTCCCCAATTTTTTTTTTCCCAAGGGTAACTGGAGAAATTAGACCCCCAAAGTTGTTGTGCAATTTTTCCTGAGTACGCTGATACCCCATATGTGGGGGTAAACCACTGTTTGGGCACACGTCGGGGCTCGGAATAAAGGGCGCACTGTTTCACTTTTACCAGCCAATCAGAGCGATCGTAGCCACGTGGGGGTTAAGCCAACCCCCCTGTGATGAAGCACAAAGGGTCTTGTGCCTGCGGGTCGGGTGACCTTTCAGTGACCCCGGTCACCCGACCCGCAGGAACGCGATCCTTTCATGACACATACACTGTGTCACAGGTCAGGAAGGGGTTAAATATGTCACTTCCCCCCCATGCTCTCTGAACCACCTGAGGAAGTTTTGTGCTTTCACTTTCTAATTGTCTCCCCGTTTTTGCCATTGCGCTCCTCAAGACCGCATTGTTTTTTTGCTGTCATTTAAAAAAAATGTTGAAAATTTTGTTAAATATTCCTCTTGCCAAAATGGTTGTATTTACACCGTCTGCTACTGTCAAACTGCAGGCGGTATTAGATGGGGCAGAGATGATGTACAACCTGTTGGCTAGAAAAATTTTTACACCCGTTTGTCAATTTTTCAATATATTTCCAGGAGGAGTTACAGAGGAACATACCAATGTGCAGTATTACGAAGAGGCGCAAAAGAATTATTATTTCATAGTGATTACAAGCATTCGCTAAACAGAGCCAAAATGTCCTCTTTAAAAGTGAAGGTGACAGATGAGCATAAGATAAAGAACATTTTTTTTCTTATTTTTTTTCTTTCAAGGGTAAATAATATATACAAATCCTACAAATCCTCAACAAAGTAACAATGAGAAATATTGATTTTCTCCTAGCAAAACATGAATGGAGACATCAAAACTGTTCTAACCAAACAGCAGAAAATAGAAGCTCTGGAGCGAGCGCACATATTTCCTCCTGCTCCATCAGAGAAGTTCCCGAGCTCGCACATGCATACCTCCCAACCGTCCCGATTTGGCCGGGACAGTCCCGATTCTGACCCCCTCCTCCCGCTGTCCCGCGGACACATGTGTCCGCAGTGAGCTGAGCCGCCACGCCCCCCATACACCCTATAGTTGCCTTCCAGCGCTCCACTTTAGCTTCTCACAGCAGAGCAATGACCTGCTGAGCAGTACTCCTCTGTGTGCACACAGGACCTGTGATGAGGTCACAGGAGGGGAGGAGTTGGGTGTCACATGGCCAGGCTCGTGTACAAGTCTGCTGTGCTGGTTGTCATGGGTGCTGGCTGCAGTGGCTGAGGGTAAGTTTATGTGAGGGGTCAGGAGGGATTTACAGTGTGGATGTCGCAGAGTCGTGTGTGTACGAGGTGTATAGAGCGGAGCCGTGTGTGAAAAGTGTATGGAGCGTAGCCGTATGTGTACGAGGTGTACGGAGCGGAGCCGTGTGTGTACGAGATGTACGGAGCGGAGCCGTGTGTGTATGAGGTGTATGGAGCAGAGCTGTGTGTGTACGAGGTGGCTGTAGCAGTACAGTGTGTGTACGGAGCTGAGCCGCTCATCTCCATACACACAGGGCTCCGTGCTTGAGCCGTGTGTGTACGGAGCAGAACCGTGTGTGTACGGGGTGTAGAGAAGTGGAGCCGCGTGTGTACGAGGTGTACGGAGCGGAACCGCGTGTGTACGAGGTGTACGGAGCGGAGCCGTGTGTGTATGAGGTGTATGGAGCAGAGCTGTGTGTGTACGAGGTGGCTGTAGCAGTACAGTGTGTGCACGGAGCTGAGCCGCTCATCTCCGTACACACAGGGCTCCTGCTTGAGCCGTGTGTGTACGGAGCGGAGCAGAGCCGTGTGTGTACGGAGCGGAGCAGAGCCGTGTGTGTACGGGGTGTAGAGAAGTGCAGCCGCGTGTGTATGGAGCGTTACCGCGTGTGTACGAGGTGTACGGAGCGGAAACGCATGTGTGCGAGGTGTACGGAGCGGAACTGCATGTATACGAGGTGTATGGTGCAAAGCCACATGTGTACAAGGTTTACGGAGCGTGGCTGCGTATGTACGAGGTTTACGGAGTGAAGCCGTGTGTGTACTGAGTGGAGCCATGTGTGCGCGAGGTGTACGGAGTGGAGCCGTGTACGGAGCGGAGCCGTGTGTGCGCGAGGTGTACAGAGGGGAACCGTGTGTGTATGAGGTGTGCGGAGCCGTGCATGTACAAGGTGTATGGTGGGGAGCATTCATACCTCCCAACAGTCCCGATTTTGAGAGAGGGTCTGCCCCGCTGTCCCGGCTGGCAGCTTACTTTCCCCGTGGACACAGGAGTACACGGCGGAGCCCCGAGGAGCACTTTAAAACTCTGCTCTTTCTTTCTTTTCCTCAGTACCAGTCAGTGTGGCGCACAGTACCAGCCACTGATCCCATAATGCCAGCCACTGTGCCCTCAGTACCAGTCCGTGTGATCAACAGGGCTAAATGGGTGTAGTTGGGGCGTGAACATGGGTGTGATTAGTTGTGAAATGGGTGTGGTCAGGGGTGGCCTAAAATTTGCTGCGGCGCGCGTATCCCTCTTTCCCATCTTAAAAAGTTGGGAGGTATGCATGCCTGCCATGAATCCTCTCCCAGGAAAGGCTTCATCTACATTGCTGAGCCAGAAGCAGGTACCATACAAGGTCCATATTCTACACAAACACCAATAGAATGAATTCATGAATGAATGGTGTTTGCTGTTTTATTAGCAATATTACTGATCCAAAATTCTGTGCTGATTAATTTCTTAATAAATCTTAAAGGAAGTCTGTTAGCTCAGAGTGACAGTATAAAATAAACACATAGCCTTGTAGGGGATATAGCACCTATTGTCTTCTAATCTTGCCTCAATTCTACAAAATCTGAAGTTTAACCAAATATGCTAATTAGGGTGCTTGGTGCACCCTTGGTGTGGCCAAGAGGCTCAGTGTACTATACTGCCCTCTTCTTTTGCATGCCCCACCTCTCTCACTGGTGACTGATATTGCTGGCTTGCCAGAAGCAAAGGCTGTCTGCGGTGAAAGCTCAGGAAAGTCAGTGCTCATCAGTCACCAGTGGGACTCAAGGACATGCAAAACGAGTGGAAGGAACGGTACACTAAGGATCTTGGCTACACCAAGGGTGCATCGAGGTCAATAATTAGCATATTTGGTTAAACTTCAGTTTTTGCAGAACGGAGGGAGCAATTAGAGCACGCAAGCACCCCAAGGCCAATATGGGACTATGGACCTATTCGAGGCATGTTCCATAAGTACAGACTGAAGCAGTGTGATCATCACCAAAATATGTATTTTGCTTTCTTAACTACTTCACTGTACTTGCGTTGTATTATTTAGGAATCAGTGTTTATGAGGCCATTTCTTGGCTGCTGTATGAACTTAATGGAATTATTAAATATCACGAAGAAGCCTTGACTCCCTACACAATATTTTGCTCTGAAGTCTCCACATGTCCTGACCTGGCCCTGGCATATCAGTATATGGAACACTTTTTCTCTTTCATTTTTTTCTATAATAGGTGATATTATCATATCATAATGCAAAAAATAAATAAAAAGTCAACTTTTTCTCTTACGTTTATTTTTATTTCATCATTGAGTGGCGCACATCATCATCTATTCAAAGGTTATTTGTGTTAAAATCTGTCATTTTAGGATTTCTGAGAATTAATCAGATCCTCAGTGTGACTAACGGCAAGCAGAAACTGACAAGACAAGCTTCATTGACTGCATACACTGTATCACACCAAAGGTCACCATTTTCTATATAAACAGGACCCTCATTCTTGTGACCTGTGGAGGTCCCAGCAGTCAGGCCCCAATGGTCACGCATGATGGTAAATCATGGATAATAAATGGCTTTTATTGGAAAACCCCTTTAAGTCTTATGTGACAGAGTCGTGGGCATGCTCCGTTTAATGTACAGCAGTCACTGCGCAGAGAGAGGAGGAGGAGATGCTGATATTTCTGGTCACAGGTATATAATGAAGGTGTTACCTTTAATTTTAATCCTGCCTCTGCCGGGCTGACAATCTGTTGTTTCTATCTGCTCAAAATCAGAGTTACTACAGTCATGGCCAAAAGTTTTGAGAATGACACAAATATTATATTTTCACATGATCTGCTGCCCTCTGGTTTTTATGTGTGTTTGACAGATGTTTTTATCACAGACAGAAATATAATAATTGCAAACATATGAGTAACAAAAGCTTATATTGACAGAATGAGTTAATGCAGCAAGTCAATATTTGCAGTGTTGACCCTTCTTCTTCAGGACCTCTGCAATTCTCCCTGGCATGCTCTCAATCAACTTCTGGACCAAATCCTGACTGATAGCAGTCCATTCTTGCACAATCAATGCTTTCATTTTGTCAGAATTTTTAGGTTTTTGTTTGTCCACCCGTCTCTTGATGATTGACCACAAGTTCTCAATGGGATTAAGATATGGGGAGTTTCCAGGCCATGGACCCAAAATCTCTGTTTTGTTCCCTGAGCCATTTAGTTATCACCTTTGCTTTATGGCAAGGTGCTCCATCTGTGTCGACCCGCCACCACAATTGTGGGTTACCAGGGCAATGGGGTACTCGGAGCCGAGCCCATGGGAGTCTATGGGATTTGTCACTGGTAGCGGTGGCTCGGTCCGTGGCCCTGGCGGTCTGGCGATAGGGGATATTTACAGGGATTTGTAGGTATAAGTAGTTCGTGACGCCACCTGTAGTTTTCTGATCACTAAGACCAGCGCCGCTGTAGATCTCTGAGGGGATGTTGTGGCAGCTAGATGACGGGTCCCCCACAGGTGGGACTGGTCCCTCAAAGTCTATGATTATAATGATGTAGGGTGCAGTTAAATGAATCAGTCTCACACCATCCAGCGTCTTTCCATACCTTTTACTTGTCAGATGTTTAGGCAGGTCCCGGGGAGCTGGTCGGGGTGGAGAATGAGTTTCAGGGTAACCGCTGAGCAGGTTAGAGGCCTCCTATACTTCCAAATTGTAGATGAGTCCAACTTGCATGAAGCTAAGTTAACTCCGAATAACTCCAGCTAACTCCTTAGCTGTACTGCCCGGTCAGCATGGTGGTGGAGCCTTCCATATCTCTGCTTCGCAGATGTTGAGAGAGCCAGGTTCTTACTTTTGTCCTGCAGAGACTCAAAGTTCCTACTCTCCCTGACTCCGGTTACGTACCGACTCTTTAGGGCTTGTTCCTGCGACTTGTAGTCCAGCGAATCTCTGGTTGTTTCATCACTATGCATAAAGCGATAGCAACACTTCGGTCCCCAGTGACCGGCTAATAGTGCAGATAATCCAATATCTAAGGCACTGCTCTAACTTCTTCCACTACGCCCTTCGCCCTGCTCGCCCTCTTAACATAAGCACTCCTCCTTTTCCTTTGGTAAGAGTCAATTCTTTTTCTATTTCTTTCTTAGAGCTCGCTAACAGATTCTCAGTATTCTCCTAGTTCAGGAACACATCGACTGAACTTCACTGTCCTTGGGACAGGCGGCTGAAGTCTCTGTGGCAACTCTTCTTTCTTTCTTAACTGCCTCTGTCTTCAGGTTAAGGAACAGCTCTGACTAGACTAGGATGAACTACCTCACCCATACTAGCCTCCACTTTCTGAACCGTCTCTCTGACGACAGGAAACTCATGAACAACAGAACTGACTGAACTTCTTCCTCCCTCCAAGTCCAGACTAGACTGACTGCGATGCACTCCCTAAGACAGGAAAACTGACTCATGGGTGTGTCTAAGGTGTATGTTGGAGTGAATGGATATCAAGCATTAAACGGTTACCTCTCCACGCATCCTCCAGAATAATGTGTGCCTTACATACCAGGGCTACACACATCATGCTGGAAAAGGCATTGTTGATCGCCAAACTGCTCTTGGAGGGTTGGGAGAAGTTGCTCTTGGAGGACATTCTGGTACCATTCTTTATTCATGGCTGTGTTTTTAGGCAAGACTGTGAGAGAGCCGATTCCCTTGGCTGAGAAGCAACCCCACACATGAATGGTTTCAGGATGCTTAACAGTTGGCATGAGACAAGACTGGTGGTAGCGCTCACCTTATCTTCTCCGAATGAGGTGTTTTCCTGATGTCCCAAACAATCGAAAAGGGGATTCATCAGAGAAAATAACTTTACCCCAGTCCTCAGCAGTCCACTGCCTGTACCTTTTGCAGAATATCAGTCTGTCCATGATGTTTTTTCTGAAGAGAAGTGGCTTCTTTGCTGCCCTCCTTGAGACCAGGCCTTGCTCCAAGAGTCTCCGCCTCACAGTGCATGCAGATGCGCTCACACCTGCCTGCTGCCATTCCTGAGCAAGCTCTGCACTGCTGGTAGCCCGATCCCGCAGCTGAAACACTTTTAAGAGACAGTCCTGGCGCTTGCTGGTCTTTCTTAGGTGCCCTGGAGCCTTTTTGGCAACAATGGAACCTCTCTCCCTGAAGTTCTTGATGATACGATAGATTGTTGACTGAGGTGCAATCTTTCTAGCTGCGATACTCTTCCCTGTTAGGCCATTTTTGTGCATTGCAATGATGACTGCACGTGTTTCTTTAGAGATAACCATGGTTAACAGAAGAGAAACAATGATGCCAAGCACCAGCCTCCTTTTAAAGTGTCCAGTGGTGTCATTCTTACTTAATCATGACAGATTGATCTCCAGCCATGTCCTCATCAACACCCACACCTGTGTTAATGGAGCAATCACTGAAAAGAGGTTAGCTGGTCCTTTTAAGGCAGGGCTGCAATGATGTTGAAATGTGTTTTGGGGGATAAAGTTCATTTTCTAGCCAAATATTGACTTTGCAAGTAATTGCTGTTAAGCTGATCACTCTTTATAACATTCTGGAGTATATGCAAATTGCCATTAGAAAAAGTGAAGCAGTAGACTTTGTAAAAATTAATATTTGTGTCATTCTCAAAACTTTTGTCCATGACTGTATTAACGATATAGGAAGGCAATCTGCACTTGTCTGCTTCCAGCAGTAGAGACACAAGACGGATTACGGGAAAAGGGAGCGATTATTTCTTACCCTGCTCCTGCTTTCCTTGCAGTCAAATTGCATACAGGTATAACAGAGAGTAGAGCTTTAAAATTAAGGCAGGCAGGAGCAGAGAGTGCTGGGAAGTGAATGAAAAGTAAGTCCCTGCACCTAGAGTGCTGACAGAATGCTTCCGAAAAGGAATTGCACCACTCATAAAGAGTGAATGGCAAGTTACAATGTAGGCAAATCTATAGTGTATAGTATGTGAAGCAGAAGCAATGTTGTGGGGAATAAAGGCATGAGAACATGCTTTTTATTTACAGGCTATGAGGTGGTAAAAGAGGACATACATCTGCCACGGATATCCATTTAAAGCTACCATGTGTAAAGCCAATAATATAAATCGGGTGTAGATGTAGTTATTTGTCCAAAAAGAGTAGCGATGGGTGGATTGATTTGGGTGACTTGGGTTCATTCACCATGTCTGTAGTTTCTGGCCCCTGGATAAGAGGCTTGAGGACCTCTTACCTTCCAGGATCTCTGGAGCACAGTGACTACTAATAGCGGCAGGCCTTCAACCACCCGCCATTTCCTGGATGCAGATACAGTTGAAAGCAATGATGGAACAGGGCTCCCTCTCCCATCATCCTCTCATTGTGTCTGAGCTATGAAGTTTCACCTTTTGTGCGGAGCTTCAGAGCACATGCTGCAGAGGAGAAATGGTGAGAGGTGAGTAGTTTTCTTTTTTTTTTTAATGAATGAGTACATTGTACGTATTGCGGTGATATCACGTTAGCGGGGGTCCGACACCCTACGCCACCACTGATCAGCTCTAATCACCTCTGGTGGCTGCCTGATGTAAACGGTGCAGCACAGCTCTGTTCTCTCGGTAGCGTCCGTTTTCCTGGTGCTGCTGCTCCGCTCCTATTCACTTCAATAGGACCTAAGCTACAGCACCCAGGAACTGTCGCTACATAATGTACGGAGCTGTGCTGTTCCAGGCCTGTTCTGATCAGATTGCCGTTTTATTCCTTCTGAAGTATTGGCCGACACATTGGCCTGGGGGAAGTCCATGCCCCCCAAATACTTTTCTGTGCTGTGAGATGGGAAAAGCAGACGATGTGTGGTTTAGACTTCCACGTGCAAATGCATCAGCCATCTTGGAAGAGGGAGGAGTTCTGATCTTTGGAGGAAACGGGAGGGAAACCGAGAGGTAGGGTACCTAGATATGAGAAATGTGTGGGCACTTTTCATGTCTCCGGGTGGACGACCACTTTAAGCCACTTTATTTGACTTCTCACCCAGAAACCAGTTAGATCGGCTGATTACTTACCAAATAATGGCTCATATTTCCTATGACCTTGCAAAAATATCCAGATTCTCTAATGACGCCATTGATATTACAGGAGTCTATGAAAGCAATAAACCAGTGTAGTGGAAACAGAAAGTAGCAGACGAAGAAGCATCTGATGATTTCTCAGCAGCCGGAGCCTCGTTGGCCACATTTCCTGTCACTGAGCGCTTATCGCTATCGTAAAGGAAATTTATCATCTTCTCCCCTTGATAGTCATTTCTCTTGTACAGTTTTAGAGGTTCCTATTATCATTTCTGCAGAACTCAAGACCAGATCATGTAAAAGTATACAACATTTAACTATCTTTTCAACATGTAATATTAGCACATTATCCTGCTTGGACATAATCTTTACCAAGCATTTTCGAGCTTTAATAAATATTCTTCTCTGAAAATTGATGATACCCCTTACTTGTCTGGGGCTTCTTTGCATTATTTTAAGAAGGGGCTTTCCAGCATAAAGGGTTGTTTTAAAATGTATAAAGGTAAATTAATGTAACTTACTAATATTTTAAAATTAAAGGTGCGTTGTGGTTGAAAGAAGTTATCTGCCATCCATGGTTGAGGTGAGAACTTCCAGATTGGGGGGAATCCAACCTCTGGAACTGGAAGTCTCCAGGACCAATAGAACCCCCACTGCTTCCCAGATTGCGCACCTTTAACACTGTTAGAATGGAGCGTCAGTGCCCATGCTCAACGGCCAGGCCATTCATTCTCTGTAGGATTGCAGGAGAAAGTACAGCACTCCAGTAGTACCATAGAGAATGAATAAAGCCACTGGGATAAGACCATTACTTCTCCCAACGGATATACCCCTGTAAAAAAGCCACCTTGATACCAGTTCTAGGTCACGGTACCTCCCGTACCTTTTTGGGAGGTCATATGAGATGCCAAGCAGCTGAATGTGTGCACTGCTTGCATGAAGTAGGCTCAGGAGCAACGTGTTCTCAGGATGCCAATGCACTGCCATTGCAGCTGGGAAGCTATTGAAGGCCTCACTGTCTGCCATGTTAGAACTGTTATGAAGCCTACCCCATAGCTAAGTATCATAGGAAAGTTTCAATTTTACATTACACTGCAATACTATGGTATTGCAGTGTATTGTATGGGCAGTCAAGCAATCGTAGGTTCAAGTCACCTATTTGAAACTAATAAAAATGTTAAAAACAAATATTTTTAAAAACTTTAACCCCAAAATCTTAAAGTATTAATTGCCCTCTTTTGCTAAAAAAAATGAAAGATAGAATCAAAATATCATATGTAACCAACATGGTATCAATAAAAATGTCAGACAATTAACAATCCCCTTCACCCGCACACACACAGGTCCATAGTTTGGGCCTCGATTCTGCTTGGCCCTTATTTGCATTCAGGTCATTTTTGACACATGGTAAGATTTTAATACTAGAAGTTAGGACCATCCCAACTGGGTACAACTTGACGCTGGTGGGATGGCTTTTACAATTTTTTTTTTTTTAAATAAAAAACAGTGTTTACTAAGTTTCTTTGTTATTTGTATGCACTATTACTTTTTACTAAAAGGAGGGTATATGTTCATAAAGTTTCTATCTTAGGTTTTGTCTTTTTAATAGCCACTGTGAACATGCTCCTACATGTTGCATGTAGATCACTTATACTCCAGTTCATTTCTTTCGGTTTTGTTATGCAAAATGGTCTTTCTAAAGACAGCCTGCAGATGGCCAGCGGATGAGAGCACCCACTGACCCTCATGTCTCCACAACTACCTCTTGTGGTCTGGCATTTCACAGTCTGACAGCTCCAACTGTAATAAACCCTTCCTATTTATCTGCTGGAATTGCTTTTCCTCTGCATGTAATGCGTTGCCCTAGTCCTTTGTAAATTTCTTGGAAGGAATAAGTCATGTGCCAGTCCAATGTATTGTTTAGCGTCTTTTTTCTAAGCTAAACAAGCCCGATTTTCCTAACCTCTCATCACAGGAGAGGCCTTCCATCATATGTAATGACCTACTTGCCATCTTTGAACTGACTCTAACTACCAACATATTTTTTAAAATATGGCACTAAAAACTGGATACCATATTCACGATGTGGCCTTACGAATAAGTTATACAGGGATAACAATACTTTGGGTTCGTAGGATCTTATCTCTCTTATATACACCCTAAAATCTTCTCTGCTGTGTGTTTGGAGACAGGGAAGTCTCCAGGCGGATGCTCCAGTGGGAGCTGAAGTGTACTGTACCCTGAGTAGGCGAATATCAGAGATATATGGACTGTGCTCTAAGTTATCTTTTGTTTTGCCGTTAGGCAGAAAGGCCATGTTTATTTTGTTAAATCCTGCCATGGTTTAAGCCGTGTTTAATAAACCAGCAGAAGATTAACCTAAGCAGCGTTCCTTTGTCACCTCTGAGGGCAGCTGAATGAGTCAACCTACCACAATGGTATCATGAATGGTGTCATTCAAAACGACATCTTGACTCACTAAAAAACAAGCCCCACTGCTACTGGTACAGATCTTTGTGTCCCCCTGCTCCTGGTATCCTTGTGGTCTCCACTGCAACTGGTGCAGATACTTGTGGTCTCCACTGCTCCTGGTGGTGGTCCCCACTGCACCTGGTGCAGATACATGTTGTCCTCACTGTTCCTGGTATCCTTGTGGTCAGTGGCGTAACTAGAAATGGCGGGGCCCCACAGCAAAATTTTGAACAGGGCCCCCTCTCCCAAACGGGCGGCAGGGTTCTGATAGTGGGCGGAGCCAATAGCAGTGGGCGGAGCAATTCACAGCAATTCTCTAGGCCCAAAAAATACTCTTCAGTCTCATAACGGCCAGCTTTTTGCCCAAATCAGAGCTGTATTTAAAGCAGACATTATGGAAACACAATATAATATAATGGACTGGTAGCAATGCAGCCCCCTTATGCTACCATTACTAGTAACCATGTCCCGCATAACTATTAATGCAGGCACATTATGCCCCCATAACTAGTAATAAGCCCTCTTATTCTCCCATCAGTAGTAATGTGCCCCTCAAGTAGTAATGCAGCCAAGAATGCAGAGTTATCACTCACACAGTATGTGCCCCCGTTAATCTTTAGTGGTATCTTCAGCTCCACAGTGGAGCACACTCACCACCAGTCTTCACCCTTCTGGGCGCCGCCGACGAGTGACGTCAGCAGCGTGATCACATGACATGATCACGCTGCAGACGTCGCTCTGACCCGGCGGTCAGAGCTTCAATTGTACTGGCGTCTGTATAGACACCAGTGCAATTGATTCCTGGGAGACGGCACGCAGCAGCTTCTCTGCGCCGGCTGTCAGCATGACAGCCAGCACAGGGAACCGCCGACTCTCAGGCCATGGGCGGCGGAACACAGCCGCAGGGGAGACAGCTGCAGCAGGGACGGGCACCCTGCTAGCCCGGGCCCTATGGCAGCTGCTTCCCTGCTTCCACGATAGTTCCGCCCCTGCTTGTGGTCCACACTGCTCCTGGTGCAGATACTTGTGGTCCCCACTGCTCCTGGTGCAGATACTTGTGGTCCCCACTGCTCCTGGTAGTGGTCCCCAATGCTCCTGGTGCAGATACGTTTTGTCCTCACTGCTCCTGGTATCCTTGTGGTCCCCACTGCTCCTGGTGCAGATACTTTTGATCCTCACTGCTCCTGGTGCAGATACTTGTGGTCCACACTGCTCCTGGTGCAGATGCTTGTGGTCCCCACTTCTCCTGGTGCAGATACTTGTGGTCCCCACTTCTCCTGGTGCAGATACTTGTGGTCCCCACTTCTCCTGGTGCAGATACTTGTGGTCCCCACTGCTCCTGGTGCAGATACTTGTGGTCCCCACTGCTCCTGGTGCAGATACTTGTGGTCCCCACTTCTCCTGGTGCAGATACTTGTGGTCCCCACTGCTCCTGGTGCAGACACTTGTGGTCCTTACTGCTCCTGGTGCAGATACTTTTGGTCCTCACTGCTCCTGGTGCAGACACTTGTGGTCCCCACTGCTCCTGGTGCAGATACTTTTGGTCCTCACTGCTCCTGGTACAGATACTTGTGGTCCCCACTGCTGTCTTTATCCCATTTAGAGAATGTACCATTTACAATGACTGTTTGTTTCCTGTCCCTTAACCAGTTTTTACCTATGTGCATACAGTGTCCACTAGTCTTGGCTTCTGGAGCTTTGGTATAGGGCTGTTGTGTGCTACAGCATCAAATACCTTTGTAAAGCCAAGATATGTCACATCATCTTCATGGCCATCATCCAGACTTAGAAACCCAACATTGTTGATTAGACACCACTTATATTCATGAATCCATGCAGGTTGTCAGTTATCATATTATTCTCTGCAATATATTTCTGTAGGTCATCTCTTATAAAGGCTTCAAAAATTTTGCCCATCACTAATGTCAGACTTACCGGATGGTAGTTGCCTGGATCCACCTTCTTATAGTTCTTAAGTAAAGAAAAAGTAAGCCTCCTACGGCTACGTGACGACAGAAAAATAAAAAAGTTGTGTCTCTTGGAAGAAGGTGACAAGAAAACTAAAGTGCAAAAATGAAAAATCGCCAGGGGGCAATAAAATTCAGGTAGCTCAAAGATTGAGGCTACGACAACATTGATCTTCTCATGCTGCTGAATACATACTAACATGATTTGTGCAAAAAACATAGAAAAAATCTACTTTTTAAGATAATGAATCTGGAGATAAGATGATAGCGGGGGAGACTGCACAATAATCACCATCTAACATAAGACTCTTATCTCTACTAAATATCAAAAACCCGAAAAAGTTGTGTTTCTTTTTTGACTTGTGCTTCTTGCTGATGCTTTTTTCTCCCAAATTCATCAAAATAACGCTAACACATGGGAATCATGAATTTGGTGCAAATCCCAAAATTGTCTTTTTTTTCCGTCTTTAATAGAGTTGAGCATTCCGATACCGCAAGTATCGGGTATCGGCCGATATTCACTGTATCGGACTTTAGATACTTAGTTCCGATATTTTCCATATATCGTATACCGGAATCGGAAGTTCCCATAATTCTTTGAGAGGCAATGTGATTATAGTCAGCCAATGAGGAATCCTAAGAAGTGTGGGCACATCCTGTACTGCTGCGGTCATGTTAACTAATGGCATGCTGTGATTGGATGCTGAAATGATGTCAGAATGCACTATAAAAGGCGCCGCCACCATTTTAGCGTCACTGTGCTGTGAATTCAGTTAGGGACAGAACGCTGCTCTGCTGACTCTGAGGGACAGTTAGAGATTGCGATTTTGTGTACTGTGCTTTAGGCAGGCTAGTTTAACAACCGCTGTGTAAAGCTTCCTTTAGCCTTGCAGTGTTGTTTTCACAGCTCTGCAAGGTGTGTGTGTGAGTGCAGGTGACGCTGCAGTTTGCTCTGCATCCAACGCTGTTTGTAGGCATCTGCACGTGTCACTCACAGACTCTTTTTTTTTTTCTTTAGTGTAATTCTTGCAGCTCCACTCAATTGAAATTATAGTGTGACGTGCTTCCATCCGTATCCAATACATTGGTTGCAAACACTATAGAAGTCCACAAAGGAGCCTTTCACAGATAGTGACCAGTTGTGTGCACTGCAGTGTTCACTCTAGTCTGTGATATATATTTTTTTTTGCTGAGTGCAGATCACGCTCCAGTTAGTTCTTAAACCACTGCTGGTTGTAGTCTGCTGAACGTGTGTCACTGCCTCATCCTTGTGATTTTTCTAGAATTGTTGCTGCTCCATTCTATTTAAAATAACTCCAATCTATTAGTGTGACGCACTTCCATCCGTATCCAATACATTGGTTGCAAACACTATAGAAGTCCACAAAGGAGCCTTTCACAGATAGTGACCAGTTGTGTGCACTGCAGTGTTCACTCTAGTCTGTGGTATATTTTTTTTTTGCTGAGTGCAGATCACGCTCCAGTTAGTTCTTAAACCACTGCTGGTTATAGTCTGCTGAACGTGTGTCACTGCCTCATCCTTGTGATTTTTCTAGAATTGTTGCTGCTCCATTCTATTTAAAATAACTCCAATCTATTAGTGTGACGCGCTTCCATCCGTATCCAATACATTGGTTGCAAATACTATAGAAGTACACAAAGGAGCCTTTCACAGATAGTGACCAGTTGTGTGCACTGCAGTGTTCACTCTAGTCTGTGATATATTTTTTTTTTTGCTGAGTGCAGATCACGCTCCAGTTAGTTCTTAAACCACTGCTGGTTATAGTCTGCTGAACGTGTGTCACTGCCTCATCCTTGTGATTTTTCTAGAATTGTTGCTGCTCCATTCTATTTCAAATAACTCCAATGTATTATTGTGACGCGCTTCCATCCGTATCCAATACATTGGTTGCAAACACTATAGAAGTCCACAAAGGAGCCTTTCACAGATAGTGACCAGTTGTGTGCACTGCAGTGTTCACTCTAGTCTGTGATATTTTTTTTTTTGCTGAGTGCAGATCACGCTCCAGTTAGTTCTTAAACCACTGCTGGTTGTAGTCTGCTGAACGTGTGTCACTGCCTCATCCTTGTGATTTTTCTAGAATTGTTGCTGCTCCATTCTATTTAAAATAACTCCAATCTATTAGTGTGACGCACTTCCATCCGTATCCAATACATTGGTTGCAAACACTATAGAAGTCCACAAAGGAGCCTTTCACAGATAGTGACCAGTTGTGTGCACTGCAGTGTTCACTCTAGTCTGTGGTATATTTTTTTTTGCTGAGTGCAGATCACGCTCCAGTTAGTTCTTAAACCACTGCTGGTTATAGTCTGCTGAACGTGTGTCACTGCCTCATCCTTGTGATTTTTCTAGAATTGTTGCTGCTCCATTCTATTTAAAATAACTCCAATCTATTAGTGTGACGCGCTTCCATCCGTATCCAATACATTGGTTGCAAATACTATAGAAGTACACAAAGGAGCCTTTCACAGATAGTGACCAGTTGTGTGCACTGCAGTGTTCACTCTAGTCTGTGATATATTTTTTTTTTGCTGAGTGCAGATCACGCTCCAGTTAGTTCTTAAACCACTGCTGGTTATAGTCTGCTGAACGTGTGTCACTGCCTCATCCTTGTCATTTTTCTAGAATTGTTGCTGCTCCATTCTATTTAAAATAACTCCAATCTATTAGTGTGACGCACTTCCATCCGTATCCAATACATTGGTTGCAAACACTATAGAAGTACACAAAGGAGCCTTTCACAGATAGTG
>JARQOD010000002.1:608502508-608600676 GCA_033576555.1 Oophaga sylvatica | reverse complement strand
TGATCCATGATCATAAATAAGTCATTTTTACAAAACGTGAGTTAGGTGTTAAAAATTTTTCAGTTTTAAAACAAAAAATTTTAAAAATTGTGCATTTTTTTCTTTTAAATTTTAATTTTTACAACTGATTAAAAATTTAAAATTTTAAAAAACAATAATTATCTATCGGGGTTTTACCATTTTACACAAAAAATGTTTTTATTGCATTGTTTTAATGGCGGAGTCGGGCGGATCAGTGGGGGAAAAAAAATAAACTAAGTGGGAAATTTGAAGCAACAGCCAATCCTTTTAAACAAGGTTTTTGTAGTCTTACATAATTCCATACACAGAAATGTTGCTTTTTTTTCTAGTAAGTGTTTAAACGGGCTTAACCATTTAAAAATTGCCAGTTAACAAAGGTAAATCAAAACAGAAATATAGAAAAGAATTTTAAAATTTCCCCTATAATTTGGGACAGTGTCTACAAATTCATGAATTTCAGCAGAAAAACCATGTGGATATTTAAAAAATGTTTTTTCTTGTTTTTCCCATTTTTTTAGTCACACAATGGAGATACAGATGGAGCGGCTGCCACAGATATACGCCATTTCACTAACTTTGAATGAGCACCATTTCTGCAAATAGTGTGGGGGGTTTTATGCTATCACCACAAGCATACTACACTACTACATTTTGTATATTTACCTACCAGCATTTCTGGCTCCTCCAGCCGAAAATTTCAAAAGAGGAGCTGGCTTGTTGGAGGTGGGTCACAGGGCTTCTCTCCAGTGGCCATAAAATACCTTACTCTGGACCAGGGTCCTGTGAATCGATTTGCTCATCTCTACTATTAATGCATGATATATTTGAGCTCCACCACTGAAACCCACATCTATCTTCAGAACTGTCTCGCTGCTGTCAGAAAGAGGTGTCAGCACATATTTTTGAAACGTACATAACTGCAAGTAAACTGTGGAGTTATGAATCTCAAGTCCCATGAGCGTGTAAAGAGCCCTCATCTATTATTGCTTTGTAAAGATGGTGGACTGTGCTGCGTTCCTATCCCTGAAGACATTAATCGTGTTGTGTGTGAATATGGTCCTAAGTCTTTGTATATATTGTGTCATGTGAATTGTGTTCTTGTAATGTATAATGTAAGATAAGTAATGTTAGTAATGTACAATTTAGGGTGTATAGGACATAGTGTATAAAATAGGTAGTGTAGTGGTAGTTAGTTGACCGTACTTTAGGTAATGACAGTAGGGTAAGATAGAGTTAATGTTTGGGACTAGCCCATAGCGGGAAGGGCTTAGTTTTAAGGAAAGTGTTTCCTGGAGTTAGTTTGAGTTTGGAGTGATAAGTGTGCAGTGCTGCCAAAAAAGATTGATCAATAAAATAAGGAGACTTAAGGCCAGGAATAGCAAGAGCCTAAAGAAGAATTGACTGACTAGTCATAGTTCTCCTACTCACACACCACCTCCTCATTTCGTCCCATATCTGTCGGTGTCCCCTAAGGGTATGTTTCCACGGAGTGCATTCATTGCTCTTTGGACGGAGTGGAAACCCCGCTCCGCCCAAAGCCCTGCCCCCTTCTGTACATGCGGTGATATCACATGTGTTCATTGAACACATGCGGTATCACCGCATCGCATACATAGACCAGGTTATTTACCTTGCAAAGACTGAGAGTTTAGGGCATCGTAGGTACGTCCCACGGCTAATTCTAGTTGTGTTGTCAGTTTAGGGGTCTGCAATCCGCTGAGTTGCCAACCTCTCTGGGTGTCTGGTTGCCTAGCCTATTTTTGCTATTGTCCTCCTCGGTTACCGAATCATAACATTAACCTCTATGCTGATGACACACAGCTCTACCTCTCTGGACCCGATATCACCCCCCGAGTCCCTACTAACCAGAATCCCCCAACATCTGTGAGCTGTTTCATCTTTCTTCTCTGCCAGATTTCTAAAACTTAACATGGACAAATCAGATTTCATCATCTTTCCCCCATCTCACTCATCCCCCAAGCAGACGCATCCATCACAGTCAATGGCTGCTCACGCTCACCTGCAAGATCGCCACCTTGGTGTAACCCTGGATCTGATTTCTCCTTCATACCACATATCCAAGCCTTTTCTACTTCCTGCCGACTCCGACTCAAAAATATTTCTCGGAACTGTACATTCCTTAATCAAGAATCTGGAAAAACTCTAGTCCATACCCTCATCATTTCCCGCCTCGACAACTGCAACCTCCGGCTCTGTGGCCTCCCTTCTAACACTCTTGCAGTCCTCCAATCTGTCCTAAATTCTGCTTTCTGACTAATTCACCTGTTCCCCTGCTGTTTCCCGGCCTGTCCCTTCTCTTAATCCTTGCTCCTCATTGCCCAGAGACTTCAGTTCAAAACACTAACCATGGCATACAAAGTCATCAACAACCGGTCTAGTCCATACATCTGTGACCTAGTTTCCCGGTACTTATCTGCATGCCACCTCCGATCCTCACAAGATCTCCTTCTCTACTCCCTATTATCTCCTCTTCCCACAATCACATACAAGATTTCTTCGGCAGAATTCCCCTACTCTGGAACTCTCTACTTCAGCATATCAGACTCTTGCCTACTGTGGAAACCTTCAAAGTAACCTGAAGACCTACCTCTTCCGACAAGCCTACAAACTACAGTAACCATCATTCCACCAAACCGCTGCACGACCAGCTCTCCCCTCCCCTACTATACCCTCACCCATCCCTTGTAGACTGTGAGCTTTGCGGGCCGGGTCCTCTCTCCTCCTGTACCAGTCGTGACTTGTATTGTTTAACATTATTATACTTGTTTTTATTTTGTATACAACTTTTCACATAAAATGCCATGGAATAAATGGCGCTATAATAATAAATAATAATAATAATGTACTTTTATAACCCATTGCCATGGCATTGTATTTGACCCCTCTTTGTACTGTATCTCTACAACCAGCTTGTCTAAATTGCCTCATTTATATGGTGCATAATACATGACAAGCTGTTTAAATACTTCCAAGATTTACTGAGTCAGAAAATCATTATTTGGATATTCATGTAAATTAGGGAATTGCCCCCCCTCTTCTTGCCTAGAAATGCTTACAATTGCTCATAGATGATCTTAAAATATTACTGCGCCAATCTGGCAGAGCGTCTTCTCTCATTCAGCCATCTCATCTTGATAAATGACATGTAACCAGCTCTAACCTGCTCAACAGCTCCGCGCTCCCTTCTGTAAATGCGCCTTTTCTCAATTATTAATGGCTTCTCGGGGGAACACAAAATGCACTTCCAAACACTTGCTTGTTGCTCCAAGGGGAGGACCTGTGAGCTTTCCGTTTCTCTGAAATTGAGTCTTGTCGTGTCAGGGATTGTGTAAAGACCTCTCGCTTCCTCCTCTTACTTACAAATTGAACTAATATTGGTTTTAAGACTCTTCTGAGCCATTTATGACAATTTGCACATTTGTAAATGGATTAGTGTTTTGTAGGCTCAGGGAGAGCAGCATCTGGCAGCAAGGGACTTCATAAAACATACCGCGAAACATGTGCATAATTGATGTCAAAGAAAGGGATTTGGCTTCTTTTTAAAAGGCTGTAACACTGGAAACGTCTGGTTGGGTTCAGAATTAATGTAATGTAAACTACTTAGAAAGTGATCGCTTCTGGGCTTATTTTTAGTCTCGTAAAGAATTTTTCCACTGTGGCCAACCCTGTTCCAGATAACAAAAGCAAAAAAAATTCCCAGTAGTACTCACAATTTTTAGAAACACCTGTCTTGATATTGTGGAGTGCTCTTCTGAGACCAAAGAGGAATGTCCAATGTTGAGAAAAAAAGTTAAAAAAAAATTCTTCAAGCTGTATTATTAGAGTTGAGCGATACTTTCCGATATCCTAAAGTATCGGAATCGGAATGGTATCGCCGATATCACTAAAAAATCGGCGATACCCGATACCGATACCGGAAGTCCCATGTAAGTCTATGGGAACAAAATATCGCAACTAAAAAAACCCCATTCTTTCCTTGTAAACACTAAATATACACACATAGAATACATATATATATATATACATGTCATTGTGACATATATATATACATATATGTATAGTTTATACACTTCTACATAGTAAAATATCCTTTGATTCAATTGCCGGGTAAAGCCGGCTTCAGTGAAAAGACAGAAGCACCCGACATGAAATGACACTTGGTGTACATAGGGTTAACCATGTCTTTTCATGTCCTTTGCTATCTAATTTGCACAAACAATTAAATCAGACTATGTGTGCAAAATTTCACACCTGTAGGGGTTAATTAAAGGTGTAAATTCGTTGTAAAAAAAACGGACTTTTTTGCTACGAATTTACACCTTTAATTAACCCCTACAGGTGTGAAATTTTGCACACATAGTCTGATTTAATTGTTTGTGCAAATTAGATAGCAAAGGACATGAAAAGACATGGTGTAGCACACTATATGTAGCATCCGTAGCGTGCATTAATAATGTAGCGGGATTGTCTAATCGCTATTTAACTTACAAAAGGACGGCGAATTCTTGACTTTATAAAGTACGCTAAATTATACACTTATGTAATTATACCCAGCAAGGTGTGAATTCAGACAATCACACAGAGTGTCTGGATATTAACATCGTAATAGTGACTTTTTAGCGATGTACGATGTATTGGCATACTTAACCCTATGTACACCAAGTGTCTTTCATGTCGGTTCTGCATTTCACAAAAGCGGCAATTGAATTAGCGCTATTATACTTGTAGAAGTGTATGAACTACAAATAAAATATATATATATGTGTCACAAATTCAATGACATGTATATATATATATATATATATATATTATGAGGTGTAAAATTGCTGAAAAAAAATGCGTGGGCTCCCGCCCTATTTTCGCAACCAGACAGACAAAGCCAGTGAGTGGGGGCAGATAATAATAGCCCAGAGAGGGACCATTTTTTTTGGCCCCCCCCCGGCTACTTAACATCTGCCCCCAGACACCCCAGAAAGGGCAAATCTCTAATTAGATTTGCCCTTTCTGGCACTTTGCCCGTCTATTCCCATTGCCCTGTAGCGTGGCGAATGGGTTAATAAGGGGTTAAAATGACCTTGCAATTGAAAGGTCACTTTAAGCCAGGTTAATAATTGAGAGCTGTCAATTAGACAACTATCAATTATTAATCCTATTGTATGAAAGAAAAATCAAACACACACACTTTAATAAAAAAGAAGTTTAATGAAATAATCACACAGTTTTTGACCATATTTTATTTACCTGCTAAAACCATTTCCTGTAATAAAAATAAAATAATAAAGCAAGATTATTCTTACCAATCCGATGCACAGTCAGGTCCCACGGTGTAATCCTTCAGAAAGGGTTAATGTTTACTGCAGGGACCGCAGCTAATGCTGCAGCCTCACAGTAAACCCCAAATGAATGAGTTCCTCTCCTGCCTGACAGGACAGTAAAGGCTGGGTGTCACATAACGATACACCAGCGATCCCGACAACGATATGCACTTGTCAGGATCGCTGGTGTATCGCTACATGATCGCTGCTGAGCTGCCAAACAGGCAGCTCAGGCAGCGATCTGGGACAGCGACACTGCGGGTAACATCGCTTAAGGGCCCGTCTACATAGCGATATCGCTACCGAGATCGCTGCTGAGTCACAAGTTTTGTGACGCAGCAGCGAGCTCACCAGCGATATCACTGTGTGTGACATTCAGCGACGATCAGCCCCCCTGCCGGGTATCGCTGATCGTCGCAGAAATGTCAGGACCTTTATTTGATCGCTGGTTTCCCTCTGACAGGCACGCATCGCTGCGTGTGACAGGCGGGAGACCAGCGATCCGCTGGTAACCAAGGTACACAGCGGGTTTCCAGGCACCGCGCAGCGCTTGGAAACCCGCTGTGTACCTTGGATACCAGCTCCCTGCATCAGGGCGCTGGTATCCAAGGTACACAGCGGGTTTCTAGGCACAGCCCCGCGCCTGGAAACCCGCTGTGTACCTTGGTTACCAGCGGATCGCTGGTCTCCCGCCTGTCACACGCAGCGATGCGTGCCTGTCAGCGGGAAACCAGCGATCAAAAAAAGGTCCTGACATTTCAGCGACGATCAGCGATACCCGGCAGGGGGGCTGATCGTCGCTGAATGTCACACACAGCGATATCGCTGGTGAGCTCGCTGCTGCG
This sequence comes from Oophaga sylvatica, assembly GCA_033576555.1. Classification (NCBI taxonomy): domain Eukaryota; kingdom Metazoa; phylum Chordata; class Amphibia; order Anura; family Dendrobatidae; genus Oophaga; species Oophaga sylvatica. Next base: position 608,594,474 of record JARQOD010000002.1, on the reverse strand, counting down.
TCACAAAACTAGTGACTCAGCAGCGATCTCGGTAGCGATATCGCTATGTGAGACGGGCCCTTAAGTGGAAAGCTTAATTGATTGCTTTCAACTTTCACTTCAGGTCAGCCAGGGACACAATCAGTGACGTCAGAGGGAACTGATTAACAAAAATAGGGGTTCCCTTCGAAAAAAAAATGGCGTGGGGTCCCCCCTATTTTTGTTAACCAGCCAGATGAAGCAGACCGCTGAGGCCTGGATTTTCAGGCTGTTAAGGAGCCAAGATCCATGGACCTTGCCAGCCTGATAATACCAGGCCACAGCAGTCTGCATATCTTGGCTGATTAACAAAAATAGGGGATCCCCTCGAAAAAAATTGGCATGGGGTCCCCCCTATTTTTGTTAACCAGCCAGATGAAGCAGACCGCTGAGGCCTGGTTTTTCAGGCTGGTAAGGATCCAATATCCATGGACCTTGCAAGCCTGATAATACCAGGCCACAGCAGTCTGCTTAGCTTGGCTGGTTAACAAAAATAGGGGATCCCCTCGAAAAAAAAAACGGCGTGGGGATCCCCCCTATTTTTGTTAACCAGCCAAGTAAAATGCAGACTGCTGCGGCCTGGTATTAAAAGACTGTCAAGGCCCATGGATTTTGGCCCTCAACAGCCTGATAATACCAGGCTACAGCAGCCCCACATTTGGCGCATCAAAAGATGTGCCAATTGTGGCACTTTACCCGGCTCTTCCCACTTGCCCTGTAGCGGTGGCAAGCGGGGTAATAAGGGGTTAATGTCACCGTTGATTGCACGGTGACAATAAGCCCGGTTAATAATGGAGAGGCGTCAATAAGACACCGATCCATTATTAATCCCAAAGTTATTAAATGCATAAAAAAAAGACAAAGCAAGAAAAAAGTCTTTTAATGAAATAAAAGAGACAACACAGTTTTCATTAATTTTATTACTCTCTCATTCCTGCGACGCCATCGATCTCCTGTAAAAAAATAAAAAAAACAAACCAACAGTATACCACCTGTCCGACGCAGTCCATAGTAACGACAGTCCCACGACGATCCAGCTCTGCTACATCGCAATGACAGGCAGAGCCTGTCATTGCAACGCAGCACAGCTGATTACCTGCTTCCCCGGCGGTGACGTCATCGGACTGACTGCTTTACGGCCGGGATTACCCAGCAGTCACTGCAGTTATCGCGAGAAACTGCATGTGACCGCCGGGGAAAGAAGATGGCGGCCATGAAGCAGTCCAGGACGTGACCGCCGGAGATCTTCTGCCAGGTAAGTGCCGCTGACTCCTGACAGACCCGACCGACGGACACTGACAGTGACAGTGACAATCCCGATTCCGGTATCCGATAAGACGAAAATATCGGAACTCGGAATCGGAATTCCGATACAGCTAATATCGGCCGATACCCGATATTTGCAGTATCGGAATGCTCAACCCTATGTATTATAAATCCATATCTTTAAAAGTCTGTATGTGAATAGTGGCACAGAAACCTCCCTGATGCGTTTCTGGCGCAAACTGCTGTTCCAGAAAGTTGACATAATTTCTAATGATAACTTTTTTTGTTGAGAATCATTCAAGCAATAGGGTAGCCTCAATGATCAAGGGGTTAAACATCTTGGACAAATTACTTTTGTTGGAAATATCACAAAAAAGAAATGATTATGGAGTGTCCAGCTGTTAGGATGCTCATGATCAGCTGTAATCTGTGTGGCCACCTGGCTGTAATTGTTTAATCTCCCTACAGTACCCCACATGGCATCTGAAGCATTACACAATACCCACTGAAACCAATGAAAATAGTCCTTCAGAAATTAATAATTCTCTTTCTAACTACTCTATTCTCTGTCTAATAAAAAGGGGTTCCAAACAATGAAAATCCCTCGATAAATAATTTTAGCATACTGTATGTAAAATGGGTTTTGCCAACAATACAGCGCTGTTAATGTTGACATTTTTTTTAAAAGGGCTAAGGAAAACCCCATATGTGCACACAATGTTTTATTCAGGTGTGTCCGCTCTGAAACCAACCTGGAAAAGCACTGGCTGAAAAAAATGGAACTATGCGTTCTAGTTTAAAAAATGACTCCCTTTTGTTTAGCCTTTTGAGCGTCTTTTAACAGCTTCAGGTTTCCAAAGATGCCAAGCAGTTAAAGGAACTGACCCGAACCAGGGCCGGCTCCAGGTTTTTATGGGCCCCGGGCGAAAGAGCCTCAGTGGGCCCCTTTAACACAGACCACGATTCATGATGCACAGATACAGCAGAGAAATATGGGTACAGTACAATGCCAAATACTTCACTTCTTGTACAATAGCTCAAAAACCGCCAAATCCTCACAGTGCACAGTACAGACTGGACAGTACAGTCCTCCATACAATATTATGGGCACCACAGTCTCCCCCTCATCACCCATATAATATCCCATGCAGGATGTCACCCCCATATAATGCTCCATACAGAATACTGGACCCAAAATAATGCTCCATACAGAATACTGGACCCAATATAATGCTCCATACAGGATACTGGTCCCCATATAATGCTCCATACAGGATACTGGTCCCCATATAATGCTCCATACAAAATATGGAGCTCTCCTCTGCGCTGTACTGCGTTCTGCACTGTTACAGCACAGGAAAGGGCGCTGTGGAAAGACTCCCCATTATCATCATGATTGCCTCCCCATCATCATCATCTTCTCCCCATCATCATCATTGCCTCCCCATCATCATCATGGCCTCCCCATTATCATCAATGCCTGCCCATCATCATCATCTCCTCCCCATCATCATCAATGCCTGCCCATCATCATCTTCTCCCCATCATCAATGCCTGCCCATTATCATCAATGCCTGCCCATTATCATCATCTTCTCCCCATCATCATCAATGCCTCCCCATTATCAGCAATGCCTGCCCATCATCATCTCCTCCTCATCATCATCAATGCCTGCCCATCATCATCTTCTCCCCATCATCAATGCCTGCCCATTATCATCAATGCCTGCCCATTATCATCATCTTCTCCCCATCATCATCAATGCCTCCCCATTATCAGCAATGCCTGCCCATCATCATCTTCTCCCCATCATCAATGCCTGCCCATTATCATCAATGCCTGCCCATTATCATCATCTTCTCCCCATCATCATCATCAATGCCTCCCCATTATCAGCAATGCCTTCCCATCATCACACACAGACAGCACCACAGCACACAAGCACTCTCTCACATATACATACACACACACACACACACAAGCACTGCACTACATACACACAGACACACACAGAGACACACACACACGTCTTACCTATCCAGCGTCCGCGCTCTCTGCCACAGCCGGCCGCTGAATGATGACGTCATTCAGCGGCGCTGCTGTGAGAGGAAGCGCCGGCGCCCCTGGAGCCCGGAGCTGCGTGTTGTGAATGGGTTTGAGATGAGTTCTGAGCGGAGCTCCCTCTGGTGGTTACAAGCGGTACTAGTGAGGATTGTGAAGACTGGGAATCAGGTGTTACTGATTGGTCTTATTTAAGGAATCATTTTCCCATCAGGGTTGCCGGTGATCAATTGTTCTGGTCTGAATCCTTCTTTCCAGTTTCCCTTGTAGCCTGCTGTGTCGTGTCTGCATCTCCTGCTATCAGATAAGACAATTTCTTATTTTGTGTTTTTGCTATATTTTTGCATTTGGTCCTGCACTTCTGTGGGGGCCTTCAGGGTCCCCTCCGGGGGCTTTTGCCCTCTCAGTTTAGTCCAGCCACTGTGTTTTGTGCTTTTGCTTTTTCCAGTTTTTTCAGTGGCTGCTGTTTTTGTTACACCAGAGAACTAATTTAGGTGGTAGAGGTCGTGTGATCTCAGGTGATTTTGAAATTAGTAGGTTGGTGTTTTTCAGGGTTTTCTGGGATTGCAGTAAGTGCCCTTCCTATCCTTTTCTATTTAGATAGTTTGGGCCCAGCGTTTGCTCATACTATTTTCTTTCTGTGTCAGTATTTCCTCTTGTCTAACCGCCATTACATGTTTGGGGGCTTTCTATTATCTTTGGGGTTCTGCTCCGGGGCAGATAGCTTTCCTATTTCTATCTTTAGGTGTAGTTAGTTTCTCAGGCTGTGACGAGGCGTCTAGGACCAACGTAGGAACGCTCCACGGCTGCCTCTAGTTGCGGTGGTTAGTCAGGGTACTGCAATCTCATAGATTCCAACTGCTCTGGTGTATTTCCTTTTTTGCCTGCACTCCTCAGCTACCGTAACATAACAGTATCACCGGCACATAAAAATTGTATGGTACTCACAGAAGGGAAAAAATATTTTGAAGGAAGAAAAGTTGTCAGAGATATTTTTCTGTTTGTTGTTTTTTTTTTTTTTTCCCTCTGTATCTCTGGGTGCTGGGGAGGATCTTTTCTCCCAATGGAGTTTGCACAGTTGTCTGGCCGTGTGGATCAGCTTGCCACTGAGGTTCAGAGTATTGCTGCATATCTTGCTAGGTTGCCTGTTGTGGAACCTAGGATCCCCATGCCAGATTTGTTTTTAGGGGATCGAGCTAAGTTTCAGAATTTCAAAAATAATTGTAAATTGTTTTTTGCCTTAAAATCTAAGTCCTCAGGAAACGCAGCGCAGCAGGTTCAAATTATCATCTCTCTCCTGCGCGGCGATCCTCAGGATTGGGCTTTTTCCCTGATACCTGGGGATCCTGTTTTGAGTGATGTTGATGCATTTTTTCAGGCTTTGGGGTTATTGTACGATGAGCCTAATGTCACTGATCAAGCTGAAAAAGCCTTGTTGGCATTAAATCAGGGGCTTGATGACGCTGAGTTATACTGTCAGAGATTCCGTAGGTGGGCAGTCCTGACCAAATGGAATGATGACGCTTTGGCGGCCCTTTTCCGGAAGGGTCTGTCGGATAATGTAAAGGATGTTATGGTGGGATTCCCTGTCCCCTCTGGTCTCAATGATTCTATGTCATTGGCGATTCAAATTGACAGACGTTTGCGTGAGCGGAGAAGTATGCGTGGAGTGGTGTTGCCTTGTGAGCCAGCTGCTGAGCCCATGCAGTGTGATGGAGTGGTGTCTGGGGCACAGCGTCATGAGTTTCGAAAGCGCAATGGGTTATGTTTCTACTGTGGTGATGCCTCTCATGCTATTTCAGTCTGCCCTAAGCGGGGAAGACATTTTGCACGCTCAGTTGTCTTGGGTAGTGTTCAGACTAAGTTTTTATTAACTGTCACTCTGATATGCTCTCTGTCCTCATTTTCTGCTCAGGCTTTCGTTGATTCTGGAGCAGCTATTAACCTGATGGATTATGATTTTGCTAAGCGTTGTGGGTTTTCCTTGATACCCCTACAGAAGTCTATTCCTTTACTGGGGATCGATTCTACCCCTTTGGCTGAGAATAAACCCCAGTTTTCTACTCAGGTGATAATGAGGGTTGAACCTGATCACCAGGAGTGCTGCAAATTTTTGGTTCTATATAATCTGCATGACATTATAGTGCTGGGTTTCCCTTGGTTACAGTCTCATAATCCTGTTTTGGATTGGAAATCTGTGTCTGTAACCAGTTGGGGCTGCCAATGTGTTAGTGCCAACACTCCTGTTTTTTCTGCCTCCCCCCAGGCTGAGGATGTTCCTGACTTTTTGTTTGATTTTTCTGATGTGTTTAGCGAAAGTAAATCTGCATCCTTACCTCCCCATAGGAGCTATGACTGCGCTATTGAATTAGTGCCGGGTAGTAAATTCCCTAAGGGTCGCCTTTTTAACTTGTCTGTACCTGAACATGACGCTATGCGGTCTTATATCAAGGAATCATTGGAGAAGGGTCATATCAGACCATCCTCTTCACCCTTAGGTGCCGGTTTTTTCTTTGTGGCCAAAAAAGATGGTTCATTAAGGCCGTGTATTGATTATCGTCTCTTGAACAATATTACTGTGAAATATCAATACCCGTTACCCTTGATTTCTGACCTGTTTTCCAGGGTGAAAAACGCTACTTGGTTTACTAAGCTTGACCTCAGGGGGGCGTATAACCTTATTCGCATTAAGCACGGGGATGAATGGAAGACGGCATTTAACACCCCTGAAGGGCATTTTGAGTACCTTGTGATGCCCTTTGGGCTCACTAATGCTCCTTCCGTCTTCCAGTCCTTCATGAATGACATTTTCAGGGATTTTGTGGACAAGTTTCTGATTGTTTATTTGGATGATATCTTGATTTTTTCTAATGACTGGGACTCTCATGTGAAACATGTTCGAACTGTATTCCAGATTTTGAGAGAGAATGCTCTGTATGTGAAGGGATCAAAGTGTCTTTTTGGCGTACAGAAGATCTCATTTCTGGGATTCATTTTGTCCCCATCTGTTATTGAAATGGACCCGGTCAAGGTTCAGGCCATCTGTGATTGGGTCCAACCTACTTCATTAAAGGCTCTTCAGAGATTTTTGGGTTTTGCCAATTTTTATCGTAAATTTATTGGTAATTTCTCTGTTATTGTTAAACCATTAACTGATTTGACCAGAAAGGGTTCTGATGTGGTGAATTGGCCTCCTGAGGCAGTCTCTGCGTTTCAGGAACTTAAGCAAAGATTCACTTCTGCTCCTGTTCTACGGCAGCCTGATGTTTCTCTGCCATTTCAGGTGGAGGTTGATGCCTCTGAAATTGGGGCAGGTGCCGTTTTGTCCCAAAAAGATCCAGAGACCTCTAAAAGTAACCCTTGTGCCTTTTTCTCTCGAAAATTTTCTCCTACTGAACGTAATTATGACGTGGGTAATCGGGAGTTATTGGCCATGAAGTGGGCTTTTGAAGAGTGGAGACATTGGCTGGAGGGAGCCAAACATCAGGTGGTGGTCCTTACGGACCATAAGAATCTGGTCTATCTGGAATCTGCCAAGCGACTCAATCCTAGACAGGCCAGGTGGGCCTTGTTTTTCACACGTTTTAATTTTGTGGTTTCCTTTCTTCCTGGCACTAAGAATGTTAAGGCGGATGCCCTCTCGAGGAGTTTCCTTGCGGACTCTCCTGAGCTATCTGATCCCTCTGTTATTTTGAAGGAGGGTGTAGTTCTTTCCGCCATCTCGCCCAATTTGAGACTTGCTCTGGAGGGGTGTCAGGAGGATAGGCCCGAGCGCTGCCCTGTTGGAAAATTGTTTGTCCCGGACCAATGGAAAAAGAGTGTGATGTCTGAGATTCATTGTTCCGCATTGGCTGGGCATCCCGGAATTTTTGGTACCAGAGACTTGGTTAGTCGGTCCTTTTGGTGGCCTACCTTGTCTCGCGATGTCAAGGAATTTGTGCAGTCCTGCGGGACTTGCTCTCGCTCCAAGCCTTGCTCTCGCTCTAGTGGTTTGTTGATGCCATTGCCTGTGCCCAAGAGACCATGGACCCATATCTCTATGGATTTCATTTCCGATCTTCCTGTTTCTCAGAGAATGACCACCATCTGGGTAATTTGTGATAGGTTTTCCAAAATGATACATCTTGTGCCATTACCTAAGTTACCTTCCTCCTCTGAATTGGTGCCGTTGTTCCTTCAGCACGTGGTTCGTTTACACGGCATTCCTGAGAACATTGTGTCTGACAGAGGAGTCCAGTTTGTTTCCAGATTTTGGAGGACTTTTTGTTCTAAACTGGGTGTTCAATTGTCTTTCTCCTCGGCATTTCATCCTCAGACCAATGGTCAAACTGAGAGAACAAACCAGACATTGGAGACTTATCTAAGATGCTTTGTGTCTGCTGATCAGGATGACTGGGTCTCTTTTTTGCCTTTGGCTGAGTTTGCTCTTAATAATAGGGCTAGCTCTGCCACTTTGATGTCTCCGTTTTTCTGTAATTCTGGGTTTCACCCTCGATTTTCTTCAGGACAGACGGAGGCTTCTGTCTGTCCAGGTGTTGACTCTGTTGTTGAGCGTATGCAGCAGATTTGGGACCAGGTAGTGGAGAGGTTGTCCTTCTCTCAGGAGAAGGCCCAGCGGTTTGCTAACCGGCATAGGACTGATGGTCCTCGGTTTAAAGTGGGGGACTTGGTCTGGTTGTCCTCAAAGAATATTCCTATGAGAGTAGCATCTCCTAAATTTAAGCCTAGGTTCATTGGACCTTATAAGATCATGGAGATTATTAATCCTGTTTCTTTTCGTTTGCTTCTTCCAGGGACATTTAAGATCCATAACGTGTTCCACAAGTCCTTGTTGAAGAGGTTTGTTGAGCCAGTGGTTCCTGCTGCTGTGCCTCCTGACCCTGTTTTGGTTGAGGGCAATCTGGAGTATGTGGTTGAGAAAATATTGGATTCTCGTTTTTCTAGACGAAGACTCCAGTATTTGGTTAAATGGAGAGGTTATGGTCAGGAAGATAATTCTTGGGTGTTTGCTTCGGACATCCATGCTAGGAGACTTATCCGTGCGTATCATAGAACTCATCCTGACCGACCTGGTTGCTCAAATGAGGGTTCGGTGACCCCTCCTCAAGGGGGGGGTACTGTTGTGAATGGGTTTGAGATGAGTTCTGAGCGGAGCCTCCCTCTGGTGGTTACAAGCGGTACTAGTGAGGATTGTGAAGACTGGGAATCAGGTGTTACTGATTGGTCTTATTTAAGGGAATCATTTTCCCATCAGGGTTGCCGGTGATCAATTGTTCTGGTCTGAATCCTTCTTTCCAGTTTCCCTTGTAGCCTGCTGTGTCGTGTCTGCATCTCCTGCTATCAGATAAGACAATTTCTTATTTTGTGTTTTTGCTATATTTTTGCATTTGGTCCTGCACTTCTGTGGGGGCCTTCAGGGTCCCCTCCGGGGGCTTTTGCCCTCTCAGTTTAGTCCAGCCACTGTGTTTTGTGCTTTTGCTTTTTCCAGTTTTTTCAGTGGCTGCTGTTTTTGTTACACCAGAGAACTAATTTAGGTGGTAGAGGTCGTGTGATCTCAGGTGATTTTGAAATTAGTAGAGTTGGTGTTTTTCAGGGTTTTCTGGGATTGCAGTAAGTACCCTTCCTGTCCTTTTCTATTTAGATAGTTTGGGCCCCAGCGTTTGCTCATACTATTTTCTTTCTGTGTCAGTATTTCCTCTTGTCTAACCGCCATTACATGTTTGGGGGCTTTCTATTATCTTTGGGGTTCTGCTCCGGGGCAGATAGCTTTCCTATTTCTATCTTTAGGTGTAGTTAGTTTCTCAGGCTGTGACGAGGCGTCTAGGACCAACGTAGGAACGCTCCACGGCTGCCTCTAGTTGCGGTGGTTAGTCAGGGTACTGCAATCCCATAGATTCCAACTGCTCTGGTGTATTTCCTTTTTTGCCTGCACTCCTCAGCTACCGTAACATAACAGCTGCGGCAGCGGAGGCACGGGAGAGGTAAGTATTGTGCCAGCTGATGCCGGGGCCCTGAGCAAGCGGGGGGGCCAGTGGTGGCGCTGACACCGCTCTCCTCCACTAGCGGGCGCGGGGGTGCCAGACGGCGAGTGGGCCCCCCCGCCTGCTCAGGGCCCCGGCACTTGCCCGGGTGTGCCGGGTGCTGACGCCGGCCCTGGACCCGACCATTCTTCAGTCGCCTTCCACTCTGAAGACACTCTATACTTTACAATATAAGTCAATGAGAAGGCTGAATAGATGCCATGAAGATGAGCACCTTGAGTGTTTTGCCTGCATTTATGATTGAAAAACTGCTAGTAGTTTCTTTATCATGGAATGGAGAAAAAAAATGGCCGAAAAATTTCAGTAAAAAAACGTCACAAAGCGCTGAAAAGATGTTAAAGAAACCCGACAAAAATAGTGAAAAACGCTATAAAAAACACTTTTGAAAAAAAAAAAGGCATTTCCTGGATTCCTTTTTGAAAAACTTGTGTTCGTCCGCCTGGGAAAGGCGTCGTGTGCACATACTCATACCGTTCAAAAATACATTGTGTACTATAAATGATAATGTACCCCCTAATATAAATGATAAGGAATAGCATCCATTCAGCTGCTGGATGTGGCACAGTACACTATATAGTAATGAGTACTTTATCCCGTATAGATGAGTCAGATTTCCTTTATATTCTGTACAGGACTTGTAGCCATCGTGCTGGATAGTTACCTGATATAAGTTGCTATACTGTCACCACTATATGACCCACATAATAATTGATATATAGTACTTTAGAGGGTGGACATATGCACCTACACACTGCACTTGTACCAACATGTGTTCCGGCTCATTTTTTTGGTTTTGCTTTATTCAATATTTAATATTCAATATTCATAGTCTGCAAAATTTCCCCCCTACCATCCAAATGGTAAATTGTCCAGAAAACGGTCTCTTCCTTATAGGAATTTATGGTTCAGTATGTTAATTATATTTTAACGACTTGCCATAACTAACTGTACTGAAAAAATGATTTAAATGATACATTTTTCACTAAAATGAGCTGCCAATAGGGGGAGCTCTCACTGAAATCAGCAAGAGCTATAGAAATGGGCAATTTACTTACAGAAAATTAAAAAAAAATGGAAAATTATATTAAAGAGATAATAATCCTGATTTTGTTACAATTAAAAAAAGCTATTCATTACAATCTAAATTCTTATAAAGTCTATTTTTATTAACATGATGTGACCCCTTCAGAAGAGTGAAGTACTTGTCTACTTTTGACATTGGGCGAGTGACTTGTGAGATTAGATCACGTTCATCCATCCAGTATGTAATCAAGGATTTTAATTAGTGCTACATATAGTCAATTTAAATGCATATCTAACCTACAGTCAATGCTGGTGCATTTTAAACCCCAGTATATCAAGGAGTGAAATATAGTATAACGATTATCTAATCATGACTATAATAAAATAACCTCATAAATTATTATGTGTTCTAATTTATGTCAGCGCTTCAACTTACAAGAACGCTCCTTTTTCAATCCATGCTGGTGGAATAAACCTTTTAAATGAATAATTTTAGTGTCTGCAAAGGTTATGCCAACTGAGCTGTGTTTTTTTGGCACATCGTGATTTGCAGCTTCACTCTGGGAAAAACGCTTTGAGAAAATACATGGGACAGTAAATGACTAATTATAAAAAATGCAAATTCTAAACCGTTCACATCTCACCCACATAATTGCTGCTGCAAGACAAAATGTCACTCGGCATAGCTTGGAGCGGTATGTTGACCTGGATAAAGCAGAATATTCTCCTTGGACGAGAAAAATTTAAAAAACATAATTTCTGTTTTATGTCTACAATATCTATCTCATCATCATCCATCCATCCATCCATCCATCCATCCATCCATCTATCTAATACACTATATGGACAGAACAGAAGTATTCGGACACTTACACATCACATCTACAGCAGCTTTTATGACCTCCCATTCTACATCTGCATCCACAAGCATTACTATGGAGTTGGCCCCCTTCGCACTCTTCTTGGAAAACTTTCTACAAGATGTTGGAGTTGTCAGTGGGAACTTTTGACCAGTCATCCAGAGCATTTGTGAGGTCAGATGCAGGTGTTGGAGGAGAGGCCGGTCTCACAATCTGCATTTTACTTCATCCCAAAGGTGTTGGATGGGGTTGAGGTTGGAGCTCTGTGTGGCCAGTCACGTTCTTATATTCATCCCACCGTGTCTTTATAGACTTTTCTTTGTGCAGCGTAATTGGGGACCAGAAAAAGAAAAAGGTCTGCCCCAAACTGTTCCCAAAAAGTTGAAGTTACAATTGTACATATGTCTGAAGCATTAAGAGTTCCCTTCCCTGGACCTAAGGGGTAAGATCAGCTCCTAAAAAGCAACACAATTGTATTATCCCTCCTCCACCAAACTTTAAAGCTGGCTCAATGCAGTCAGGCCGATTATGTTCTCCTGGCATTCACCAAACCCAGACTCATCCATCAGATGCAATATAGAGAAGTATGATCCATCACTGGACAGATCACATTTCCACTGCGCCAGAGTCTTGATGTGGTGGCTTTACACCACTCCACCCAACTGTTTTCATTGTCCTTCGTGATGTAAGCTTAGATGCAGCTGCTCAGCCATGGAAATTCTTACCACAAAGCTCCCAGCATGGGCGCAGTTTTTGTGAAGATGTGAATATCAAAGGAGGTTTGGACTCTGCAGGTTAAGAGTCAGCAGAGCGTTGGTGACTTTTCTGCCCTCTGCCCTTCAGCACTCAGTGACCCGCTGTGTAACGTTACGTGGTCTCATATATATGGCTAAACTGCTGTGGTTCCTTCCACTTCTCAATAACATTATTTACAGGTGATGGGGGAATATTTTGGAGGATAAAATGTCATGAACGTACTTGTTACACCAGTGGTTCCTATTTCAGGACCGCGCTGGTATCGGTGAGCTTTTTGGAATGATCCAGTCTTTCCTAAGTGTTAGTAAAGGCAGACAGCATAACGATGTGCTAGATATTTTACGGGGGTATTGGGAGTGAATATGTTTTCGTTCCCTTCCGTGAAACCTATCCTTACTATACCTTAACATTGTACAAAGTACCTCCCTTTTCAACGTCTTCCTAATGGCAGAGGCTTACGAGGCTGTTGACTTCGAATCAGGATACCCATGAACAGTCTGAATGTTGTGGTCCGTCCTCACACCATGAAAGCGGGACGTGTGAAACAAGCCTAATACAGTGTATTCCTTAGAAAGGTGCCAATGTATTGAGACAATATATTATTATATTATTGACTTCTACCAGTAGTTTTAATATTATGGCTGATTGGGTTGGGGCCACTGTCATACCTGGTATGTAGTCAGAAAGTCATTTTTCAAAATGGTGTAGTAACTACTTTTAATAACTTTGCAATATTACAGACACTGCTGTTGTTCGCTAATTTTTATTATTTAAAAACAGGATAAAGGTTTTAAATTTAAAAAATAAGTAAAATAATACAGAAGTAAAAAGAAGCAAACAAAAATCCACATAAACACATACCTACCAGACTCCCACTTCTGCCAGTGTCCTTTGCCGGTCTCCAGACTTACCGGTCTTCCATTGGGGGAGTAATGTGACCACTGCAGCCAACCAAAAGATACACCCTCCTTGCTCTCTCTTCAGATGAAGCCATAAAGAAGGTGGGGAGACACAGGTAGCAGTTTGGAGAAACTTTCAGTACAGTAGGTGAGAACATTTTTTTAAATTGTGCTTTACTGGTCCTTTAAAATAGTTGAAGATTTTTTCCCTTGATGACATCATTGAGATGCTGAGAACCTTGTCATATTGTATTCCTCTATATAATACTTTGCATACTGGAAAATGCATTAGTTGCTTACACCTCACTTCTCTTCAATTGCTCTAACTCATATAGAGAAATAAAAGACGCTAAATGGAAGTGTTCCTGTAATGAATGTGCAATACTTAGAAATGACAAATTACCGCTCTCCCTTTCGTTTCTCCGGCAGATAATGTATACAAATGAAAGTTTCCTGAAGATGAACTGCATGACTAATCCTAAATTATTTAAGCCTTGTAATGAAGCAATGATGCGGCTTCTCCCGTCTTTTGTTTATTCAATATTTAATGAAGGGCACCGCTTATTAAAATCTCTCATTTTTCAGTCAATGCAAGTGTTTACTGGGCGTCATCCAAAGTTGGGGTGATCAATAGAGTATAGAAATCAGATTTCTACTTATGCTTCTTGAGATGAATCTGAGATACTATGGCTACGCATGGATCTTTTGTAGAAACTGCTATGTGAATTTTACACCAGGTTTTCAAAACTGCAACCCCTTTACAAATAAGTAGTCCCTGTTGTGTCAATAGTACCAGCAAATATAAAAAACTCTATAATATAACGTGTACACACGCACACACAAGTAATGGAAAAAGGGAGTTCAAGCTCAGGGAGATGCCATACCTACACCCAACTGGTCCCTGTACAGACTTGAAAAGCTCTAGCCACACAACTAAAAACACCACCTTGTACCTAGCTCCTAATAGGTCGTCAAGGGGTTTCTTTGTACCTCCTGAGGAACTAGAGGTGAGGCCACAAACACACTGTAAACAAGAGAAGAGGAAAATGTGAAATAAGATGTGAAATCCCAGGGTGAGAAACTAAAACACATTCATATTGGGTAGCGATGGAAAACTAAGGAGAAACAAAATACAAAGAACAAGTAACCTCCCAGAAACCTAACAGTGATCAAAGGAAAAGGTGCTAGTTAGAAAAGCAGACTCACTGCAGACATACAACTGGACTTTAACAAACAACGTAAACCCGTTAGCGAAAATGCTGGAACTCGCGAACACACATTCTGTCATGTATAGTGTACAGTTCCTATAGCGTCTTGTGCTTGGGTGCGAGGAAAACACAGGAGACATAGGTTGAAATGAAATGACTTGTATTACTTCATACAAGCATGCTGAAAAGTTCACACAGTTTGCAGGAACAGCGACAGGAGACACAGCAGGCCAGAGTAACTTCAAGCACTACAGTAAATCTCCAAAGCAGATTCAGGATCTCTTCTCTGTACCGTAATTCCTCTGCAAACATGGATTCACCAAACAGCAGGTTTCCAGAGTCCAAAAGTGTTCCAAGGTTCCTCAGTAGGGAATAGCTGGAGTACAAGTCCAAGGCTTCCAGGAGTCAGGTCACAGACTGACTGAGGCTTGATTCAGGAGCACTGATTGTTCAGCTGAGGCTGCTTAAGAAGCAAGAGGGAAGAATCAGGGCGGGAACATGAAAACTGGAAACTCCATATTAACTGAGGGCAAGAGCTGCAGAAAGACAGAAAGCAAAATGGCCGACGGAAAACTGAGTTTCAAGGAACATGTCAACAGAGACAAAGAACCTTACATTACTCCCCCCTTAGGGACAACCTCCGGATGACCTCAGACCAGGCTTGTCAGGGTACCTCTGATGAAACTGGCGGAGCAGGCGAGGAGCATTTACATTATTGACTGGTTCCCATGAGTTGTCCTCCACTGGGTAGCCCTGCCATTTAATCAAATATTGCAACTGATTTCTGTACAACCTGGAATCTAGAATCCTTTCCACCATAAATTCTTCCTGACCATCGACCAGCACTGGGTCAGGGCAAGGAGAAGAACGTCCAGGAAACGTATTGGGTGTTGCAGCCTTTAGTAGGGATACATGAAAGACTGGGTGGATTCTCATAGTTCTGGGCAGTTGAAGACGACAAGCAACAGCACTTATAATCTTATTGATCTTATAAGGTCCAATGTACTTATGTCCCAATTTAGACGATGGAATCTTTAATTTAAGATTTCTGGTTGACAGCCAGACCAAATCTCCTACCTTGAAAGCTGGTGCAGGTTTACGAAATTTATCTGCTGCTTTCTTGTACCTTTCCTGAGCCAATTCTAGATTTTCCTTTAGAAGATCCATATTCTTTTGTAAAGAAGTGATTCTTTCAGCCACTGCCGGCAAGGGCGTATCTATGGGAAATCGAGGAAGAATGTTAGGATGATAACCTAGATTGGAGTAAAAAGGAGACTGCTTAGTGGAGGCGCTCTGAGAGTTGTTATAAGAGAACTCAGCCAGTGGAAGTAGATCCACCCAATCATCCTGTAGGTGGCAGATAAAACAGCGGAGATACTGCTCCAGGGTCTGATTGGTTCGTTCTGTCTGTCCATTAGTCTGGGGATGAAAAGCAGAAGAAAGGTTTACTTTAATGTCCAATGCTGCACAGAAATTTTGCCAAAACCTTGAAGTGAATTGCACCCCTCGATCCGAAATGACCTCATCCGGTACTCCATGTAAGCGAAACACATTCTTAATCATCAAGTCTGATGTCTGTTTTGCAGTGGGTAAGCCGACACAAGGGATAAAATGAGCTGCCTTTGTTAGACGGTCAACCACCACTAGAATGGTGTTCTTCCCTTGAGAGGTTGGTAACTCCACAATGAAGTCCATAGAAATGGATCCCCACGGGCGGGACGGGGTGGGAAGAGGTTGACAACAGACCAGTTGGTGAGGAGCGAGGTGTTTTGCATCTTGCACAGACTTCACATGAAGTGACATAGTTTAAGACATCTTTCCTGTAAGTGGGCCACCAAAAGAAACGAGAAAGAAATTCTTGTGTCTTTAGAATTCCCCTATGCCCGGCTATCTTGGAATCGTGGATGAGTTGCAATACTCTCAATCTGACTGTTTCAGGTATATACAGACGTTGTCCCTGAATCCACACACCATTCTTAAAGACAAGACTTACGTCCCTTGGGGGTTGAGCCAACAAAGAATCCGCATGGTATGCTTCCTTGATGTCCTTAAGTAGGTCTTGATTATGAATCACTCCCAGGAATCTAGAGTCAGGAAGAATAGTCTTAGGAGGAGTAAGTGGATGTGTCTCTGCTGAATGAATCCTAGAGAGTGCATCAGCCTTTCCATTGCGCGATCCTGGTCTATAAGAAATTACAAAATTAAATTGGTTTAGGAAAAGATTCCAGCGAGCCTGGCGAGGAGTCAGGCACTTAGCCGACCTGATAAATTCAAGGTTACGATGGTCTGTCAGGACGACTATTTGCTGTGCAGCTCCCTGAAGAAGGTGTCTCCATTCCTTGAAGGCGGCAATAATGGCCAACAATTCTCTATTGCCCACATCGTAGTTCCTCTCAGCCGAAGACAACTGCTGGGAAAAGAAGGCACAGGGATGCAAGACATTCTTCTCACCTGTTCTCTGAGAGAGTATAGCTCCAATGGCACAGTCTGAAGCATCCACCTCTATTATGAAGGCAAGCTCGGGGTTGGGATGTACTAAGATAGGTGCGGTGGTAAATTATCCTTTAAACAGGAAAATGCTTCCTGAGCTTGCGGGGTCCAGGAGAACCTAGACTGTTTCCGGGTAAGTTGGGTGATAGGTGACACTACCTCAGAAAAATTCTTAATGAAACGTCTATAGAAGTTGGCAAACCCGATGAAACGCTGCACCTCCTTCACATTTCTAGGAATTGGCCAATCCTTGATGGCTTGGGTCTTGCTTCCATCCATACTAATCCCTTGCGTAGATAGTACATACCCCAGAAATTGAATTTCGGTCCTATGGAATTCACATTTTTCAAGTTTGATGTAGAGATGGTTTTGTCTTAGGCGTTCTAAGACCATTCTCACATGTCCATGATGTTCCTCTGTGGAGTTAGAAAAAATTAGAATATCATCCAGATAAATCACCACAAATGTATCTAGGAGATCCCTGAAGATATCATTCACGAAGTGTTGGAAAGTGGCTGGGGCGGTACTCAGACCAAAAGGCATAACTAGATATTCAAAGTGTCCATAGCGTGACCTGAAAGCAGTCTTCCATTCATCCCCAGGTCTAATACGGACCAAGTTATAGGCCCCACAGAGATCCAGTTTAGAGAAAATTTTGGCATGCCGCACTCCCTCCAACAACTCAGGGATTAAAGGCAATGGATAACGGTTTCTAATAGTAACCTTATTGAGTTCCCTATAGTCTATGCAGGGTCTCAGAGATCCATCTTTCTTCTTCACAAAGAAGATGGGTGCACCTGCGGGAGATGAAGAGGGGCGTATGAAGCCCTTGGCTAAATTTTCGTCTATATAATCCTTCAAAGCTTTTAGCTCGGGCCCCGCTAGGGGGTAGATCTTACCAAAAGGTATCTCGGCTCCGGGCAATAATTCAATTGGACAATCATATGGACGGTGAGGAGGAAGCTGATCAGCGTTCTTCTTGTCACATAAATCCACATAGTCCTGGTATACAGCTGGTAGTTCAGGGACTGACATGGTTCCTTTAGGAACAGAGCAAGCTGAAACTCCTTGACTCATCTGTTTCTCCGGAAAGTGTAATTCCTTGGTCTCCCAGTTAATTGTAGGATTCTGCGCCTGCAGCCATGGTAGCCCTAGAATGATGGGAAAGTGGGGAGAAGAGATAAGCATAAAAGACATTTTCTCCTGATGATCTTTACCCATAAGGACCCTCAAAGGCTCTGTTTCTTGATCCACTGGTCCAGAAGTCAGTAGAGAGCCATCCACAGTCTCCATCTGTACTGGAGTAGCCTTCTTCACTGAACGTATCCCCTGTTTCAGAGCAAAGGAGATATCCATAAAATTTCCACTTGCTCCTGAGTCGATCATAGCAGAGCTAGACACCCAGACTGAGTCAACCCAGAGTTTGATGGAAAGGAAGCAATGAGAATTGTTTCTTTTACAACTCAGCTGGGACACCGCTGAGGAAACTTGAAAAATTGCAGCGTTTATACCGTCATCGTCCCCAGAACTAACAGAGTTTAAGTCTGAGAAATCAAGATCTCTTGCAGCAGATCTCTCTGGAGCCTGAGGCTCGGACATGACAGAGCTCCTCTCGCAACACTCACAGTGAATGACTGCTGCAGTAGTCTTACGAGAATGGCTGGGGCAGTTTATAATGAAGTGCCCTGACTTACCACAGTAGAAACATTGATTTTCCTTTATACGATGTTCTTTGCGTGCATCACTAACCCGTCTTTGTAAAGAGTCCACCTGCATGGGTTCAGGTTCTGGTTCACTTGTGATCCTACTCAAAGGTTCCTTAGCTGAGGAGGGAGGTAGTAAAAGGTTAGTGCGATTATTTTCGAACCATCTCTCTTGTCTGCGTTCAGTCAGACGAGCATCAATACGGATACAATAGTTAATAAAGTCACCTAACGCAGTGGGAGGGTCGGCACGAGCAAGTTCATCCTTAATCAGTGGAGACAACCCTTTCCGAAAAATAGATTTTTTAGCGGAAGTGTCCCAAGTGGTATCAAGAGCACATCTCCTGAAATCCAGGGCATATTCGGCTACTGAACGCTTACCTTGGCGCAAAGTTAACATGGCTGCTTCAGCTGTTGCACCTCGATTGGGGTCATCAAACACCTGCCCCATGGCTGAAATAAAAGCATCAAGGTGATTCAAACAATCATCCTCAGTCTCAATCAGAGGGTTTGCCCACATCAAAGCCTTATTGGTAAGCAACATGATTATAGTAAGCACTTTGGATCGTTCAGTGGAAAATTGTGAAGCATGTGCAGAGAAAAATAAATTGCATTGATTAATAAATCCCCTGAATCTCTCACGTTCACCGCCAAAACGAAAAGGAGGTAATTTGGGGATCCCAGAACTTGGGGTTATGGCAGGAGTGTTGTGAATGGGTTTGAGATGAGTTCTGAGCAGAGGCTTCCTCTGGTGGTTACAAGCGGTGCTGGTCTGTCCAGTGAAGATTGTGAGGACTGGGAATCAGGTGTTACTGACTGGTCTTATATAAGGGAGTCACCTTCCCATCAGGGTTGCCGGTGATCAATTGTTCTGGTCTGAATCCTTCATTCCTGTTTCCCTTGTAGCCTGCTGTGTCGTGTCTGCATCTCCTGCTAACAGATAAGACATTTTCTTCTTTTTGTTTTTGTGCTATATTTTTGCATTTTGTCCTGCACTTCTGTGGGGGCCTTCTGGGTCCCCTCCGGGGCTTTGCCCTCTCAGTTTAGTTCAGCCACTTATGTTTGTACTTTTGCTTTTTCCAGTTTTTTCAGTGGCTGCTGTTTTTGATTTTGTTACACCAGAGAACTAATTTAGGTGGAAGAGGTCGTGTGATCTCAGGTGTTTTTGAAATTAGTAGAGTTGGTGCTTTTCAGGGTTTTCTGGGATTGCAGTAAGTACCCTTCCTGTCCTTTTCTATTTAGTTAGTTTGGGCCCCAGCGTTTGCTCATACTATTTTCTTTCTGTGTCTGTATTTCATCTTGTCTAACCGCCATTACATGTTTGGGGGCTTTCTGTTATCTTTGGGGTTCTGCTCCGGGGCAGATAGCTTTCCTATTTCTATCTTTAGGTGTAGTTAGTTTCTCAGGCTGTGACGAGGCGTCTAGGACCAACGTAGGATCGCTCCACGGCTGCCTCTAGTTGTGGTGGTTAGTCAGGGTACTGCAATCTCATAGATTCCAACTGCTCTGGTGTATTGCCTTTTTTACCTGCACTCCTCAGCTACCGAAACACAACACAGGAGCCTGGGCTCGTTCCTCTAGAGCCTCAATCCTGGCTCGCAATTCCTGGGTAGTCTGTCCAAACACTTGCAAATTATGATTAGTGAGGTCCTGTAGGCTTGCAAAACGGGTTTTTAAAGTCTGTACATCTGAAAGGATTGTATCAGTCACTCCGCAAAGTTCCTTTATGCGGGCCTCCATCTTCCAGATCTTTTAAGGCAGAGGTGCTGGAAGGAGAAGAGGAAAAAAAAAAAAAACAATAGTGTTTACCTGTGGTAACACTCCAGAGTAAAATTTTAAGGGAATGCGCTCACCTGGAATGGTTGTGAGAAGTCACAACCACTGTCATCACATAAGGTATTAAACGGACATCTGATATCCACAGTCACAGCAGACACGGCTTTCCCAGACCCAGCAGACACTAAACATTGGCTCCTGAATCTTGTCATGTATAGTGTACAGTTCCTATAGCGTCTTGTGCTTGGGTGCGAGGAAAACACAGGAGACATAGGTTGAAATGAAATGACTTGTATTACTTCATACAAGTATGCTGAAAAGTTCACACAGTTTGCAGGAACAGCGACAGGAGACACAGCAGGCCAGAGTAACTTCAAGCACTACAGTAAATCTCCAAAGCAGGTTCAGGATCTCTTCTCTGTACCGTAATTCCTCTGCAAACATGGATTCACCAAACAGCAGGTTTCCAGAGTCCAAAAGTGTTCCAAGGTTCCTCAGTAGGGAATAGCTGGAGTACAAGTCCAAGGCTTCCAGGAGTCAGGTCACAGACTGACTGAGGCTTGATTCAGGAGCACTGATTGTTCAGCTGAGGCTGCTTAAGAAGCAAGAGGGAAGAATCAGGGCGGGAACATGAAAACTGGAAACTCCATATTAACTGAGGGCAAGAGCTGCAGAAAGACAGAAAGCAAAATGGCCGACGGAAAACTGAGTTTCAAGGAACATGTCAACAGAGACAAAGAACCTTACACATTCACCAAGAGGTATAGCCAGTAAGGAAGTGCAGTGAAGGGTGAATATATAAGGCCTCTTTCACACATCCGGCGGGCGCCTGGCGGCGCCCCCTGCATTTTGCCGCAGCGCCGCATGTGAAAAGCTTTCACACTTCCGGCGCCCAAAATGCGGTTTTTTGCCGGATGGTCTCTGATGCTTGGAGAGATAAGGCTGGCTTCACACATCCGGCGGGCGCCTTGCGGCGCCTCCGGCATTTTCCCGCAGCGCCGCATCTGAAAATCTGATGCGCCGCATGTGGCTTTTTTCGCATTGACATGCATTAGCGCCGCATGGCGCCGCATGTCAATGCGTTGCATGCGGTTTTGTCCGGATGCAGCGCAAATGTACATTGCGGCGTCCGGAAAAAACGCTGCATGTAACGTTTTTTTTTTTTGCCGGATGGTTTCTTATCTAACCAAACATCAAAACCATCCGGCAAAAAAACGCATTTTGGGCGCCGGAAGTGTGAAAGCTTTTCACATGCGGCGCTGCGGTAAAATGCCGGGGGCGCCGCCAGGCGCCCGCCGGATGTGTGAAAGAGGCCTAAGAGACCATCCGGCAAAAACAAAAAACGTTACATGCAGCGTTTTTTCCGGACGCCGCAATGTACATTTGCGCCGCATCCGGACAAAACCGCATGCAACGCATTGACATGCGGCGCCATCCGGCGCTAATGCATGTCAATGTGAAAAAAGCCGCATGCGGCGCATCAGATTTTCAGATGCGGCGCTGCGGGAAAATGCCGGGGGCGCCGCAAGGCGCCCGCCGGATGTGTGAAAGAGGCCTAAAACTCCACCTGGAATGTGATAGGATAAACCATAATGGGAAAATTAAAAACACCTGGAGAAAAGCAATCCAAGAAGGGAAAGGGCAATAGCTCAGGAGACAGAGGGACCAAGTATGCAGTAACAGGTCACCGGATGAAATCCCCAATCCAAGCCATGACAATATCTTTTCAAAGAAATATGCTTTTTTTCCTTCACTTATAAGCCACTTCTGTTCCCCCGCCATCAGAATTTATCATTCAGAAATATAGTCTGTCTTGATCAAGACAAGCAGGACTGCCCAGCTCACTGATTACAGCTGCCTAGAAGTCTGTGAAGAGGTAAATGGAAAAGTAAAAAGTAAGAGGGGGAAGGAGCTAAACAGATACAAATGGTGTTGCTTCATTTCTAGTTTCTACTTAAGAGTTTTACCTACCCTCTGTGTTGGATTCACAGCTACACTGCTCCATACTGCTGTATAATATCTTCGATACGCTGCTGCTTCTGAAAATGTGGTACATAAAGACAGGAGAGCAGGAATCCCTCATGTCTGTTTGTGCTGGGTATAGGACACAATGTCTGCTTATAGTTTTCCCAGTGACAGCCCCAAGTAAATGCGACTTAGCTGAATTTCCAAGCACAGCCACAACATCGTGTATGGCGCTCTGTATTTGTAAACAACAAACTCTTCATTCAGTTGATAGACAACGTTGCTAAGATTCTAGAATCTTGATGTACAATTAAATTAACCCCTTAATGTCCACTGACGTGCACAGTCCGTCATGGCAAGGTGCCAGTTCCGGCACCAGGACGGACTATGCACGTCATGCCTTTGATCTACCACTGCATGTAAACAGACAGCTGACAGGCACGGCAAGCGGTGCGGGGACCTTTGCCGTCGGTCCCCGCACTCACAGCGCTGTGATTGGTCAGTCAATCTGACTGACCAAACACAGCAGCGATCGCGCAGGAGAAGCTGAAATTTCAGCTTCTCCAGCGCGATCAGTGCAGGAGCCGGCGCTGCAGTGGCCGAGCTTCCTGCACTGACGGCCAGGAGCGGAGCCCCCACCGCCCCTGGCTGTTAACCCCCTGACTGCTGCGATCCAGCGCGATCGCAGAGGTCAGGGGGGAGGCAGAGGGTCGGGAGCTCCCTCTGCCTCAGATCGGCGCCCTGCAATGTATTTGCAGGGGCCGATCTCTGCCTTGATGACCCGGGGTTGTCATGACAACCTCCGGGTCATCTACCTACGGGAAGCTGCTGTGATCATGTCACAGCAGCTTTCCCCATAGGTACAATGCATTGCAATGCTGGAGCATTGCAATGCATTGTAACTGCAATCAAAAGTAAAAAAAGTGAAAGTCCCATAAAGGGACAAGTTGAAAAAAATCATTTTTTAAAAAAAATTGTAAAAAAAATATTAAAAAATAATTTAAAAAAAATCCCCTAAAAAAATACACATTTTTATGTAATAAAAAAATAAAAAACAAAAAAATACACATGTTAGGTATCGCCATGTCCGTAAAAATCCCATCTATAAAAGCGTAACCCTAGTTAACCCCTTCAGTGAAAGCCGTAAAAAGAAACACAAAAAAGTAGTAAATTATACTTTTTCCAAGCGGTATCATCATACCGCTTGGAAAAAGTGCAATAACACGCGATCAAAAGTCAGATATAAATCATCATGGTACCGCTGAAAACGTCATCTTGTCCCGCAAAAAACAAGCCGCTATATAGCATCATCAGCGAAAAAATTAAAAAGTTATAGCTCGCGGAATAAACTGATGCAAAAATAATTATTTTTTCTATAAAATTCTTTATTGTGTAAAAAACGCCAAAACATAAAAAAAATATATAAATGAGGAATCGCCGTAATCGTAGTGACCTAAGAATAAAGCTGCTTTATCAATTTTACCACACGCGGAACGGGGGAAAAAAAATAAAAAAAAAAACAATTCCTGAATTGCTGGTTTTTGTTCATTCTGCTTCCACAAAAATCGGAATAGGAAACGATCAAAAAACGTTATGTGCCCGAATATGATACCAATAAAAACGTCAGCTCGTCTTGCAAAAAATAAGCCCACAGATAACTCTGTCGGCCGAAATATGGAAAAATTATAGCTCTCAAAATACGGCGATGCAAAAAATTCTTACAAAAAATGATTCCAAAAAAAAGCATCTTTTAGTGTGTGACAGAAGCTAAACATGAAAAAAGGATGTAAATCTGGTATCGCTGTAATCGCACCGATCCGAGGAATAAAGTCGCCTAATCACTAATACCGCACGAGGAACGGCGTAAAAAAGAAAACCAATTCTTCACCTTTGGTAGATTTGTTCATTGTGCCTCCCAAAGATCGCAGTAAGGCGATCACAGTGGTTCCCCCCCGCATATGGGGTATCAGCGTACTCAGGACAAAATGCACAATAGCTTTTGGGGTCCTATTTCTCCTATTACCCTTAGAAAAATAAAATTGGGGGGCAAAAAGGTCATTTTTGTGGAAAAAAATATGATTTTTTTTATTTTCACGGCTCTACGTTATAAACTTCTGTGAAGCCCTTGGGGGTTCAAAGTGCTGACCACACATCTAGATAAGTTCCTTGGGGGTCTAGTTTGCAAAATGGGGTCATTTGTGGGGGGTTTCTACTGTTTAGGCACATCAGGGGCTCTCCAAGCGCGACATGACACCCGCAGACCATTCCATCAAAGTCTGCATTTAAAAACGGTGCTCCTTCCCTTCCGATCTCTGCCATGCGTCAAAATAGTGGTTCCCCCCCACATATGGGATATCAGCGTACTCAGGACAAATTGCACAATAGCTTTTGGGGTCCTATTTCTCCTGTTACCCTTATAAAAATAAAAATTTGGGGCAAAAAGATTATTTTTGTGGAAAAAAATATGATTTTTTTATTTTCACGGCTCTACGTTATAAACTTCTGTGAAGCACTTGGGGGTTCAAAGTGCTCACCACACATCTAGAAAAGTTCCTTGGGGGGTCTAGTTTCCAAAATGGAGTCACTTGTGGGGGGTTTCTACTGTTTAGGCACATCAGGGGCTATCCAAACGTGACATGACACCCACAGACCATTCCATCAAAGTCTGCATTTGAAAAAGGCGCTCCTTCCCTTTCGAGCTCTGCCATGCGTCAAAATAGTGGTTTACCCCCACATATGGGGTATCAGCGTACTCAGGACAAATTGCACAATAACTTTTGGAGTCCTGTTACGCTTTGGAAAATAACAATTGGGGTGGAAAGATCATTTTTGTGGAAAAGATATGATTTTTTAATTTTACTGCTCTACGTTATAACCTTCTGTGAAGCCCTTGGGGTTCAAAGCTCTCACCACACATCTAGATAAGTTCCTTGGGGGGTCTAGTTTCCAAAATGGGGTCACTTGTGGGGGTTTCCACTGTTTAGGCACACAGGGACTCTCCAAATACTACATGGCGTCCAATCTCAATTCCAGCCAAAAAAGTCAAATGGCGCTGCTTCCCTTCCGAGCTCTGCCATGCGCCCAAATAGTGGTTTACCCCCACCTATGGGGTATCAGCGTACTCAGGACTAATTGCACAATAAATTTTGGGGTCCTTTTATCCTTTGGAAAATAAAAATTGGGATGAAAAGATCATTTTTGTGGAAAAAATATGATTTTTTAATTTACGGCTCTACGTTATAACCTTCTGTGAAGCCCTTGGGGGTTAAAAGCTCTCACAACACATTTAGATGAGTTCCTTGAGGGGTCCAATTTCCAAAATGGGGTCACTTGTGGGGGTTTCCACTGTTTAGGCACACAGGGACTCTCCAAATGCGACATGGCGTCCAATCTCAATTCCAGCCAAAAAAGTCAAATGGCGCTGCTTCCCTTCCGAGCTCTGCCATGCGCCCAAATAGTGGTTTACCCCCACATATGGGGTATCAGCGTACTCAGGACTAATTGCCCAATAACTTTTGGGGTCCTTTTATCCTTTGGAAAATAATAATTGGGATGAAAAGATCATTTTTGTGGAAAAAATATGATTTTTTAATTTTACGGCTCTACGTTATAACCTTCTGTGAAGCCCTTGGGGGTTAAAAGCTCTCACAACACATTTAGATGAGTTCCTTGAGGGGTCCAGTTTCCAAAATGGGGTCACTTGTGGGGGGTTTCCACTGTTTAGGCACACAGGGACTCTCCAAATGCGACATGGCGTCCAATCTCAATTCCAGCCAAAAAAGTCAAATGGCGCTGCTTCCCTTCCGAGCTCTGCCATGCGCCCAAATAGTGGTTTACCCCCACACATGGTATATCGGTGTACTCTGGAGAAATTGTACAACAAATATTTTGGTTCATTTTCTCCTGATACCCTTGACAAAATTTAAAAAAATTGTGTCGAAAGAAAAATTTTGGGAAAAAAAGTTAAATGTTCATTTTTTCCTTCCACATTGCTTCAATTCTTGTAAAGTACCTAAAGGGTTAATAAACTTCTTGAATGTGGGTTTGAACACGTTGAGGGGTGCAGTTTTTAGAGTGGTGTCACTTTTGGGTATTTTCTGTCATATTGAGCCCTCAAATTCACTTCAAATGTGAGGTGGTCCCTAAAAAAATGGTTTTGTAAATTTTGTTGGAAAAATGAGAAATCGCTGGTCAACTTTTAACACTTATAACTTCGTAACAAAAAAAAATTTTGGTTCCAAAATTGTGCTGATGTAAAGTAGACATGTGGGAAATGTTATTTATTAACTAATTTTTGTGACATATCTCTCTGATTTAATGGCATAAAAATTAAAAGTTGGAAAATTGCAAAATTTTCAAAATTTTTGCCATATTTCCGCTTTTTTCATAAAAAAACGCAAGTTATGTTGAAGAAATTTTACCACTATCATGAAGTACAATATGTCACGAGAAAACAATCTCAGAATCGCCAAGATCCGTAGAAGCGTTCCAGAGTTATAACCTCATAAAGAGACAGTGGTCAGAATTGTAAAAATTGGCCTGGTCTTTAACCTACAAAATGGCTTGGTCATTAAGGGGTTAAAGTCCCAGAATATTATTAATTTTTTAAGGATACTATATGAGTTCTTGTTATTTCCTTTTATACCATTCTGGAGCATGTACAGTATATGTTAGCATTTTTTTACTTTTTTCACATTTATTCATTTAATTTTGAGGGGTGATTTAACAAATGTATTTATTCTATTTTTCTATTTTAGTGTATTCATTGTTGTAAATGTGAGAAAACCTGTGTTTTTTTTTAAAAAACAGTATCCGTTGTTTCAGATGCTGCACATCTCGTATCTGATGGCAATTGTCTATGCTATGAAGATACGAGATGTGCAGCATCTGAAACAACAGATACTGGAAGCCTGTGCTAGCATTTCTTCTGCGGTGTTGCTATCAGTGTGTCAAGAGTGGGAGAAGAAGGTTGCATTGACAATCCAACACAATGGGCAGCACTTTGAACACATTTTATAAATGGTCATAAGCTTGTAAATAACTCATGAAAGAATAACGTTACATTAAAACCAAGCACACCATCGTTTTTCTTGTGAAATTCTCAATAAGTTTGATGTGTCACATGACCCTCTTCCCATTGGAAAAAATAAAGTTGGATCCAAAATGGCCGACTTCAAAATGGCCACCATGGTCGCCACCCATCTTGAAAAGTTTTCCCCCTCCCATATACTAATGTGCCACAAACAGGAAGTTGATATCACCAATCATTCCCATTTTATTTAGGTGTATCCATATAAATGGCCCACCCTGTAGAATGAAGCTCCACCTAGAATGTTGTATTTCAGGCAGCTGAATAAATTTTGCGTAATTGTGGCCCTCGTTATAATAGCCAACAGAACTCATCACTTTTTCTATTATCCTAGCTCCAGATGTAAACTCTGAGGCACCAGCTCCAGATATATTACCTCCTATACCTACTCTAGCTATATTACCTCCTATATTGTAACTCTCTACTAATAAGTCTCCCTCTTACCAAACTCTCTCCTCTCCAATCTGTCTTGAATGCTGCAGCCAGGATCATATTCCTCACCAATCGTTATACCGATGCCTCTACCTTGTGCCAGTCATTACACTGGTTACCCATCCACTCCAGAATCCAGTACAAACATATTACCCTCACCCACAAAACACTCCATGGCTCAGCACCACCCTACATCTCCTCCCTTGTCTCAGCATACCATCCTACCCGTGCCGTCCATTCTGCTAATGACCTGAGGTTAGCATCCTCAATAATCAGAACCTCCCACTCCCGTCTCCAAGACTTTTCACGTGCTGCGCCAATTCTTTGGAATGTACTACCCAGGTTAAAACGATTAATCTCCAATCCCCACAGTTTTAAGCGTGCCCTAAAAACGCACTTGTTCAGACTGGCATACCGTATCAACGCATTAACTTAACTATCCCTGTCGGCCCATTCAAAAAAAAAAAAATTTTTCTACCATAATCAGGTACCTTGTATCATGTTCTCACCTGCTTTATGCATTTAATAGCCCTCTGTGTCTGTACTGTTACATACTTTGGCTGTTAACTGGTTCATGCAGAATTACATGAACACCCGATTCTTACACTATGGCTGGTCCGAACAATGAAAGCAATTGTTACCATCCACCTATTGTGTCTCCCCTTTTCCTCATAGATTGTAAGCTTGCGAGCAGGGCCCTCATTCCTCTTGGTATCTACTTTGACCTGTGTTTACTGTTATGCTGTAATATCTATTGTCTGTACAAGTCCCCTCCATAATGTAAAGTGCTGCGGAATATGTTGGCGCTATAGAAATAAAATTATTATTATTATTATTATACCTGCTCCAGCTATATTACCTCCTATACCAGCTCTCTAAACTACTGATTTTAATCACTGTGCACTTGGCAGTCACAAGACCGTGGCTGCAGAATCACTGGCACTTCCAGTTACAATTACATTAGATCAATAACTAAAGCCAAGAATGTAAGAACTAAAGATTTTCTGACAGTTTTTGTCCAAGCCTCTTAACAGTAAACTAGGATAAATATTAATTTTGTTTATTTCCACTGGCAAACATTGGTTCATCCACATGTCATATGCAAGGAATTTTAGCATTTTTACCCACTGGTCTGAAATTGAGATACTGATGACCTATCCCCCCACTACAAGTAAATACAAGGGTACTGTAACCAAACATCATGGCTCCGTATTCTGTTGAATGGCTACTCCTGGGTTCTGCAGACCCAAGCTTATTGCAAGGTGTTGGAGCTAAGCTGCAGTGTACAGCAGCAGCAGCAGCCACTAAGCAGTCTACAGAGCTGTACTGTTCCAGGTTGTCTCATTTCCCACCAAGTCACAGTATTGTATTCTAGTAATGTTATGTACCTAAAATGTGCCTGCAGTATTAATCACTGGCCACAAGAGAGATGTGTATCTTCGTACCGTGTTAGCCAGTAGATAGAAAAATATTTAGACTTGAGAGTCCTCAGTGGTTGATACCTTTTAATGGCTAACTGAAAAGATGGTAACAAATTGCAAGCTTTCGAGACTACTCAGGTCTCTTCATCAGGCATAGACTAATACAACATCTGAAGAATCACATATTTATACACAAAATAGCACAGAAAAAATGCAATAGGTAAGACAAGTGACATGAAGCAGAACTGTCATTATGGCAGAGGGATTAACATAAATATGACTAGTTCATAGATAAGGAGTGAAGGTTTTATTACCCTCTGATTGGGGTCTGGTAAGGAAAGGTTCCTGCAGCTGTTGGGGAGGACAGGGAGCTTCTGACAATGATGCTTCTTAGATTTGGGGGCTGCCTAAAACATAGTAGTGGGGGGTCTGGAAATATGGATTGTAATCGGGCATCTTTTTGTAGTAAAGGTTGTAGTTTCCGTGCAGCTCCCCTTAGCATCTCCAGACTTGGATTGTAGGTGACCACTAGAGGCACCCGGTTATTTTCTTCTTTAGCTTTGTAATGTAGCAGGTGATTCCTTGATATTCTGGTGGCTCTTGTAATTTGGTTTTCAATTGTTCTTGGATGGTAGCCCTGGTTCAAAAAAGTCTTTCTGAGGCGACCAAGGTGTTCATCTCTATCCATGGGGTTGGAACATATACGGTTGTATCTGATGGCTTGGCTGTAGACAATAGAGTTTTTTATGTGTTTAGGATGGAAACTGTCCCATTTAACCCCTCTCTGACATTAGACGTACTATCCCGTCCATAAAACCCGTGCCATTCTGACCATGGACGGGATAGTACGTCATAGGCGATTAGCTGCGCTCCCCGAGGGAGCGCAGCTAATCGCCGCCGGGTGTCAGCTGATTATCACAGCTGACACCCGTGACTGTGTGTCAGGAGCGGTCACGGACCGCTCCCGGCACATTAACCCCTTGCACACCGCGATCAAACATGATCGCGGTGTACTGGGGGCACAGGGGAGGATCGCGCAGTGTGGGGGCTCCCTGCGCGCCCCCCTGAGACCCTCAGACCAGCGCGATGTGATCGCGCTGCTCTGAGGGCTTCCTCCCTCCCAGGACCCGGATCCAAGATGGCGCTGGGGTCCTGGAGGGAGGCGGCTTCCTCAGTGCCTGCCGAGAGCAGGCACTGAGAAGCCTGCTGCACTGCCTGAGCGATCGCTGGTGTGACAGAGTGCTGTGCACACTGTCACACCAGCGATCTGATGAAATACAGTGATGTCCCACCCTGGGACAAAGTAAAAAAGTAAAAAAAGTAAAAATAAACATGTGTAAAAAAAATCCAAAAAAAAAAAAAAAAAAAAAAAAAAATATTCCCCAATAAATTCATTACTTATTGTAAATAAAAAAAATAAAACAATAAAAGTACACATATATGGTATCGCCGCGTCCGTAACGACCCCCCCTATAAAAATGTCCCACTAGTTAACCCCTTTTCTGAACCCCTTAAAAATAAAAAATAAAAACGAAGCAAAAAATCAGTGCTTTATCATCATACTGCTGAACAAAAAGTGGAATAACACGCGATCAAAAAGACGGATATAAATAAACATGGTACCGCTGAAAACGTCATCTTGTCCCGCAAAAAACGAGCTGTCACACAGCATCATCAGCAAAAAAATAAAAAAGTTATAGCTCGCAGAATAAAGCGATGCAAAAATAATTATTTTTTATATAAAATTGTTTTTATTCTATAAAAGCGCGAAAACATAAAAAAATGATATAAATGAGGTATCGCCATAATCGTACTGACCCGAAGAATAAAACTGCTTTATCAATTTTACCACACGCGGAACAATAAAAACGCCTCACCCAAAAGAAATTCATGAATTGCTGATTTTTGCTCATTCTAACCTCCCAAAAATCGAAATAAAAAGCGATCAAAAAATGTCACGTGCTCAAAAATGGTACCAATAAAAGCGTCACCTCGTCCCGCAAAAATTAAGACCTCACATGACTCTGTGGGCCAAAATATGCAAAAATTATAGCTCTCAAAATGTGGCGATGCAAAAAACTACTTTTTGCAATAAAAAGCGTCTTTTAGCGTGACAGCTGCCAATCATAAAAACCGCTATAAATAGTAAATCAAACCCCCCTTTATCACCCCCTTAGTTAGGGAAAAATAAAAATAAAAAAAATGTATTTATTTCCATTTTCCCATTAGGGTTAGGGTTAGGGTTTCGGCTAAAGTTAGGGTTAGGGTTGGCGCTAAAGTTAGGATTAGGGTTAGAGTTTGGATTAGGGTTAGGGTTGGGATTAGGGTTGGGACTAGGGTTAGGGGTGTGTTGGGGTTAGGGTTGGAGTTAGAATTGGGGGGTTTCCGCTGTTTAGGCACATCAGGGGCTCTCCAAATGTGACATGGCGTCTGATCTCCATTCCAGCCAATTCTGCTTTGAAAAAGTCAAACGGTGTTCCTTCACTTCTGAGCTCTGCCATGCGTCCAAACAGTAGTTTATCCCCACATATGGGGTATCAGCGTACTCTGGACCCCAAGAGTTATTGTGAAATTTGTCCTATTTCTTCTGTTACCCTTGGGAAAATAAAAAACTGGGGGCGAAAATATTATTTTTGTAAAAAAATAAGATTTTTTTGTTTTTACAGCTGTACATTATAAACTTCTGTGAAGCACTTGGGGCTTCATAGCGCTCACCACACATCTAAATAAGTTCCTTGTGGGGTCTATTTTCCAAAATGGGGTCACTTGTTGGGGATTTCCACTGTTTAGGCGCATCAGGGGCTCTCCAAATGCGACATGACGCCCCCAGACCATTCCATCAAAGTCTGCAATCCAAAACGTCACTACTTCCCTTTCCGAGCCCTGACATGCGCCCATACAGTAGTTTTCTCCCACATATTGGGTATCAGCGTACTCAGGACAAATTGGACAACAACTTTTGGGGTCCAATTTCTCCTGTTACCCTTGTGAAAATAAAATATTGGGGCGAAAAAATCATTTTTGTAAAAAAAAAAGGATTTTTTATTTTTACGGCTGTGCGTTATAAACTTCTGTGAAGCACTTCGGGGTTCAAAGTGCTCACCACACATCTAGGTAAGTTCCTAGTGGGGTCTATTTTCCAAAATGGGGTCACTTGTGGGGGGTTTCCACTGTTTAGGCGCATCAGGGGCTCTCCAAATGCGACATGACGCCCCCAGACCATTCCATCAAAGTCTGCAATCCAAAACGTCACTACTTCCCTTTCCGAGCCCTGACATGCGCCCATACAGTAGTTTTCTCCCACATATTGGGTATCAGCGTACTCAGGACAAATTGGACAACAACTTTTGGGGTCCAATTTCTCCTGTTACCCTTGTGAAAATAAAATATTGGGGGCGAAAAAATCATTTTTGTAAAAAAAAAAAGGATTTTTTATTTTTACGGCTGTGCGTTATAAACTTCTGTGAAGCACTTCGGGGTTCAAAGTGCTCACCACACATCTAGATAAGTTCCTTGTGGGGTCTATTTTCCAAAATGGGGTCACTTGTGGGGGGTTTCCACTGTTTAGGCGTATCAGGGGCTCTCCAAATGCGACATGACGTCCCCAGACCATTCCATCAAAGTCTGCAATCCAAAACGTCACTACTTCCCTTCCGAGCCCTGACGTGCACCCATACAGTAGTTTTCTCCTACATATTGGGTATCAGCGTACTCAGGACAAATTGGACAACAACTTTTGGGTTCCAATTTCTTCTGTTACCCTTGTGAAAATAAAATATTGGGGGCGAAAAAATCATTTTTGTAAAAAAAAAAAAGGATTTTTTATTTTAAGGCTGTACGTTATAAACTTTAGTGAAACACCTGGGGGTTCAAAGTTCTCACCACACATCTAGATAAGTTCCTTGAGGGGTCTAGTTTCCAAAATGGTGTCATTTGTGGGGGTTTCCACTGTTTAGGCAGATCAGGAGCTCTCCAAACACGACATGGCGTCCAGCCAATTCTGCGTTGAAAAAGTGAGACGGCGCTCCTTCCCTTCCAAACTCTGCCATGCACCCAAACAGTGGTATACCCCCACATATGGGGTATCAGTGTACTCAGGACAAATTGCACAATAACTTTTGGAGTCTTGTTACCCTTGGAAAAATAAAAATTCGGGTGAAAAGATTATTTTTGTGGAAAAAATATGATTTTTAAATTTTACGGCTCTACGTTATAAACTTGTGTGAAGCACTTGAGGGTTCAAATTGCTCACCAAAGATCTAGATAAGTTCCTTAGGGGGTCTAGTTTCCCAAATGGGGTCATTTGTGGGGGGTTTCCACTGTTTAGGCACATCAGGGGCTCTCCAAATGCAACATGGCATCCAATCTCAATTCCAGCCAATTTTGGTTGGAAAAAGTCAAATGGTGCTCCTTCCCTTCCGAGCTCTGCCGTGCGCCCAAACAGTGGTTCCCCCCCACATATGGGGCATCATCGTACTCAGGACAAATTGGACAACAACTTATGTGGTCCAATTTCTCCTGATACCCTTGGGAAAATAAAAAATTAGTGACTAAAAGATAATTTTTGTGGGAAAAAAATAGGATTTTTTATTTTCATGCCCGGGCATTATAAACTTGTGTGAAGCACTTGGGGGTTCAAAGTGCTCACCAAAGATCTAGATAAGTTCCTTAGGGGGTCTAGTTTCCAAAATGGGGTCACTTGTGGGGGATTTCCACTGTTTAGGCTCATCTGGGGCACTGCAAACGGAACATGACCCCCATCAACGTCTGCATTCCAAAACGTTACTACTTCCTTTCCAAGCCCTGCCGTGCGCCCAAACAGTTTTCCACCCCACATATGGGGTATCAGCGTACTCAGGACAAATTGGACAACAACTTTTGGGGTCCAATTTCCTTGGGAAAATTCAAAAATTTAGGACTAAAAAATCATTTTTGTGGAAATTTTTTTTTTTTTTTTCACACCCAGGCATTATAAACTTTTGTGAAACACTTGGGGGTTCAAAGTGCTCACAACAGATCTAGATAAGTACCTTAGGGGGTCTAGTTTCCAAAATGGTGTCACTTGTGGGGGGTTTCCACTGTTTAGGCGCATCAGAGGTTCTCCAAGCGCGACATGGCGTCCAATCTCAACTCCAGCCAATTTTAGTTTGAAAAAGTCAAACGGCGCTCCTTCCCTTACGAGCTCTGCCGTGTGCCCAAACAGTGGTTTTCCCCCACATATGGGGTATTGGCGTACTCAGGAGAAATTGCATAACAACCTTATCTGTCCATTTTCTCCTTTTACCCTTGTGAAATAAAAAAAAAAGTTTGTAAAAGATCATTTTTGTGGCTAAAAAGTTAAATATTCATTTTTTCCTTCCACGTTGCTTTAGTTCCTGTGAAGCACCTGAAGGGTTAATAAACTTCTTGAATGTGGTTTTGAGTACCTTGAAGGGTGCAGTTTTTAGAATGGTGTCACTTTTGGGTATTTTCTGTCATGTAGACCCCTCAAAGTGACTTCAAATGAGAGGTGGTCCTAAAAAAATGGCTTTGTAAATTTTGTTGTAAAAATGAGAAATCGCTGGTCAACTTTTAACCCTTATAACTTCCTAACAAAAAAAAATTTTGATTCCAAAATTGTGCTGATGTAAAGTAGACATGTGGGAAATGTTATTTCTTAACTATTTTGTGTGACATATTTCTCTGTTTTAAGGGAATAAAAATTCAAAGTTTGAAAATTGCTAAATTTTCAAAATTTTCGCCATATTTGCGTTTTTTTCAAAAATAAACGCAAGTTATATGGAAGAAATTTTACCACTAACATGAAGTACAATATGTCACGAGAAAACAATCTCAGAATCGCGAAGATCCGTTGAAGCGTTCCGGAGTTATAACCTCATAAAGAGACAGTGGTCAGAATTGTAAAAATTGTCCCGGTCATTAACGTGCAAACCACCCTTGGGGGTGAAGGGGTTAAGATATGTTGGACGGTCGATTGGCTTCTGATACAGGGATGTCTCTATTTCATTGTTCTTTAGCTTAATGGTGGTGTCTAAAAAGTTAATTTCAGTGCTGGAGTAGTTAAGTGTTAAGTTGATGGTGGGATGAAATTGATTGAACTGTTCATGGAACGTCTTTAGCTGTTGTTCAGACTCCGTCCAGATGATTAAAATGTCATCAATGTAGCGGTAGTAGGCCCGAGGCCTGATGGGGCAGGAGGACAAAAATTCGCTTTCAAGCTTGGCCATGAAAAGATTTGCATACTGTGGAGCCATTTTACTTCCCATAGCTGTTCCAGTCTCCTGAAGATAGATCTTGTTGTCAAATTCGAAGTAATTGTGGGTGAGGATGAATTTTGTGAGTTTCACCACAGAATCAGCATCATTCCGGTGTTTCCCATGAAGACTTTGCAGGCATTTAATCCATCCTGGTGTGGGATATTAGAGTACAAAGATTCCACATCCATGGTGGCCAGGATGGTTCCTTCTGGTAGAGAACCTATTGCTGTTAGTTTATTCAGTAGGTCAGTTGTGTCCTGAATGTAGCTGGGTGTATCCTTTACCAGGGGTTTAAGAATACCCTCTACCCATCCAGATACCTGCTCAGTAAGGGTGTCCACACATGAAATAATCGGCCTCCCTGGATTTCCTGCTTTGTGGATTTTGGGAAGCATGTAGAATGTCCCTGTTCTTGGACTTTCTGGTATCAGGTCATCAGCTCTTATGGATTTGTCAGACAGACAAGATACCAACTTGCTTAGTTCCTTGTAATAGTCCTGTGTAGGGTCCGACTCCAGTTTTCTGTAGTAGCGTGTGTCCGTAAGTTGTCTGTTTGCTTCCTTCATATAGTCTGATGTGTTCATCATGACTATTGCACCTCCCTTGTCAGCAGGTTTAATGATGATTTCTTTGTTGGTTTTCAGAGACTGTATGGCCTTTCTCTCCTGGGCACTGATGTTGGAGGCTTGTCTCTTGTTGGTGGCTATGATGGTGGATTTTATCAAATGTCTGAATGAGTCTATATATTTATCCAAATGAGGGTTACGTCCAGGTGGAGGTGTCCAGTCTGACCTCTTCTTGGTTATTGGGATCCCTCTTCCTTCAGTCCGAGTGTTTTCTGAATCTTCTGTATCATTGAAGTATTCCCTCAGGCGCAGTCTCCTGAAAAAATGTTCCATATCACTGCAGAGTTCGGTTTTATCCAGGGCCTTAGTAGGACAAAATGAGAGTCCTCTAGAAAGCACGGCAAGCTCCACTTTGTTGGGTTTGTAATCTGAGAGATTGATGACACAGTTAGATGCTTTTGTGTCTGGAATGGAGTGGTTGTCAGAGTTGTCAGGTTTTGGTTTTGTTTTGTATCTGTTTGTATAGAGTCCGGAATGGAGGCGCAATCTGTGTAGTTTCTTTTCCTTGTTTTGAATCAGAAAGGTCCGTAGTTTGTTGTAGTATTGTTGTAATTTTTGCTCTGTGCTTTCTGTAAGTGTTTTCCTCAGAGTTTCCAATTGTCCTTGGACTTTACTCCTTATGCTGTAGCAGACATGCAAAAGATGGTTCCTTAGTCTTTCAGAAGTCCTGTGACAAAGGTTTTGTGCATAATGGGTATTGTAGGTGTGAAGAATTGGGTTTGTAATCCAGAGTCCTTTGGGAATCAGATTCTCCTTTTTGCATTTAGATAAGAAAAAAATGTCGCTGTCCATTTGTGCACGTTTCTTCAGAAGTGGTTTCAGTTCCATAAAGATGCGGTACATTCTGGTATCCTCCATTTTGATATAGGAAAGATGTGTATCTTCGTACCGTGTTAGCCAGTAGATAGAAAAATATTTAGACTTGAGAGTCCTCAGTGGTTGATACCTTTTAATGGCAGGAACCTTTCCTTGCAGACAAAAGAAATGCAAGACCTGTACATCTATAATGACCACGGACAGGATAAAGATCCCCAACTCCCATCAGGACTACAAGATACCAGGTACTTTCAGCTGCATCACATCTAATGTGGTGTACCTCATTATATGTACTAAATGTCCAACTGGGGGTCTGTATGTGGGGGAGACCGGGCAAAAACTGAGAACAAGGATGAATTCTCATCGCCACACGATAAGAGAAAAAAGAATGGATTTACCTGTGGCCAAACACTTTTGTATGCCCGGTCATAGCATGACAGATATGGAATTACTTGTATTAAAATCTAACTTCAAATCTGAGAAGGATAGAAAAGTCTGGGAATATAAACTTATGATGACCTTTGACACTCTTAGTGCTGGGATGAATATATCCCAGAGTTTTATGTCGTTCTACAACAATTAAGGAATCTGCCTCCCTGACCTTTTAGGGTCATCACAACACAATACCAGACCCCAATCAGAGGGTAATAAAACCTTCACTCCTTATCTATGAACTAGTCATATTTATGTTAATCCCTCTGCCATAATGACAGTTCTGCTTCATGTCACTTGTCTTACCTATTGCATTTTTTCTGTGCTATTTTGTGTATAAATATGTGATTCTTCAGATGTTGTATTAGTCTATGCCTGATGAAGAGACCTGAGTAGTCTCGAAAGCTTGCAATTTGTTACCATCTTTTCAGTTAGCCATTAAAAGGTATCAACCACTGAGGACTCTCAAGTCTAAATATTTTTCTTGGCCACAAGAGGTCATTGTCTTCCCTTTGATATGTTTAGATTTCCATGTGGCCTGCAGCATCCTGTGTTCAGGGATGAGAGGGTTAATACATAGTTAGCCAGGGAGGGGGAGGAGTGACTGGGCACAGACAGGAGACTAGTTCCAGGTAGAGTTAAGTTGAGGGGAGAGTGTGGAGAGTTATGGAGAGAGCAGAATCAGTGTGTAATGAGAGGCACAAGGCAACAAAAAACATTACAGAACTGTAGAGGCGGGATGGGAGAGTAAGTGACCACTCCAGGGTACCAAGAAGAGGCGGAATGCAAGCCTCAACTGCATTCTGTCCAGTAAGGACAGACGCAGGCCAGCAACTCTTGCATTGTGCCCAATTTTTAACCAAAAGAAGCTGTGGTGAATTCCTCAGAAGTGTTGAGCAGTGGTTGAGCAGAGGGAGATGGTAGAGGAGCTTCATGAAGGATTTTTGTGTCTTGACTTCACTCTGGGAGCCTGATGCAGATTTGCAGGTAGTTCCTGTGATGACTTCATCTGGAACTGGCTTGGTCCTACCTGAGAGGACTCTGGAAAAAGATGGAGAGATTACAGAAGACACCTGAGCAGTGACCAAGGTGCCCTCTGGGCAGTTGCAGTCACTCAGTTGGTCCGATGGGCTATTTTGATGGTTCAAGTTCCGAGGAACCAAGTTCCGAGGAACCCCTAAAGGCTGGAGACCAGTCGGGTCTCAGGAAACTAAGTTTGAGGCTCCCCGCCTTTGTTATTTTTGAAAGGGTGGTTAGTACTTTCGTAGCTGGAAGGTCTGTGTGTTTTTCCAGATACCCTCTTGGCTAGGTGTACCTGTACTAGCCATGTATAGCTGATGTTTTGTTACCCCTTGCTGGATTAGAGGACTTTTCAGCTGCACACTCTTTGCTGAGGACTATGCCCAATCCCAAAAAAGGACATGGCCCACTAGAAATTGTGTGCTTGCTACGTAGGCAAGGCTGTGCAGTTAAAGGACTGTGTCCCTATCCTATGGACAGATGGGGACAAGGGACTGTACCCCTCATGGATCCAATGTTTCTGCAGGATCAAGAACTTTAAGGAATGTGCCCTTGGACAGGAAAGGCTGCTGCTGCGTTGGCCAGTGGTCCTCTGTTAAATATGGACATGTATACTTTGTTTCAAGGTGGGACCGGGGTCATGCCAACCTAAAAAAAAGAGAGAAAATATCTGTCTTTTGGAGAAGCAAAGAATGAATGTTTCTATGGTGTGGTTTTATGCATTGATGTCTTTCAGATTTCCGTATGGTCGAGGACAACCATCATTAAAGCGGGGAGGAATGTGAGGAGGTGGTCGGGTTGTCATATTTCCCTTGAATACATCAATCACATTATTAAATACAGATAGGTTGTTATCATTAATTTATGGCCCTGAACCAACCTTAGAAAACATACAGATCTAAAGGTGCCATATATCGTTATGGACATATTCAAAGGCTTCGTACAAAACTTTATAAACCGAAAAAAACATGTAAACATAAACCAAATGCAAAAAGGCATATATTATTATTATATTATTATACATTTCTATAGCGCCATTTATTCCATGGCGCTTTACATATGAAAAGGGGAAAATATAGACAGGTACAATAAACATGTGCTAGACAAGGGACACACAAGTACAGAAGGAGAGAGGGACCCTGCCCGCGAGGGCTCACAGTCTGCAGGGAAGGGTGAGAATACACTAGGAAAGGGTAGAGCTGGTCATGCGATGGTTCAGTAGACTGAGGATCATTGCAGGTTATATATATGCTTTATTGTAGAAAAATTACATAGAAAAAACACATTAAAAAAGACAAGGATTAAAATGTGGGAAACCATAAAGAGGCACCATTATCCACACTGCTCTGCAGAGAGGTTTGCACAGAATCTACATATTAAATTACAGTTTATTCCTCGTCATCTGCACAGTTCCTCAGTTTATTCACCCCATCTGAACAGCCCCTCAGTTTATTCTCTTTTGCACAGCCCCCATCTGCCCAGCCCCCATGTTTATTCCCCATCTGCACAGCACATCAGTTTATTTCCCCCAGCTGTACAGCCCATAGGTTTATTACCCCCATCTGCACAACTCCTCTGTTTATTCGCCCCATCAGCACACCCCCTCATTTTATTCCACCCATCAGCACAGCTCCTCCCCTCATTTTAATTGCCCGCATCTACACAGACCCTCATTTTATTCCCCCATCAGCACAGTCCCTCCACTCATTTTATTCCCTCCTATCTGCACAACTTTTAATTTTATGCCCCCTGCACAGTAATATAAAAATAAAATGTTATACTCACATAATTCAGGCTTTCGTCCACTGTCTCCTCTTCTGTAAAGGGCAGGAGAGGACGCAGGACAACGTGATGACATCACTGCACCGCAACATCCAACGTCCCCTGCGTGCACCTTCTCCAACAAGATGCAGACTGGAAGTGATCTGCGTCTTGCCAGAGATCCCGGCAGGGCAGGGGAGATGACAACTCTTCTGCTCCTGTCTCGGGTGGCGCATAATGCAATTGCATTCACGTCTGATAGACGCGAATGCAATTGAGGGCAGGATGGCCAGGGCGCATGCAGAGAGAGGAGTGAGCGGTGTCAGTGACTGGCATCACTCACCTCAGTGCCTGCGCACAGGCCATCACAGTGCTGAATATCTGTGGCCCAAGGAACATGTTGGGCAGCCGCAGACATTCAGCATTTTCAAAGTGCCCCCCCTCATATAGGCAGGAGGTGGCGCCCTAGGCAGGTGCCTAACCTGCGTACCCCTTGATCTGGCCCTGGTATACATGTACACACGGATGGCACACGGATGACACACTGATGTTATACACGTCTCAAGTGTACGTTTTTTTAAGCGGACGTGTAAAGGGGGCCTAAGGCTGCAAACAAATAAGAAGGCAAATCACACCGGACAACCAGGATTGCAAAAATGCAGATGAAGCGAAATGTCGAAATTTGGCTCATCTCCACTTATGCATAGTAAAATGACTACCAACAGGGGAAGACATGGGACAGTTTTCATGTATAAGACGTAGCAAGTCTCCTTGGGCAGGCATATATTATAAAGACCCGTGTATAGCTCATTGTCATTAAGGTTTACGTTGGGCTAAAACGGTGACGACAGCACAGACAGAGGGAACTTTTTTACGGCCTGTCTATACAGGTAATGAAAATTGAATGGCTTCTGAAGGAAATTAGTCAAAAACATATTGGCAAAAGGAGTGCAGCAGCGAGCGTTTAATCTTCCTGATAATGTTTCAGCATAGGTGTCATCCTTAAATCAAACACTGTCACACCACCTTATTGCTTCTGCTGAGGATTAAAGAAGCCAAATAATGCTTGCTTGCATTTTGTTTGATAAATGTCTCTGACTTCTTCTGACTTGAGAGTCTGACATGCTCTTCATCTAAGTCACAGGAGGCCAGAAGTACGCAATGCACTTACTATTTGCTCATAACTCCCATCAGGCTCAACTGCGCAATGCTGAAAGATCAAACAATTGGAGAGTGTCCTGAATACAAAGTATATTCATTGTCTGTGCATGTAGAAGGAAGAGCACAGCGCTGGAAAACTGGGAGACGCTGCTATTTTTCTTTTTTTTTTCTCTCTCTTTGTGAGGGTTTTTTTCCTGCTCCTTCCAAAAACAATAACTTTTTTTTTTTTTTTTTTTGCACAGAGCTTATTTTTTGTGTGATGGTTTTGAAAGACAAGGCACCATCTACTTTATCACGTAATTTACCGAAAAGCTAGGGAAAAAAATTACAAACTGGGTGAAATGCTAAAAAAGCAATTCTGTCATTGTCTCTCGGCTTCGTTTTTATGACAAGCAGCATGAATCTCCAGGCCAGTATGATTATGACAATATTAAAGTTGTGTAGGTTTATTATTATTATTATTTAGTAGCACCATTTTCAGAGACCTGTAGCATCTCCATTTTTCGTGATCTCGGGTTGGTGAGGGCTTATTGTTTGCGCTCCGAGCTGACGTAGATACGATCTTTTGATCGCCCGTTATTGCATTTTATTGTAATATAACGGCGTCCAAAAAAGTAATTCTGGCGTTTTGAATTTTTTTCTCGTTACGCCGTTTAGTGATTGGGTTAATTTTTTTATATTGATAGATCGAGTGATTCTGAATGAGGCTACACCAAATATGTGTATATTTTATTTTTTTATTGTTTTAATTTGAATGGGGCAAAAGGGGGGGTGATTTGAACTTTTATATTTTTTTATTTTTTTAATATTTAAAAATTTTATTTTTTTTTACTTTTCTTATGCTTCTATAGTCTCCAAGGGAAACTAGAAGCTACAGTTGTCTGATCGCTCTGCTATATACAGGCAATGATCAGATCGCCTGTGTGTAGCAGAAATTCTCACTTGCTATGAGTAGAGTATTTAATTGGTTGCAAGGGAGTCACAAGACCCTCTTAGTAACAATCAGACCCCCACAATGAGAATCGCTGGTCCCGATGGTTACCATGAGGTTATTTGATGACCTGAGGATACAGCGGCATGTGAGACCCAACTATAAGCTGAGTCTCAGAGGCTGAGTCAATGACTCACTGACAGTCTCATACACTGCAGTACAGAAGTATATGAGACCAGTGATCAAAATAAAAATTATACATGTCCCACAGTGAAAAAGTGTAAAGAATTGAAAAAAGTAAAATAAAATATGTTAAAAAAAACAAAAAGAGTGCACATAAATCACAAAAAGCTATTTCGCCACTGAAAAGGCAGCGTTTGTTATAAAACAAAAATAAACAAAACAATGTACACATAATTGGTTAAAGACGCATCCGGAATGACACGCTCTACAGTCATGGCCAAACGTTTTGAGAATGACACAAATATTATATTTTCACATGATCTGCTGCCCTCTGGTTTTTATGTGTGTTTGACAGATGTTTTTAGCACAGACAGAAATATAATTGCAAACATATGAGTAACAAAAGCTTATATTGACAGTTAGAATGAGTTAATGCAGCAAGTCAATATTTGCAGTGTTGACCCTTCTTCTTCAGGACCTCTGCAATTCTCCCTGGCATGCTCTCAATCAACTTCTGGACCAAATCCTGACTGATAGCAGTCCATTCTTGCACAATCAATGCTTTCATTTTGTCAGAATTTTAGGTTTTTGTTTGTCCACCCGTTTCTTGATGATTGACCACAAGTTCTCAATGGGATTAAGATCTGGGGAGTTTCCAGGCCATGGACCCAAAATCTCTATGTTTTGTTCACTGAGCCATTTAGTTATCACCTTTGCTTTATGGCAAGGTGCTCCATCATGCTGGAAAAGGCATTGTTGATTGCCAAACTGCTCTTGGAGGGCTGGGAGAAGTTGCTCTTGGAGGACATTCTGGTACCATTCTTTATTCATGGCTGTGTTTTTAGGCAAGACTGTGAGAGAGCCGATTCCCTTGGCTGAGAAGCAACCCCACACATGAATGGTTTCAGGATGCTTAACAGTTGGCATGAGACAAGACTGGTGGTAGCGCTCACCTTGTCTTCTCCGAATGAGTCGTTTTCCTGATGTCCCAAACAATCGAAAAGGGGATTCATCAGAGAAAATAACTTTACCCCAGTCCTCAGCAGTCCACTGCCTGTACCTTTTGCAGAATATCAGTCTGTCCATGATGTTTTTTCTGGAGAGAAGTGGCTTCTTTGCTGCCCTCCTTGAGACCAGGCCTTGCTCCAAGAGACTCCGCCTCACTGTGCGTGCAGATGCACTCACACCTGCCTGCTGCCATTCCTGAGCAAGCTCTGCACTGCTGGTAGCCCGATCCCGCAGCTGAAACACTTTTAAGAGACGGTCCTGGCGCTTGCTGGTCTTTCTTGGGCGCCCTGGAGCCTTTTTGGCAACAATGGAACCTCTCTCCTTGAAGTTCTTGATGATGCGATAGATTGTTGACTGAGGTGCAATCTTTCTAGCTGCGATACTCTTTCCTGTTAGGCCACTTTTGTGCATTGCAATGATGACTGCACGTGTTTCTTTAGAGATAACCATGGTTAACAGAAGAGAAACAATGATGCCAAGCACCAGCCTCCTTTTAAAGTGTCCAGCGGTGTCATTCTTACTTAATCATGACAGATTGATCTCCAGCCATGTCCTCATCAACACCCACACCTGTGTTAATGGAGAAATCACTGAAAAGAGGTTAGCTGGTCCTTTTAAGGCAGGGCTGCAATGATGTTGAAATGTGTTTTGGGGGATAAAGTTCATTTCTAGCCAAATATTGACTTTGCAAGTAATTGCTGTTAAGCTGATCACTCTTTATAACATTCTGGAGTATATGCAAATTGCCATTAGAAAAAGTGAAGCAGTAGACTTTGTAAAAATTAATATTTGTGTCATTCTCAAAACTTTTGTCCATGACTGTATAAAACAGCATATTATTTATTCCGTATGGTGAACGCCGTAAAAAATCATAAACACACCCAAAATGTCGTTTTTCATCATAGTGACTCACAAAAAAATGAATAAAAAGCGATCAAAAAGTCATATGTAAAAAAAATAGTATAAATGAAAATGCCAAACTGTCCCCAAAAAACAGGCTCTAATATTGCTCATTCGGTCAAAAAATTAAAAAGTACAGCTCTCAGAATATGGCGATGCAAAAATAAATTAATTTTTGTAAAATATTGCTTTTAGTCTGTAAAAATAGCAAGGCATAAAAACTATATAAGTCTGGTATCGCTATAATCGTACCGACCCAACGGACAAATGGGTCATATCACTTTTCCTGCACAGTGAATGGGACAAAAAATAAGAAATAAAAACAATAATTGAATTGCTGGTTTTTGTTCATTCTGTGTCTGAAAAATCGGAGTAAAAAGTGATAAAAAATGTTATGCACCCAAAAAATAACAAA
Organism: Oophaga sylvatica; assembly: GCA_033576555.1. Classification (NCBI taxonomy): domain Eukaryota; kingdom Metazoa; phylum Chordata; class Amphibia; order Anura; family Dendrobatidae; genus Oophaga; species Oophaga sylvatica. The sequence continues at coordinate 608,549,956 of JARQOD010000002.1, read as the reverse complement.
ACAATCTGCAACTTGTCCTGCAAAAAATAAGCCATCAAAGAGCTCTGTTTGCCAAAAAATAAAAAAATTACAGCTCTCAGATTATGGCGACAGAAAAAAAAATAATTTTTATAAAAAAGCATTTTTACTGTGTGATTACAGCAAAATCTAAAAAAAAACAACATAAATCTGGTATCGTTGTAATCGCACCGAGCCGAAGAATAGATCCACCTTATCACTTATACCGCATGGTGAACTGCGTAAAAATAAAAATAAGAACTATTCTTGTACTGTTGTTGTCATGGTTTTACCGCAATACAGAGGAGCCAGAAGACAGCAGCCTCTGATTTCTCCTACTCCTGCACTGATTAGAAGCACTTCACCTTCATATTAAATGGTGCAGGTTTCTTTTAGCAGTGCAGGGGTTAATCTGCTCAGTTGAGAGCTCCTGGAAGCTTTCCTGCATTAAGGCTCTCAGCTGTGCACTGTTAGCCACCTCCATCTCGCATATAATCTGGGCCCTGGCTAGCACTCATTGTCAGAGTAGCTTATACTGAATGGCTAGAGGTTGATGGTGGTTGTTACATGAGAAGGCATTTGGTAGATTTCTCTTGACTGCTGCTAGGTTTTTGGTGTGTGAAAATTCCCCTTCTTATCCTTCTTTGGTTTAACTCCATCCTTCACTCCCCGTTTCATTCCTCTGTTGTTTGTGTGAGTTTATTTGTATGATTAGTATTTTTCGTTATACCTGTTCTTATTACATTGTTAGTCTGGTTGGTGTATTACAGTACACTACTACTCCCCTCTTCCCTGGGTGGGGGAAGGGTACAGAGTGAGGGCTGATTCAGAAGCTAGGGCAAGTTATATGGCCCCGGTGTCTTCACCATCAAAAATAATCCAGAGAACAGGGTGAGCTAGGGCGCCCCTAGCATTAGGGACAGGGAAGAAGCCCCTGGTCCCAGAACACCTGACAACAGAGTCGTGACAGTTGTCTATTTGTTCATTCTATGATTCTAAAAATTGGCATAAGGCTCGGATCACATTTATTCTGCTCTCTCCGTTGACTGGTTATGTTGGGTTTCGGTGTAAATTCCCCAAAACTGCGATTCAGACAAAACCTGGACGGAACCACTCACTTATGAGGCAAATGGAGTCACTTTGGTCTGGTCTCTGTTCTGTCAGTGTCCTATCATTTTAGGCATCTTTTTACCGCACAAATGTAGACGACCACAGATCGATCTGTTCGCGCCTAAAATGATGGATACCATCGGAACAGATGTCAAACAGAGTACGAAGTGTCTCTATCTGCCTGGGTATTTCTGTTTGGGGTTCCATCTGAATTGCATTTTGATGTGATTTACATGGAAATCCAGGTGTAAGTGATCAGCGTAGAACACAAGAATGTGATCTCAGCCTTATACTGAAAGTGATAAAAAATATTATGTACCCCAAAATGTTACCAATAAAAACCCTAATTTTTTCCCGCACAAAAACAGCCTCCACTCAGGTGCGTTATCTATCACTGAAACTATAGGGGGTCCCCACATTACTGCTAGAAAAACCCTGGCTCCTATACCCTCAAATAAAATCCAGTGAATTGTGAACTCCCATTCCAAATTGTCATATTTCCACATCTCAATGTTATAAAATTCTGTGAGGCATGGGTTTATAATACTTACTACACCCTAGATGAATTCCTTAGCAGTGAAGTTTCCAATATGGGGTCACCTGGGGGAAGTTCTACTGTTCTGCGTTCTAAAAGCCGAGTAGCACTCCTTCCCATCTGATCCCCCCACATGCTAAAGCAGTAGTGTACAACCACATATGGGGAGCTGCCACATTTGGGAGAAATTGTATAAATAATTGTGGGGTCCAATTTCTCCCATTACACCTCGTGTAAATTATAAATTTGGTGGTAAAACAGTATTTTATTGGAAAAAAATTTGACCTAATGTTATCAAATTCTGTGTAGTACCTGTGGGTTCAAAATGCTCACTATACCACTAAATAAAATCCTTGAGGGGTATAGTTTCCAAAATGGGGTCACTTGTGGGTTGTTTCCACTGTTTAGGCACATCAGGGGCTCTCCGAACGCGACATTATGCCCGCAGATCATGCCATCAAAGTCTGCATTCCAAGCTGTCACTGCTTCCTTTCCCGGCCGTGCACCCAAACAATAGTTTTCCCCCACATATGAGGTTTCATCGGGAGAAATTACACAACAAATTTTGGGGTCCATTTTCTCCTGTTATTCTTTTGAAAATTAAAAATTGGGGGGCTAAAAGTACATTTTTGTGGGAAAAATTGTATTTTTATTTTTCACCGCTCTACCTTATCACCTTCTGTGAAGTGCCTGGGGGTTCAAGGTGCTCATCACACATCTAAGTACATTCCTTGAGGGGTCTACTTTCCAAAATGAGGTCAGTTTTGGGGCGTTTCCATTGTTTAGGCACATCAGGGGCTCTCCAAACGCGACATGGCTTCCGCTCTCAATTCCAGTCATTTTTATATTCAATCTGTTTTATTAAACATTTTACAAACAAGTAATATATTATATGAAAAATGATAATATATAGAATCATAGAAAATATCTAGTATTCAAAATGAGAATACCACTTTTAACATTAAGTCAAACATACCATGGTAGACAATAACAGTAAACATATGACCAACTCCTACAAGGTATTCAAGAAAGAAAGTATCCTTCTCTATATTATGTAGAAGAAAAATATAGGATAAGAAAAGGGAAAGAAAGACAAGGGTTAAAAAAAGGGGACCAAGAAGGGGTTATGGATGATGGGGAAGGGTCCTTAAAATCATGTTTATATTAATGTGCAAATTCTTATGTAACTGTAAGGCTATGTGCGCACGTTGCGCAAATGCTCCGCAATTTTGCAGAGAATTTGCGCAACTCCCCGCCGCGGGTAAAATGCATACGTAATTAGTATGCGTTTTCCCGCAAAACACAAGCATTTTGCAAGCGTAATTAGCTTGCAGAATGCTAGCGTTTTCCAAGCGATCTGTAGCATCGCGTAGTGCTGACAAGTGTGACCACCTTTTTACTAATGAGTGATGTAAAAAATAATAAAAAAAATAATAAATATTGATATTTGCACCTTCCGGCGGCCCCCACAGACTTCCCGCTCCTCAGCGATGCTGCCGGAAAGTTCCGTTCCCAGGGATGCATTGCGAGAATGACATTTGCGACGTCGCGGTCACTCTCGCAATGCATCCCTGGGAACGGAACTTGTCGGCCGCGTCGCTGAGGAGAGGGAAGACTCAGGGGCCGCCGGAAGGTGAGAATATCAATATGTATTATTTTAATTCTATTTTTTACAGTAATATTGTACCCAGGGCCTGGAGGAGAGTCTCCTCTCCTCCAGACCCTGAGTATCAAGCGCACATGAAGCGCTCACTTCACGCATGGTGGGCATAGCCAAATGCGTGAAGTGAGCGTTTCAATGCTTTCCTATGGCGGCGTATTTGCCGCCATTACGCAAAAAGAATGAACATGCTGCTTATTTTTATGCGAAGCGATTATGCTCCTCAAAAATACGCAGCATGTGCACAGCAATGCGTAATTCCATAGGATTGCATGGGATGCGTTTTGTACCCATTTTTAAGCAATTATGCTGCGTAAAAACGCTGTGGTGTAGTGACTCATGCGGCAGCTAGGGGGCGCTGTATATGCTGCTCAAGTTATGCATGGAGACGTGATATGGATGGGAAAACAGTTCCTGGCATGGTTGTAAATGGCAGGTATGTAAGCCAGTAATGTTGTTATGGGACTTGTAGTCCTACAAGAGTCCTGTTATTGTCTAGGGTGGCTTTACAGGGTTAGCTTGTGAGCTGGGTGGGACTTGCTAACCACACATACACCGCCCACTGGTGGTGGTATAATGAAGGTTGCATACTGGTGGTTGTAGGTGTTGTGATGAGGTCATGAACAGGTGACCAGACCATGTGCTTCATACCTTAGCTGGGGGAGTGGCTACAGGTATGAAAGGGAGTGTTTGGCACATGGTGAGAGAGTGTAGTCTGACTGAGACTGGGAAGTGTCTCAAGGGAGTCTGTCTGAGACTGTAAGGAGTTTCTGAAAGGCCTGTGTGTTGGAAGGTCCCTGGTGGGGATTGGAGTCCTGAATAGCGCACGGAGAGGCCAGGTGTCTGCGACGACACTGCTTGGAGGAAGCTAATGACCTTCTGAGGGTCTGGACTGTCAGTTGGCCTCGTGGGCAAGGACGGTGATCCCAGTTAGGAAGCTTCCCAGGGAACTTAAGTCTGTCGAGGAGTCAGAGTGAGGAGCAGGAGCTCCTGGGAGGTGACTCCACAGACTGTTGGGGCCTGTTGTGTTCCATGGAAATTCAGTACTATAGACCAGGGTTCCCCAACTCCGGTCCTCAAGGCCCACCAACAGGTCATGTTTTCAGGATTTCCTTAGTATTGCCCAGGTTATTATTGTATCACCTGGGCAATACAAAGGAAATCCTGAAAGCATGACCTGTTGGTGGGCCTTGAGGACCGGAGTTGGGGAACCCTGCTATAGACTATGTGTGATGTGTAACCTGACATTTATGCTGATGAAAATAAACCAGAAGGACTGTGGTTTGAACCCTGAGCGTGCTAGTATCTGCCTCTAAGACCTGCTAAGCGAGTGATCCCCGTCCACACATAGCGTGGATCGTCACAACGCTTAAAAAACGCTACGTGTGCACATAGCCTAAAAGTCAGCGGAACAAATTTAGGAAATAAGGTGAGTCCTGAAATAAAATCCATCCACTCCAAATTGATTCCAGTCATTTTTTAGCTCAAAAAGTCAAACACTGCTCCTTCCCTTCCGAGCCCTGCCATGTGCCCAAACAATAGTTTTTTCCCAGTGTGCTCAGGAGAAATTGCACAACATATTTCGGCATCCATTTTCTTCTGTAACTGTTGTGGAAATAAAACATTTGGGGGTAAAAGAGTATTTTTGTGGGAAAATTGTGATTTTCCTTTTTTCACCGCTCTATGTTATAAACTTCTGTGAAGCATTTGAGGGTTCAAGGTGCTCACCACACATCTCGACATATTTCATGAGGGGTCTAGTTTCCAAAATAGGGTCTCAATGGGGAGTTTCCACTGTTAAGGCACATCAGGGGCTCTTGAAATGGAAATGGAGTCAGCTCTCAATTCCAGCCATTTTTTAGTTCAAAAAAGTAAAACGGTGCTCCTTACCTTCCGAGCCCTGCCATGCAACCACACCATAGTTTTCTGCTACATATGGAGGTATCAGCGTGCTCAAGAGAAATTACATATTAAATTTTGGGGTCCACTTTCTACTGTTACCCTTGTGAGAATAAAAATTTTGGGGCTAAAAGTACATTTTTGTGGGAAAAATTTGATTTTCTTATTTTCACAGCTCTACTTTATAAATTTCTGTGAAGCATCTGAGGGTTCAAGGTGCTCATCACACATCTAGACCTATTCCGTGAGGGGTCTAATTTGCAAAATGGAGCAAAAATGGGGTTACTTTGTGGGGGTTTCCACTGTTTAGGCACATATAGGATAATAGGGGCTCTCCAAATGCGACATGGCGTCAGCTCTTGATTCCAGCTATTTTTGAGTTCAAAAAGTCAAACGGCGCTCCTTTACTTCAGAGCCCTGCCGTGTGCCCAAGCAGTGGTTTTCCTCTACATATGGAGTATTGGCATACTCAGGAGAAATTGCACAATACATTTTGTGGTCCATTTTATCCTGTTACTCTTGTGAAAATTAAAACTTTGGGGCCAAAGTAAAATTTCTGTGAAAAAAGTAAAATGTTCATTTTTTTACTTCCACATTGCTTTAGTTCCTGTGAAGCACCTGAAAAGTTAATATTTTTCTTGAATGTGGTTTTGAACAGTTTGAGAGATGCAATTTTTAGGATGATGTTACTTTTTTGTCATATAGGCCCCCCAAAGTCACTTCAAATGTGATGTAGTTTCTAAAAATAGTTTTGCAATTTTTTTTGTTGGAAAATGAAGAAATTACTAATCAATTTTTAACCCTTGTAACTTTCTAACTTAAAAAAATATGCTTCATAAATGATGCAGATGTAAAGTAAACATGTGGGAAATGTTATTTATTAACTATTTTGTGTGACATAACTCTCTGGTTTAAGGGCATAAGAATTAAAAGTTTGAAAATTGCTAAATTTTCAAAATTTTTGCCAATTTTCCAATATTTTCACAACTAAACGCAAGTCATAGTAAACAAACTTTACTACTGTCATGAAGTACAATATGCCATGAAAAAACATTCTCAGAATCAGTGGGATCGTTGAAGCGTTCCAGAGTTATTACCTCAAAAAGCTACACTGGTCAGAATTAAAAAAATTTAGCCTGTTCATTAAGGTCAAAATTGACTCCATCACTAAAAAAAGAAAAATGTTTTGTTTTGCCATTTTCTCTATTTTTGTCAAAGGAGGGGTGAGGGCATTTTTTTTTTTTTGCATGATGAGCTGATGTTATTATTTTGGGATGAATATGACATTTTGATCAGCTTTTATTGCAAGTTTTCTGAGAGGTGTGACTGAACAGCGACAATTTTGGTGTCTTTTTTATGGTATGGTTTAAATAAATTTATATTTTGATAGATTGTGCTATTATAGATGAAGGAACACTGAATATGTTTTTTTTTTTCATTTCTTTATTTCTTAATGGAGGAAAGGTGGTGATTTTATTTTATTTTACCTTACCTTACACGGATTTGAACTTGTGATCGTTTTAGCTTTAGTAATGCTTCAACAGGCCCCCAGCTGCCATGAAAATCTGTTGGCACCTTGTGATCACCCTCATGGTTGGGAAGTATGGGGTCGATGGGCTTCAGAAGAGACTGCAGAACGATTGACAGCGGCAAGCAAGAGGTTAAACTGCTGCAGTTGTCGCTTGCTTGGGTCACAGCAATTACTCTTGGGTGCAGTACATGAATGGCATGCACTGACAAATGGTTAAAGATACTTGTTACTAGTGGACTTAAAAAGAAAGAAATCTGGAAAAGTTAGTAAAAAGACAATAAATTGACTTTAAATGGTTGTCTGTTTAGAAAACACATGTTAAATTAAAAGGAGGTCAGTATTCAAGTCCCTCAGTCACAAACCAGAACATTTCTCCCTCTGGAGAACAAAACACATTCGGGTATTACACTGAAAGTTATGTGATTTCAATTAGAATTGTGCAATTCTTCATTTCTCCTGCAGAGGCGCTGCAGGAATATATGTCAGTAATTGTCTTATTACAAAGGTGGCCATAATAACTTTATGCCATGTAAAAACGTCAAAAAAGACTGCACAGAAATATGTGCAACATCCATCCATACCGTTACCATACCTTTTCCGCGTGACCTTATGGCCATATAGTACCTGTACACTTGTATCACCTTGCAGTTGTAGTACCCAGGAAGCAGTATGGACCAAGCAGAAATGCCAGTGACTTTACATATTGTAATCATTGATACAACAGTGGCCCTTGTAATAGGTAGTCACAGTGCCCATGCATGTATCTCCATCATTATCCTGCATCTGTCAGTATCTGCTTGGCACTGTTTTCTTTCAGCAGTCCTTGGTTTAGCTAAAAGCAGGGCAACAACTACTTGGAGTCATCCCATAGATTTCTTCGCTCTAGTTATTTTGATTACTCCACAACCTGCTTTATTTAATTTGCCGTAAAATGTGTATCTAAAGGCATATAAAGTAGAAAGATGGCATAACAAGAGCAAACTGTGCCCTCCATTCTGGTGTTGGTTTTTGCCATGCGGCATAGAAGGCCGTGAAGTTTCTTCACCCTTTGACTCCTTTTTCATGATGCTTGGACCAATTCCTCACGTTTCCTGCATTTCTTGTAGGAAGAAGAGTCTCATATTCATTCGTCTACTTATGAGCAAAGGAAATGGGACAAAACAAGACTCTCCTCTCTGAGGTCCACATACAAGCCTCGTGTGCTACCTGCATCTAAGGTAAATATATCCTTGTTTATTTTACTCACTTATATAGCGCCATTAAGAACACAGCACTTTGCAGACATCATTGGCACTGTCCCCATTGGGGCTCACAATCTCGATCCCCTATCAGTATGTCTTTGGAGTGTAGGAGGAAACCCATTGGTACAAGGGGAGAACGTACAAACTCCTTGCAGATGTTGTCCTTGGTGGGATTTGAACCCAGGCCCCCAGAGCAACAGTGCTAACCACTGAGCCACCGTGCTGCCCTACTCTTGCCTAGACGATGCTATAGTACATGATTAGTGTTGAGCATTCCGATACTGCAAATATCGGGTATCGGCCGATATTAGCTGTATCGGAATTCCGATTCCGAGTTCCGATATTTTCGTCTTATCGGATACCGGAATCGGGATGTCACTGTCACTGTCAGTGTCCGTCTGTCGGGTCTGTCAGGAGTCAGCGGCACTTACCTGGCAGAAGATCTCCGGCGGTCACGTCCTGGACTGCTTCATGGCCGCCATCCTCTTCTCCCCGGCGGTCACATGCAGTTTCTCGCGATAACTGCAGTGACTGCTGGGTAATCCCGGCCGTAAAGCAGTCAGTCCGATGACGTCACCGCCGGGGAAGCAGGTAATCAGCTGTGCTGCGTTGCAATGACAGGCTCTGCCTGTCATTGCGATGTAGCAGAGTTGGATCGTCGTGGGACAATCGTTACTATGGACTGCGTCGGACAGGTGGTATACTGTTGGTTTGTTTTTTTTCTTTTTTTACAGGAGATCGATGGCGTCGCAGGAATGAGAGAGTAATAAAAGAAATGAAAACTGTGTTGTCTCTTTTATTTCATTAAAATACTTTTTTCTTGCTTTGTCTTTTTTTTACACATTTAATAACTTTGGGATTAATAATGGATCGGTGTCTTATTGACACCTCTCCATTATTAACCGGGCTTATTGTCACCGTGCAATCAACGGTGACAATAACCCCTTATTACCCCGCTTGCCACCGCTACAGGGCAAGTGGGAAGAGCCGGGTAAAGTGCCACAATTGGCACATCTTTTGATGCGCCAAATGTGGGGCTGCTGTAGCCTGGTATTATCAGGCTGTTGAGGGCCAAAATCCATGGGCCTTGACAGTCTTTTAATACCAGGCCGCAGCAGTCTGCATTTTACTTGGCTGGTTAACAAAAATAGGGGGGATCCCCACGCCGTTTTTTTTTTCGAGGGGATCCCCTATTTTTGTTAACCAGCCAAGCTAAGCAGACTGCTGTGGCCTGGTATTATCAGGCTTGCAAGGTCCATGGATATTGGATCCTTACCAGCCTGAAAAACCAGGCCTCAGCAGTCTGCTTCATCTGGCTGGTTAACAAAAATAGGGGGGACCCCACGCTAATTTTTTTCGAGGGGATCCCCTATTTTTGTTAATCAGCCAAGATATGCAGACTGCTGTGGCCTGGTATTATCAGGCTGGCAAGGTCCATGGATCTTGGCTCCTTAACAGCCTGAAAATCCAGGCCTCAGCGGTCTGCTTCATCTGGCTGGTTAACAAAAATAGGGGGACCCCACGCCAATTTTTTTCGAGGGGATCCCCTATTTTTGTTAATCAGCCAAGATATGCAGACTGCTGTGGCCTGGTATTATCAGGCTGGCAAGGTCCATGGATCTTGGCTCCTTAACAGCCTGAAAATCCAGGCCTCAGCGGTCTGCTTCATCTGGCTGTTAACAAAAATAGGGGGGACCCCACGCCATTTTTTTTCGAGGGAATCCCCTATTTTTGTTAATCAGTCCCTGATATGCAGACTGCTGTGGCCTGGTATTATAGGTGGCAAGGCCATGATCTTGCTCCTTAACCCGCTCGAGAAATCCGGCCTAGCGGTCTGCTTCATCTTGGCGGTTAACAAAATAGGGGGACCCCACGCATTTTTTTTTCGAGAACCTTTTGTTATCATTCCTCTGACGTCACTGATGTGTCCCTGCTGACCTGAAGGAAAGTGAAAGCAATAATTAAGCTCTCCACTTAAGGCCGTCCACAAGCGATATCGCTACAGATCGCTGCTGAGTCACTAGTTTGTGACGCAGCCGAGCTCACCAGCGATACGCTGTGTGTGACATTCACGCGATCAGCCCCTGCGGGTATCGTGATCGTCGCTGAAATGTCAGGACCTTTGATCGCTGGTTTCCCGCCTGTCACACGCAGCGATGCGTGCCTGTCAGAGGGAAACCAGCGATCAAAAAAAGGTCCTGACATTTCTGCGACGATCAGCGATACCCGGCAGGGGGGCTGATCGTCGCTGAATGTCACACACAGCGATATCGCTGGTGAGCTCGCTGCTGCGTCACAAAACTAGTGACTCAGCAGCGATCTCGGTAGCGATATCGCTATGTGAGACGGGCCCTTAAGCGATGTTACCCGCAGTGTCGCTGTCCCAGATCGCTGCCTGAGCTGCCTGTTTGGCAGCTCAGCAGCGATCATGTAGCGATACACCAGCGATCCTGACAAGTGCATATCGTTGTCGGGATCGCTGGTGTATCGTTATGTGACACCCAGCCTTTACTCTCCTGTCAGGCAGGAGAGGAACTCATTCATTTGGGGTTTACTGTGAGGCTGCAGCATTAGCTGCGGTCCCTGCAGTAAACATTAACCCTTTCTGAAGGATTACACCGTGGGACCTGACTGTGCATGGGATAGGTAAGAATAATTTTGCTTTTTTATTTTATTTTTATTACAGGAAATGGTTTTTTGCAGTAAAATAAAAGATGGTCAAAAACATGTGTCTTTATTTCATTAAAATGATTTTTAATTAAAGTGTGTGTGTTTTATTTTTATTTCATGCAATAGGATTAATAATTGATAGTTGTCTAATTGACAGCTCTCAATTATTAACCTGGCTTAAGGTCACCTTTCAATAGCAAGGTGGCTTTAACCCCATATTAACTCATTCGCCACCGCTACAGGGCAATGGGAATAGACGGGCAAAGTGCCAGAAAGGGTGAATCTAATTATAGATTTGTCTTTCCTGGGGTGTCTGGGGGCAGATGTTAGTAGCCGGGGGGGGCAAAAATAATGGTCCCTCTCTGGGCTATTATTATCTGCCCCCACTCACTGGCTTTGTCTGTCTGGTTGCGAAAATAGGGCGGGAGCCCACGCATTTTTTTTCAGCAATTTTACACCTCATATATATATTATACATGTCATTGAATTTGTGACACATATATATATATATTTATATTTGTAGTTCATACACTTCTACATAGTATAATAGCCGCTAATTCAATTGCCGGCTTTTGTGAAAATGCAGAACCCGACATGAAATGACACTTGGTGTACATAGGGTTAACCATGTCTTTTCATGTCCTTTGCTATCTAATTTGCACAAACAATTAAATCAGACTATGTGTGCAAAATTTCACACCTCTAGGGGTTAATTAAAGGTGTAAATTCGTAGCAAAAAAGCCCGTTTTTTTTACAACGAATTTACACCTTTAATTAACCCCTACAGGTGTGAAATTTTGCACACATAGTCTGATTTAATTGTTTGTGCAAATTAGATAGCAAGGACATGAAAAGAAATGTTATGTACACAGTATAGGGTGACCGACATGAAAGCACTGGGTGAAGGTACATGTTTTCATCTTGCTATATTGCACAACATTAATCAATGCAATTTCACACCTCTAGGTTAATAAAGTGTAAATTGTAGCAAAATCGTTTTTTACAACGAATTCCTTATTACCACGGTGTGAAATTTTGCCACTTATTTGTTTGTGCATAGTAGCAAGATAAAGAATGTTTAACCTATGTACACAAGTCATCTGTCGGTGCTTTGTTTTTCACGAGCCGGCTTACCGCAATTGAATCAAAGGATATTTTACTATGTAGAAGTGTATAAACTATACATATATGTATATATATATGTCACAATGACATGTATATATATATATATGTATTCTATGTGTGTATATTTAGTGTTTACAAGGAAAGAATGGGGTTTTTTTAGTTGCGATATTTTGTTCCCATAGACTTACATGGGACTTCCGGTATCGGTATCGGGTATCGCCGATATTTTAGTGATATCGGCGATACCATTCCGATTCCGATACTTTAGCATATCGGAAAGTATCGCTCAACTCTATACATGATATTCCATAAAGAACCATGAAGAATCATTGATATGTTGGGATCAGGGCCTCATCTGCCATGAGGTGAGATGCAATACACTGCAGAAAAGATGTGGATTCCAGTCCGCTAATACCATGTTTGCTTGAATATTTGCTAGTTCTGAAGCTGTGGCCTTCTTTCAATATGACTAATATGGGTAGTCGTAGTTTTAAAATGCCTAGAGCGATCAGATACGGCTCTAACTGAGAGATCAATTCCAACTCTAATATATTAGAACTTCTTCTGTTTTAAATATAAAAATTATTTTATTAATCTAAATAAATATATAAATCTATATTAATCTAAATAATAAATAAATTATAAAAACAGAGATACTTTTTACCAATAAAGATTTATTTTCTTAAAATTTTTTTTTTATTAACCCCTTCACCCCCAAGGGTGGTTTGCACGTTAATGACCGGGCCAATTTTTACAATTCTGACCACTGTCTCTTTATGAGGTTATAACTCTGGAACGCTTCAACGGATCTTCGCGATTCTGAGATTGTTTTCTCGTGACATATTGTACTTCATGTTAGAAGTATAATTTCTTCAATATAACTTGCGTTTATTTTTGAAAAAAAACGCAAATATGGCAAAAAATTTTAAAATTTTGCAATTTTCAAACTTTGAATTTTTATTCCCTTAAAACAGAGAAATATGTCACACAAAATAGTTAAGAAATAAGATTTCCCACATGTCTACTTTACATCAGCACAATTTTGGAACCAAAATTTTATTTTGTTAGGAAGTTATAAGGGTTAAAAGTTGACCAGCGATTTCTCATTTTTACAGCAAAATTTACAAAGCCATTTTTTTAGGGACCACCTCACATTTGAAGTCACTTTGAGGGGTCTATATGGCAGAAAATACCCAAAAGTGACACCATTCTAAAAACTGAACCCCTCAAGGTACTCAAAACCACATTCAAAAGTTTATTAACCCTTCAGGTGCTTCACAGTAACTAAAGCAACGTGGAAGGAAAAAATGAATATTTTACTTTTTAGCCACAAAAATTATCTTTTACAAACTTTTTTTTTATTTTCACAAGGGTAAAAGGAGAAAATGGACAGATAAGGTTGTTATGCAATTTCTCCTGAGTATGCCAATACCCCATATGTGGGGAAAACCACTGTTTGGGCACACGGCAGAGCTCGTAAGGGAAGGAGCGACGTTTGACTTTTTCAAACTAAAATTGGCTGGAATTTAGATTGGATGCCATGTCGCGTTTGGAGAGCCCCTGATGCGCCTAAACAGTGGAAACCCCCCACAAGTGACACCATTTTGGAAACTAGACCCCCTAAGGTACTTATCTAGATCTGTTGTGAGCACTTTGAACCCTCAAGTGTTTCACAAAAGTTTATAAAGTCTGGGTGTGAAAAAAAAAAAATCAATTTTCCACAAAATGATTTTTTAGTCCCAAATTTTTGAATTTTCCCAAGGAAATTGGACCCCAAAAGTTGTTGTCCAATTTGTCCTGAGTACGCTGATACCCCATATGTGGGGGGGGGGAAACTGTTTGGGCGCACAGCAGGGCTTGGAAAGGAAGTAGTAACGTTTTGGAATGCAGACGTTAATGAGGGTCATGTTCCGTTTGCAGTGCCCCAGATGAGCCTAAACAGTGGAAACCCCCCACAAGTGACCCCATTTTGGAAACTAGACCCCCTAAGGAACTTATCTAGATCTTTGGTGAGCACTTTGAACCCCCAAGTGCTTCACACAAGTTTATAATGCCCGGGCATGAAAATAAAAAATCCTATTTTTTTCCCACAAAAATTATCTTTTAGTCACTAATTTTTATTTTCCAAGGGTAACAGGAGAAATTGGACACAAAAGTTGTTGTCCAATTTGTCCTGAGTACGCTGATACCCGATATGTGGGGGGGAACCACTGTTTGGGCGCACGGCAGGGCTCGGAATGGAAGGAGCACCATTTGACTTTTTCCAACCAAAATTGGCTGGAATTGAGTTTGGATGCCATATTGCATTTGGAGAGCCCCTGATGTGCCTAAACAGTGGAAACCCCCCACAAATGACCCCATTTGGGAAACTAGACCCCCTAAGGAACTTATCTAGATTTTTGATGAGCAATTTGAACCCCAAGTGCTTCACACAAGTTTATAACGTAGAGCCGTAAAATTTAAAAATCATATTTTTTCCACAAAAATGATCTTTTCACCCCAATTTTTATTTTTCCAAGGGTAACAAGACTCCAAAAGTTATTGTGCAATTTGTCCTGAGTGCGCTGATACCCCATATGTGGGGGTAAACCACTGTTTGGGTGCATGGCAGAGTTTGGAAGGGAAGGAGCGCTGTCTGACTTTTTCAACGCAGAATTGGCTGGACGCCATGTCGTGTTTGGAGAGCTCCTGATCTGCCTAAACAGTGGAAACCCCCATAAATGACACCATTTTGGAAACTAGACCCCTCAAGGAACTTATCTAGATGTGTGGTGAGAACTTTGAACCCCCAGGTGTTTCACTAAAGTTTATAACGTACAGCCGTAAAATAAAAAATCTTTTTTTTTTTTTACAAAAATGATTTTTTTCGCCCCCAATATTTTATTTTCACAAGGGTAACAGAAGAAATTGGAACCCAAAAGTTGTTGTCCAATTTGTCCTGAGTACACTGATACCCAATATGTGGGCGAAAAACTACTGTATGGGCACACGTCGGGGCTCGGAAGGGAAGTAGTGACGTTTTGGATTGCAGACTTTGATGGAATGGTCTGGGGGCGTCATGTCGCATTTGGAGAGCCCCTGATGCGCATAAACAGTGGAAACCCCCACAATTGACCCCATTTTGGAAAATAGACCCCACAAGGAACTTATCTAGATGTGTGGTGAGCACTTTGAACCCCGAAGTGCTTCACAGAAGTTTATAACGCACAGCCGTAAAAATAAAAAATCTTTTTTTTTTTTTACAAAAATGATTTTTTCGCCCCCAATATTTTATTTTCACAAGGGTAACAGGAGAAATTGGACCCCAAAAGTTGTTGTCCAATTTGTCCTGAGTACGCTGATACCCAATATGTGGGAGAAAACTACTGTATGGGCGCACGTCAGGGCTCGGAAGGGAAGTAGTGACGTTTTGGATTGCAGACTTTGATGGAATGGTCTGGGTGCGTCATGTCGCATTTGGAGAGCCCCTGATGCGCCTAAACAGTGGAAACCCCCCACAAGTGACCCCATTTTGGAAAATAGACCCCACAAGGAACTTATCTAGATGTGTGGTGAGCACTTTGAACCCCGAAGTGCTTCACAGAAGTTTATAACGCACAGCCGTAAAAATAAAAAATCTTTTTTTTTTTTTGTAAAAATGATTTTTTCGCCCCAATATTTTATTTTTACAAGGGTAACAGGAGAAATTGGACCCCAAAAGTTGTTGCCCAATTTGTCCTGAGTACGCTGATACCCAATATGTGGGAGAAAACTACTGTATGGGTACACGTTGGGGCTCGGAAGGGAAGTAGTGACGTTTTGGATTGCAGACTTTGATGGAATGGTCTGGGGGCGTCATGTCGCATTTGGAGAGCCCCTGATGCGCCTAAACAGTGGAAATCCCCAACAAGTGACCCCATTTTGGAAAATAGACCCCACAAGGAACTTATCTAGGTGTGTGGTGAGCGCTATGAAGCCCCAAGTACTTCACAGAAGTTTATAATGTACAGCCGTAAAAACAAAAAAATATTTTTTTTTGTACAAAAATGATATTTTCGCCCCCAGTTTTTTATTTTCCCAAGGGTAACAGAAGAAGTAGGACAAATTGCACAATAACTCTTGGGGTCCAGAGTACGCTGATACCCCATATGTGGGGATAAACTACTGTTTGGACGCATGGCAGAGCTCAGAAGTGAAGGAGCACCGTTTGACTTTTTCAACGCAGAATTGGCTGGAAATGAGATCAGACGCCATGTCACATTTAGAGAGCCCCTGATGTGCCTAAACAGCGGAAACCCCCCAATTCTAACTCCAACCCTAACCCCAACACACCCCTAACCCTAGTCCCAACCTAACCACAAACCTAACCCTAACACACCCCTAATCCCAACCCTAACCCTAATCCTAACTTTAGCGCCAACCCTAACCCTAACTTTAGCCGCAACCCTAACCCTAACCCTAATGGGAAAATGGAAATAAATACATTTTTTTAATTTTATTATTTTTCCCTAACTAAGGGGGTGATAAAGGGGGGTTTGATTTACTATTTATAGCGGGTTTTTATGATTGGCAGCTGTCACGCTAAAAGACGCTTTTTATTGCAAAAATAGTTTTTTGCATCGCCACATTTTGAGAGCTATAATTTTTGCATATTTTGGCCCACAGAGTCATGTGAGGTCTTATTTTTTGCGGTACGAGTTGACGTTTTTATTTGTACCATTTTTGAGCAGGTGACATTTTTTGATCGCTTTTTATTTCGATTTTTGGGAGGTTAGAATGAACAAAAATCAGCAATTCATGAATTTCTTTTGGGGGAGGCGTTTTTATTGTTCCGCGTGTGGTAAAATTGATAAAGCAGTTTTATTCTTCGGGTCAGTACGATTATGGCGATACCTCATTTATATAATTTTTTTATGTTTTGGCGCTTTTATAGAATAAAAACAATTTTATATAAAAAATAATTATTTTTGCATCGCTTTATTCTGCGAGCTATAACTTTTTTATTTTTTCGCTGATGATGCTGTATGGTAGCTCGTTTTTTGCGGGACAAGATGACGTTTTCAGCGGTACCATGTTATTTATATCTGTCTTTTTGATCGCGCGTTATTCCACTTTTTGTTCGGCGGTATGATGATAAAGCATTGATTTTTTGCTTCGTTTTTTTTTTTTTTTTAAGGGGTTCACTAAAGGGGTTAACTAGTGGGACAGTTTTATAGGGGGGGTCATTACGGACGCGGCGATACCAAATATGTGTACTTTTATTGTTTTGTTTTTTTTATTTACAGGAAGAAATGAATTTATTGGGGAATATTTTTATTTTTTTTATTTATTTTGGATTTTTTTTTATAACATGTTTATTTTTTTTTTTTTTTAACTTTTTTACTTTGTCCCAGGGTGGGACATCACTGTATTTTATCAATTCGCTGGTGTGACAGTGTGCACAGCACACTGTCACACCAGCGATCGCTCAGGCAGTGCAGCAGGCTTCTCAGTGCCTGCTCTCAGCAGGCACTGAGGAAGCCGCCTCCCTCCAGGACCCCGGCGCCATCTTGGATCCGGGTCCTGGGAGGGAGGAAGCCCTCAGAACAGCGTGATCACATCGCGCTGGTCTGAGGGTCTCAGGGGGGCGCGCAGGGAGCCCCCACCCTGCGCGATCCTCCCCTGTGCCCCAGTACACCGCGATCATGTTTGATCGCGGTGTGCTAGGGGTTAATGTGCCGGGAGCAGTCCGTGATTATCACAGCTGACACCCGGCGGCGATTAGCTGCGCTCCCCTCAGGAGCGCAGCTGATCGCCTATGACGTACTATCCCGTCCATGGGCAGAATGGCAAGGGGTTTTATGGACGGGATAGTACGTCTAATGTCAGAGAGGGGTTAAAAGTTTAACATAGTAAATTGTCCAATTTCTTCCAAAAAATGAAGGTTGTGTTAGTTGCAGTCCAATGGTTCTTGGGTTGGAGGAATTGACTCTTATAACAGGAGAGCCACTTTTTTTGCGAGTTCGCGGTATATGTCCTTTTTTTTTTTTCTGTTGCTTGTTTTTTTTTTATTCTTGAAATATTCTTTATCTTTCAAACTGCAAATTCAAACAAACATGGTATTAGAATATTTTTCTTTGGTATAGAAAATAATTTCGCCAAAACAATGCTGTATTAACCCTTGGTCAACTTTGAACTTTGACATGTGTCATCTGACTGCCTGGCGCCTGTTTTTCTGAATCCTAGATGTATTTAAGCAAGGTACTGTTAGAACATATGTAAGCTATATGTGGTATTTTCCTGAGGAAGAGATGGTATTCACCCTGAAACGCGGAGATTAAACCACTTCTCAACTGCTACTACGTCTTGGAAATCTATTATTTGGGCAGCGCGGACTGGAATCCACATCTTTTCTGCAGTATATTGTATTGTCGGGTCGTTGACCGACCTGTGGATCTGCGGCAGCCTTTCCTACATGTGCTTTAACCACCTAATACCAGGTGAGCAGCTTCCTACTTAAAAAGTGCTAACTTACTATTGGATAAGACCCTATTGCGCTTTGTGTCTCCCTTGCTTTATCTATGAGGTGAGATGAGCATTCTGTACTTTCTTTGATAGGGAGGCACTGGCAGCCAGCAGAGGCAATGAGAACACAAAATTCTGGACAGACGCCTCCCGTCCCTGTGCCCGTGACCATATGATGGTCCGAACTGTTAATTTTCAGAAGCAAACTGCTGCCTGTCAAGCACGAACACCGGACGTATGCAGTGCACTCTACAAGAAAAAAGATGAAATAAATCTTATAAACGGGGTTCCTGGTTTCGGAAAGCTCCAGTAACCCGACAAAAATTTGTTTTAAAAAAAAAGCTATACTTTACTTACCCTGTCCAGGTCCAGCACTGATTCTCGGCTGTTATCCCTACTGTTTGTTATCGTCTGCACCGGGGGCATCATGTTGACAACGCTGCAGCCAATCATTGAGCTAAGTGTTTCTGAGCGGCTTGTGCTGTCGACTAGGGCAGAGCTGCTGAGCTCCGTTATTGGCTGCACCCAGATACCGGGGAACAGCGGCACCGACTCAGTGCTGAACTCCAGTGAGGGTGAGTAAAGTCTCTTTTTTAAAAATAAAATAAACAGAATTCATTATTTTTAAAGGGGGCTTCCAACTAAATAAATATATGACTCATCTACAGGATAAATGGTGAATGTAAGATTTCTGGAGGTCTGATCCACAGCAAAGTGTCTTATAAGTATAGGGTGGTACTGAGCACCATCCCATTCACTTTTATGGGACTCCCCTTCAAGCTATGACTCGTGTACCCACGTTTTATTGCAAATTTTATACATTTGCATGTTTTATTTAGGTATAAAGGTCACATAATGTTTGGGTGTTTTCATCTTAGCTAATGAATATCTAAGAAAGCAGCGCAGGGCGCAGACTGCAGCTATTTGACAGATTGTCAGGAATCTCTGGAGACGTCATTGAGAATGACACCGACGACGGGAAAGCGCTTTGCAGCGTTACAATTTTAGAGATAGAGTTCACCTGCTGTAAATAAAAACTATGCCGCTGACAGTGCCAAAAACTATCTATTTGACACCAGCGTTAAGTGGGGAAACAATCCCTTCCCCCGCAGAGATTTTAGGAGAAGCTTTTATAGTCACCCTGTGTGACAGCAGCATGTCTTTCCTGAAATAGAGATCCAGGGAAGCTTTTAACCTCTCGTTGGATCCTATTCAATCAATGCAACAGAATAGTAACGGTATGGGGCATAATTAGTGCTTTCTATGTCAGTACGACATCTCTTTTATGGCTTCGACTGAGCACATTTAGACTGGGTTCACACAGGGCAGTTTTTGAGTTTTGCTGCTGCTGCGGTTTTAAATGAAATTCCCATTGCTTTTTTTTCTGAAGTTTTCACCCACGTCTGTAAATATAACAAAGGGGAATTTGATATTTTAAAGAATACCTATTGCCTCTATTAACTATTAGCCCCCATAAAAGTAATGTGTTAAATATAACATTTCAAAATTTGTAAACTAAATACTTAAATGTTATTAAGTTTTTATACAAAAATCCAGACTCCAATATTATTTTTACAGCGACGGCATCTAATGCAAGCCGCCTGCAACTTCTGGCGCATGGACAGTTTGCAGATGAATCCAGGGCCAACAGAGTTCTCATGATTGCCATGCATCAGATGTTGAAGGGGTGGTTGCACTGGATGCCACTGTAAGAGCTCTATATATAGTATTTATAGAGCCGCTAATGGTGTATACACTGTAGGGATCCGCTCTGGTAGGCAGGGGCCGGGCCGCAGTAATGAGGCAAACACATAGGCTTTCAATTCAAAGTTCAGTGGTTTTAATAACGGGTTCAAAAGTCCAGATAACAAAATCAAAAATAGAACATAACATACTCCAGTTTGGAGAACCACTGGTCCCAGACTCACCCTTGTTGGGACAGGCTTAACTAAGCGACTGCAGGCCAGCAGGGACCGCCAGGTTCCATTTCAGGTGGTCTGGTACTTGCTTCCTGGTGCACACTGACACACTGTAACAGAAATCACTTCTTCCAGGCTGACTCCAGCCAAACTCATTCCTTCCACACCCACATACTACAACAGCTCCTTGTTAAATAGGCCTAGTCCACACCCTCAGGTGAGGTACACATCAGCTGACCTGATCACGTGACTATGACCTCATCACAGGTCCTT
The DNA here is from genome assembly GCA_033576555.1 of Oophaga sylvatica. Taxonomy (NCBI): domain Eukaryota; kingdom Metazoa; phylum Chordata; class Amphibia; order Anura; family Dendrobatidae; genus Oophaga; species Oophaga sylvatica. The sequence goes on along the minus strand of JARQOD010000002.1, from coordinate 608,529,513 downwards.
GGGATCAGGGAAAATCCTGACCAAACTTCAGTCTGCTAGGAGAAATATATCACCCATCCAGCAAGACCCCCTTTGGTGTACCACATACCTCCCCCCTTTGTTCAACCATAGGAGGATGGACACATGACATACAGTGAACTCTGGACAGGGCATCTGCGTTCCCCTGTAATTTGCCTGCCCGATGTTCTACTGAAAATTTGAAATTTTGCAGGGACAGAAACCACCTGGTGACTCGTGCATTTCTCTCTTTGGCTTGACTCATCCAAGTCAGAGGGGAATGATCAGTTACCAACCGAAACGTTCTCCCCAACAGATAGTAGCGCAATGACTCCAGTGCTCATTTGATGGCCAGGCACTCTCTCTCTACAATGCTGCATCTGGTTTCAGCCGGAGTAAGCTTTCGACTCAGGAAACTAATGGGATGCTCTTCCCCGTTAACCTCCTGAGACAGCACGGCACCCAGACCTACCTCTGACGCATCAGTCTGGACAATGAATTCTCTTTTGAAGTCGGGTGTGATCAGAACTGGTGACCCACACAGTGCCCCTTTTAGTTTTACAAACGCTTCTTCAATCTGATCATTCCAGCGCACCATTACTGACTTCCTCCCTTTCAGGCAGTCAGTTAACGGCGCCGACAGGGTTGCAAAATTGGGAATAAACCTCCGGTAATATCCCACTAACTCCAAAAACCCTTTCACTTGTTTTGTGGTGAGGGGACGGGGCCAGTTTTGGATTGCCTCCACTTTGTTTATTTGGGGTTTGATAACTCCTCTCCCAATCACATACCCCAGGTACCGAGTTTCCTCCAACCCTATGGAACACTTCTTTGGGTTGGCAGTTAGCCCTGCTTGTCTCAGAGAATCTATCACCGCCTGTACATTGGCTAAGTGACTTTCCCAGTCTGTACTGTACACCACAATATCGTCCAGATAGGCCGTGGCATATCGGCGATGAGGACGAAGAACAACGTCCATTAACCACTGGAATGTCGCTGGAGCGCCATGCAACTCGGAGGGTAGGACTATATACTTGAACAGTCCCTCCTGTGTTACAAAAGCCGTTTTCTCTCTCGCTGCTTTTGTTAGGGGCAACTGCCAATAACCTTTTGTTAGGTCAATGACTGAAAAATATCGGGCCTGCCCAAACCGCTCTATTAACTCATCAACCCCTGGGCATGGGGTAGGCGTCAAATTTAGAAATTTCATTTAGTTTTCTGAAGTCATTACAGAACCTTAGTGTCCCATCTGGTTTTGGTATTAGGACTATTGGGCTGGCCAACTCACTCTGGGATTCTTCAATGACCCCTAACTGCAGCATCTTTTTTACCTCTTCCGAGATGGCTTGTCGCCGGGCCTCAGGCACCCGATATGGCTTTAATCGGACTTTGGCCTGCGGCTCCGTGACAATGTCATGTTGGATTAGGGCGGTACTGCCTGGGAGGTCCGAAAAAACATCGGTATTTCGGCTAACAAACTCTCGGACTTCCTGAACTTGTCTAGGAGACAAAGTGTCTGCTATTTTGACGCCGGAGAGGACTTCTATTGCCTTCTCCTGAGGCAAGGGAGCCTTCTATACTGGAAATGCAGGCCGTGGACAATCCTCACCAAGAGGGTCTCTGTCTTTCCATGGTTTGAACAGATTCACATGGTATACCTGTTCTGGCTTTCTCCGCCCTGGTTGGTGTACTTTATAGTTTACGGGACCCACCTTCTCCATAATCTCGTAGGGTTCCTGCCACCTTGCAAGGAACTTACTATCCACTGTAGGCACAAGTACCAACACCCGATCCCCAGGGTTAAAGGACCTCACCCGTGCCTCCCGGTTATAGACCTGCCTCTGTGGCCTTTGTGCTGCCTCCATATGTTCTCGGACTAATGGTAGGACTGTCTCCATTCTCTCTTGCATTTTGGCCACATGTTCTATCACACTTTTGTGGGGAGTTGGTTGGTTTTCCCAGGCCTCTTTAGCTATATCGAGTAAGCCACGGGGATGTCTGCCATATAATAGTTCGAAGGGCGAGAACCCCGTAGATACCTGGGGCACCTCCCGCACTGCAAACATCAGGTATGGCAACAAGAGATCCCAGTCCTTACCATCTTTAGAGACTGCTTTTTTCAACATATTCTTCAGGGTCTTATTGAACCTTTCTACCAAACCGTCTGTTTGGGGATGATAGACCGATGTGCGCAACTGTTTAACACTTAACAAGTGGCAGAGTTCCTTCATGATTTTTGACATAAATGGGGTCCCCTGTTAAGATTTCTTGAGGGATTCCCACCCGAGAGAACATACCCATGAGTTCTTTTGCGATCAGTTTTGCAGAGGTGTGGCGCAGGGGAATAGCCTCAGGATACCTGGTAGCGTAATCTAGAACTACGAGGATGTGTTGGTGACCCCTTGCTGATTTATTAACAGGCCCCACCAGATCCATGGCTATTCTCTCAAACGGGACCTCTATAATTGGTAATGGCACCAAGGGACTCCGAAAATGAGGTTTCGGACTGGTTACCTGGCACACGGGACAGGAGTTACAATACCGTTTAACTTCTTCATAGACCCCTAGCCAATAAAACCGTTGTAGAATTCTGTGTATTCGTTGTAGAATACTTCTATAGGAGAGGGGTTTTCCTCCACCGAAGGCACAGGTACTCCTACCGCCAGCACATCTTCCTCTGGGCCACCAGGTTCATGCCCGATCTCTGGAGAATGTAACCTGGTTGGCACTGGTGCCGACAACTGTTCTGTGGGAGGGGTAATTACAGGCCAAAGCACAGAAAATAACGGAAAATCTCTCCCCATTATTACCTCATAATGCAAATTAACCACCACCCCCACCTCGTGGCACCTCCTCCCCGCTGGTGTGGTTATCATCACCAGGGCGGTAGGATAATGTTTTAGGTCCCCATGTATACACAACACACCCATTTTCCGACCAGTATACTCGCTGATTTGGACATGGCTGGCTCGTATTAGGGTCACGAGACTCCCTGAGTCCAGTAGAGCCACCGCATGGTTACCCTCCACCACCATTTTACACAAATGGTTCATACTGGGTCCGCTGGTTTGCCCACTTCACACATTTGTTCGGCATAGTGAGACTGATAGTACCCAAAGTTTGTGTCCATGGGCTCAGTCAGGTGGGGGCAATCAGCTCTCACATGTCCTGGTTCTTGGCACCGCCAACAGATTATGGGGCCCCTTTCATCCCCAGACCCATCCTGGGCGGTCTTCCGGGTCTCTGCTCGCCGAGCTGCGGGTGAAGGTTTGGGAAATTTACTTGGTACCTTCCGGGTAGTCTCTCCCTGTATCTCCTTGGTAGCCCCATATCTTTCAATGAGGTCTACCATCTGGAGACCATCAGTAGGGGCTGCCTGTCCAACCCAAGCTTGCAGGGTGTGGGGCAAAGTTATCCAGAATTTATCAGTTACTATCCGATCCAGCATAGCGCTGGGTGACAACACCTCCGGCTGCAACCACTTTTCTACCAGGTGTATCAAATCATAGTACTGGGACTGAGCTGGCTCGGAAGGGGAAAACTTCCACTGGTGTACCCGCTGGGCCCGGACCAATACATTTACCCCAAGACGTACAAGTATCTCACCCTTGACGATCTCATAGTCTCTCTGTTGCTCTGGGGTAGGTCCCTATAGGCTTTCGCGGGTCCTGGAGCCAAAAACGGAGCCACGATTTCGGCCCACTGGTCCCGGGGTAGTCTCTCTCTCTCAGCCACGCCTTCAAACATCTCCAGGTACACCTCGACATCATCTGATTTCTCCATTTTTGGAATAGCTGTACGCACCGCTTTCCGGACATCCTGGTGTCCCAGGGCAGCTCCTGCTGTCTGCGTCGCTGTAATGTGCTGCATCAGTAGACTGTTGGTTTCCTGTTGCTGTTGCATAGCCTGCTGCTGTATAGCCTGCTGCTGTTGCATAGCCTGCTGCTTCTGTCGCACGGCCTCCACAAGCATTTTTACCGTGCTCTCCATCTCCGGACAGTTCTCCACCGGGTTTTGCGTCACTTTCTTCACCAGGACATTGACTGTCAAGCCACCAATTGTAGGGATCCGCTCTGGTAGGCAGGGGCCGGGCCGCAGTAATGAGGCAAACACATAGGCTTTCAGTTCAAAGTTCAGTGGTTTTAATAACGGGTTCAAAAGTCCAGATAACAAAATCAAAAATAGAACATAACATACTCCAGTTTGGAGAACCACTGGTCCCAGACTCACCCTTGTTGGGACGGGCTTAACTAAGCGGCTGCAGGCCAGCAGGGACCGCCAGGTGCCATTCCGGGTGGTCTGGTACTTGCTTCCTGGTGCACACTGACACACTGTAACAGAAATCACTTCTTCCAGGCTGACTCCAGCTAAACTCCTTCCTTCCACACCCACATACTACAACAGCTCCTTGTTAATAGGCCTAGTCCACACCCTCAGGTGAGGTACACATCAGCTGACCTGATCACGTGACTATGACCTCATCATAGGTCCTTGGGATCAGGGAAAATCCTGACCAAACTTCAGTCTGCTAGGAGAAGTATATCTCCCATCCAGCAAGACCCCCTTTGGTGTACCACAACACCCATAACTTCTGTGTAAATACTAGGTACAGTGCTCTTTCAGTCAGAGCTGTGAGATCTTGCAATATCTAGCGAGTGAATGCTAGGAGCTGCTGGGCTTTAAACTTTGACGCAACATATGTGGAGGCTCATTTCAATAAATTAAAGTAGTTAATTAAAAATTTTAGATCTTTTTAAAGTCTAGAAAATTATCTCTAACTGGGACTGTCCAGGACTTAAGGGTATGCCACACTAAACAAGAACGCTAACGAGATCGCTAAAAAACGTCACTATTTAGCGATCTCGTTAGTGACGTTATTGTGTGTGGCATGTAGCAACGACGTGGCCCCTGCTGTGATCTCGCTGATCGTTCACTAGCGTTCTGGACCATATTTTTATCGTTGGCGTCCCGCTGGTGAGTGCTATATCGCTGTGTCTGGCACCTTTTGTTAACGATGTGCGCTGTTTTTTACATCACAATGACCGCAAAAGTTGTTAACGAGATCGCTAACCGCTTATGCGTCGTTAACGAGATCGTTAAGTTTGGCAGCTACTAGCGACATCAAAACGATCACAATAACGATCGCATTAGTATGCGTCGTTATCGTGATCGTTAGCGGGAGCGTTTAGTGTGGCAGTACCTTTGGACACTGATGACCTATCCTTGGGATAGATCCTCATAATCAGATTAGTGGGGGATCCACCACCCAACACCCCCACTGATCAACATGAAGTAACAGTGTATAGACCCTAGAGTTGAGTGAAAAAATTGGCAGGACACAGATCCAGCAGCCACATTGGTAGTCTGTGGCACATTGGTAGCCCTGCAAACATTCTCCTACCTGCCAGCATCCCCAACATCTCTACTAATTAGTAGGTCTAATGTGATGTAATCATTCTGGCGTGAAAAGCGCACAAAGGTGTTTCCAGCCCATTAATAAAAAGGGGTGCTGGGGATGCCAGTAGGTATGTGTTGGATTCTCTGGATTGAAGGCTAATGACTTGGCTTTTTACCTATTTTGTTGCATATTTACATTACACTAACACTCTTGCGCCACTCCAATCTATCCTAAACTCTGCTGCCCGACTAATACACCTATCTCCCCGTTATTCCCCAGCATCTCCTCTCTGCCAAGCCCTTCACTGGCTTCCCATTGTCCAGAGGCTCCAGTTCAAAACCCTAACTATGACCTACAAAGCCATCCACAACCTGTCTCCTCCATACATCTGTGATATGGTCTTCTGGTACTTACTTACACGCATCCTTCGATCCTCTCAAGATCTCCTTCTGTACTCCCCTCTTATCTCTTCTTCCCACAACTGCATACAAGATTTCTCCTGTGTATCCCCCATACTCTGGAACTCTCTACCCCAACACATCAGACTTTCGCCAACCTGTTCCGACAAGCCTACAACCTGCAGTGATCCTCAGTCTACTGAACCGCCGCACGACCAACTCTACCCTCTTCTAGTGTATCCTCATCCATCCCTTGTAGACTGTGAGCACTCGCGGGCAGGGTCCTCTCTCCTTCTGTACTTGTGTGTGCCTTGTATTGCTCACGTTTATTGTACTTGTCTATGTATGCCCCTTTTTCACATGGAAAGCACCATGGAATAAATGGCACTACAATAATGAATAATAATAATTACACCCTGTGTTTAAATATTTTTGTAATCGGATTTGTGTGTGAAGTGAGAAAATATAGGCATAAAATACATTTACTGTATGGGTTCAAATAATAATGTGCATAATTGTTCACCCCTTTTACTATAAAGCCCCTAAAAATTTATTTTCCAAGCAATTACCTTCATAAGTCACATGCTTAGTGACAGGAAGTCCCCCTGTGTGCAATCTAATTGTCACATGGTCGGTCAGTATATACACTTTACCTTTTCTGAAAGGTCACAGAGGCTGCAACACCATCAAGCAAGAGGCGCCACTAACCAAACACCAAGAAGACCAAGGAGATCTCCAAACAAGTCAGGGACAAAGCTGTTGAGAAGTACAAGTCAGGGTTGGATGTTATCTGAGCACGTTCACTCATTACTACTTACGACCAGAAAATGATGTCTGAAAAGTATTTTCATTAGATGAGAATTGTGAATGAAATGGTTAAATTGCAGTCATTCCACTCCTCTGATCTGCAGATCTAATCTTTGAACAATCTCCATTAACATTATACAATCATCAAAAGATGAATGAGAATTCTTTTGCTCACCCAAGCGATTTTATGCAGGATAAAAGAATGGTTTTTGGTCAGTCGCTCTACCCATTCCCATCACACAATTTTCATGAATGATGCGTTGTTGGAGTTAGAATTTTACCGAATATTGGCCAGTGTTAATCATCCTTAACTGGGTCAATTAGCCATTCAAGAGTCTCTGATAGGATAGTCTCCAGTGGGATCAGTAGTGCTGAAGCCCCGTCATTGAGTCGCGTGATGGATGAGGCCTGATTGGCTGTCGCAGTCAGGTGACCGATAAACCGGATGTGATCACATCTGATCCCAATGGAGGGTTACTCCTGGAAAGGCTGAACATTTGAGTGGTAGATATTAATTTTATTTTTTTTGCACAAATTTTTTTGTCGCTCCTGACTTCCCCATACACATAATGTGCTCTGTTTGACCGGGCATTCTTTTTTTAATGGCAAGATAGCAGAAAGCCACTAACAGATGTGTCTGCCCTGAAAACAAGGGGTGGGGCATTGAAACACCATCTGCTCAATCCTCGTCTCCCCAGACATCATCTGTCGGGGGAGATTTGGGAGGTTCCCATACCCATCAAATGGTCGGCCAGTCCCAGTGAAATCAGCGGGTTTTGCTGATTCCATACAACGTTTCTTAGGATTTGGTTAGATGTTACAGATATAATGGATATAGTTCTGTTCCTCATATGTCGACTGAGGGTATGCCGAGACTTCCAGCTGGGAAAAAGAGGAGCAACTTCTTTCCCAATCTGGTCCCAAAGTTGCTCACGCAACTGCTAAAAACAGTTTCTATACAAGGAACATACATTTTTTGAGGGTTCTGTGTAATTTTGAGAATTGTGAATTTTTGTACTCTCTGAAGTTATCCATATTTATTTGCTTGTTTCCATCTAAACATCACATGATACCATCTGCCACTTTAGAAAACACCATTAGCCCGGATCTGAGATCCACTTAAGATATGAAAAACCCATTACCCTCTTAGAAAAACAAAATGATATCTTGAAAATTCATAAAGAATCCTTTGCATCTCTGACAGACCGGCTTTATGGTTATTATTATGCTTGCCGTAATGCACTTAGCGTGGCACGTACAATGAATCTCGTCTTCTGTAAGTACGAGTTGATGGCAAGCAGCTGGGACCAATAACAGGATCTCATTTGCCAGAAAGTGCAGGACTGCTGATTGATAACATAACAGATAGGGGTACTGCTCCGCTCATATCTACTCCGTTAGGGAAAGGTTAAGAATAATTGGTTACTACTGACTCCAATTAGCAATTAAACCAGGTGACCTGGGCTTAAAACACAGTGGCAGGAAGGAGCCTAGTTATACTTCATAATCCGCAATCCGCAGCTACAGAGTACAACTTCTCTAGAGACGAACAAAAGACTCCGCATTTATTAAATTTCATGCATTTGACAAACTGTAACTGCCAATTTTCAGCACTAAGTGGAATTCACGTCCTGTATCTGAAAGCTTTTCTGATGTGTAGAAGTCCTAAGTACTTCAAGTGCGTTTTGACTAACAACAGTATCATGTTTAAAAGGTCTGGATATTTCTACACTCTTTTTTTTTTTACCCTTTATGTACAGAAGATCCAAAACAATAAGATTTGGCTTTTAAAATTGGTGCAAAAGATGTATTTAGAAAAATATTTGGACTAATGCCTATATACTGTGGCTTTGTAAGGTGTCTGGAGTATCTAGGTGGCCAATTGCATTAAGATACTGGCAATGATGGTTTAATAATAGATGCTCCAACGAGGGTTAAAGAGTATCTATATTTTAGATTTAATTTTAGTTTTAGTTTAATTATCTTCTAAATGTTGAAAATTTATGATTTTTTGTAATATACTTTATTATTTTGTTTTGCTTCCTCTTCTTCCGAACACTATACTGCAGTGCTGTTTCGATGCCTAGTTCATGATTCATTAGAAGCTGTTTTCAGCAAGATCCTGTCAGCTATATTCACGCAATAACAGTACGGGGGACTTTTCCTGTCTGAGTACAAGAGTGGGAAGGAGAGAGACACAAATATAAAAGTACACAGACTGTTTAAATGTTGTTGTTAGGCACATCTGGTGAGATGGATTCACTAAACTTCAGGTCTGAGTCTGCACACGGACCTCGAGCATTGGTGCAGCTTCCTCCAGGACATGTGGAACCGTGAGGACTTGGACTGACAGCAATCTTGGAAGCAATAGCTAGACGAAGTAAAATCTAGCAGAGATGAATGGAAGTTAAAGCATAATAAGCACAGATAGGGGAGCACTCCAAACATAGGACTCTGGAGTCTCAATCCCAAGACACAGGTCTCAGGTGTCTTAACGGGCCATTATTAGATCTAGTGAGAAGATGTCATTGATCCATGATGTGGAGCATGATAAAGAGCAGGAGACACAATGTGAAGGAAGTGGAGCCCATGATACCTGTGACAGGTTTGTACCAGTTGTGTGGAGATCTTGGTGAGCAGCAGTTGAAAGCATCTTCTAAAGAACCTTCAGCATTGAAACATAGTGTTTGAGACAGAAGAAAGCGAAGTAAGGTAATCAAGTATTATAAAAATTCATAACTTTGTAATGCCTGGATGATAATTAAATAAAAAAATGTATAGTCACTCTTTGACAGCATAATTCTTTACTGAACCAGTCAACAAGGAGGTACATACAAATATTGGCACTTTTGGCTTTTTAAAGAAGTGCCATAAAGAAGTCATATATACATTTTTTCCTGAATATAGACAGTCAGGAATTCCTCATATACATTAGACTGTTTGCTGTTTCTACCAAGATTGGTTGGTTCGGCTGACATTGAAGTGCATGATGGCACCTCCTCATTGATTTATCAGCCCCTGATTCTCCTCCAAATCGGTCTGGACCCTGTCATATAAACTTTGTGCAACTGATTGACATGAGGCCTCTAACTAGACACATGGCAAAAATGTTATCTGGGCCCAAGCTCTCTGATGCAGAACGAGTGGCGGCTTTTGGCACCAATCCCAAATTGTGACTGTCAGACATTGCTACCTAACAACTGTAACCTGTTAACGTGAGAAGTCCATAGAAGTCGTCCAGATCATCCCGCATGCCTGAAGCCACCATCACAAATATTCACAATAAAAACATGGCATAGAAAAGTATATCAGCGATTAGCAGATATTGGAGTGCAATACTATTTTAACTAAAGAGCTTTTGTTACTCTCAGTTCCACTGCAGATAATCTCTTGGATGGATGATGGTGAAGGGCTGATGGTACAATCAGAGGTCTCCACTCAGATGGTACATTTAGTAGGTACAGAAGTGTACAGTATCTCTGCAGGTTCTATACAGTGACAGCAGAGAAGGTTGCAGAAAAAAATGCGTGGGTAGGCCAACATTGGTCATTCTACCATGCCAATAGATTATGATGGGTAAGAAGATCAGGGGTCAGAGAGTCAGACATGCCATTAATTCTCCGCTCTGCCATAGATTTCATCTAGTATATACCAGACTTCCAGATGGGCAATCTGGCCCTGGGCCATACACTGCTATTTGTCCATACTTATATGGAGACACATTTTTTTATTAATTGACCATAAAGTATTCCTTTGCATTGCGTATAACAAATATATTTTAGGAGCCTCTAGGAAATACACAGGATTTCATGGAGGAATATGCCATGAAATGTACAGTAGTTATTATTATTACTCTGCTAGGGGATGGCAGGATAATTGGTCTAATGTTGGCCTACGCCAGTTTCTAAATGAAGACATTCTGAATTTCTGATTATAGAAACGTATTACAGGGGTTTTGTCACTACAGACGGTCCTTTCTACCTGGAATGTGATGATCAGTTTGGAAAGACACCAACACACCTATTCCACCAATAATTTTGGACTTGAGACAGGTAACAGGTCATACTGTAGTTTGGCTTTTATCCTAAGTCATATGGCAAGGCTCGTTGAAGGATCGATATTGACTTTTAGGATCTCTGCTTCCAATAGGTAGCAGTAGAGTTCAAGTCCTCTTCCTTTCTAAAGAGACAAATTTCATACTGTAGGTACACAAATCTTCCAAAACAAAAGTAATGGCCAGTGAGTGCTGCCATTATTCTGTTTTGGAACAATCCCTTCCTTATAGAAGCTGCTCCTTACTCACGTGGCAAAAGGCTGGTTATGTCAGGGGAAGCTATGAATTGCTGGACATTCCCTTTGCTTGGATTTCCATGTGACACATAGATCACTTCATTGCTCAATTAGACCAGAGTCCTGAATGCCGTCCATGTGCCCTATCATGGCATATGGACAAGGGCTGTTCTCAGGGGTTGTTATGGTTGTGAATCAGTCAGCTTTTGGGCAAGTATGGAGGAAATCCTTGTACATTGTTTATGTTATGTAAGAAACCTCTTGGTACACAATGATCTTACTTCTCCGTCTTTCTAAAGTCTGATTGTTTCTGGCAACGAACCTCAGTTCTAATTTTACTGCTGTTGACCGTCCTTGTGTCATTCTAGAGCCCTGTTTTCCTGGGAGGTGAAAAGCCCCCCGAGGCGAGTGCCAAGGGATTATTGGAATTGTTTTGTAGCCTGCATACATATTGCAGCTTCTTTGCATCACTTATTTTTGTCCATCATCGCAAAGATCACAGGAGGGCAAGTCATTTAATAGTAGCAATTAAAGCAAACCTAAACCCTGCTTATACATAGGGATTACATTCCCAGTGATGGGCAGTTCATCAGACAAGTATAATATATCTGCCCAAAATACCTAATACATTGTGGCTGCTGTACCATCATATATAGATGCAATGTTCAGTTCTTTATAAAGACTTCTATGTACCGTATATTGTGGTCAGGTTCACTTACTTCCATCTTTTTAGATACCGGCATGGTGAAACTGTGATCAAAGGGAATTAATTGTACCCATTGCATCCAATCCACCCTAGTGGTGTAGTGTAGATCGCTAACGCTCAGGGAGAGGTAAGTATTTTGCTTCCCTAGCATAGTGATTATATCCCTTCAGCAAAAAATGTCCCCTGAGCACCCCCTTAAAACAAATAATGCCGCCTAGGTGTCCCATTTAGAAAGTATTAATGTCCCGTTAAAAATAATTGTTGGCAAGAGTAATGCAACATTTTGTGCCGTCCTTGGCAAAAAAAAAGTTTATACGCATCTATTCCGAACTATCAAGCCCTCCTCTGTTTTGCACACAGAGGTGACCGGCGAAGGCAGTGCAGTGGTATCATTGCTCTAACTTGCCCCAGAATACTGATATCTTATAGATCATGGTCCTAGTTGACATCCTTTCTTTCTCTCTTTCTTACTTTTTTAATTTTATTTTGCGACTTTAAGAATGTTGAGTGTAAGAAAAGTTTTATGCTGTTTTCATACAACGCGTTTCGAAGCACATCTGCTTCTTCCTTAGAACAACGCATATGAATTTCTATGTTTGCTCTCTCCATTTGATACCGTTGGCAGCGTGGATTTACCCCCAGTTTTTCTCCAGGTTTCTCATTATTACACATAACTTAATTTATGGACATCTATGCTTTGAAGTCCTTTGCCTGTAACGATTGGATGGTGTTATGATTTGGTAGCCGAGGAGGACAGTAGCAAAAAGTAGCCAAGGCAGCCAGTCACCCAGAGAGGTTGGAAACTAATGGATTGCAGACCCCTAAACTAACCGCACAACTAAAAGTAGCCATGGGACGTACCTACGATGACCTAGATGCCTCGTCACAGCCGGAGAGTTAACTAAGCCTGAAGATAGAAAGGTGAAAGCTAACTGCCCCGGAAAGCGCCCCAAAGGAATAGGTAGCCCCCACACATATATTGGCGGTGAGACAAGATGAAATACAAACGCAGGCAGAAAATAGAGCAAACACTGGGGCCCAACACTGTCTAGATAGGACAGGACAGGAAAGAATACAGTCTGCAATCCGGAAAAAACACTAGAAAAAACTCCAACACTTCTGGTATATAAAAATAATGAGACCACACGATCTCTCCCTTGCTAGAACAGACCTCTGGTGTGCACTGGTAGCAAAACAGCAGATACTGAAATAACAGAGAACCAAAAATACATAAACTGTCTCTGGTGTGAACAGGTAGCAATTCAGCGGATGCAAAAATAACAGGGAACTGAAAATGCTTAACTATTGGTAAATGAGAAACCGTATCCAGCGCAGGCCCCCACAGGGGAACCTGGCTGCACAATTCAGTAGGGCAGAAAACTGAGATAGACAAAAACACAAGCCAAAGAAATAAACAGCAAATAACTTGTCTGAACGTTGCAGGACAAGCAGGAAACACGCTGACTTCCAAAAGGGACCAAGAAGCAACTAATCACCGGCGAGGATCATGGGAAGGTTACTCTCTTAAATCTCCCCAGTCATCAATCCCTGATTGCCAATTGTCCCCAGCTGAAAGATCTCTGTCCATCAAAGCAGCTTCACCACCATCAGCAGCCACTAGAGGGAGCCCCAACTCAGAAATCCAATCCAGAGCGTTCACAACAGGATGGGTTGTTACCGACATCTGGTGAGAATTTCATGTCAATAGAACCTTTAGAAATATATTTACTTAGAAAACTGGTGATGTGTTCAATATTTACCTCACCCGCTGTATATTTAATTCCCGTCAACTGGACCATGTAGAAAGCCTCATAGAGTGGATGGTGGTCCCCACTCCAGATATAATGTTTATCCAGGTACATTGGCCATCCTACCTTTTCATACAAGTGAGTATGTCAGTTAATACAGATCAGTTTGCTTTTTTAAAAAGTGTTTTCCAGGACTTTGATATTCGTGTACTTAGGATAAGTAATCAGTATCAGCTTGGTGGGAATTTGATGCTGGCCACATATGGCTATTGACTACATCATCTACAACGTTTGGACAATAGTCCTTCCTAGTATGTTAAATGCGCTGGCCTCATTTGTATAAGATGATCGGTTTTCTTATGGGTCTAGTTGATTATAAACCATTGCAGTCCATTTTTTTCTCCTTTCCTCCAGCTATGTTGACAAGTGGCGTTATTTGTGCCAAAATTTCACCTGTTCTGCAAACCCAAGAAACATTTGTTCTCTCAAATTTCTGACTGTCTTTTCAATAGCAGAGTCTGACAGCAGCAGCACAGTAATTAATATCATATTATAAAATGCAGCGGCTGTCGCCTCACATCTTCACGTCATAAATAAATAGGAAACAGGAATATGGCAGCAGCAGGTATGAACTTCTGATAATTGATTTACATGTTAAGTATGGGGGTGATGGATGCCGGCTGTATGTTCACATTACTGTCTCGCTGGCGGCGCCTTATCAAACCATATAATTTATAAACAAATGGCATGTCAGTGTAATGTAAGAAAATGAATGGATCCGGTCTGAAAGCATTATTGTCAGCATAAATTGTACGGGCCTGCTCCATCTGTTTATGACATTTGTTCTGAGCATCCATTTTGCTCTAATGTTCACCTATTACTCTCTATCCACGACTGGATCAACGTCTACAAAGGAAACGATGCAAAACGTTGGCATCCAGCAGATTCATGAAACCACCATACAGTTCCCAAATACCCGAACCACATACATATTGCCATGCAGCGCTCTCATTATGCCACGTAGACACTGTCATTAGCCAATGACTTACTTTTACTTAGGAGCTCTTACTCACTCTCACATTCAGCCGCTCTCACTAACTCCAGTACTTCGCTTGCCCTACAAGTCCCAGACAACTTGCCACCGAGAGCCATGTAGGTAGTTATTGCTCCCAATGACTTCATGGTCTAAGTTACTGTGCAGGTGTGAGAAAATCTGAACTTGGAGGGGAGCCCTAAATTATAGAAAAAGTGGAGATTTAGAGGCAGCTGAAACTATTGATTTTTTTTTACTTCTAAAATTTCCAAAGCTTGACGTATGGCTACTGAATGTGGCATCTGAAAAGCTAGACTGTCAGGACCTGAGTTAGCGCTGACTGTGGGAGTTGAGGGAGGATCAAGGTAGTGAAAAACAGCTCCAACTCTGCTCATGATTTTGTGGCTGGGTGTATAGGTAGTACCATGATCGAGTGAGAAGTGGCCCTCAAAGGTGATGGACATTGGTAAATGTTGGACATGTTTAAATATTGACTGTATTTTTCGCTAATAATGGGGTGGAGAACTGGCTCAAGGGAGTTGAAAAAAATATGGAGGGGGACAAAACCTAGTACTATAGCAGATAGTCCAGTTTAATCTTCACTATGGGAGATTTCCTGTTGAGAGGAACAGAGACACTATATGCAGACCAGATATAACCGGTGCTGTCTGCCAAGTGCAAAAATCAACAATGTGTCTGACAGGGTATAAGGACTCTTCAGACCTACAGATGACTACCCATTCCTGTTAATACATGCGAGGACAAATGACACCGCCAGCAAGGACCTGGAAACCATCTGCAGTGACTTTGAAGGCTTAAGCAAGAAAGTGAAAGAACTGGGATCACTGGTGGCCTTCTCATCCACCCTCCCAGTGGATGACCATGGTATAAGGAGGTGGAACAAGATTCTACAGGTAAATAACTGGCTACGTCAATGGTGCCATCAGCAAGGATTCAAATTTTTGGTAAACAGAGTGAACTACCTATACGATGGACTACTTGCTAGAGATGGGGTGCACCTTACGAAGACTGGAAAACCCATATTTGGAAGTCGCCTTGCTACACTCATCAGGAGAGGTTTAAACTAGAACATTGTGTTAATGGAAGCAAAAGGCCAAGGAAAGCCATACAGTGAACAAATACTATTGACATATCTGTTATTAGAAGTGGAAAGGAAGAACAAAGACAAAAAAATCATAATAATAAAAATATTGGAGAAAGAGAAATTGATCACAAATTAAGATGTTTCTATACAATTCACAGAGCATGGGCAACAAACAAGGAAAATTGGAGCTCCTAACGCTGGAAAAGAAATATGATGTCATTGGCATCACTGAAACTTGGTGGGACGATACACATGATTGAAATACCAGGCTAGAAGGAAACAACGTATTAGCAAGAAACAGACTTAATAAATGGGAACTAGGTGTATCTTTGTATGTTAGAAAAGCGTATATCTGCACAGAGATTGAAGCTTCAGAGACTGGGAGTTCTGTGGAAACTATTTGGGTAAGAATACAAGGACAGAACAATGGAAATGACACCATTGTAGGCATTTACTGTAGGCCGACTGTGCAAGCTGAAGATATGGGTGAACTCTTTACACATCAGATGGCCAAGTTCTCAAAAAAATTTAACGTAGTGATTATAGGAGATTTCAACTATCCAGACATTTGTTGGGAATCTCTCTCGGGCAAGTAACAGGTCCAGCAAATTCTTATTCTCTCTTGCTTACAAATTTGCTAACAACTTTATTTTCCAAAAGGTAAAGGAGAAAACAAGAGGATCTGACACCTTACATCTAGTGTTGAGCGATACGATACTGCAAATATCGGGTATCGGCCGATATTAGCTGTATCGGGCTTTCGATACCGAGTACCGATATTTTCGTCATATCGGATACCGGAATCGGATTTGTCACTGTCACTGTGAGTGTCCGTCGGTCGGGTCTGTCAGGAGTCAGCGGCACTTACCTGGCAGAAGATCTCCGGCGGTCACGTCCTGGACTGCTTGATGGCCGCCATTATCTTCTCCCTGGCGGTCACATGCAGTTTTTCGCGATAACTGCAGTGACTGCAGGGTAATCCCGGCCGTAAACCAGTCCGATGACGTCACCGCCGGGGAAGCAGGTAATCAGCTGTGCTGCGCCGGGATGACAGGCTCTGCCTGTCATTCTGATGTAGCAGAGCTGGATCGTCGTGGGACACTCGTTACTATGGACTGCGTCGGACAGGTGGTATACTGCTGTTTTTTTTTTTCATTTTTTTACAGGAGATCGATGGCGTCGCAGGATGAGACTGTAATAAAAGTAATGAAAACTGTGTTGTGTTTTTTATTAAATTAAAAATTTTTTTTATGAACATTCACCCGTCGGGTACATCAACAATTTAACTATTTACATACAGGGACCCTGTCCGGGTTATTTATAATTCTTTGGCAGGGGTGTTCCAGGTACCACCTGGTACTCTTCTGATGCTTGCCAAACATCCGAGACACCAAGGACCACCAGGACCTGATGACGTCGTGTGGCCTGTACAGTCAAGTCGTGACCCGCTATCTGGGTCTGTGTGGCCACCTCTTTCATCTCCCTCCGGGTCTGGAGCCCTATGTCCCGGACTGAACGAACCCCAGGGGGCCTAACAGGCGCCGGGTATGGGCCAGCTATAGTTATCATGTCCATAGCTGGGGCTGCTGAGGAGACCACTGAGGGAGGCTGGGGAGATTTACGGCGTGGGGTGGGCACTTGTGCAGAGGCCTGGATGTGGGAGGCTGAAGGCTCCGAGGGTCTCACAGGTTCCTGACACTCTGGGGAGTAGGGGTCGCACCTGGTAACATTTAGGGCGTACCATCCATTGTAACCCCAGTGTCGGGTGTAAGTCACCAAGTCTCCTGGCAACAGGTCCCTCCCCGGGTGTCCTTCTGGGAGGTGAGCCTCCACGTCCCGCCGGGTCACAAACACTTCTAAATAAAGTCCAGGCTCCTGGATGAAGCCCCAACCACCTTTCAATTTAAAGCTCCGTACTGCACCCTTACGCAGCGGCTCCCACAGGGTTCCTTTATCTTTTCTCATCCGGTCCTTATCTGCCCGGTCCTTCTCCAGGTGACGTTGCCGAAGCTTCTGGGATTCGCGCTGCTCCCTTTGTCGCTCTGCTTCCCGCTCCCAACGTCTCCACTCTTCCTCCTGACGCCGGTTGTAATTCTCCTCCACCAGCATCTCCATGTCTCCACCATCAAACTGCAGCTTATGATGTCCAGTTTGCGGCAGCTCTCCTGGCGCCCCCCAGTCCTGGCGGCGCTCACCTGCAGAGGAAGCAGCCGGCTCTGGAACAGATGACAGTCGGGGCTCCGGTACAGACAGGTAGACCTCTGGTGCCTGCGTGGCCTCCTCCATGAGGACGGGTGTCGCTTCTTCTGTCTCAGCGACGGGGGCAGACAGCGGAATCTGGGGTGCTGCCGGTGCAGAGTTTTTTGCAGGAACGGGTGCCTCCACTGCGACAACGTCAACCGGATCACATTGCAAGGCTGGGATGCCCGCACGGACTCCTCTACTAGAACGGGTGCCTCACCTTCCGGTACAGACACTTCAGGTAAGAGGGATTGGCGCCGCTCCAAGTTTAGTTTTAGGGCACGCCAGCTGGCTTCCATCCTGGCGACCTCCTCCCGGTGCCGGGCCAGGCCTCTTAGGGTATCCTCCGCTTCTTGCAGCGTAGAGGGTTTCCAGGCCGGGTGCCCAACGGTGGTTCCGTGGCGATCGGGTCGCTTCCGTGGGGGGAGAGCTCTGACTGCTCCATCCCTTCACACTTCTGCTCGTGTCCATTAGCCATCTCTGCCAAGTCACATGTGTCATTAGCATCTGGAGAGGGCCCCTCTTTTGTAGGGAGGCGGGACCTTCGCGTTAGTTTCCGCACACTGAGGAGGATGAGGAGGCGGAACTCAAGAGCTGTGGGGCACGATCTTACATTGCAGTACCATTTAGAGTGGGCGGCCATCGTTTTCGAGCCACTGAGTGAGTGTACACCCACGAAGAGCACGCCCTTCTTCTTCACCAGTGCCTCGTCGTGACGCAGATATGGCGGAAAAATGGCAAATACATTCTCTGATGATTTTAGCAATTCTCAAGCACAAAACCAGTTCAATTCAGGCACACAGGACTCGCTTATAGCGAGCTACAGAATCCTGTTCGTGACGCCAAGTTGAGTCGCACAGAGCCAGAGGTTTTTGGGGTACTCGGCACCGAGCCCGTCGACTTCTATGGGGTATGTCACGGCTTTACCCGGCAATTGAATCAGAGTCTATTTTACTATGTAGAAGTGTATAAACTATAAATATATGTATATATATATATATGTCACAATGACATGTATATATATATATATGTATTCTATGTGTGTATATTTTGTGTTTACAACGAAAGAAAGGGTTTTTTGTTGTTGCGATATTTTGTTCCCATAGACTTACATGGGACTTCCGGAATCGGAATCGGATATCGACGATATTTAGTGATATCGGCGATACCATTCCGATACGATATTTTTAGATATCGAGCAGTATCATCGCTCAACACTACTTACATCTAATCCTTATAAACAGGGAGGAAATGGTTGAGGAGGAAAGGGTGGCTGGGTCCTTAGGAGGCAGCGATCATGCTACCATAGAATTTTGGATAACTAGAGGAGGAAGACGCGTGAAGAATCAGACTTCAAGGTTGGATTTCAGAAAGGTTGAATTTAAGGGACTCAAAAAGAGGATAGGAAGGATCCAATGGCTGGATGTCTTTAAGGACAGAAACATCCAGGAAGGATGGGAAATTTTGAAAAATTAGATTCTCAAAGCCCAATCATTAACAATCCCTAAAAAGAGGGAAGAATAGGAAACATTTAAGGAATCCAACATGGATGAACACAGAACTTAACCACATGTTAAAAAGGAAGAAATAAATGTTTAATAAATGGAAAGAGGGAGGCATATCTGAAGAATAAGAGGCGGTCTGCAGAACCTATAGGGCTCACATCAGATTACCTACAGCTGATTATGGACTAAATCTTGCAATAGATGTCAAAAGCAATAAGAAAAGAGTTTGGTAGTATATAAAAAGCAAAAGAAAAGTAAAAAATGGCTGCACGTCCAGTTGGAAGAATGTCTCAAGTGGAGTACCACAGGGCTCTGTCCTGGGCCCTGTGTTGTTCAACATGTTTATCAATTATTTAGATGACGGAATTGAGAGTAAACTGACTAAATTTGCTGATAACACAAAGCTAAGAGGGATAGCTAATACTAGAGAAGAGAGAGCAAGGATTCGAAAAGATCTAAACAAACTGAGACTGCGGGCAGCAACTAACAGAATGGTTTTTAATGGGGAGAAATGCAAAATCCTACATCTGGGAAAGAAAAATGAAAAAAAAAAAAACATATACAGAATGGGAGGAATAGGACTAAGCAACAGCACATATGAAAAAGCCTTGGGTATATTAATAGATCACAGACTGAACATGAGTCAACAGGGTGATGCAGCAGCAAAAAAGGCAAACACAGTTCTGGGTTGGATTGACAGAAGCATAGAGTCTAGATCACATGTAGTAATTATCCCTCTCTACTCCTCCTTGGTCAGGCCTCATCTGGAATACTGTGTCCAGTTCTGGGCACCGCATTTTAAAAAGACATGTACAAACTTGAGCACGTTCAGAGAAGAGCAACCAGAATGGTGACCGGTCTGCAAACAATGAGGAACGGTTAGAGGATCTGGGAATGTTAAGCTTGCAAAAGAGAAGACTGGGAGGAGACTTAATAGCTGTCTTCAAATATCTCAAGGGATGTCGCACTGTAGAGGGATCATCCTCTTTCTCATTTGCACAAGGAAACACTAGAAGCGATGGGATGAAACTGAATGGGAGGAGACACAGATTAGATATTAGAAAAAACTTTTTGACAGTGAAGGGTTATCAACCAGTGGAACAGGCTGCCACGAGAGGTGGTGAGTTCTTCTTCAATTGAAGTCTTCAAACAGATGCTGGACAGACATCTGTCTGTGATGATTTAGTGAATCCTGCATTGAGCAGGGGGTTGGACCAGATGACCCAGGAGGTCCCTTCCAACTCTACCATCTATGATTCTATGAATTATTATCCTTTTTTTATTTTAAGGAGCATACAAGTCTCACATGTTCATTATTGCAACTGCATTATTGCATCAATTTTACTAAACCAACTTAAATTAAACCAAACTTTCATGACTACCATATCCTATAGAGCTCTAACATTGAGTTTAGAATCATACCATGACAGGTGCTGGGGATAGGATGACGTAAGGATCATGGTTTGTAGAGTGTGCGACCTTGACCAGGCCTGTGCAGAAAAATGATACACCAAAGCCAATAACTATTTCATCTGGATATATGTCCGTGGACGCGCATTCAGCTGAAGTGTATTGCTGCATGAGGACCCACCAGCTCCTAACACTGCAATACGCGCCAACGTCCAATCAAATGCCGGGCGCTGATGTCAGAGCATCAGTATACTGTGGCTCATATCAGAATATGACTGGATGGAAGTCATTATACCAGGAAGGGGCCCAGGATAGGGGTAATTGATATAGGATGGGGAACATTATAACACGATGAGTGACATTGTTCTAGGAAGGGACCAGGATGGGGGACATTATTACTGAAAGGGGCTCAAGATGGGGGGACATTATATCAGGAAGTGGCCTGGAATGGGGGTCATTATAAAAGGAAGAGGCCCAGAACAGGGGATACTATAACAGGAAGGAGCACAGGATGAGGGACATTATACCAGGAAGTGGCCTAGGATGAGAGACATTTTTAGAGGATGGGGGCCAGAATGGGGGACAGGACAGGTCAGGTGACATTATTACAAGAAGGGGCCAGGACGGGGGACGTTATTACATGAAAGGTGAACATGTATGTGTTCACAGGATGTAGAATGCTACAAAGGCCCATACTGTACATCTGATCAGCATGAAGGTGAGTACCGAGACACAAATATTACACCCATGGGACTCTAGTTACGCCACTGATAACATACCTTGTCTTCAGGGATGTCAATAATCCCAGATTGTGCAGGATTATTGACACAATAAGCCGGCATTACAATTTTTTTTTATTCCAAATTAGGCATTTTCTTCGGCTATTAATCACACCTTATGTAAATACAGCAAGAGAACACAGTATAGTAGTGGTGGCGGTTTGGGAGTCAAAAATTACCTTAAAAATCCCTTTAAATACCATTTATAAGGATATTAAGAAATAATTATAGATTTCCAGCTATACACAAGAATATAATTGTGGTTTCACATTTTCATCTTTATAAAACATAATTGGCTGATGGGATAAAATCCTGTTTTTGCAATTTTTGAAATGTAGATTATTGACTAAACTTTACTTTGTGCACCTCTTTTATTCCCGAAGGTCAGCAGGTTACAGAATTTAACATTGCACTTAAAATGCATAATTTACTTGTCTTCCTGTGACCCTTTGATGACTCTTTTCAGCCATAAAGTCATTGATTGTGTGTCCTTTCCTTTAGCTTCTGTAAATCTTCTAAATAAGATTCTAAATTACTAAATGTAAATTAAGTGCGTAAGCGACTTTAAAGTTGAGACGGAAATAATTGCCTGCATAGTGGCTTGGCAGCCTTTCCAATTATTACATGCACTTATTTAATGCTTAGGCAAGAAATGCAATATTAATACACTACACGAATGTAACATACTTTAAATTCACTTTAACAAATCTGAGCTATGTAAAATATAATCCTGCAGCTCAAAAATACAAATTAATATTGTGCATGTAAAGGTATGGACAAGTGTAATACTAAAGATATCTAAAGCTGTGATATAGCGAGGGGTCCAAACTCTCTGCATTAGGCACATACTGTATATATTGTGTAGTTGATATGTAAATTTATATGCAGAAATTCAGTTTGCAATATATAGGATTATAAAACTATGATCAAGGGCAAACATAGAAATCATAGGACCCTATACCAAAAATTCTAACTGGATCCTGCTCCTCATTCTTTCCCCAAAAAATGTTCAGTGGAGTAGGTGTGGTCTTGGGGCATAGGCATAGTCACAGAAAGGCATATCTAGAAATATACTGTATAAACATCAGGGACAGGGACATGTATTGTGGCCCTTACTTAGTAATTAAAGCCCCCTACTGAATATCACTATGATCCTCCTTTGATGGCCCTCATAGAATATTTTGCCTCCAATAAAGCATCCAAGGGACTATATGATACCCCCACAGCAAATTCCCCCACAGTACCCTCCCACTCACACAACATTATGTCAACACGATATGATGCCCCTACAGCAACCCAAAAACCGCATCATGCCCCAATAGTTCCCCTAATATTGTATGAGGTTCACACATTGTCCGTCATACAGTATAATGTCCCTAAAGTTCCCCCACATACATTAAGAAGCTTATAATGACAACCACACAACATGATGCCTCCAAAGGTCCCCCACACGATCTATGAGCCCCCAGTCAAGCCCAACTGAGTATGATGCCCCCTTGTGCCACTCACACAGTATAATGCCCTCACAGCACTCCTCAAAATATGATCCCCCCCACAGTAGGATGGCACCCACAGCATCCCACAGAGTATGTTGCCTCCACAGCATAAAACATACTGTAAAGGCTCCACAGCCCCCAACACAGTATGATGCCCTGACAACCTCCCACACAATATGAGGTTCACCACAGCCCCCCCACACAGTATGATGGACTTACAGCTCCCCACAATGCTGCCATACAGCCCCACACATGGTGTGATGGTCACCACAAGATATGGTTCTCCCCATACAGTATGAAGGCCCCCACAGTCCTCCACACACAGTATGATGCCCCCACAGTAATTCCACCACACAGTGTGATGTCCTCATTGCACGCAAACACTGTATAATTCCCCCACAGCCACCGTGAAGCATGGAGGAGGTGGTGTGATGGTGTGGGGTGCTTTGCTGGTGACACTGTTGGGGATTTATTCAAAATTAAAGCGGTGAGCGGTCCAGCTCACCCCAAACCATCTCGATTGGGTTCAGGTCTGGTGATTGTGGAGGCCAGGTCATCTGGCGTAGCACCCCATCACTCTCTTTCTTGGTCAAATAGCCTTTACACAGCCAGGAGGTGTGTTTGGGGTCACCAGCAAAGCACCCCCACACCATCACACCACCTCCTCCATGCTTCACGGTGGGAACCAGGCATGTAGAGTCCATCCGTTCACCTTTTCTGTGTGCAAAGCAGTAATCAAAGCAATAGGTGGCTACTTTGAAGAACCTAGAATATAAGACATATTTTCAGTTGTTTCACACTTTTATGTAAAGTGTAATGTATAATTCCACATGTGTTGATTCATAGTTTTGATGCCTTCAGTGTGATTCTACAATTTTCATAGTCATGAAAATACAGAGAAATCTTTGAATGAGAAGGTGTGTCCAAACTTTTGGTCTGTACTGTAGAACAAATGCATTTTGCATTTTAGAACAAGGAACTGAAGCATCAGACTTTTTCTATTGTTGATCACGTCTCATCAGGACGGAGATCCGTGAACCTTTTCCAACTGTCGGTGAGCTGGCTATTTCTTTCCTTCACTATTCATCAGTAATATACTTAGATATGATGTTCCATGCACAATACATGGTGTAGATGTTACCTGTCTAAACAAGTACATGAATGCAGGTAGAAAACGTTTCCTTAGAGGAGGATTCTTCTTCCGTAATTCTTCTGGAGGACTCGGTCCATTCTTGTTGTACTTGGAGGATTAGTCATGGCACACAAATGCTTCTCAAAGCAAAATCAGCCAAGTGCTATGCCTGAGCGGGACCTTAGGCGATCAACTGATCAGTCCAGGGCCTCATCCTGAAAGGAGTTGTCTCTGATGAGCTTTCCCCTTTAAATGCCCCCATCCCTCCTCATATGCCCATTATATGGTTAACAAAGCAAATTAACTCATTTTTATGCTGATGCTGGGAATCCTTGAATGATTTGCACAGCCTCCTTGGAGGAGTGTAACTTATGGCCAGGCAGTAAGTGGTTATGATTTTTATGGTTATTGATAAGATTAATCATCTATTGCTCCTAGTTGTTGGTGGAACCCATAATTTGCTTTATCTGACGTTAAATTATTGCCGTGATAGATTTGTACTGGTTTCCTGAGCTTAATGTGAACGTCAATGAATATTGAAGAGAGCTGCAACCTCTGCACCTCGGCTGTGTACGATCAGTCCACCAGTCTGAAATGGCTGCACTGAATATACACATATACTGAACATATTCCAAACATAATACAAACATGGCTCAAGCAAAGTGTAAAACTTTCTTGATTTCCTATGTGGTCCCGCAGTCTCCAAATGCCAAGGGTTCTGTTATTAATAGTCTCGTTGGGGTAACTATAACATGCTTTATGCATCAACTTTAACAATTCTCTTCCCCTAAAACAGCTTGGTTTGACTAATATCACTGGCCACGTTGATAGCTTGAACATGGGGGAGACATTGTCTTGCAAGGTACAAATCTTAATAGAAACAAAATGAGCATATACCCTGTTGTAAGTAAATAGTAATAGTGCATATACATAACATAGGGTACTTAGTAAACACTATTTTTGATCAAAAAAAGCTTAAAAACCATCCCACCACAACAAGGTTGTACCCCAATCCGGACAGTCCTAGCTGTTGTGTTAAACCTCAGTGTAGAAAGATGACCTCAATATAGATGGGGGTAGAGCAGGACCTTGGTCCGACTGCTCAGACACCTGGCTATAAAAATAGCTATCTAAATGAAATGTCTAGCTCAAAAAAGGTGGCCACACCTCTGTCTGTTCAATGTACAAGAACCTACAACAAAACCAAAGAAATGAGCTGTTGCTCAAGTTGGCCACAGTGTGAACATGCACTTATATGTTGCATTTATACCAACTTATGCTCAAGCTCATTTCTTTGGTTTTATTAACTCATAGGGTGTCCTTCTCCAATAGATGGCATTAGTGAGATGTAGGGTTGAGCGATACTTTCCGATATCCAAAAGTATCGGAATCGGAATGCTATCGCCGATACCATTAAAATATCGGCGATACCCGATACCGATACCGGAAATCCCATGTAAGTCTATGGGAACAAAATATCGGAATTAAAAAAAACCCATTCTTGCCTTGTTGGTTAATTGTACATGAAGGAAAACAACAAAGAGTAATGTAGAATGTATTGGGGAAGGTTGAGGAGACATTAAAGGCATAGATGTTTAACCCAATCAAATGGAATAGCATATATATATTTTTTTTAAAGATGTTCGGATTGACGAATAAATTGACAATGTTGTTAACGTTTTTTTCTATTTGGCAAATATGTATATTTCACAACTTCCATGCTCTTCACCTTTTTAACTTTTCACACACTTTCTCCTTCATAATCTTCAGCAGCATCATCTTTTTCATCAAATTATTCTTCATCTTCACCTTCTTTATCTTCTTCTTAAACTTCTTGCTATTCATCTTTTTGTTAACATTACTCATATTCTTCTTATTAAACTGTTATTCTTATTCATATTGTACTTCATCTTCTTCATCATATTCTTATTTGTGACAGAGAATCCTGTACTTGTAATCTGTCAAAGTATGAATTTTTCATCCTTCCGTTCTTGCTGTCACAAAAGATTTAAATTACAACAGTATTTGTCCGTGTTCAGTTTAGCCTGCAGCAGCAGGCATTTTCCAGGGGCACCACGAGGAGGAACGGACTCACCCCCATACACTGCTTAGTCTTCTTCTGCTTAGAATTTAGAGCATATATTTTGCTCTTCATTTTGGTCTTATACTTCATGTTCTTCTGCTTTTTGATCTTCTGCTTATTGTTCTTAAGTCTCTTGTTCTGTATCTTGCAGTTTGTCTTAACCTTCTTAGTCCTGTTTGGTAATCTTTTATTTCTTCTTTGTGATGGTGTTTAGGCTGGTTAGCTTGATGCTCGTCGTCCTTGTGGTCGTCATCTTCTTCGGGGTGGTCATCAGGGTCGTCGTCTTCATTGTTGGAGATCCAGAGTGATTACCCAAAAAAGCATTGAAAAAATCTTCAATTTGTAAATGTAGCAGAAGGTACAAGAGTCAATGCAAGTAACGAGGACCAGCTGACTGTGCTGGAACCCGGAGGGGCAGCAGAAGGAAAAGAGCCAACGGCACAACCGAGGACCAGCTGACGTTACTGGGACACGGTTACTAAGCAGGAGGTACCTGTGCTCCAAAGCACTACCAAGGACCAGCAGACGTTGCTGGAACTCGGATACCGAGATGGAGGCACCTAGGCCAAAGGCACTGCGAAGAACCAGCTGACGGTACTGGAACCCGGACGGGTAGCAGAAGGTACAAGAGCAATGCAAGTAACGAGGACCAGCTGACTGTGCTGGAACCCGGAGGGGCAGCAGAAGGAAAAGAGCCAAGGCACAACCGAGGACCAGCTGACGTTACTGGGACACGGTTACTAAGCAGGAGGACCTGTGCTCCAAAGCACTACCAAGGACCAGCAGACGTTGCTGGAACTCGGATACCGAGATGGAGGCACCTAGGCCAAAGGCACTGCGAAGAACCAGCTGACGGTACTGGAACCCGGACGGGTAG
>JARQOD010000002.1:608327890-608502408 GCA_033576555.1 Oophaga sylvatica | reverse complement strand
GGGTTGCACTGCCCCCTGTTCTCTTTTGTTTTGCACTTTTTCTCGTTCCTGTGATATTTTTTGTGCTGGGTAGGTGTGTCACACCAGAGATCTGATTAGGTGGCGAGATGTGTGGTCTCAGGTTTTTTGTAATCAAAAGTGCGGTATTTTTGTTAGGGTTTTCTGGGTTGCGGACGAATTTTTCTGTTATTGTTTCTGAAGATTTGGGCCCCAACATTTGTTTCTATTTTCTGTATGTGATTATGTTTTCCTCTTGTCTAACCGTATTCATTTTTGGGGGGTTCCTATTTCTTTGGGGTCTTACTCCGGGGCAGTTAAATTTTCCCTCTTTTTTTCAGGTGTAGTAACTTCTGGCTGGCTAGGGTCTAGGATCACCGTGGTACGTTTCACGGCTACTTCTATTTGTGGGGTTTAGTTTAGGGATCGAAACCCAATTAGGCCCGCCTCTTTTGTGTCTGTGTTTTGGCGGGTTTTTGCCCCTGTCCCCCTCGCTACCAAAAAAAACGGGGGATATGTCCATGCCAGTTGGCCCCCCTTGGGCCTTCCTGAGAGGAATAAAGAAAAAAATCTGCATAAATGTGTAAAATGTAAATACCGTATTTTTTGGACCTTAAGAGCATTTTTTTCCCCCAAATTTTGGAAAGGGAAAATGTGGGGTGGTTTTGGCGGATGTAACATGGGGGGAGGAGGGGGGGGCAGGGGTGGGTGGGACAGCAGGGGAAGAAAATACCCCCTTGCTGAGGAAACAAGGCTGGGGAAATCCCCCGGTCCCTACTTTAAATGCAGTGAATTTAATCAGCTGCTTCCCCGCCCACCTATCGGAGCATGGCGGGGAGCGGATCACGAGCCAAAGTTTCCCGCGCTTGATTTTTGCAGCAGTGGGCAGCGGTGTCTGAGGGAAGGAGGCGCGGAGCAGCTGGCATACTGAAGCTGGGGCTGTGCTGTGGGAGGCTGAAGCTCCGGAAGGAGTGATGAGGTCATGAAGAGGGGAGGTGGAGCATCCATGCCAAAGCCCCGCCCTTTTGATGTCATCACAGGCCTTCGACACACTGTAAAACAGGAATTAATTAAAAGGTTAGGCTACTTTCACACTTGCATTTTATTTGTGCAGCACATCATGCGCACATGAAACGCATACGTGTCACATTTCTAGCAACTCTGTCTCTATCATCTCTGTCTCTATCATCTGTCTCTATCATCTGTCTCTATCATCTCTGTCTCTATCATCTCTGTCTCTATCATCTGTCTCTATCATCTCTGTCTCTATCATCTCTGTCTCTATCATCTGTCTTTATCATCTCTGTCTCTATCATCTGTCTCTATCATCTGTCTCTATCATCTGTCTATCATCTCTGTCATCTGTCTCTATCATCTGTCTCTATCATCTCTGTTTCTATCATCTGTCTCTATCATCTCTGTCTCTATCATCTCTGTCTCTATCATCTGTCTCTATCATCTGTCTCTATCATCTCTGTCTCTATCATCTCTGTCTCTATCATCTGTCTCTATCATCTGTCTCTATCATCTCTGTTTCTATCATCTCTGTCTCTATCAACTCTGTCTCTATCATCTGTCTCTATTATCTCTGTCTCTATCACCTGTCTCTATCAACTCTGTCTCTATTATCTCTGTCTCTATCATCTCTGTCTCTATCATCTGTCTCTATCATCTCTGTCTCTATCATCTCTGTCTCTATCATCTGTCTCTATCATCTGTCTCTATCATCTCTGTTTCTATCATCTCTGTCTCTATCAACTCTGTCTCTATCATCTGTCTCTATTATCTCTGTCTCTATCACCTGTCTCTATCAACTCTGTCTCTATTATCTCTGTCTCTATCATCTCTGTCTCTATCATCTGTCTCTATCATCTCTGTCTCTATCATCTCTGTCTCTATCACCTGTCTCTATCAACTCTGTCTCTATCATCTCTGTCTCTATCATCTGTCTCTATCATCTCTGTCTCTATCATCTTTGTCTCTATCATCTGTCTATTTCTATGCCCCGTGTGTGACCCCGGCCTTATACTCACCCTCCAGCGTCTTCACATAGTAGTTTACAGACACCACACTGGTCCCGCAGCACCATCTCCTACCCGTAGCTTCCAACATAATAACATACTATTATATATAATAACACCACATATAATAGTATGTTATTAAATATTTTACCACATTTTTTGCTTCAAATATATTTTTCCCTATTTTCCACCTTTAAAACCTGGGTGCGTCTTATAGTCCGGTGCGTCTTATAGTCCGAAAAATACAGTACGTAGAATTTAATGAAATCCAAATTCATGTAGTATACAGGGAGGAACGTTTCAGTCTCACGACCTTCATCAGCTACTACAAACAGACAGTTGGATAATATACACAAATTAGTTATATACTTGTAAATATAAATAAACAAAATGGGATAATAAAAATGGAAAAAAAGGGAAATATGAAAAAAAGTATTTACAGGAGATCAGAATGATCCCAACTAGTATCCAGATCATAAGAGAATAGAACTGTGCGTATAATAGGAGGTTGAAACCAGGTGAATAAAGTGCTTTCAATGTGCAGTTGTAATGAATAAACATACCCCTGTATAGGTACTTAATGGCAAATGTAGTCACATCCAGGGTGAATGTAATGTTACAACTGTGGGGAATAAACGGCAGAGAGGTGTAAGATACACATTTAGGCCGGGGTCAGACACAACTACAAAAAATCGGACCGTTTTAGTCGGTCGATTATCGGAACAAAATGAAAACATCACACATCCGCGTGGCATCCGATTTTCCTTCAAAGATGCGATTTAGTTGCATGTGTGTGTACCTTGTAGCATCCGATTTTCATCGTTTTTTTGTCGCAGCTTTCCAAAAAGGACCAATAACGGTTTTGAGGCCTGATACTCATTTAAATCATCAGGCACACCTATATTTAAGTGCTCTGCTACAGCTGAGACTCTCCCACCTTTGCACTGGTGTCATTTTGTTCCTTGTGCTTAGTGCTTGCTAGCTGCTTTATCCAAACATGAGCGACACACTCAGATTTACTCCCACTGAGCGTGTGCTGTTCCATTGGGTTATATCCCGACGTTTTGGGGAGCCATATCCTGTAATAGCAGATCCCAGAAGACGCACAAGAATGTGGGTACATCCACTTTTGACAAGAAGGATAACTAAAGGCCATTTTCAACGTCTATATTTGTCACTGCGTAGGCATGGAGATAAGTTTTTCCAATATTGTCGAATGAGCATAGCTACCTTTGATACGTTGCTTGACATTGTGCGCCCTGGGATCACATTTCAGGACACCAGGATGAGAAAAGCAATTTCTGCAGAGGAACGCCTTCTCCTAACAATAAGGTATGTGTGTCAACGATATGTTGATGATGTTTTCCTCGACATAGTGACTTTGCAAGTGTTTGAGCACACTTCTTGGAAACTTATAATGTGAGTAATGTATTTCTGAAGCTTACCTATTGAAATGATTGTCTTTGGTGTATTCCACAGAAGCCATGGCTTGTAATCTAATTTCCAGCATGTGTGGTCTAACAAACTCAAGCATTGTAAGTGTTGTGCATGCTGTGTTTATTTTTTTTGTTGCTGATTTCTCCATGTTCTATGTGTGTTACAGGTTCCTTTCTACTGGCATGTCTTACGCTGCTCTGCACTTAGAGTTCTTAATAGGCCGATCAACAATTTCAGGCATTGTGCGGTCAACTTGTGTTGAAATTTGGAACAGACTACATGAAGACGTCATGCCTGAGCCAAAAATGAGTGACTGGTTGAGGATAGCACAGGGTTTTGCCGAAAATTGCCAGTTTCCACACTGTATAGGAGCCCTGGACGGCAAGCACATACGTGTTCGTAAACCTCCTAACTCAGGCTCCCAATTCTTCAATTACAAACAATATTTTTCAGTAGTTTTGTTGGCCTTGGTGGACACAAACTACATGTTTATAATTGTAGACATTGGGGCCTATGGAAGGACTGGAGACTCAAGAGTCTTCAATACTTCCATAATGGGTAGGCGGATACGCAATAACCAACTGGACCTACCACCAGCAAGTCAACTTACAGACTCTATTCCAGAACATGTGCCTTATGTTATAGTAGCGGATGAGGCATTTCAATTAAGCCGTAATGTAATGAGGCCATATCCCCGTCGTTATCTCACCCATCGGCGTAGAATATTTAATTGTCGCCTGTCACGTGCTCGGCGGCTGGTGGAGTGCACATTTGGAATTCTTTGTGCTAAATGGCGGGTACTTCAATCTGCAATTCAACTCAGTGAACAGAATGTTAATGTTGTCCTCAAAGCATGTGTGGTCCTACATAATTTTTGTAGAATCCATGAATGCTCCTCACAACATGTGGGTGAGTTAGCCTCTGTGAATGTGTCTTTGCCTATGTCACCACCCATCCATCCCCGTCGTCCCCCTTCAGGCCTAAAAGTACGTGATGTGTTGACTCAATATTTTGTGTCCCTGAGGGTACTACTGCCTGGCAAGAGGAGGCATTATTACACATGTAGTGTGCCTATGTTGATGTGTCATAAAGATATTTATGCTCACTTAATTGGATATGTTGTGTTTGTTTTTGTGTCATATTGTGTGTAAGTTAGGCACACCATAACATATTTAACTAAACAACTACATATTTAAATAATCACATACAATTAATGCGAGTCAAAACATTTTTTTATGTAGTAGATCATGTTTTGTCGCTGTAAACATAATGAACAATTACAACTGCCTCATAAATTATTTTAAACATATTTCCAGAGAAAATTGAAGGACTATAACAAACTATAATGTTCATAACTTAAAACAAATAGAACAAAAACAAATTACACCTATAACTGGTGGTAGGTGTGGGGTGGTGAAGGTGGAGGCCCAGATTGTGAGGGCTGCCTTGACTGCTCTCCAGCCACTGTGTCACCATGAGTGGTGGCTGACTGTGTAGTTTGCTGTCTGCTTGTTGCTGGCTCTGTATGTGGGTTTGGGTAAGGGAAGGTTGGGAACTGTTGTGGGTAGTCATAATATGACTGCCCACTTACACTGTAGCCCCCAAAATGCCCATGTCGACCATACCCATGTTGTGGCCAGCATTGAACATTGGGTATGGCCGAGTGGGCATATTGTGAATGGGCACTCTGTCCCATGGGTTGGAGCTGGGGAGCTCCGTATAAAGAAGGAGCTGCAGTAGGATGAGGAGGAGGAGTTGGGTTCTGTTGGACACAAGGAGGAGGTGGAGGAGGAGGATGATGATGTGGAGAAGGATCAGAGGCTGAAGCAGATTGTGATGGATTTGGTCCAAGCAACCTTAAGACATTTTCTGGACCAACCACCCATCTGTCTAGATAATCTAGTAGGTTGGTTGGATCATTAGGCGCTGTTCCAGCATCCAAAACAGTCTGCAGTCCGTTTCTGATCCGCAGTCTGTGCTGTCTTGGAATATCCCGGAGGTAACGGGCCAGACTGCGGCAAAATCCCTCCTCCCCATCATCATTTGCTACACTTGACTAATAGTCCAGAACTCCTCGGTCCACCTGCCTCCTTGTGCCAGAACCAACTCCTTCTCTTCTACGCCTGGCTCGCCGTGCCACAACTGCAGGAGGCGAAGCCACATCCAGGGGCCTACCAGGGCTGCTGCTGAGGGGAGGGTCTTGGGACTCAAGAGGCAAGCTCTGTGACTCCACTGCTGGTGGTGGTGGTGGTGATGCTGCTGCTGCACTTGCTGCTGATGAGGGGCCAGCCTCCTCAACATCCCCCACGGGGTCGATGACTGCCTCAGAGTCAGAAGCTGGGTCTCTCTCAGTAAGGTTTGACTCGGTGCTAGAGAATAAAAAAATTGTATTACAATTTATTCTTAAAAATAGCAAGACACTTTGTACAGACATTAACTTACGGTCGCAAATCCATAGCTGGAGCCAGAAAATTCAGTCTATCATAATAGACATATTTGCGTTTACTGGTTGCTGCTGCCCCACTGCGCCCCCTCAGCTGTCTCTCTCGCCTGTAGCAGTCTCTACAGCTGCGCCAACGCCTTGTAACATCTGAGACTGAAAAAGTAACGGATAAAATAAGAAATTATACTTATCTGCCCTTGTTATGTATTTTACAAATAAATACCGTACAACTGCAATATTATTTTTTTTTGGCGTGTTAGGGGTACAGAACACCACAACATATTATATGTAGATAAAATAACAACTTAATATTACAAGGGCTCATACATACAAAGCTCTATGACATAAGTGTCACAATAATGAGCATTTATTTGTGACACAGCGATGGGATTAACAAAAGGGACACATATTAAGTACTTCACCTAGGCATTTATTGCGTAGGCACACATTTTGAAATTGAAACTTGGCGACCATTGCAGTTGGAGCTAAGTATCACACCACCACTGACGCCACCTGAACCTTAGTCCTACCAGGACCTTCAGTTCGTCCCTGCCCTGTGTGATTCCCGTATATATGGGCTGGAGCCTTTTAAAGTTATCATATCCCACAGTGGCCTCCTCTGCTCCTTTTGTGGTATCTTCCTTAAGGTTTGAGAAAGACCCATTGCAGGGTCGAAACGTTACCTCTACACCTTGTTGATGCTGTGCTGTTTTCAATTTAAACTTTTTGCACTTGCATTTAAAGCTTGTTGGAGTGCGGCTGTTTTTCAAATTACAGGAGCTAAATATTAGATGTGCTTTGAGTACTCAACTAGCACTGGGGGTTCAACAGGCATAAGTGTTTTTTTGGCCACATTTATGTTTCACATATAAGGGTACAGGGACATTATAACACATTGTTGTTGGTACATACTGAGTAGTAATACAGTATTTTAAGCGTTTTCAAGACGTTACTTACTAATGCGTTCTTGGTCCTCCATAGACCTGTTGCCAAAATCTGGAAACATCTGTCCACATATTCTCCGCCAAGCCGCGTCCTTCCGCGAGCGGTTTGAATAATTTGGATCCCGCTGGTCCCAAAGTTCTGGTCTCTCCTGGACCAGAACGATCAACATCTCCACATTGATGTGACTGGCCATGGTTCTGGACTCTGTGGAGGCGGTTTCCTGTTTGGGTTTGAATTTTCGTAGCCTAATTAGCATGTCAGCCCTTCCTGGCAATTTTCCTGATGCAATTTCCTGGCACCTGGGATAGTGGTGCGATTTCATCGCAAGTCACACGTGTGGTCCGTTTGTAATCCGATTTTTCATCGCTCCCATAGACTTGTATTGGCGATAGTCAACCCACAATCGGTGACAATCGCAGCATGCTGCGATTGCACTCGGACAATTAAAACGGACCACAAAAAAGCGGATACTGGGAGCTGCTCCATAGATTAACATACGGCAGACTGCAATGCGATATTTCATCGTATTGCAGTCGTCCGATTCTGTCGCCAGTGTGACCCCGGCCTTATAGTGAAAAAAGTAAGTGGTGTGCTGATTTGAGAATTGCCTACCAGTAGAATAAAGGAGCAATTCTATGAAACCTCTTGTTGCCAGAGGGAAGGTAGGCAGCCTGAAAACAGTACATCAGCATAGTTAATATGGTAGAACTAATAGCAAACCTGTATTGATATGCTGGAAGATTAAGTATATGAAGCCAACCTGGTTGGGAGCAGTAGTCCGTACTGTGCTGCAGCAGGGACGCAGTATCCACTCCAGATACTTCCTGTATGATAAGGGGGAGTGGTGAGTCACATGGTCGCTAGCTGGCCAATCCAGTGTGGTGGGGAGTGGTGAGTCACATGGTCACTAGCTGGCCAATCCAGCTAGTGACCATGTGACACACCACTCCCCACCGCACTGGATTGGCCAGCTAGCGACCATGTGACTCACCACTCCCCCTTATCATACAGGAAGTATTTGGAGTGGATACTGCGTCCCTGCTGCAGCACAGTACGGACTACTGCTCCCAACCAGGTTGGCTTCATCTTCCAGCATATCAATACAGGTTTTCTATTAGTTCTACCATATTAACTATGCTGATGTACTGTTTTTAGGCTGCCTACCTTCCCTCTGGCAACAAGAGGTTTCATATAATTGCTCCTTTATTCTACTGGTAGGCAATTCTCAAATCAGCACACCACTTACTGTTTTCACTATAAATGTGTATCTTACACCTCTCTGCCGTTTATTCCTCACAGTTGTAACATTACATTCACCCTGGATGTGACTACATTTGCCATTAAGTACCTATACAGGGGTATGTTTATTCATTACAACTGCACATTGAAAGCACTTTATTCACCTGGTTTCAACCTCCTACTATACGTACAGTTCTATTCTCTTATGATCTGGATACTAGTTGGGATCATTCTGATCTCCTGTAAATACTTTTTTTCATATTTCCCTTTTTTTCCATTTTTATTATCCCATTTTGTTTATTTATATTTACAAGTACATAACTAATTTGTGTATATTATCCAATTGTCTGTTTGTAGTAGCTGATGAAGGTCCAAAACAGGATTATGGGTCTGCAACCAAGAAAACCCCAGCACAATAATGTCATGTAAATTATGTAACACCATTAATTTATAATTCTCTTGGTAGTCCGGGGCTACCCGCATTATCACTTGGGTCCAAAACTTGGGTTTATTCTCCGCCAAAGGGGTAGAATCAATGCCCAGCAAAGGAATAGGAGTCTGTAGGCCATGGGAAACCCACAAGATTTGGCAAAGTCGAAATCCAGCAGGTTCAGGGCTGCTCCTGAATCGACAAAAGCCTGAGCGGAAAATGTGGACAAGGAGCAGATCAAGGTAACAGTCAAGAGAAATTTAGACTGTACATTGCCCAAAACAAATGAGCGCAAAAAACGTTTTCCCCGTTTAGGGCAGACGGAAAAAGTATGAGAAGCATCTCAATAAAAACACAACTTATTATGCTTCCGAAATTCTCAACGCTGAACCGCAGAAACAACCCCATCACACTGCATGGGCTCAGGGGCCTGTTCGAAAGGTAACACCACCTCTCGCATAGTTTTACGTTCACGCAAACGTCGGTCAATTTGAATGGCTAATGACATAGAATCGTTGAGCCCCGAGGGAACAGGAAATCCCACCATAACATCTTTTACGGTCTCTGCCAGCCCTTTCCGAAAAAGAGCCGCTAGTGCATCATCGTTCCATTTAGTAAGAACTGCCCATTTTCGGAATTTCTGGCAATATAACTCTGCAGTTTCCTGACCCTGGTTCAATGCCAACAAGGTTTTCTCAGCTTGATTAATCATATTAGGTTCGTCGTACAATAATCCCAGAGCTTGAAAAAACACATCAACATTAGCCAACACAGGATCCCCAGGTGTCAGTGAAAACGCCCAATCCTAAGGGTCGCCGCGCAACAGGAAGATGACAATTTTAACCTGCTGCACCGAGTTCCCTGAGGAGTTAGGTTTCAAGGCAAAAAACAATTTACAATTATTCTTAAAGTTCAAGAATTTAGACCGATCCCCAAAAAATAAATCAGGAATAGGGATCTTAGGTTCTACAGCAGACAACCGAGATAGGTAGAAATACTCTAAACTTCAGCAGCAAGCTGCTCAACACGATCGGACAAATGCTTAATTTCCATTGAAGAAAAAGTCCTCCTACGGCCCCCAGAGAAAAAGAGGAAAAAATATATAAAAAATTCAGACTTTTTTTTTTTTTACTATTCTTTCCTTCTTTTGAGTACCCTAGAATAACGGTTAGGCCGGTGATTCTGTTATGATGTGGTAGACGAGGAGGACAGTAACAAAAATGGCCAAGGCAGCCAGTCACACAGAGAGGTTGGTAACTAATGGATTGCAGACCCATAAACTAACCACACAACTAGGAGCAGCCGTGGGACGTACCTACGTTGACCTAGACGCCTCAACACAGCCGGAGAGTTAGCTAAGCCTAAAGATAGAAAGGGAAAGCTAACTGCCCCGGAGAAGCGCCCCAAAGAAATAGGTAGCCCTCACACATATATTGGCGGTGAGACAAGATGAAATACAAACACAGGCAGAAAATAGAGTAAGCAAACGCTGGGGCCCAAAACTGTCTAGATAGGACAGGACAGAAAAGAATACTTTCTGCAATCCAACAAAACCCTAAGAAAAATTCCAACACTTCTGATTCCAAAAAAAACCCTGAGACCAAACGATCTCTCCCAGCTATATCAGACCTCTGGTGTGAACAGGTAGCTACCCTGCACAATGATGTTGTGGTGTTGGTGGAAAGGGCAATTATGGGGATGGTGGGGAGGAGGAAATGATGGAGGTGGTGGAATGGGCAATGATAGGGGTGGTGAGGGAGAAGCAATCATGGTGGCAGTGGAAAGGACAATGATGGGGTGGTGGGGAAGGAGGCAATTATGGAGGTGGTGGGCGAGAACACAATGATGGAGGTGGTGAAAAGGGCAATGATAGGGTGGTGGGGAAAAGGCAATGATGGTGATGGAAAAGGCAATTCTGGGGATGGTGGGGAGGAGGAAATGATGGAGGTGATGGAATGGGTAATGATGGGGTGGTAGTGGAAATTACAATGATACAATGATGATGGAAAGGGCAATTATGGGGGTGGTTGGGGTTGGAGGAAATGATGGAGATGGTGGAATAGGCAATGATCGGGTGGTGGGGGAGAAAGCAATGATAAAGGTGGTGGAAAGGGCAATAATGGTGGTGGTGGTAGAGAAGGCAATGATGGAGGTGGTGGAAAAGGCAATTATGGAGGTGGTGAAGAGGGCAATGATGGGCGTTGGAGAGGACAATAATGGGATGAGGGAGAGGAGGACAATGAGGGAGTGGGGGATTGAGATGGGAGGAAGGGGGTTTATAATGGATTTAGGAACATGAGGTGGAGGAAGACATTATTATCGCTTATTATATCTAATACAGTCCCTTAGTGTATAGTGTATAGTGTTGAGCATTCCGATACCGCAAGTATCGGGTATCGGCCGATATTCGCTGTATCGGAATTCCTATACTTAGTTCCGATATTTTTCCAATATCGTATACCGGAATTGGAAGTTCCCATAATTCTTTGAGAGGCAATGTGATTTTAGTCAGCCAATGAGGAATCTTATGAAGTGTGGGCACATCCTGTAATGCTGCGGTCATCTTAACTAATGGCATGGCTGTGATTGGCTGCTGAAATGATGTCAGAATGCACTATAAAAGGCGCCGCCGCCATTTTAGCGTCACTGTGCTGTGAACTCAGTTAGGGACAGAACGCTGTTCTGCTGACTTTGAGGGACAGTTAGACATTGCAATTTTGTGTACTGTGCTTTAGGCAGGCTAGTTTACCAACCGCTGTGTAAAGCTTCCTTTTGCCAGTGTTGTTTTAACAGCTCTGTGCAAGGTGTGTGTGAGAGTGCAGGTGACGCTGCAGTTTGCTCTGCATCCACCGCTGTTTGTAGGCATCTGCACGTGTCACTCACTGACTCTTTTTTTTATTTTATTTTGTGGAATTGGTGCAGCTCCATTATATTTGAAAAAAATCTAATCTATTAGTGTGACGCGCTTCCATCCGTATACAATACATTGGTTGCAAACACTATAGAAGTACAGAAAGGAGCCTTTCACAGATAGTGAACAGTTGTGTTTCAGTGTTCACTGCAGTCTGTGAGGTTTTGATTTTTTGAGTGCAGATCACGCTCCAGTTAGTTCTTCAACCACTGCTGGTTGTAGTTTGCTGAGCGTGTGTCACTGCCTCATCCTTCACATTTTTCTCTAACTGGTGTGCTCCATTATATTTGAAAAAAATCTAATCTATTAGTGTGATGCGCTTCCATCCGTATACAATACATTGGTTGCAAACACTATAGAAGTAGACAAAGGGGCCTTTCACAGCTACTGAACAGTTGTCTGCAGTGTTCACTGTAGTCTGTGAGCTTTTCATTTTTTGAGTGCAGATTACGCTCCAGTTAGTTCTTCAACCACTGCTGGTTGTAGTCTG
Organism: Oophaga sylvatica; assembly: GCA_033576555.1. NCBI lineage: Eukaryota > Metazoa > Chordata > Amphibia > Anura > Dendrobatidae > Oophaga > Oophaga sylvatica. The sequence goes on along the minus strand of JARQOD010000002.1, from coordinate 608,490,495 downwards.
CTGAGCGTGTGTCACTGCCTCATCCTTCACATTTTTCTCTAATTGGTGCTGCTCCATTATATTTGAAAAAAATCTAATCTATTAGTGTACGCGCTTCCATCCGTATACAATACATTGGTTGCAAACACTATAGAAGTACACAAAGGGGCCTTTCACAGCTACTGAACAGTTGTCTGCAGTGTTCACTGTAGTCTGTGAGCTTTTCATTTTTTGAGTGCAGATTACGCTCCAGTTAGTTCTTCAACCACTGCTGGTTGTAGTCTGCTGAGCGTGTGTCACTGCCTCATCCTTCACATTTTTCTCTAATTGGTGCTGCTCCATTATATTTGAAAAAAATCTAATCTATTAGTGTGACGCGCTTCCATCCGTATACAATACATTGGTTGCAAACACTATAGAAGTACACAAAGGGGCCTTTCACAGCTACTGAACAGTTGTCTGCAGTGTTCACTGCAGTCTCTGAGGAATAACCACACTTAGGCCTTATAACTTTTCTGACTTTCTTTATCAATCTACCAAGATGAAGAAGGCAGGGAGTAAGGCACGTGGTCGTGGCCGTGGAGTTTCAGCAGGGAGAGGACGTGGGGATTCTGTGGCTGCTGCCACACCCAGTGACACAGCATCCACCAGTTTTCCCCGTGAGCGTTCCTTTATGCGCACTTTTGTAGGAGCTCAGCGTACCCCCCTGCTGCGGGAAGAACAAATTGAAGCCGTTGTTGGTTGGATGGCAGCCAATGCATCGACTTCAATTGCTTCCACCTCCTCTCAGGACCACAGCACTGTTGAACAACCATCTGTCTCTTCACCGCCTGCCAAATTGCCCAGGCAGTCAGAGAGCTCTGTAAAGGAGCCAGCTGAGTCTCTGCTTCTGTTCGCAGAATCTGTTGGCTTGCAAACAGGGCCCAGCCAAGCAGCATTCTGGAATGTGAAGAAGAGGCAGTATGCAGTGATGCGCAACAGCTGTGTCTCTCTGAATCTGAAGAGGCGGGTGAGCCAGTGCCAATGGTCAGCACACCGCAGAACGCATCTGATGATGATGAGACTCAGGTGCCAGTTTCTGTTGAGCATGGTGCTGGCCAGACCACCCAACAGCAGCAGGTGTTGGAAGAGGGTAGTGGAGATGATGAGGTCCAAGACCCAACATGGCGTGAGGAACAGGAAGGTGGTGGTAGCAGCTCTGAGGAAGAGATTGCCCCAACGGTCCAAACAGTAGGGAGAGGTAGGCTGCAGACTCGGTTGCCTGTAGCCTCCAGTTTGGCACCCGTTCGTAGCAGTTCTCTTCCAACAGCCAAAACGGGCGCTCCCAGGACTTGCACTGCGTGGTCCTTTTTTGACACACTTGCAGATGATATTTGCTATGTCAAATGCAAGCTGTGTAATCAAAAAGTAAAAAGAGGTAAAAGTGTCAGTAACCTTAATACCACAAATATGTGGAAACATGTGCGGTCAAAGCACGTGGTTGAGTTACAAAGACACACTGGAGATGTAGGCCAACCTACAGCAGCACCTACATCTTCAGCTCGTGTTGGAGCCTCTTCCTCCAGCTCACACACAGCTGGTTCGGCTTCCTCACAGGATCGCCATGGAAGAACCTCTGTCACTGTTGTCCAGAGACCCAGTGTTATTCCACCCACAGCTGCAAGTTCCCTGTCATCCTCACACTCCCAGGCCACAAAACAGCTATCGGTAGCACAGGCATGGGATAAAAGACGGCCATACTCGGCAAACCATCCACGAGCACAGGCTCTGAATGCTGGCATTGCAAAACTCCTGTCCCTTGAAATGCTGTCATTCAGGCTGGTGGAGACTGACAGTTTCCGTAACTTAATGGCATTGGCAGTCCCACAATACAATGTGCCCAGCCGATTTTATTTCAGCAGGCAAGCCGTCCCTGGTCTGCAAAAGCATGTTGAGGGAAAAATTAAACATGCGCTACTAAACGCCGTCAGTAGCAAGGTCCACCTGACCACCGATGCGTGGACCAGTACCCATGGCCAGGGACAATACCTTTCCCTCACTGCCCATTGGGTCGATGCTGTGGAGCCGGGTACAGATTTTGCGAGTGGCGCTGTACGTGTTCTGCCAACTCCAAGGATTGCAGGAATCAAGTCTGTCCACATTGACTCCTCCTCCTACTCCAGTTCCTCAGAATCATCGCTGCAGTAGCCGTCACGGTCTACCTCCACATGGACCCGTGAACGCTTACCTGATGCGACCGATATGAGCACAGCCGTGGCCAAACGTCAACAGGCCGTCCTGAAATTAATTTCCATGGGGAATCGAAGCCACACAGCGCAGGAGCTCTGGAATGCCATCAAGCAGGAGAGCGATGTGTGGTTTTTGCCAGCGAATCTCCAGCCAGGCTTGGTAGTGTGTGACAATGGCCGAAATCTGGTGGCAGCTCTGGGCCTTGGCAACCTCACTCACATACCATGTCTGGCACATGTGCTCAACTTGGTCGTGCAGAGTTTTTTGAGGGACTATCCGGATCTTGATGCACTGCTGCACAAGGTCCGCCTAGAGTGCGCTCACTTGCGACGTTCCAGCATGGCCAGATCGCGCATTGCAGCTCTGCAACGCAGATTTCGCCTTCCTGAACATCGCATCATATGTGACGTACCCACCAGGTGGAATTCCACGTTACATATGTTGGAGCGGTTGTGTGAGCAGCAGCCAGCAGTAATGGAGTATCAGCTGCATCAGGCACAATCAACTCGCAATTTGCGCCATTCACACTTCACCACTACTGAGTGGGCCTCTATGAAGGACATCTGCCACGTTTTGCGTGCGTTTGATGAGTCAACGCGGATGGCGAGTGCAGATGATGCACTTGTCAGCCTGACTGTCCCCCTTATCTGCCTGCTTCAAAAAACACTGCAAGCACTAAGGGATGAGGTTTTGGAAGAGGTGGAGGATGAGGAGTCACAAATTCCATCACCTTCTGGACAGTCAGCGCAACGTGGTTCCTCACAAAGGGCTGGGCAGGGCTCACTTTGTGAGGAGGATGAGGAGGAGTCAATGGAGGAGGAAGACATCGCTCCAGAGGGAGGTACACAACGCTCTAGTCAGTATGAAGAGCGAGGGTGGGGTGATGCAGAGCAGGCAGAGATGATGCCTCTTGCAGGGGACAGCGTTTCTTGGCCAGTTGGGAGTCTGCAGCACATGGTTGATTTCATGCTGCAGTGCCTGAGAAACGACCGCCACATCGCCCACATTCTCACCACGTCTGATTATTGGGTGTACACCCTCCTAGACCCTCGCTACCGGGACAACTTACAAAGCCTCATCACACCGTTGAACCAGGAGCGTAAAATGCGGGAGTACCAAGACACACTGGTGCAATCCATAATGTTCTCCATTCCAGCCGAGAGCACTGCTGCTGCTACTGCTTTACAAAGCAGCTCTGTGCGTCGAGGCAGTGGAGACAGCTCTGCAACAAGAGGGAGCACAAGCAGCGCCTCTGCACAGGGCAAGACCAGTATGTTCCAAATGTGGCGAAGTTTTGTGGCAGTGCCACAAATGTCTACACCATCCGAGACGGCTCCAGTCAGCAGGAGGCAACGTTTCCGTAAGATGGTGACAGACTACATGTCTTTCCCTCTCAGTGTACTCCCAGATGGCTCTTCCCCATTCAAGTTTTGGGTCTCTAAGCTGGATACATGGCCAGAGCTTAGCCAGTATGCATTGGAGGTGCTGGCTTGCCCTGCTGCCAGTGTATTATCGGAGCGCGTCTTTAGTGCTGCAGGTGGTGTACTAACAGACCGTCGCATGCGACTATCCTCCGATAATGTAGACCGGCTTACTTTTCTGAAAATGAACAAGGCATGGATCTCGCCAGAATTTGTCTGTCCGTTTTCAGATTAAATAACTGGTTCGCAACGTTATCCATGTCTCCTGTTATGTTCATCTTTCTACCACCTGAACTCTACTCCCTGGGCTACAACACTGCCAGTTGCTGCTCAGAAGTGTCGTGTCCACAGACCAATACACAAGCTATAGTGTTAGTGGGGTTCAGTAACGCCAGCTGTTCCCCTGCTGTGTGTCCGGCAAGAAGTCTCCTGTTCCCTACACATGCACAGAAAAACCCTTGTCGAACATGCTCCAAATAGGGAAGAGCCGTCACCCTGATTGTTATGCTTAAAACAGGAAATTGTGAAGTTTTCCAGGCCTAGAATGATAAATTTTTATGACAAATATGGACAAATAATAATTTGTCATCACAGCGCATATCTGCACATGTCTATTAGAAATGGTAACAAAAACTAAAACATAGTCTTCACTTTTTGAAATTAATGCATAAAAGTACATTTCATACTTATCAATTAATGCTTTTTAAGGAACTTTATCTGTACCTGTAAGATAATGCAGTCAATGGATGTACGAATCATAAAATCCTCATCATCATCATCACGAGTTTTATTTATGACAGACATTATAAAATACACATACTGATGCCAACTGTAACTTCACACACCATATATGAAATGGCCAGCATCTAAACCTGGTAATAATGTGCAATAATAAATTATTACATCTAGAAAGTGCATCATGCATACTGACAATAGGTAGTTATACCTGCAAGTGCTGTTGAAACAACCACAACAGATATACAGTTAGGTCCATAAATATTTGGACAGAGACAACATTTATCTAATTTTGGTTCTAGACATTACCACAATGAATTTGAAACAAAACAAATCAGATGCAGTTGAAGTTCAGACTTTCAGCTTTCATTTGAGGGTATCCACATTAAAATTGGATGAAGGGTTTAGGAGTTTCAGCTCCTTAACATGTTCCACCCTGTTTTTAAAGGGACCAAAAGTAATTGGACAAATGACTCCAAGGCTATTTCATGGACAGGTGTGGGCAATCCCTTTGTTATGTCATTCTCAATTAAGCAGATGAAAGGGCCGGAGTTGATTTGAGGTGTGGTGTTTGCATTTGGAAGGTTTTGCTGTGAAGGAAACATGCGGTCACAGGAGCTCTCCATGCAGGTGAAACAAGCCATCCTTAAGCTGCAAGAACAGAAAAAAACCCATCCAAGAAATTGCTACAAGATTAGAAGTGGCAAAATCTACAATTTGGTACATCCTGAGAAAGAAAGAAAGCACTGGTGAACTCATCAATCCAAAAAGACCTGGGAGCCCACGGAAGACAACAGTGGTGGATGATCGCCGCATACTTTCTTTGGTGAAGAAGAACCCGTTCACAACATCAACTGAAGTCCAGAACACTCTCAGTGAAGTAGGTGTATCTGTCTCTAAGTCAACAGTAAAGAGAAGACTCCATGAAAGTAAATACAAAGGGTTCACATCTAGATGCAAACCATTCATCAATTCCAAAAATAGACAGGCCAGAGTTAAATTTGCTGAAAAACACCTCCAGAAGCCAGCTCAGTTCTGGAAAAGTATTCTATGGACAGATGAGACAAAGATCAACCTGTACCAGAATGATGGGAAGCCAAAAGTTTGGAGAAGAAAGGGAACGGCACATGATCCAAGGCACACCACATCCTCTGTAAAACATGGTGGAGGCAACGTGATGGCATGGGCATGCATGGCTTTCAATGGCACTGGGTCACTTGTGTATATTGATGACATAACAGCAGACAAGAGTAGCCGGATGAATTCTGAATAGGGTTGAGCGATACTTTCCGATATCCAAAAGTATCGGAATCGGAATGGTATCGCCGATACCATTAAAATATCGGCGATACCCGATACCGATACCGGAAGTCCCATGTAAGTCTATGGGAACAAAATATCGGAATTAAAAAAAAACATTCTTGCCTTGTTGGTTAATTGTACATGAAGGAAAACAACAAAGAGTAATGTAGAATGTATTGGGGAAGGTTGAGGAGACATTAAAGGCATAGATGTTTAACCCAATCAAATGGAATAGCATATATATATATATATTTTTTAAAGATGTTCGGATTGACGAATAAATTGACAATGTTGTTAACGTTTTTTCTATTTTGGCAAATATGTATATTTCACAACTTCCATGCTCTTCACCTTTTTAACTTTTCACACACTTTCTCCTTCATAATCTTCAGCAGCATCATCTTTTTCATCAAATTATTCTTCATCTTCACCTTCTTTATCTTCTTCTTAAACTTCTTGCTATTCATCTTTTTGTTAACATTACTCATATTCTTCTTATTAAACTATTATTCTTATTCATATTGTACTTCATCTTCTTCATCATATTCTTATTTGTGACAGAGAATCCTGTACTTGTAATCTGTCAAAGTATGAATTTTTCATCCTTCCGTTCTTGCTGTCACAAAAGATTTAAATTACAACAGTATTTGTCCGTGTTCAGTTTAGCCTGCAGCAGCAGGCATTTTCCAGGGGCACCACGAGGAGGAACGGACTCACCCCCATACACTGCTTAGTCTTCTTCTGCTTAGAATTTAGAGCATATATTTTGCTCTTCATTTTGGTCTTATACTTCATGTTCTTCTGCTTTTTGATCTTCTGCTTATTGTTCTTAAGTCTCTTGTTCTGTATCTTGCAGTTTGTCTTAACCTTCTTAGTCCTGTTTGGTAATCTTTTATTTCTTCTTTGTGATGGTGTTTAGGCTGGTTGGCTTGATGCTCGTCGTCCTTGTGGTCGTCATCTTCTTCGGGGTGGTCATCAGGGTCGTCGTCTTCATTGTTGGAGATCCAGAGTGATTACCCAAAAAAGCATTGAAAAAATCTTCAATTTGTAAATGTAGCAGAAGGTACAAGAGTCAATGCAAGTAACGAGGACCAGCTGACTGTGCTGGAACCCGGAGGGGCAGCAGAAGGAAAAGAGCCAATGGCACAACCGAGGACCAGCTGACGTTACTGGGACACGGTTACTAAGCAGGAGGTACCTGTGCTCCAAAGCACTACCAAGGACCAGCAGACGTTGCTGGAACTCGGATACCGAGATGGAGGCACCTAGGCCAAAGGCACTGCGGAGAACCAGCTGACGGTACTGGAACCCGGACGGGTAGCAGAAGGTACAAGAGCCAATGCAAGTAACGAGGACCAGCTGACTGTGCTGGAACCCGGAGGGGCAGCAGAAGGAAAAGAGCCAATGGCACAACGAGGACCAGCTGACGTTATGGGACACGGTTACTAGCAGGAGGTACCTGTGCTCAAAGCACTACCAAGGACAGCAGACGTTGCTGGAACTCGGTACCGAGATGGAGGCACCTAGGCCAAAGGCACTGCGGAGAACCAGCTGACGGTACTGGAACCCGGACGGGTAGCAGAAGGTACCAGGCCAAGCATGACGAGGACCAGCTGACGGTCTGGAACCCGGAGGGGTCAGCAGAAGGAAACAGGCCAATTTGCATACACCGCAGCCGCGCAGTTACTGGACCACAGTACAAACAGGATGGTACTTGCTCCTAATGCACAACGAAACAGCTTTACGTTGCATGATCCCGCGATACCGAGATGGACACATAGGAAGCACCTAAACTCCAAGCACCATAGAGTCGGCTAACCCGACCGCAACACGACAGGACAACTTATTGGAGGCTAAGTGACGTTTACACTGAGAGGAAACAGATGGCGTGCTGTAACCAGTCTGGGCAGGAGTGAGTACCCGTGCCAATGACACTTCCGAGCAACAACTGGCGGTGTTGTAGCCCAGGGATGAGAAGAGAACATGGTGGAGGCAGCAGGACTTTTTGCCGTTCACACAGCAGGGGAACAGCTGACATTACTGAACCCCAGTAACACAGGAGCAAGTGTAGACTGTGCTAACAGCACTTCCGAGCTACAACTGGCGGTGTTGTAGCCCAGGGATGAGAAGAGAACAGGGTGGAGGCAGCAGGACTTTTTGCCGTTCACACAGCAGGGGAACAGCTGACATTACTGAACCCCAGTAACACAGGAGCAAGTGTTCACTGTGCTAACAGCACTTCCGAGCAACAACTGGCGGTGTTGTAGCCCAGGGATGAGAAGAGAACAGGGTGGAGGCAGCAGGACTTTTTGCCGTTCACACAGCAGGGGAACAGCTGACATTACTGAACCCCAGTAACACAGGAGCAAGTGTTCACTGTGCTAACAGCACTTCCGAGCAACAACTGGCGGTGTTGTAGCCCAGGGATGAGAAGAGAACAGGGTGGAGGCAGCAGGACTTTTTGCCGTTCACACAGCAGGGGAACAGCTGACATTACTGAACCCCAGTAACACAGGAGCAAGTGTTCACTGTGCTAACAGCACTTCCGAGCAACAACTGGCGGTGTTGTAGCCCAGGGATGAGAAGAGAACAGGTGGAGGCAGCAGGACTTTTTGCCGTTCACACAGCAGGGGAACAGCTGACATTACTGAACCCCAGTAACACAGGAGCAAGTGTAGACTGTGCTAACAGCACTTCCGAGCTACAACTGGCGGTGTTGTAGCCCAGGGATGAGAAGAGAACAGGGTGGAGGCAGCAGGACTTTTTGCCGTTCACACAGCAGGGGAACAGCTGACATTACTGAACCCCAGTAACACAGGAGCAAGTGTTCACTGTGCTAACAGCACTTCCGAGCTACAACTGGCGGTGTTGTAGCCCAGGGATGAGAAGAGAACATGGTGGAGGCAGCAGGACTTTTTGCCGTTCACACAGCAGGGGAACAGCTGACATTACTGAACCCAGTAACACAGGAGCAAGTGTAGACTGTGCTAACAGCACTTCCGAGCTACAACTGGCGGTGTTGTAGCCCAGGGATGAGAAGAGAACAGGGTGGAGGCAGCAGGACTTTTTGCCGTTCACACAGCAGGGGAACAGCTGACATTACTGAACCCCAGTAACACAGGAGCAAGTGTTGACTGTGCTAACAGCACTTCCGAGCAACAACTGGCGGTGTTGTAGCCCAGGGATGAGAAGAGAACAGGGTGGAGGCAGCAGGACTTTTTGCCGTTCACACAGCAGGGGAACAGCTGACATTACTGAACCCCAGTAACACAGGAGCAAGTGTTCACTGTGCTAACAGCACTTCCGAGCTACAACTGGCGGTGTTGTAGCCCAGGGATGAGAAGAGAACAGGGTGGAGGCAGCAGGACTTTTTGCCGTTCACACAGCAGGGGAACAGCTGACATTACTGAACCCCAGTAACACAGGAGCAAGTGTTACTGTGCTAACAGCACTTCCGAGCTACAACTGGCGGTGTTGTAGCCCAGGGATGAGAAGAGAACAGGGTGGAGGCAGCAGGACTTTTTGCCGTTCACACAGCAGGGGAACAGCTGACATTACTGAACCCCAGTAACACAGGAGCAAGTGTAGACTGTGCTAACAGCACTTCCGAGCTACAACTGGCGGTGTTGTAGCCCAGGGATGAGAAGAGAACAGGGTGGAGGCAGCAGGACTTTTTGCGTTCACACAGCAGGGGAACAGCTGACATTACTGAACCCCAGTAACACAGGAGCAAGTGTTACTGTGCTAACAGCACTTCCGAGCTACAACTGGCGGTGTTGTAGCCCAGGGATGAGAAGAGAACATGGGTGGAGGCAGCAGGACTTTTTGCCGTTCACACAGCAGGGGAACAGCTGACATTACTGAACCCCAGTAACACAGGAGCAAGTGTTCACTGTGCTAACAGCACTTCCGAGCTACAACTGGCGGTGTTGTAGCCCAGGGATGAGAAGAGAACAGGGTGGAGGCAGCAGGACTTTTTGCCGTTCACACAGCAGGGGAACAGCTGACATTACTGAACCCCAGTAACACAGGAGCAAGTGTTCACTGTGCTAACAGCACTTCCGAGCTACAACTGGCGGTGTTGTAGCCCAGGGATGAGAAGAGAACAGGGTGGAGGCAGCAGGACTTTTTGCCGTTCACACAGCAGGGGAACAGCTGACATTACTGAACCCCAGTAACACAGGAGCAAGTGTTCACTGTGCTAACAGCACTTCCGAGCTACAACTGGCGGTGTTGTAGCCCAGGGATGAGAAGAGAACATGGTGGAGGCAGCAGGACTTTTTGCCGTTCACACAGCAGGGGAACAGCTGACATTACTGAACCCCAGTAACACAGGAGCAAGTGTTCACTGTGCTAACAGCACTTCCGAGCAACAACTGGCGGTGTTGTAGCCCAGGGATGAGAAGAGAACAGGGTGGAGGCAGCAGGACTTTTTGCCGTTCACACAGCAGGGGAACAGCTGACATTACTGAACCCCAGTAACACAGGAGCAAGTGTTCACTGTGCTAACAGCACTTCCGAGCACAACTGGCGGTGTTGTAGCCCAGGGATGAGAAGAGAACAGGGTGGAGGCAGCAGGACTTTTTGCCGTTCACACAGCAGGGGAACAGCTGACATTACTGAACCCCAGTAACACAGGAGCAAGTGTTCACTGTGCTAACAGCACTTCCGAGCTACAACTGGCGGTGTTGTAGCCCAGGGATGAGAAGAGAACAGGGTGGAGGCAGCAGGACTTTTTGCCGTTCACACAGCAGGGGAACAGCTGACATTACTGAACCCCAGTAACACAGGAGCAAGTGTTCACTGTGCTAACAGCACTTCCGAGCTACAACTGGCGGTGTTGTAGCCCAGGGATGAGAAGAGAACAGGGTGGAGGCAGCAGGACTTTTTGCCGTTCACACAGCAGGGGAACAGCTGACATTACTGAACCCCAGTAACACAGGAGCAAGTGTTACTGTGCTAACAGCACTTCCGAGCTACAACTGGCGGTGTTGTAGCCCAGGGATGAGAAGAGAACAGGTGGAGGCAGCAGGACTTTTTGCCGTTCACACAGCAGGGGAACAGCTGACATTACTGAACCCCAGTAACACAGGAGCAAGTGTTCACTGTGCTAACAGCACTTCCGAGCTACAACTGGCGGTGTTGTAGCCCAGGGATGAGAAGAGAACAGGGTGGAGGCAGCAGGACTTTTTGCCGTTCACACAGCAGGGGAACAGCTGACATTACTGAACCCCAGTAACACAGGAGCAAGTGTTCACTGTGCTAACAGCACTTCCGAGCTACAACTGGCGGTGTTGTAGCCCAGGGATGAGAAGAGAACAGGGTGGAGGCAGCAGGACTTTTTGCCGTTCACACAGCAGGGGAACAGCTGACATTACTGAACCCCAGTAACACAGGAGCAAGTGTTCACTGTGCTAACAGCACTTCCGAGCAACAACTGGCGGTGTTGTAGCCCAGGGATGAGAAGAGAACAGGGTGGAGGCAGCAGGACTTTTTGCCGTTCACACAGCAGGGGAACAGCTGACATTACTGAACCCCAGTAACACAGGAGCAAGTGTTCACTGTGCTAACAGCACTTCCGAGCACAACTGGCGGTGTTGTAGCCCAGGGATGAGAAGAGAACAGGTGGAGGCAGCAGGACTTTTTGCCGTTCACACAGCAGGGGAACAGCTGACATTACTGAACCCCAGTAACACAGGAGCAAGTGTTCACTGTGCTAACAGCACTTCCGAGCAACAACTGGCGGTGTTGTAGCCCAGGGATGAGAAGAGAACAGGGTGGAGGCAGCAGGACTTTTTGCCGTTCACACAGCAGGGGAACAGCTGACATTACTGAACCCCAGTAACACAGGAGCAAGTGTAGACTGTGCTAACAGCACTTCCGAGCTACAACTGGCGGTGTTGTAGCCCAGGGATGAGAAGAGAACAGGTGGAGGCAGCAGGACTTTTTGCCGTTCACACAGCAGGGGAACAGCTGACATTACTGAACCCCAGTAACACAGGAGCAAGTGTTCACTGTGCTAACAGCACTTCCGAGCTAACAACTGGCGGTGTTGTAGCCCAGGGATGAGAAGAGAACAGGGTGGAGGCAGCAGGACTTTTTGCCGTTCACACAGCAGGGAACAGCTGACATTACTGAACCCCAGTAACACAGGAGCAAGTGTAGACTGTGCTAACAGCACTTCCGAGCTACAACTGGCGGTGTTGTAGCCCAGGGTCAAGGAGGATGTTTAAATACTATATCAAGTATTTTCCTTGTTACGTGTCAATTAAAAATGTCTATACTCCAAACAAGAGAAATATAAACTTTAGTACCATAAGATGATGATTTAACTTAAAAAAATATATGTAAATTAAAAATTTACAAACATAAACGCATACATTAACATGTTGAAAAGCAATGCAAACCACAATTAAAATAGGTTAAATAATCTGCTATACGGTTTAAAATAAAAGCATACAAGTACACATCAGAATCCATTAATGATGGGTAAGTAACAGTATGTACACCATTTTTATTGTGTAGACAATGAATGGCTGACTTAAAAACATAATCAGCATTACAAGTTTTCTTTGACATTCATAAAACTTTACATTTGGTGAATAATATAACTACAATTTTTTAAAAAATATCTAAAATTTCCATCATGTAATACTGATAATATGTGCCAATCATTTATATTAACAAAACGAAAATTTAAAAAGTGCATAGTGCAGAGTGAAAACAGATATTTATGCCTGACTGTGGACTTGCAAGCATGACAACGGATAGATAAGGTATATATAGATGAGACTGCATAGCCACAGATGGTGAATGGCGATGTAATACTGTACCTCAATAAAGTGTGCGTTACTACTACATCCTTTTTTTTATCTAGCTTTATAAAAGGTTACGTGCATGTATGGTTGCGCCTCTGTTTGGACGCACAGACTGGCTTCCTGCTGTGACGCGTTGGGTATTGGAGCGTCTGTACGTCTTATGACGCAGACTAACATTCACGGTGCGCATCGTTCATCATCGCAAGCGTACCGACAACACAAAGGCGTTGTCATGACTGCTTTACTCAGTAAACATGCACCTATGATGAAACATACACGCATGTGCCCTATTACATAACAAGCTACAAGAAAAACGAGTGTGAGGTGTGACACAGCTGTTTTGTTAAGGTACAGTATTATATCGACATTGTACAGATGTCGCTATTCAGTCTGATAAATATATATCATTCACGTATTCTATCAGTTGTCGTTCTTTCAGCACCACTTACAGGTATATATTTTGCTATTGTGACTATGCACTATTGACTTTACCAAGGTAATGCATGATTTTTGTAAGCGATTATCATGTTTACATGAAGGACCTTTATGATATGGGCTGTTAACTTTCTAATCAAATATGTATTTTTTAAAATGACACAAATATAAGTAATGTTGAAGAGGACTATTCCTACATGCATTGTTTGCACAATATTACACGTGTACATCACGTCCCTTAATCAACATTGGATTATTATATTTACTTGTATGCTTTTATTTCAAAGGCAAGAACACTGAAGTATAACCTTCGCACTGCAGCAGTTGTCAAAGTTCAACCCACATTATGCACTTCCAACATTGCAGCATTGGAGTCATCATGATGTGAGTTGGATTTGTCTAAGCTATGGAGTGACAAGGTTGACCATCAGTATCCTATAGCATAAGTAGGATTTTGTGTTTGCATTTGTTTTCGACATGTGCATATCTGTAATAATATGTCACATTTATTTTGTTACAGATTTGTGACAAAGACTAATCATTTTATGGTTTGAAAGTTGACGTTTCAAATGTTTACAGCTTAGAAATCAGGGTGTAGCCTCATATCTATGTGTAGCACTAGACACTTTGAGATGTCAGGTTTTTTTCACCATGATTAGGTAGCTAGCAGTAATTTTTGCCAGACACACAGCAGGGGAACAGCAGGCGTTACTGAACCCCACAAACACATCAGCGATTGTTTTCATCTGTGCATCTAACACTTCTGAGCAGCAACTGGCGCTGTTGAAGCCCAGGGTCAAGGAGGGTGTAGGCAGAGGCCTAGTATGAGACGTTTGAAGTTGAAGTTGTAGTTAGCAGCAGTAATTTTTGCCAGACACACAGCAGGGGAACAGCAGGCGTTACTGAACCCCACAAACACATCAGCGATTGTTTTCATCTGTGCATCTAACACTTCTGAGCAGCAACTGGCGCTGTTGAAGCCCAGGGTCAAGGAGGGTGTAGGCAGAGGCCTAGTATGAGACGTTTGAAGTTGAAGTTGTAGTTAGCAGCAGTAATTTTTGCCAGACACACAGCAGGGGAACAGCAGGCGTTACTGAACCCCACAAACACATCAGCGATTGTTTTCATCTGTGCATCTAACACTTCTGAGCAGCAACTGGCGCTGTTGAAGCCCAGGGTCAAGGAGGGTGTAGGCAGAGGCCTAGTATGAGACGTTTGAAGTTGAAGTTGTAGTTAGCAGCAGTAATTTTTGCCAGACACACAGCAGGGGAACAGCAGGCGTTACTGAACCCCACAAACACATCAGCGATTGTTTTCATCTGTGCATCTAACACTTCTGAGCAGCAACTGGCGCTGTTGAAGCCCAGGGTCAAGGAGGGTGTAGGCAGAGGCCTAGTATGAGACGTTTGAAGTTGAAGTTGTAGTTAGCAGCAGTAATTTTTGCCAGACACACAGCAGGGGAACAGCAGGCGTTACTGAACCCCACAAACACATCAGCGATTGTTTTCATCTGTGCATCTAACACTTCTGAGCAGCAACTGGCGCTGTTGAAGCCCAGGGTCAAGGAGGGTGTAGGCAGAGGCCTAGTATGAGACGTTTGAAGTTGAAGTTGTAGTTAGCAGCAGTAATTTTTGCCAGACACACAGCAGGGGAACAGCAGGCGTTACTGAACCCCACAAACACATCAGCGATTGTTTTCATCTGTGCATCTAACACTTCTGAGCAGCAACTGGCGCTGTTGAAGCCCAGGGTCAAGGAGGGTGTAGGCAGAGGCCTAGTATGAGACGTTTGAAGTTGAAGTTGTAGTTAGCAGCAGTAATTTTTGCCAGACACACAGCAGGGGAACAGCAGGCGTTACTGAACCCCACAAACACATCAGCGATTGTTTTCATCTGTGCATCTAACACTTCTGAGCAGCAACTGGCGCTGTTGAAGCCCAGGGTCAAGGAGGGTGTAGGCAGAGGCCTAGTATGAGACGTTTGAAGTTGAAGTTGTAGTTAGCAGCAGTAATTTTTGCCAGACACACAGCAGGGGAACAGCAGGCGTTACTGAACCCCACAAACACATCAGCGATTGTTTTCATCTGTGCATCTAACACTTCTGAGCAGCAACTGGCGCTGTTGAAGCCCAGGGTCAAGGAGGGTGTAGGCACAAAATATTGACTTATTGCCTTGTTACGTGGCCATTGCAAATGTATGTACTTCAAACAAGAATAAATGAAGTTTTACTAGGACAATAAAATGATGAATTTCAATTCCAAGAATAGAAAAATATTTATACTTGAGAGTCCTCTGTGGTTGATACCGTTTAATGGCTAACTGAAAATATGGTAACAAATTCAAAGCTTTCGAGACTACTCAGGTCTCTTCATCAGGCTAAGACTAAAAAAAAAATGGAAGAATCACATATTTGTACACACAACAGGACACAGGAATAGGTAAGACAAGTGAGGGAGGGACAAGTGAGGGTAGACCGGCCAAAAAATGAGAACAAGGATGAATTATCAGCGCCACACGATAAGACAAAAAATAATGGATTTACCTGTGGCAAAACACTTTTGTATGCCCGGTCATAGCATGATGGATATGGAATTACTGGTATTAAAATATAACTTCAAATATGACAAAGATACAAAGGTTTCAGAATATAAGCTCATCATGACCTTTGACACTGTTAGTGATGGAATGAATAGATCACACGGATTTATGTCATTCTATATCAATTAAGGAATCTGCGTCTCTGCCCTTCCAGGGGCATTAAAACACAAAACCAGACCCCAATCAGAGGGCAATAAAACTTTCTATCCTTATCTAGGAACTGTTCCAATATTTATGTTCATCCCTCTGTGATAATGACAGTTCTGCTACACGTCACTTACTTGTCTTACCTATTGCACTATTCCTGTGTCCTGTTGTGTATAGAAATATGTGATGCTTCATTTTTTGTTTTAGTCTTTGCCTGATGAAGAGACGTGAGTAGCCTCGAAAGCTTGCAATTTGTTACCATCTTTTCAGTTATCCATTCAAAGGTATCAACCACTGTGGACTCTCAAGTGTAAATATTTTTCTATCTAATGGCTAACACGGTACGAAGATACACATGTTTCCTAACTTCAATAATAAAAATAAAGACACTGCAATATAAACGCATATATGCACATGCCAACAAGAAATGGAACAACACACCACCCAAAAAATTGGTTACAAAATATAGTGTTGTAAATTTAAGAATAAAAGTCCATTTTTGTATTTATGAATAATGCTTAAGGAACGCTATGTTAAACCATAACATAGTGAAGACAATGGATTTTGTAATCGTCACTCATCATCATCATCATTGCAATTTAGATGTGACAGTCACAGACATTTCAATTATTTAAGTTAATAAAATCGTTACTTTGTACAGCATGTATGACATGTCCAGCATGGACTCATCAATGTGATGACACAATAATGTACGATAAAAAATAACCATTTAAAAAACATAATGCATTGTCACAATTTAAGTGTGTGCCTGCAAGTGTAGGTGAAAGAAAGGCTACGGATAGCAAAGGTATATTCTATGTCTGTATCAGACAGTGGACAGCCTCTGATGGGTAATGGCGATGTTATACTGTACGTCAATAAAGTCTGCGGCTGCAATCATGCATTTTTGCTTGGACAGTGTTGAAGAGGGTAAAAGCATGTCTGGTTGCGCAAGGCTTTATCCGTCAACACTACCTTCCTACTGTCACGCGTAGGGTAGGGTAGCGTGTGTCAATTAGATGACTCTATAAAATGTGACGTTACGCAGCGTTATTGCGCCCTAGGGACGCCAAAAATACAACAGCAGTAATCATTTACTGTCTAATACTCCACCTATGACCAACAAAAAAAGACCGTTCCCTCTTTAACAATCTACAAGACTAACAAGCATAATGGTTCACGCTGACTTTATTGAGGTACAGTATTACATCGACATTGTCCATGAGTAACTATGCACTGTGATACCTATATACCATTATTAATTTATATCTGTTGTGGTTGTTTCAACAGCACTTGCAGGTATAACTAGTACTACCTATTGTCAGTATGCATGATGCACTTTATAGATGTAATAATTTATTATTGCACATTATTACCAGGTTTAGATGCTGGCCATTTCATATATGGTGTGTGAAGTTACAGTTGGCATCAGTATGTGTATTTTATAATGTCTGTCATAAATAAAAATCGTGATGATGATGATGAGGATTTTATGATTTGTACATCCATTGACTGCAGTCAAGGTACAGATAAAGTTCCTTAAAAAGCATTAATTGATAAGTATGAAATGTACTTTTATGCATTAATTTCAAAAGTGAAGACTATGTTTTAGTTTTTGTTACCATTTATAATAGACATGTGCAGATATGCGCTGTGATGACAAATTATTATTTGTCCATATTTGTCATAAAAATTTATCATTCTAGGCCTGGAAAACTTCACAATTTCCTGTTTTAAGCATAACAATCAGGGTGACGGCTCTTCCATTTGAGCATGTTCGACATGGTTTTTCTGTGCATGTGTAGGGAACAGGAGACTTGTTGTCGGACACACAGCAGGGAACAGCTGGCGTTACTGAACCCCACTAACACTATAGCTTGTGTATTGGTCTGTGGACACGACACTTCTGAGCAGCAACTGGTAGTGTTGTAGCCAGGAGTAGAGTTCAGGTGGTAGAAAGATGAACATAACAGAGACATGGATAACGTTGCGAACCAGTTATTTAATCTGAAAACGGACAGACAAATTCTGGCGAGATCCATGCCTTGTTCATTTTCAGAAAAGTAAGCCGGTCTACATTATCGGAGGATAGTCGCATGCGACGGTCTGTTAGTACACCACCTGCGGCACTAAAGACGCGCTCCGATAATACACTGGCAGCAGGGCAAGCCAGCACCTCCAATGCATACTGGCTAAGCTCTGGCCATGTATCCAGCTTAGAGACCCAAAACTTGAATGGGGAAGAGCCATCTGGGAGTACACTAGAGGGAAAGACATGTAGTCTGTCACCATCTTACGGAAATGTTGCCTCCTGCTGACTGGAGCCGTCTCGGATGGTGTAGACATTGGTGGCGCTGCCACAAAACTTCGCCACATTTGGAACATACTGGTCTTGCCCTGTGCAGAGGCGCTGCTTGTGCTCCCTCTTGTTCCAGAGCTGTCTCCACTGCCTCGACGCACAGAGCTGCTTTGTAAAGCATGCAGCAGCATGCTCTCGGCTGGAATGGAGAACATTATGGATTGCACCAGTATGTCTTGGTACTCCCGCATTTTACGCTCCCGGTTCAACGGTGTGATGAGGCTTTGTAAGTTGTCCCGGTAGCGAGGGTCTAGGAGGGTGTACACCCAATAATCAGACGTGGTGAGAATGTGGGCGATGCGGCGGTCGTTTCTCAGGCACTGCAGCATGAAATCAACCATGTGCTGCAGACTCCCAACTGGCCAAGAAACGCTGTCCCCTGCAAGAGGCGTCATCTCTGACTGCTCTGCATCACCCCACCCTCGCTCTACATACTGACTAGAGCGTTGTGTACCTCCCTCTGGAGCGATGTCTTCCTCCTCCATTGACTCCTCCTCATCCTCCTCACAAAGTGAACACTGCCCAGCCCTTTGTGAGGAACCACGTTGCGCTGACTGTCCAGAAGGTGATGGAATTTGTGACTCCTCATCCTCCACCTCTTCCAAAACCTCATCCCTTATTGCTTGCAGTGTTTTTTGAAGCAGGCAGATAAGGGGGACAGTCAGGCTGACTAGTGCATCATCTGCACTCGCCATCCGCGTTGACTCATCAAACGCACGCAAAACGTGGCAATGTCCTTCATAGAGGCCCACTCAGTAGTGGTGAAGTGTGAACGACGCAAATTGCTAGTTGATTGCGCCTGATGCAGCTGATACTCCATTACTGCTGGCTGCTGCTCACACAACCGCTCCAACATATGTAACGTGGAATTCCACCTGGTGGGTACGTCACATACGATGCGATGTTCAGGAAGGCGAAATCTGCGTTGCAGAGCTGCAATGCGCGATCTGGCCATGCTGGAACGTCGCAAGTGAGCGCACTCTAGGCGGACCTTGTGCAGCAGTGCATCAAGATCCGGATAGTCCCTAAAAAAACTCTGCACGACCAAGTTGAGCACATGTGCCAGACATGGTATGTGAGTGAGGTTGCCAAGGCCCAGAGCTGCCACCAGATTTCGGCAAATTGTCACACACTACCAAGCCTGGCTGGAGATTCGCTGGCAAAAACCACACGTCGCTCTCCTGCTTGATGGCATTCCAGAGCTCCTGCGCTGTGTGGCTTCGATTCCCCATGTAAATTAATTTCAGGACGGCCTGTTGACGTTTGGTCACGGCTGTGCTCATATCGGTGCATCAGGTAAACGTTCACGGGTCCATGTGGAGGTAGACCGTGACGGCTCCTGCAGCGATGATTCTGAGGAACTGGAGTAGGAGGAGGAGTCAATGTGGACAGACTTGATTCCTGCAATCCTTGGAGTTGGCAGAACACGTACAGCGCCACTCGCAAGATCTGTACCCGGCTCCACAACATTGACCCAATGGGCAGTGAGGGAAAGGTATCGTCCCTGGCCATGGGTACTGGTCCACGCATCGTGGTCAGGTGGACCTTGCTACTGACGGCGTTTAGTAGCGCATGTTTAATTTTTCCCTCAACATGCTTTTGCAGACCAGGGACGGCTTGCCTGCTGAAATAAAATCGGCTGGGCACATTGTATTGTGGGACTGCCAATGACATTAAGTCACGGAAACTGTCAGTCTCCACCAGCCTGAATGACAGCATTTCAAGGGACAGGAGTTTTGCAATGCCAGCATTCAGAGCCTGTGCTCGTGGATGGTTTGCCGAGTATGGCCGTCTTTTATCCCATGCCTGTGCTACCGATGGCTGTTTTGTGGCCTGGGAGTGTGAGGATGACAGGGAACTTGCAGCTGTGGGTGGAATAACACTGGGTCTCTGGACAACAGTTACAGAGGTTCTTCCATGGCGATCCTGTGAGGAAGCCGAACCAGCTGTGTGTGAGCTGGAGGAAGAGGCTCCAACACGAGCTGAAGATGTAGGTGCTGCTGTAGGTTGGCCTACATCTCCAGTGTGTCTTTGTAACTCAGCTACGTGCTTTGTCCGTACATGTTTCCACATATTTGTGGTATTGAGGTTACTGATATTTTTACCTCTTTTAACTTTTTGATTACACAGCTTGCATTTGACATAGCAAATATCATCTGCAAGTGTGTCAAAAAAGGACCACGCAGTGCAAGTCCTGGGAGCGCCCGGTTTGGCTGTTGGAAGAGAACTGCTACGAACGGGTGCCAAACTGGAGGGTACAGGCAACCGAGTCTGCAGCCTACCTCTCCCTACTGTTTGGACCGTTGGGGCAATCTCTTCCTCAGAGCTGCTACCACCACCTTCCTGTTCCTCACGCCATGTTGGGTCTTGGACCTCATCATCTCCACTACCCTCTTCCAACACCTGCTGCTGTTGGGTGGTCTGGCCAGCACCTTGCTCAACAGAAAATGGCACCTGAGTCTCATCATCATCAGATGCGTTCTGCGGTGTGCTGACCATCGGCACTGGCTCACCCGCCTCTTCACATTCAGAGAGACACAGCTGTTGCGCATCACTGCATACTGCCTCTTCTTCACATTCCAGAATGCTGCTTGGCTGGGCCCCTGTTTCCAAGCCAACAGATTCTGAGAACAGAAGCAGAGACTCAGCTGGCTCCAGTTCAGAACTCTCTGACTGCCTGGGCAATTTGGCAGGCGGTGAAGAGACAGATGGTTGTTCAACAGTGCTGTGGTCCTGAGAGGAGGTGGAAGCAATTGAAGTCGATGCATTGGCTGCCATCCAACCAACAACGGCTTCAATTTGTTCTTCCCGCAGCAGGGGGGTACGCTGAGCTCCTACAAAAGTGCGCATAAAGGAACGCTCACGGGGAAAACTGGTGGATGCTGTGTCACTGGGTGCGGCAGCAGCCACAGAATCCCCACGTCCTCTCCCTGCTGAAACTCCCCGGCCACGACCACGTGCCTTACTCCCTGCCTTCTTCATCTTGGTAGTGTCACGCGGTCTTATGATATGTGTACGATGTCAGTAAACTATTCTTAAAAGAACAACACTCTATACAACATATAGATTAGCAACATCAGCATGTAAATATAGAATAGATTTACCTGACACGATATCCGTTGAACTCAGGATTAATCTTGAGGACTTGATACACTGTCACAGGAAAGAAGAGGACCGGGGGTCTAACCTGACCCTAAACTGGGGTCCTAACTAATCCCTCACCTTGGAGGTACTGATAATGGTTCAGAGGTCCAAGTCTCCAGCCTAACCCTGTCTCCTATCAGTCCCTGAACCCTGTAATCAGTCCTAAGAAGGATTCTGATTACCACCAAAGGGATATGGGCTGATCTCTGCTAAATACACAGATTAGAAATATAAGACAGACTGGAGAAAACACAGACTTGCATACACACTCAAACACAGAAGGAACATAAATGATCTGGGATATTAAACTCTAAGCAAGGTGAGCTTAAAACAACTAAGGAGCTCTTTAACTTAAGTCTATACAGATACAATCCTATCTGTGGTCTGCATGAAGAATTTCACTGGCAACTCCCAAACAGACAACCAGAGATTTAAAGGAAACCAATCAACAAATAATTAATTGCAGCCGGGAGAAACTGCACCCATTCCCAGAACTGAGCACAGACAGAATTAACTCCCTAACTGCCAAACACAAAGAAACAGCAACTCAGCTGTGAGAAGTCAGAATGTGCAACCGCGACGATCTTCGTGGCGATGCACACATGACAGTACCCCCCCTTCTACGAGGGGCCTCCGGACCCTCAGGGCCAGGTTTACCCGGGTGAGTTCTGTGGAAGGTCCGCACCAAACGATCTGCGTTAATGTCAGACGCAGGAACCCACGTCCTCTCCTCTGGACCATACCCCTTCCAATGCACCAAGTACTGAAGGGACCGGCGATTCAGACGTGAGTCAATAAACTTTGACACTTGAAACTCCAAGTTACCATTGACCACCACTGGAGGAGGAGGTAGAGGTGATGGTATGACTGGTGCCACGTACCTCTTAAGTAATGACTTGTGGAACACATTATGAATTTTAAACGTAGGAGGGAGGTCCAGACGAAATGCCACAGGATTAATTATGGAACTGATCCTGTACGGCCCGATGAATCTGGGGCCCAGCTTCCAGGAGGGAACTTTAAGTTTTATATTCCTGGTAGACAACCATACCAGATCGTTCACATTAAGATCTGGACCAGAAACTCTCCTCCTATCAGCCATACGTTTGTAACGGTTCCCCATAGCACTCAGATTATTCAATACACCTCTCCACACTGAAGCAAGTGACGACGAGAAACGCTCCTCCTCAGGAACCCCAGAAGGGCCCCCCCCATTGAAAGTACAAAACTGGGGATGAAAACCATATGCCCCAAAAAACGGGGATTTACCAGTGGACTCGCTCCGCCTGTTGTTAAGAGCGAACTCTGCCAGAGGCAAGAAAGAAGACCAGTCCTCCTGGTTCTCTGAGACAAAACACCGAAGATAAGTCTCAAGGCTTTGATTCAGACGCTCTGTCTGACCATTGGTCTGCGGATGAAAAGCCGAGGAAAATGACAATTGCATCCCCCGACGTAAACAAAATGCCCTCCAAAACTTGGACACAAACTGAGACCCCCTATCTGACACCACATCAGAAGGCAACCCATGAAGTCTCACAATCTCCCCAATGAACACCTGCGCCAGAGTTTTAGCATTAGGGAGGGCAGGAAGAGCAATGAAATGTGCCATCTTACTGAACCTGTCAACAACCACCAGTATGACAGTCTTCCCTGACGACTGAGGAAGGTCCGTGATGAAGTCCATAGACAAATGAGTCCATGGACGCTCCGAAGTTTCAAGGGTAAGAGGGTCCCAGACGGACGGGTATGAGGGGTCTTAGAGCGAGCACAAACCCCACAGGACGCGACAAAAGTTAAAACATCTTTATTAACGTTAGGCCACCAAAACCGGCGAGAAAGGAGATCTAAAGTAGCCTTACTCCCTGGATGTCCTGCTAAAGCAGAATTATGATGTGCCTCAATAACCTTTTGTCTCAACTGATTTGGGACAAACAGTCTCCCTGGAGGTCCTGCAGGGGCGTCCCCCTGAACCTCTAATACCTCCTCCTCAAGCTCAGAACATACAGCCGACACTACCACCCCCTCCTGAAGGATAGGAATCGGGTCATCCATTTTCCCGGCCCCTGGGAAACTGCGAGACAAGGCATCCGCCTTAACATTCTTAGATCCAGGGCGATAAGTGACAACAAAATTAAACCTGGTAAAAAACAACGACCATCGAGCTTGTCTGGAATTCAGACGCTTAGCAGATTCCAAATACAGCAGGTTCTTGTGATCAGTAATGACGGTGACCGGGTGGACTGCCCCCTCCAAAAAGTGACGCCATTCTTCAAAAGCCAACTTAATGGCCAAAAGTTCCCTATTGCCGATATCATAATTCCTTTCGGCGGACGACAATTTCTTAGAAAAGAAAGCGCACGGATGCCATTTACCAGGGGACGGACCCTGGGACAATATTGCACCCACCCCTACGTCAGACGCGTCCACCTCCACAACGAACGGCTGTGATGCATCTGGTTGGATGAGAACGGGTGCCGAAGCAAAACATTTTTTCAAAGAGGAAAAAGCTTGGCAAGCTTTGTCCGACCATTTAGAAAAATCCGTCCCTTTTCTTGTCATGTCAGTGAGAGGTTTGACAACAGATGAGAAATTACAAATAAATTTCCGGTAGTAGTTAGCAAACCCCAGAAAACGCTGCAGAGCCTTAAGATCCTCTGGCTGATCCCATTCAAGCACTGCTCTCACCTTTTCAGGGTCCATACGGAAACCGGAGGCTGACACCAAGAAACCCAAAAACTGAAGTTCCTGTACGGCGAATACACACTTTTCCAGTTTGGCGTATAGTTTATTGTCTCGCAAGATCTGCAACACCTGTCTCACATGCTCCTGGTGAGACACAAGATCTGGCGAGTAAATTAAAATGTCATCCAAATATACGACCACAAACAGCCCCACCAGATGACGAAAAATGTCATTAACAAAATGTTGGAATACTGCTGGTGCAGTAGTCAGACCAAAAGGCATGACAAGGTTCTCATAATGTCCCTCCGGCGTGTTAAACGCCGTTTTCCACTCATCCCCCTCTTTTATCCTAATCAGATTATACGCCCCCCTGAGATCCAATTTAGAGAACCATTTGGCGCCAACAATTTGATTGAAGAGATCAGGAATCAGAGGGAGTGGATACGGATCTCGAACAGTAATCCGATTAAGTTCGCGGAAATCCAAGCAAGGGCGTAGGCCTCCATCTTTCTTCTTCACAAAGAAGAACCCCGCGGCCACTGGGGAAGATGAAGGTCTAATATGCCCTTTGCCAGACTTTCCGAAATATAATCTTTCATAGCCTGCCTCTCAGGACCAGAAAGGTTATATAACCTAGCTTTAGGTAACTTAGCATCAGGAAGAGATTAATAGAGCAGTCATACACACGATGAGGAGGCAACTCCTGACACCCCTCCTCAGAGAACACATCCCCAAAGTCCTCCAAAAAAGGAGGCAAAGTACTAGGCACGACCGCACTGATGACTGTGTTCATGCAGTTACTTTTGCAAAACTCACCCCATTGGCTTATCTCTCTGGACTGCCAATTAATCACAGGGTTATGTTTAACCAACCAAGGAAGTCCCAACACAATAGGAGTAGGTAGACCCTCCAACACATAACAAGATAAAAGTTCCCTATGTATTGCCCCTACCCGAAGGTCAATGTTATGAACCTCATGAACAAAGCTACCTTGGCCGAGAGGCCTGGCGTCAATGGAGAATATAGGGATCGGTTTGACCAATACACTCAGATGCATACCTTGAGCCTGAGCAAACTGAGCGTCAACCAGATTAGCCCCGGACCCACTATCAAGAAGAACAGAAAATCTCTCCACTCTCGTACCAACCACCACCTCCACTGGTACAAGGAACTGAGAAGAACTAGCGGACGAAATACATACTCCCAGGTTGTCGTCCACCACACAACCTGGGATTAACAGTTTTCCGGCGACTTCTTGCTCAACAAGGCACGGGACGGACATCCCCCA
This sequence comes from Oophaga sylvatica, assembly GCA_033576555.1. Lineage (NCBI taxonomy): Eukaryota > Metazoa > Chordata > Amphibia > Anura > Dendrobatidae > Oophaga > Oophaga sylvatica. The sequence goes on along the minus strand of JARQOD010000002.1, from coordinate 608,465,359 downwards.
ACAAAATGTCCCTCTTTCCCGCAGAAGAAACACCTTCTAGTCCTGCGGCGTACCGCCAATCCCCTCCTACGAAATGATGTCCCTCCCAACTGCATAGGCTCCTCCGAACAGACAAGGGGAACCTCAACATAAGGGACTTTAGTAGTAGGTGGAGTAACAACAGGGGGCGGAGTTACCTGCACCTCTCCGGAGCCGTCTATCAGTACGGATAGCCAGGGCCATAGCAGCCTCCAGTGATGGAGGAGAATCATACTGAGCCAAAAACGTCCTTTAATTTGTCAGAAAGCCCATGACAAAACTGGCTTCTAAGAGCTGGGTCATTCCACTGAGTATCTGTGGCCCATCTACGGAACTCAGAAGCAAATTCCTCCGCCGGACGATCTCCCTGCTGTATCTTACGTAATTTTGTCTCAGCAAGAGAGACCCGATCTGGGTCATCATATACCAAACCCAGGGCAGTAAAAAATCGATCTACTGACTGTAGAGCCGGGGATCCCGGAGGAAGGGAAAATGGCCCAGGATTGAGGGTCCCCTTGTAGGAGCGAGATAACAATTCCCACTCTCTGCTCTTCACTCCCTGATGATCGAGGCCGAAGCCGAAAATACAATTTACATGCTTCCCTGAAGGTAAAAAATTTGTCTCGCCCACCAGTGAACCTGTCCGGGAGAGCTACTTTAGGTTCAAATCTGGTTTGCTCCGAGGGAGACAAAACTTTGGACTTAATGTCCGTCAGCTCCATGGATAATCCCTGCAACTGCAGAGCCAGCTGGGCTACTGGATCCATGGCAACTGGGAATAATTTTATTGGGCCAGTGAAAATGTCACGCGGTCTTATGATATGTGTACGATGTCAGTAAACTATTCTTAAAAGAACAACACTCTATACAACATATAGATTAGCAACATCAGCATGTAAATATAGAATAGATTTACCTGACACGATATCCGTTGAACTCAGGATTAATCTTGAGGACTTGATACACTGTCACAGGAAAGAGAGGACCGGGGTCTAACCTGACCCTAAACTGGGGTCCTAACTAATCCCTCACCTTGGAGGTACTGATAATGGTTCAGAGGTCCAAGTCTCCAGCCTAACCCTGTCTCCTATCAGTCCCTGAACCCTGTAATCAGTCCTAAGAAGGATTCTGATTACCACCAAAGGGATATGGGCTGATCTCTGCTAAATACACAGATTAGAATATAAGACAGACTGGAGAAAACACAGACTTGCATACACACTCAAACACAGAAGGAACATAAATGATCTGGGATATTAAACTCTAAGCAAGGTGAGCTTAAAACAACTAAGGAGCTCTTTAACTTAAGTCTATACAGATACAATCCTATCTGTGGTCTGCATGAAGAATTTCACTGGCAACTCCCAAACAGACAACCAGAGATTTAAAGGAAACCAATCAACAAATAATTAATTGCAGCCGGGAGAAACTGCACCCAGTCCCAGAACTGAGCACAGACAGAATTAACTCCCTAACTGCCAAACACAAAGAAACAGCAACTCAGCTGTGAGAAGTCAGAATGTGCAACCGCGACGATCTTCGTGGCGATGCAACACACTGACACAGATCAGAACTGAGCAGTGCTCAGTTCAGAACTCTCTGACTGCCTGGGCAATTTGGCAGGCGGTGAAGAGACAGATGGTTGTTCAACAGTGCTGTGGTCCTGAGAGGAGGTGGAAGCAATTGAAGTCGATGCATTGGCTGCCATCCAACCAACAACGGCTTCAATTTGTTTTCCCGCAGCAGGGGGGTACGCTGAGCTCCTACAAAAGTGCGCATAAAGGAACGCTCACGGGGAAAACTGGTGGATGCTGTGTCACTGGGTGCGGCAGCAGCCACAGAATCCCCACGTCCTCTCCCTGCTGAAACTCCCCGGCCACGACCACGTGCCTTACTCCCTGCCTTCTTCATCTTGGTAGATTGATAAAGAAAGTCAGAAAAGTTATAAGGCCTAATGTGGTTATTCCTCAGAGACTGCAGTGAACACTGCAGACAACTGTTCAGTAGCTGTGAAAGGCCCCTTTGTGTACTTCTATAGTGTTTGCAACCAATGTATTGTATACGGATGGAAGCGCGTCACACTAATAGATTAGATTTTTTTCAAATATAATGGAGCAGCACCAATTAGAGAAAAATGTGAAGGATGAGGCAGTGACACACGCTCAGCAGACTACAACCAGCAGTAGTTGAAGAACTAACTGAGCGTGATCTGCACTCAAAAAATGAAAAGCTCACAGACTACAGTGAACACTGAAACACAACTGTTCAGTAGCTGTGAAAGGCCCCTTTGTCTACTTCTATAGTGTTTGCAACCACTGTATTGTATACGGATGGAAGCGCGTCACACTAATAGATTAGATTTTTTTCAAATATAATGGAGCAGCACCAATTAGAGAAAAATGTGAAGGATGAGGCAGTGACACACGCTCAGCAGACTACAACCAGCAGTAGTTGAAGAACTAACTGGAGCGTGATCTGCACTCAAAAAATGAAAAGCTCACAGACTACAGTGAACACTGAAACACAACTGTTCAGTAGCTGTGAAAGGCCCCTTTGTCTACTTCTATAGTGTTTGCAACCACTGTATTGTATACGGATGGAAGCGCGTCACACTAATAGATTAGATTTTTTTCAAATATAATGGAGCAGCACCAATTAGAGAAAAATGTGAAGGATGAGGCAGTGACACACGCTCAGCAGACTACAACCAGCAGTAGTTGAAGAACTAACTGGAGCGTGATCTGCACTCAAAAAATGAAAAGCTCACAGACTACAGTGAACACTGAAACACAACTGTTCAGTAGCTGTGAAAGGCCCCTTTGTCTACTTCTATAGTGTTTGCAACCACTGTATTGTATACGGATGGAAGCGCGTCACACTAATAGATTAGATTTTTTTCAAATATAATGGAGCAGCACCAATTAGAGAAAAATGTGAAGGATGAGGCAGTGACACACGCTCAGCAGACTACAACCAGCAGTAGTTGAAGAACTAACTGGAGGTGATCTGCACTCAAAAAATGAAAAGCTCACAGACTACAGTGAACACTGAAACACAACTGTTCAGTAGCTGTGAAAGGCCCCTTTGTCTACTTCTATAGTGTTTGCAACCACTGTATTGTATACGGATGGAAGCGCGTCACACTAATAGATTAGATTTTTTCAAATATAATGGAGCAGCACCAATTAGAGAAAAATGTGAAGGATGAGGCAGTGACACACGCTCAGCAGACTACAACCAGCAGTAGTTGAAGAACTAACTGGAGCGTGATCTGCACTCAAAAAATGAAAAGCTCACAGACTACAGTGAACACTGAAACACAACTGTTCAGTAGCTGTGAAAGGCCCCTTTGTCTACTTCTATAGTGTTTGCAACCACTGTATTGTATACGGATGGAAGCGCGTCACACTAATAGATTAGATTTTTTTCAAATATAATGGAGCAGCACCAATTAGAGAAAAATGTGAAGGATGAGGCAGTGACACACGCTCAGCAGACTACAACCAGCAGTAGTTGAAGAACTAACTGGAGCGTGATCTGCACTCAAAAAATGAAAAGCTCACAGACTACAGTGAACACTGAAACACAACTGTTCAGTAGCTGTGAAAGGCCCCTTTGTCTACTTCTATAGTGTTTGCAACCAATGTATTGTATTCGGATGGAAGCGCGTCACACTAATAGATTAGATTTTTTGCAAATATAATGGAGCTGCACCAATTCCACAAAATCAAATAAAAAAAAGAGTCAGTGAGTGACACTTGCAGATGCCTACAAACAGCGGTGGATGCAGAGCAAACTGCAGCGTCACCTGCACTCTCACACACACATTGCACAGAGCTGTTAAAACAACACTGGCAAAAGGAAGCTTTACACAGCGGTTGGTAAACTAGCCTGCCTAAAGCACAGTAGAGTACACAAAATCGCAATGTCTAACTGTCCCTCAGAGTCAGCACAGCAGCGTTCTGTCCCTAACTGAGTTCACAGCACAGTGACGCTAAAATGGAGGCGACGCCTTTTATAGTGCATTCTGACATCATTTCAGCAGCCAATCACAGCCATGCCATTAGTTAAGATGACCGCAGCATTACAGGATGTGCCCACACTTCATAAGATTCCTCATTGGCTGACTAAAATCACATTGCCTCTCAAAGAATTATGGGAACTTCCGATTCCGGTATACGATATATGAAAAATATCGGAACTAAGTATCGGAATTCCGATACAGCGAATATCGGCCGATACCCGATACTTGCGGTATCGGAATGCTCAACACTAGTGAGATGTCAAGTTTTATTTGCTTCTGGAAAGTAGCTACTGTAATTCCCAAAAAATAAAATTAAAGTGATATAAGTGTCACCAAAATTATTTTGGAAGAAAGGCAAACCAGTAGAGTAAAATATTGGGTTCTTTTTAGAAATGACTTTGCTCATATCAGTATGGCAGTATTACTGCTTTGGTACCTTGAGGCTAGAAGTCAACGGCAAATCAACAAACCCAAAGCAGAAAACATGGGGATGTAAACAGGCACAAGTGCTGAAAGCCATGGCGGCCGATGTGGCTGTAACGCTGGAGGAGGCATAACTAAGCGACTACAGGTTTTCGCTAGAGCCTCTGGTGTTGAGGATAAGCTTGGCCGCTGATAGTTGCCAGGTACCACTCTAGGACAGTCTCCTGGACTACAGCAGCTGATCAGAGGGTCAGAGGCATGGGAACGCGGTACTGGAGGACAAAGACAAAACATGGTTAGGCAGTCCAAGGTCGGGGCAGGCAGCACAGGTTTAATATACGTAGCTGAGGTCAGGAGAAGAGAGGTCAGACAGGACAGGTAAACAGGCTGGGTTATTGCTGGTATATAAGCAATGGTGGAATGCATGGGCTGAAGAGCAGCCCACAACCACCCCAGAAATGGCGCATCTATTAAATGGGCCAATTCTAGCTCTTAGCTTCAGCTTGTCCCGAATGCCCTTGTGAGATGGCAATCAGGGTAATGGTTTTGGAGCTGATGTCAGCTGTGTAATGTCTCCCCTATTTTTAATAACCAGCAAAGGCTAAGTAGCCAGGTGTGGGCTGATGTTAATAGGCTGGGAAGGTCATGGATATTGGCTCCTTTCCAGCCTAATAAGAGCAGCCCTCTGCCAACCTGGAAATGGCGCATCCATTAGATGTACCAATTCTGGCGCTTAGCTTTGGCTCTTCCTAATTGCCGCTGTGAGGTGGCAATTGGAGTAATGGTTTTGGGGTTGATGTCAGTTGTGTAATGTATGCTGACATCAATCCCAGGGATTAGCAATGGAGACTTGCCTGTCAGACAGTCTGTCAGACAACTGAAATCAACCCCAGAATCTTTACCCTGATTGCCACCGCACCAGGGCAATTGGGAAGAGCCAAGATTAAGTGCCAGAATTGGTACATCTAATGGATATGCCATTTCTGGGGTGGCAGAGGCCTGCTCTTAAGAGGCTGGAAAGGTGCCAATATCCATGGACCTTCTCAGACTAATGATATCAGCCCACAGTTGTCTGCTTAGCCTTTGCTGGTTATTAAAAATAGGGACATTTTTTGGGGGTCTCACCTTTCAAATAACCAGCTAGCTATCTATTCTATTCTGAGGGTTCTGGCTGTGAACTTACTGTACTTGGCTGATGAACTGTCTGGTTCCCTATGAGATGAGTGCATAAACATCGGACCGCACATGCATGGTCCGTGTGCCATGCAATTTTTTTCTCGCACCCATTCATTTGCATTGGTAAGTCTCGGCCGTTTTACGTGGCCTTATTCCGCATGCTGCAATTTTTTCCTCAGCACTGCTCCAGCTGAAGAAAAACTCAAACTTAAACACTGCCTTATTGAATAACATTGGTGCAAGTGCAATGTCATTTTTTTCGCATTTCACTTGCTGGATTTATATGCAGATGTGAGTGAACCCAAATATAGTATTACAAGACATACTGTACATTTTTTTATCTTTGTATTGCAGGTGTCCCTTACAATTTTGATAGGCCTAATTACATTTTTAAAGTAATTAGAAGTGGTTTTAGAGGAGTCTTACAATGGAATTTCTGTATTTAAAACATGGCCAAGCTTGAAAGCGAATTTTTGTCCTCATGCCCCATCAAGCCTCGGGCCTACTACCGCTACATTGATGACATTTTAATCATCTGGACGGAGTCTGAACAACAGCTAAAGACGTTCCATGAACAGTTCAATCAATTTCATCCCACCATCAACTTAACACTCAACTACTCCAGCACTGAAATTAACTTTTTAGACACCACCATTAAGCTAAAGAACAATGAAATAGAGACATCCCTGTATCAGAAGCCAATCGACCGTCCAACATATCTTAAATGGGACAGTTTCCATCCAAAACACATAAAAAACTCTATTGTCTACAGCCAAGCCATCAGATACAACCGTATAGTTCCAACCCCATGGATAGAGATGAACACCTTGGTCGCCTCAGAAAGACTTTTTTGAACCAGGGCTACCATCCAAGAACAATTGAAAACCAAATTACAAGAGCCACCAGAATATCAAGGAATCACCTGCTACATTACAAAGCTAAAGAAGAAAATAACCGGGTGCCTCTAGTGGTCACCTACAATCCAAGTCTGGAGATGCTAAGGGGAGCTGCACGGAAACTACAACCTTTACTACAAAAAGATGCCCGATTACAATCCATATTTCCAGACCCCCCACTACTATGCTTTAGGCAGCCCCCAAATCTAAGAAGCATCATTGTCAGAAGCTCCCTGTCCTCCCCAACAGCTGCAGGTACCTTTCCTTGCAGACAAAAGAAATGCAAAACCTGTACATCTATAATGACCACGGACAGGATAAAGATCCCCAACTCCCATCAGGACTACAAGATACCAGGTACTTTCAGCTGCATCACATCTAATGTGGTGTACCTAATTATATGTACTAAATGTCCAACTGGGGGTCTGTATGTGGGGGAGACCGGGCAAAAACTGAGAACAAGGATGAATTCTCATCGCCACACAATAAGAGAAAGGAGAATGGATTTACCTGTGGCAAAACACTTTTGTATGCCCGGTCATAGCATGACGGATATGGAATTACTGGTATTAAAATCTAACTTCAAATCTGAGAAGGATAGAAAAGTCTGGGAATATAAACTTATGATGACCTTTGACACTCTTAGTGCTGGGATGAATATATCCCAGAGTTTTATGACTTTCTACAACAATTAAGGAATCTGCTTCCCTGACCTTTTAGGGTCATCACAACACAATACCAGACCCCAATCAGAGGGTAATAAAACTTTCACTCCTTATCTATGAACTAGTCATATTTATGTTCATCCCTCGGCCATAATGACAGTTCTGCTTCACGTCACATGTCTTACCTATTGCATTATTCCTGTGTCCTCTTGTGTATAAATATGTGATTCTTCAGATTTTGTATTAGTTCAGCCTGATGAAGAGACCTGCGTAGTCTCGAAAGCTTGCAATTTGTTACCATCTTTTCAGTTAGCCATTAAAAGGTATCAACCACTGAGGACTCTCAACTCTAAATATTTTTGTATTTAAAACATGCATTCTTCATAGATATAAATCCCAGAGCCGTTCTGCTGTCCATGGTCCTGACTCCTGGAATTAAGGAATCACTCTGGAGTCAGACTGTTTTGGTTCAAAGTGATTTTCTGAACAGGGTATAGAACAAAAGAAATAGGAATATGGTAAGTCCAATCTAAAGTTATTGGAAGAAGCTGAGCAACAGGACAGAAAAGAGTTCCAGGAGACAGGGGAATCTTAAGGCTCTGTGCACACGTTGCGGAATCTGCTGCGGATCCGCAGCGGATTTTCCACTGCAGATCTGCAGCAGAACTGCAAGTGATGTACAGTAGCATTATATGCAATGGAAAAAAAAAACGCAGTGAACATGCTGCTGATTTTTCCGCGCGGATTTGGTGTAGATTTAAATCCGCAGCATGTTACTTCTTTTTGTGCAGTTCTGCAGCGTTCTGAGACCTGCTCTAATTAGAAATCCACAGGTCTCAAAACGCAGGGGAAATCCACACAAAAAACACGAAAAATCCGCATCAAATCTGCACTAAATCCGCAGGTAACAAGCAGGTCTTTTTACCTGAGGATTTAGCAAAATCTGCGTGGAAAATTCCTCAGCAGATTCTGCAACGTCTGCACATACCCTAAACCTTCTTAAAGTTGTGTGGTTGAACATTCAGAACGTCGGCTGCAGGAAAGCCTCAAATGGTCAGTCAGTGACAGATAGGCAGTGGATAGTAGTCTGGGGTAAAGCATACGGAAAGTATTCAGACCCCTTTTAATTTTTCACTTTTTGTTTCATTGCAGCCATTTGGTAAATTCAAAAAAGTTCATTTTTTTCTCCTTAATGTACAATCTGCACCTCATCTTGACTGAAAAAACAAATGTAGAAATTTTTGCAAATTTATTATTGTTAAAGTGAGTTCACCTGCAAGATGTCTTACAGCAACCCGTATAGTTCGGTTAAGTGGTTTCATGTGTATGCAACTGTATGTGTCCAGGTCTCCCATCCCTAATCTGTTATAGTTTCCCGTATCTCGTGTCCTGTCCCTTTAGTCCAGTATAGTTGTCTCTGTTTCCTGAAATCACATCTACGGTACCTGTCTGCCAAAAAGGCTAAATTCCCACGATGAGCATTTGGTGCGGTTTTGATGTTGCAGGTTTTCTGCAGTATTTATGCACCAATTAGCTAAATCAGGTTACTTGCAGCTTTTCTCATCTCTTTTTTTCACTTGTATTTTTATCTTGTTTCTTTTTCTGCTGCAAATTTTTTTTTTATGTGTTCAGTTTGAGATACAACAGCTTATTTTGGATTGCATTCATTTTTATTGAGAAAACGCAATAAAAAAAATGTGCTTTTTTTATTTGCAGATTTTCCTGCATCTCCTTCAAAGTTTATATGGGGAAAATCTGAAAATAAAACACATATTTACCACAAGAGAAATTGACATATTGAGGATTTCAAAAACAGATTTGAAAAAATGCATAGCAGACCAATTTTCAGGTTTTTTTTAAATAAAATCACAGTGATCATGAGATTTTTATATAATCTCATTCATTTTGAACAGCAATATGCTGCGTTTTTTACAGAAAAACACACCAAACATTTATAATGGGACTTAGGCGTGTAGTGACGGCCACAGGCTCCCAACAATAGTTGCAGCCATTGGCCACACAATCTCTTTAGTGATCCCTCTGTCAGCCAAATGCAGCAGAGGGCAAAGGACATTCTATGAAGATTATTATATGTGTGATATGAATGTGTTCCACCTAAAAAACATACATTACCCAAAATTCCCGAATAGAATCAATGTAATTTCATATACTAGCCTTCACTATATATGTTATCCTCATCTCGAGACTCTACTTGGGAAAACGATCGGTAAGGAACTAACAATTAATCCATGTGGATGATCTCCATTAAAGCAGTCCAGCTTATTATGGTAAATCAATTAATATACTGTCATTCAATAAAACTGAAGTGATTAATACTGCATACACTTTATAAAATATTTTATCAGGCTGTCTCTTACTGATGCCAAAGTCACTTCTCCATCAATAAAGTGTCCCGCGTGTGTCATTTCTATCCAGTCCCTCTGAGAGTAAGGCTTACCATATTCGTGAACAGTTTTTGGGATTTCATACACAGGAGACAAGTACTGATATAGTAGAATAAAAGGGTTAATGATAATTGACATATCGAGTAACAGATAAATGCATATTGACTAGAGTTGAGCGATACTTTCCGATACCCCTAAGTATCAGAATCGGAATGGTATCGCCGATACCATTAAAATATCGGCGATACCCGATACCGATACCGGAAGTCCCATGTAAGTCTATGGGAACAAAATATCGGAACTAAAAAAACCCCATTCTTTCCTTGTAAACACTAAATATACACACATAGAATACATATATATATATATATATACATGTCATTGTGACATATATATATATTATACATATATGTATAGTTTATACACTTCTACATAGTAAAATATCCTCTGATTCAATTGCCGGGTAAAGCCTGCTTCAGTGAAAAGACAGAAGCACCCGACATGAAATGACACTTGGTGTACATAGGGTTAACCATGTCTTTTCATGTCGTTTGCTATCTGATTTGCACAAACAATTAAATCAGTCTATGTTTGCAAAATTTCACACCTGTAGGGGTTAATTAAAGGTGTAAATTCGTTGTAAAAAAAACGGACTTTTTTGCTACGAATTTACACCTTTAATTAACCCCTACAGGTGTGAAATTTTGCACACATAGACTGACTTAATTGTTTGTGCAAATCAGATAGCAAAGGACATGAAAAGACATGGTTAACCCTATGTACACCAAGTGTCATTTCATGTCGGGTTCTGCATTTTCACAAAAGCCGGCAATTGAATTAGCGGCTATTATACTATGTAGAAGTGTATGAACTATAAAATATATATATATATATATATAATATATATATGTGTCACAAACTCAATGACATGTATATATATATATATATGAGGTGTAAAATTGCTGAAAAAAAATGCGTGGGCTCCCGCCCTATTTTCGCAACCAGACAGACAAAGCCAGTGAGTGGGGGCAGATAATAATAGCCCAGAGAGGGACCATTATTTTTGGCCCCCCCCCGGCTACTAACATCTGCCCCCAGACACCCCAGAAAGGGCAAATCTCTAATTAGATTTGCCCTTTCTGGCACTTTGCCCGTCTATTCCCATTGCCCTGTAGCGGTGGCGAATGGGTTAATAAGGGGTTAAAATGACCTTGCAATTGAAAGGTCACTTTAAGCCAGGTTAATAATTGAGAGCTGTCAATTAGACAACTATCAATTATTAATCCTATTGTATGAAAGAAAAATCAAACACACACACTTTAATAAAAAAGAAGTTTAATGAAATAATCACACAGTTTTTGACCATATTTTATTTACCTGCTAAAACCATTTCCTGTAATAAAAATAAAATAATAAAGCAAAATTATTCTTACCAATCCGATGCACAGTCAGGTCCCACGGTGTAATCCTTCAGAAAGGGTTAATGTTTACTGCAGGGACCGCAGCTAATGCTGCAGCCTCACAGTAAACCCCCAAATGAATGAGTTCCTCTCCTGGCTGACAGGAGAGGAAGTGGAAAGCTTAATTGATTGCTTTCCACTTTCACTTCAGGTCAGCCAGGGACACCATCAGTGACGTCAGAGGGAACTGATTAACAAAAATAGGGGTTCCCTTCGAAAAAAAAATGGCGTGGGGTCCCCCCTATTTTTGTTAACCAGCCAGATGAAGCAGACCGCTGAGGCCTGGATTTTCAGGCTGTTAAGGAGCCAAGATCCATGGACCTTGCCAGCCTGATAATACCAGGCCACAGCAGTCTGCATATCTTGGCTGATTAACAAAAATAGGGGATCCCCTCGAAAAAAATTAGCGTGGGGTCCCCCCTATTTTTGTTAACCAGCCAGATGAAGCAGACCGCTGAGGCCTGGTTTTTCAGGCTGGTAAGGATCCAATATCCATGGACCTTGCAAGCCTGATAATACCAGGCCACAGCAGTCTGCTTAGCTTGGCTGGTTAACAAAAATAGGGAATCCCCTCGAAAAAAAAACGGCGTGGGGATCCCCCCTATTTTTGTTAACCAGCCAAGTAAAATGCAGACTGCTGCGGCCTGGTATTAAAAGACTGTCAAGGCCCATGGATTTTGGCCCTCAACAGCCTGATAATACCAGGCTACAGCAGCCCCACATTTGGCGCATCAAAAGATGTGCCAATTGTGGCACTTTACCCGGCTCTTCCCACTTGCCCTGTAGCGGTGGCAAGCGGGGTAATAAGGGGTTATTGTCACCGTTGATTGCACGGTGACAATAAGCCCGGTTAATAATGGAGAGGCGTCAATAAGACACCGATCCATTATTAATCCCAAAGTTATTAAATGTTTAAAAAAAAGACACAGCAAGAAAAAAGTCTTTTAATGAAATAAAAGAGACAACACAGTTTTCATTTCTTTTATTACTCTCTATTCCTGCGACGCCATCGATCTCCTGTAAAAAAATAAAAAAAACAAACCAACAGTATACCACCTGTCCGACGCAGTCCATAGTAACGATTGTCCCACGACGATCCAGCTCTGCTACATCGGAATGACAGGCAGAGCCTGACATCCCGGCGCAGCACAGCTGCTTACCTGCTTCCCCGGCGGTGACGTCATCGGACTGCTTTACGGCCGCGATTACCCAGCAGTCACTGAAGTTATCGCGAGATACTGCATGTGACCGCCGGGGAGAAGAGGATGGCGGCCATTAAGCAGCCCGGGATGTGACCGCCGGAGATCTTCTGCCGGGTAAGTGCCGCTGACTCCTGACAGACCCGACCGACGGACACTGACAGTGACAGACCCGACCGACGGACACTGACAGTGACAGTGACATTCCGATTCCGGTATCTGATCTGACGAAAATATCGGAACTCGGAATCGGAATTCCGATACAGCCAATATCGGCCGATACCCGATATTTGCAGTATCGTATCGCTCAACACTAATATTGACACAGACCATTACATCTTTCCTGTTCCTTCTCCGCTTCTCTCGTCAGCCAGTCTTCAGTCTCTTTCCAAACCAGGATGACCAGTGATATCGACCCCACCTAAAAAAAAGAAGACAGATAAATACTATGCTGCAATACATGGAATTGTGGGAGGATGGAAAAAAAAAGCAAAAAAAAAAAAGTTAATGGAAAAATTAATATATGACTCCTCCATTAAAAATAAAGTATGAGCATTCATATGCAGTAGGGCTCCACTTCATAGATTCCTTCCACCCTGAGAAACTTTTCACTATTGCTGGGATATGAGATTCTAACGGTTGTGTATTTTCATCAATCGTGAGTCTTGTTGCTTTGTTTTAAATAGAGAAAAAGACCTAATGGACCCTAGTCCTTTTCTTCTTGAGGATCCTGCTGAATGATAATTATAAAGTATAACGATGCAGCCACCAAAAGGTTTGCGCAACTCACTGTACAAATATGTCGCTTGAATGGTGGGGATGCTCCCGGCCCATCGTCAGTGGGCATCAGCTGTATATCATCGATCATTTACCTGTTTATATCATTCAGTCAATAATGACTGCAGTATCTAAGTGGTTACATACAAGGGTCACTCCTGTGTGCCAATGGGTTGTTATGGCAGCCAAAGGCCAGCCCATGTCCCCATCGAAGAACAGCTGCTAGGCACTGTCAGAATTAGGATAAAAGTTCATTAGACCTTTAGAGTTAGGGTAAAGTCATAATACACTACACTGCAGAAGTACTGCAGTGTCTTATAGATGTGACGCTAGTCACTTCTCACGGCCAAGCTGTGAGTCAGGATAGTCAAGGAGTTCAAGGTTAGAAGCCAGGAGGGTACATCATAAACAGAAGAAAGAGACAAAAGCGTAGTCAGGTCACGTTCTGAGGTCAGAATACCAGGAGGATAGCGGATCATAGCAGAAGGGGTTAAACAGACGGATGGTTAGAACAAGGTCCAAGGTCAGGCAACGAAAGAGCAGCATAAAAGAACGCAAGACAGAGAAGAACAAACCACACTTAGCTGAATGTACATCTGTCAGAGGTCTGGGAGAAACAGCTCAGTTAAGTATCATGGCAATCACCTGGGACAATGAACGCTTGGAGCCAGTGCCTCCCAGTCTCAGATTGGATAGTCAATAGTGATGAGCGAGTATACTCGTTGCTCGGGTTTTCCCGAGCATGCTCGGGTGTCCTCCGAGTATTTTGGCGTGCTCGGAGATTTAGTTTGTGTTGATGCAGCTGCATGATTTGTGGCTGCTGGACAGCTTGAATACATGTGAGGAATGCCTGTTTGTTAGGAAATCCCCAATAAGCTCTTATGGTCAGCATGGTCCTCTCTCACTCTCTCCTGTAAAGAATAAGCTTTCTTTGTCAGTGGGTTTCTCTCTCTAATCTGTCAAGTGAGAGCTCTTATGGTCAGAAGAATTCTCTCTCTCTCTCCTGCAAAGAAGTGGTCAGTGGGGTCCTTGTTATCTCTCCTTAATTAAGCTTTTGTGGTCAGCGAGGTTCTCACTCTCTCTTCCACATGTATTTTATGAGCAATTACGAGCTTTCCAATACTGAGAATTCACACAAAGTTATTTGCAGCAAATCAAATTTTTGCGAAAAATTTGGCAAAGTAATCAAATTCAAATTTCAAAAGATCCATTCACCTCCATAGAACACTAAGGAAAAATATTTCTTATGGGGGGGAAATGACTGCTACGTTTATATTGATGCAACAAAAAAAGTTGAATTCATGACCTTGCATTGCGGAAGAAGGAGGAGTATTTCCAGCACGTCCATCCAGTTTAAAGAAAATTTCTCTTTATTGGAACATTTTAAAAATCATTCATAAAATTGAGAGAGAGACTCTCTGTCCATGGCACCTTGGCGCCTTTAGTCATAGGACATATTGCAAGACAAATAGACCATTATATATATAGCAAGGAACCAATCACAAGCATAATAATTAATGGCATTAGGAAAACAACAGCTGAACACCATAGCATGAATCTCTCATTTCAAAGCAAGTCAAAATTACATAAATTTGCATTCTATGTTACCGCATGATTTTAACATGTATTTTTCAATTTAATAAATGTAAAAAATGTCATTCCTATAGTTCATGCCTTGTGGGTGTTTAATAAATAAATGATTTTATTTTATAAGTAGTATTGTGATTGGAAGAAAAGACAGTTCTCTTATTGTCTGCAAATTTGCAGACATTACATCTGTTGCCAGAACATTTATAAAAACCTTTTATTGATATCCACGATGTGGGAGTTTTGGCTTGACACCCCATGGTAGGAGATAGCATATTTCCTAGTGTGCAGCCTCTCCTAGCCACTACTCTGCATCCATCCTGAAGAATTGTACATAAAGGTTTATCCTGGTTGACTACAGGGAGTTATTTGAGTTTTATAATTTTATTTTATTATACTGGCTGCTATAAGCGGTAGAAAAAGTGACCTGTGTATCAGGAATGACATTTACATTTGTATTGTCAGAATAAAGTAAATCAGCACGTGGGATTTTAGGAACATTCCTTGTTTTATGTTGGCTTTTTTTATATCCCCTATTGACACCAAACTCCCACAAGGCATGAACTGTAGGAATGACCTTTTTTACATTTATTAAATATAAAAATACATGTTAAAATCACGCGGTAACGTAGAATGCAAATTTATGTAATTTTGACTTGCTTTGAAATGAGAGATTCACGCTATGGTGTTCAGATTTTTGTTTTCCCAATGCCATTAATTATTATGCTTGTGATTGGTTCCTTCCTATATAGTATATATACTTGTCTATTTGTCTTGCACTATGTCCTAGGACTAAAGGCGCCGAGGTGTGCCAGAAACGCGTCAGGCAGTGAGTCTCTCTCTCAGTTTTTATGAATGGCTTTTAAATTGTTCCAATAAAGAGAAATTTTATTTAAACTGGATGGACGTGCTGGAAATACTCCTCCCTCTTCCTCACTTCGGCTGAAATCACCAGCAGGTACGGCATCCACCAGCTATATTCATTTGCAACGGTTTATGATATATGTCTCAGTGTGTCAGGCTCCAACTTTTCTCTCTCCCACAGACACTATCCTGCATTGCAGACCGCTCTCTGAGTAGTTTGCTTATTCTCTGAAGCCTCAACTACCTGGACCTGTCTATTAATGGGATAAAGACAATATAAATAATTTGTGTTTCTATCTACATGTGACAGCGTTACTGGCAATCCTGGGTCACAAGGTTAAAATAACCTTTTATGAATCTCCCTGTGGGAGCATAGACAAGGTATATAGCCTCTTACCACCATGGGACAATACACATGGGAGCATTTATGGATGTAATCAGTAGTCTCTGTCTGTATTTATAACACTCATCAATAAGGAGGAGGACTCGACCAATGTCATCCATTTTGCTTATTTAGAACATTCATTTATAACATCGAAACAACGTCTTAAAAGGTTTGTACCATATTTTTAAGTTACCCTCCATCATAAAACTTGGCACCTTTTAAGGGGGTTATTGAAATGTACAGGGCAACTTATTTGAGATCTCTACCCAAATCTGCTGATGTTCTACTGTGGTGGTCCTCTTAAAGAAGAATGCAATATACAGTTCTGTGCAAACGTTTGCTGTTATGATTCGGTAGCTGAGGAGTGCAGGCAAAAAGGCAATACACCAGAGCAGTTGGAATCTATGAGATTGCAGTACCCTGACTAACCACCACAACTAGAGGCAGCCGTGGAGCGTTCCTACGTTGGTCCTAGACGCCTCGTCACAGCCTGAGAAACTAACTACACCTAAAGATAGAAATAGGAAAGCTATCTGCCCCGGAGCAGAACTCCAAAGATAATAGCAAGCCCCCAAACATGTAATGGCGGTTAGACAAGACGAAATACTGACACAGACAGAAAATAGTATGAGCAAACGTTGGGGCCCAAACTAACTAAATAGAAAAGGATAGGAAGGGTACTTACTGCAATCCCAAAAAAAACCCTGAAAGCACCAACTCTACTAATTTCAAAAACACCTGAGATCACACGACCTCTACCACCTAAATTAGTTCTCTGGTGTAACAAAATCAAAACAGCAGCCACTGAAAAAACTGGAATAAGCAAAAGTACAAACATCAGTGGCTGAACTAAACTGAGAGGGCAAAAGCCCCCTGAGGGGACCCAGAAGGCCCCCACAGAAGTGCAGGACAAAATGCAAAAATTAAGCACAGAAACAAAAAGAAGAAAATGTCTTATCTGTTAGCAGGGAGATGCAGACACGACACAGCAGGCTACAAGGGAAACTGAATCAAGGATTGAGACCCGAACATTGATCACCGGCAACCCTGATGGGAAGGTGACTCCCTTATAAGACCAGTCAGTAATACCTGATTCCAGTCCTCACAATCTTCACTGAACAGACCAGTACCGCTTGTAACCACAGAGGGAGCCTCTGCTCAGAACTCATCTCAAGCCATTCACAACAGTTTGCGGCTGCATTTTAGCAAATGGAGATGGGAATTTGGTCAAGATTAATGGTGTCCAAAGTGCTGAGAAATACAAGCAGATAGCTATCCGTCATGCAGTACCATCAGAGAGGTGTGGAATTGGCTCACAATTTTCTTCTGCAGAAGGACAATGACCCCGAAAATACAGAAAACTTCATTTTGAACTGTCTACAGGGTAAAGAAAAATAGTCCTGAAAGTGATGATATGAACCTACAGAGTCCTAAACTCATTATCATCGAGTCAGTGGGACACTACATGAAGGGACAGAAGTATTTGCACAAATGACATCCACAGAGGATCTGCGGTTAGTTCTCCAGGATGTTTGTAACAACCTCAGAGCTGAGTTCCTTTAAAACTGTGTACAAGTATGTGGTCAGGAGTGTTCCACATCCTACTGGGAGATGTGAGGTTAGGCGATCTTCACATACTGTGAATCACAAATCTTCCCTGTGTGCTTTTTTCATCATATTAAATGGACTTTGTTTCTTTTTTCACTGCAGAGGTTAACGACTTTGTGTGCTGGTTACAGACATGCAGCTCCATCTCACAGCTGCTAGTGACCTGCTCATTTTCTCTCTCTAAAAAATAAAAACCTGGCCAGACCTTCTCATCCCTGCCTGTGAAAGTTTTGCTTCCTGGCTTGCTGGAGTTGGGGTGCTGAAGTTGGAGTTCATAGTTGCTGCTGGAGATTGTTGTCTGCTATTTTAAGTGTATGCTTTCTCCATTATCCTATTCCCATTTGGTTTGTACCTTCCTACCCTTCCCTTTATTCCTCTCTACCCTTGGTGAATGTTTTTGCATGTAAGTTGCTTTTTGTTATCCCTGTTTGTCTTACATGTATATAAGCTAACATATCTCTCCCAGGCCTCCTGGAGGAGGGGACAGCTTAGCACATTAAAAGGGGTACAGTAAAGTCAGAGACTCGAGCATCTATACCTTTAAGAACACCCGGGACAGGGATAGTTAGGGTCCCAGTTCCAGGGACAGTTTGAAGGGCCCTTCTTTACTGAAGACCGTCACATGCCTAGAAAAACTGATGCTTTGATGCTGTTTTGAAGGCAAAGTGCAGTCACACCAGTATTTTACTTGCTTTAGATGTATTTTTTTGTTAATTCTCTTTGCATTTGGTTAATTGATTAAATAGTAAACAATTAACACTTCTATTTTTTGAAAGAATTCTTATTTTAAAGTAATTTTTACACATCTGCCTAAAACTTTTGGATAGAACTATATAAGAAATGGGGTATGTAAACTTTTTCTCAGGGTCATTTGGTTGTTTTGGGTTGTCTTTATGATTTAAAAAGAGAAAACACAGTAGTTTAACAATAAATGGCTTCACCCAACCACTAACCATGAGTGGAGAAAAAGTTTTGGTGTTATCATTCATATTCTCTGAAAAAAAGGCCAAGAAAGCAAAAATTCTGCCAAGGTATATAAACTTTTGAGCACAACTGTATTTATTAACTAGTTTCTATGGTATAACTATCTGTTTTAAGAGCATATAAAGTCAAAGTTTCAAAAATTGCTAAATTTTCCGGTTTGTTTTCACATTTTTGATATTTTCATAACTAAACGCCAGTCATATCGACCAATATTTACCGCTAACACAAAGTACATGTCGTGAATAAGCATTCTCGGAATCCGTGGGATCCGTTGAAGTGTTCCAGGGTGATTGCCTCTTAGGATTGGGTCACACTTGCGAGAAACTCGCACGAGTCTTGCACCTCATTACCCGGCACTGCCGACGGCACTCAGGACCGGAGAGTGCGGCTGCATGTATTTCTCTGCAGTTGAACACTCCGGTCCAAATGCCGGCGGCAGTGCCGAGTATTGAGGTGCAAGACTCGTGCAAGTTTCTCGCAAGTGTGACCCCGGCCTTAGGGCTCCTTTCCACTTGTGAGAAATACGTCCGACACTCGCATGTGAAATCCCAGCTCTGGCGCCGGCACTCGGGAGTGGAGTGCGCGGCTGCATGTATTTGTATGCAGCCGCTCGCTCCACTCCCGAATGCCGGCGCCAGAGCTGGGATTTCACATGCGAGTGTCGGACAATTTCCTAGCATGTGAGTATGAGCCCTTAAAGTGACTTTGGTCAGAATTGTAAAAATTGGCTTGGTCAGGAAGGTGAAAACAGGCTGGGGCGGGAAAGGGATAAATTACAATGCAGCTCATCCACCTGCTAGTCTGTTAGCACATGTGGGGTAGAAATCCCAGTTTTACCTTTGGAATATTATTAAAAGAATCCATGCAGCTTATGGCAAATCTGACACGTGTGACTATCACCTTATACATAGGTGCTGTTATAGATTTTGCATTGAGGCCCGGCAGCTTTAAATGACATCTCTGTGTATTATTGTTTTAACCCAGCAGTGCCCTATTGATTCCTAACAAAGACCTTACTAACATGATATCCTATTGGTGTTAACAGTTTCTAATAAAGAGAGACTCCGATAATTCCTATGTCATGGACATGGCAAGATGAATGATAGTAATGGAAAAAGAGGTTACTGATAGAGGCAAAAAATCTATTTCTGTCCATTTTGATATAGGAAAGATCATAGAATCATAGAATCATAGAATGGTAGAGTTGGAAGGGACCTCCTGGGCCTTCTGGTCCAACCCCCTGCTCAAAGCAGGATTCTCTAAATCATCCCAGACAGATGTCTATCCAGCCTCTGTTTGAAGACTTCCATTGAAGGAGAACTCACCACCTCTTGTGGCAGCCTGTTCCACTCATTGATCACCCTAACTGTCAAAAAGTTTTTTCTAATATCTAATCTGTGTCTCCTCCCATTCAGTTTCATCCCATTGCTTCTAGTCTTTCCTTGTGCAAATGAGAATAAAGATGATCCTTCTACAATGTGACAGCCCTTGAGATATTTGTAGACAGCTATTAAGTCTCCTCTCAGTCTTCTTTTTTGCAAGCTAAACATTCCCAAATCCTGCAACCGTTCCTCATAGGACATGGTTTGCAGACCGGTCACCATTCTGGTGGCTCTTCTCTGAACTTGCTCCAGTTTGTTGATGTCTTTTTTAAAATGTGGTGCCCAAAACTGGACACAGTATTCCAGATGAGGTCTGACCAAAGAGGAGTAGAGGGCAATAATGACCTCACGTGATCTAGACTGTATGCTTCTGTTGATACATCCTAGAATTGCATTTGCCTTTTTTGCTGCTGCATCACACTGTTGACTCATGTTAAGTCTGTGATCAATTAGTATACCCAAGTCTTTTTCACATGTGCTGTTACTTAGCCCTATTCCTCCCATTTTGTATATGCTTTTTTCATTTTTATTGCCCAGATGTAGTACTTTGCATTTTTCCCTGTTAAAATCCATTCTGTTAGTTGCTGCCCACTGCTCCAGTTTATGTATATCTTTTTGAATCCTCTCTCTCTCTTCTCTAGTATTAGCTACCCCTCCTAGCTTTGTGTCATCAGCAAATTTGATCAGTTTACCCTCAATTCCTTCATCTAAATCATTGATAAAGATGTTGAACAATACAGGGCCCAAAACAGAGCCTTGTGGTACCCCACTTGAGACATTCTTCCAACTGGATGTGCAGCCATTTACAACCACTCTTTGGGTCCGATCACTAAGCCAGTTATGAATCCACCTAACAGTTGCCTTGTCCATTCCATACTTAGTCATTTTTTCAATAAGGATTGTGTGAGATACTTTGTCAAATGCTTTGCTGAAGTCAAGATATACTATATCTACAGCATTTCCCTGATCCACCCAGTCAGTGATTCTGTCATAGAAGGAAATTAAGTTAGTCTGACATGACTTATTAGTTACAAACCCATGCTGACTCTGTTTAATCACTTCATTCTTATCCAGGTACTTGCATACATGTTCTTTAATAATTTGTTCAAAGATCTTTCCTGGTATAGAAGTCAGACTCACCGGCCTGTAGTTCCCTGGGTCCACCTTCTTCCCCTTTTTGAAGATAGGAACAACATTTGCTCTTCTCCAGTCTTCTGGGACTTCTCCTGTTCTCCAAGAATTTTCAAAGATTATGGACAGTGGTTCAAGAATTTCTTCTGTTATCTCCTTCAGTACCCTGGGGTGTAATTCATCTGGACCTGGAGACTTGAATTCATTTAGGTTAGCTAAGTGTTTCCTCACTGTCTTTCTGTTTATAGATATCCTGGATTCTTCTATTCCTTTAATAGGACAGTGAAGATCAGTTGATGTTACATTTCCTTTCTGAGAGAAAACAGATGCAAAATAGGAATTTAAAAGTTCAGCCTTCTCAACATCCTGACTTACCATTTCATCATTTTCATCCTGTAAAAATCCTATAGCATCTTTGACTTTTCTTTTACTTTTGACGTATCCCCAAAATCCTTTTTTGTTGCTTTTGACGTCACTTGCAAGCCTTAATTCATTGTCAGCTTTAGATAATCTGATTTGTGCCCTGCAGGTTCTGCAGACGGCATTATATTCTTCTTTAGATATGCCTCCCTCTTTCCATTTGATAAACATTTCTTTCTTCCTTTTTAGCATGTGTTTAAGTTCTATGTTCATCCATCCTGGTTTCCTTAAATGCTTCCCATTCTTCCCTCTTTTCGGAATTGTTAACGATTGTGCTTTGAGAATCTCATTTTTCAAGATTTTCCATCCTTCCTGGACATTTTTGTCCTTAAGGATATCCAGCCATTGGATCCCTCCAATTCTCTTTCTGAGTTCCTTAAAATCTGCCTTTCTGAAATCTAACCTTGACGTCTGAGTCTTCACAGGTCTTCCTCCTCTTGTTATCCAAAATTCTAAAATAGCATGGTCACTACCTCCTAGAGTCCCAGCCACTCTTACCTCCTCCACCATTTCCTCCCTGTTTATGAGGATTAGATCCAAGGTAGCAGATCCCCTTGTTTTCTCCATTACCTTTTGGAAGATAAAGTTGTCAGCAAGAGAGGATAAGAATTTCCTGGACCTGTTAGTTTTGCCTGAGAGAGATTCCCAACAAATGTCTGGATAGTTGAAATCTCCCATGACCACTATGTCATATTTTTTGGAGAACTTGGCCATTTGATGCATAAAGAGTTCATCCATATCTTCAGCTTGCACAGGCGGCCTGTAGTAAATGCCTACAATGGTGTCCTTTCCATTGTTCTGTCCTTGTATTCTTACCCAAACAGTTTCCACAGAACTCCCAGTCTCTGAAGCGTCAATCTCTGTGCAGATATACGCTTTTCTAACATACAATGCCACACCTCCTCCTCGTTTATCAAGTCTGTTTCTTGCAAATAAGTTGTATCCTTCTAGCCTTGTATTCCAATCATGTGTATCGTCCCACCAAGTCTCAGTGATTCCAATGACATCATATTTCTTCTCCTGCGTTAGTAGCTCCAGTTCTCCTTGTTTGTTGCCCATGCTTTGTGCATTCGTAGAGAAACACTTTAGTTTGTGATTGGTTTCTCTTCCTTCAATATTTTTATTATGTAATTTTTTTTGTCTTTGTTCTTCCCCTTCACTTCTAATAGCAGAAATCTCAATAGTATTTGTCAAGTGTATGGCTTTTGCTGGCGTTTTGCTTCCCTTCCCACATTGTTCTAGTTTAAAGCTCTCCTGATGAGTGTAGCAAGGCGACTTCCAAATACATGTTTTCCAGTCTTCGTAAGGTGCACCCCATCTCTAGCAAGTAGTCCATCGTATAGGTAATTCACTCCGTGATCCAGAAATCCAAATCCTTGCTGACGGCACCATCGACGTAGCCAGTTGTTCACCTGCAGAATCTTATTCCACCTCCTTGTTCCATGGCCATCCACTGGGAGGATGGAAGAGAAGACCACCTGCGCACCCAGTTCTTTCACTTTCTTACCTAAGTTTTCAAAGTCACTGCAGATGGTTTCCAGGTCGTTTCTAGCGGTGTCATTTGTCCCCACATGTATTAGCAGGAATGGGTAGTCATCTTTAGGTCTGAAGAGTCCTGATATCCTGTCAGACACATCTTTAATTTTTGCACCTGGAAGACAGCACATTTCTCTTGAGGTTATACGATGTGTATCTTCGTACCGTGTTAGCCAAACACGTGTTACCATCTTTTCAGTTAGCCATTAAAAGGTATCAGCCACTGAGGACTCTCAAGTCTAAATATTTTTCTATTTCTGTCCAGTAATATAATACACTGCACACAATCAGAAGACCTCTGTAGGGCACGCTGACCATCCGGAAGGGGCTGCACTGAATAATGGGGCCTTCTCTAAGTATTTCACACTAGATGCAAAACTTGAATTTAACACATAGAAGGTGTGGGCTATTTGCAGGGAAAGCTGGACTGAGCACTGTAACCAGCTGTTAGACTATGTTTGTACTTGGACAGAATTATTCTATCATCTATAAAGTAGATGACATCTTTATTAAATTTATATTTTAAAAATATAAAGTTGTGTTCTAATTTTATTTTTTAAATATTTTTTTTTTAATTAGAAAAGTGCTCCACATACTTTACCTTGCGAAGTCGTAGATTTAAAATATTTTGCAGTCTCCACTAGGAGGAGCTTGTGAGCTCAATAGAATTATAAGGGTTGTCCACTACTTTTACATTGATGACCTATCCTTAACCCCTTCATGACGGAACCCTTTTTCTTTTTTGCGTTTCTGTTTTTCGCTCCCCTTCTTCCCAGAACAATAACTTTGTTATTTTTCGTCAATATGGCCATCTGAGGGCTTGTTTTTTGCGGGACGAGCTGTACTTTTGAAAGACACCATTGGTTTTACCATATTGTGTACTTAATAAGGGGAAAAAAATTCCAAGAGCAGTGAAATTGCAAAAAAAAGTAAAATTCTACAACTGGTTTTTGTATTTTTTTACCACGTTCACCAAATGCTAAAACTGACCTGCCATTATGATTCTCCAGGTCATTACGAGTTCATAGACAGCAACAATGTCTAGGATCTTTTTTATCTACCGTAAGTGGTGAAAAAAAATCCAAAGATTGTTAAAAAAAAAATTGTGCCATTTTACGATACTATAGCGTCTCCATTTTTTCGTGATCTCGGGTTGGGTGAGGGCTTATTTTTTGCGTGCCAAGCTGACTTTTTTAATGATACCTTTTTGGTACAGATACAATCTTTTGATCACCCGTTATTGTATTTTAATGCAATGTCGCGTTGACCAAAAAATCTAAATTCTGGTGTTTTGACATTTTTCTCACTACACCGTTTAGCGATCAGGTTAATCGTTTTTTTATTGATAGATTGGGCGATTCTGAATCCAGCGATACCAAGTATGTGCATGTTTGATTTTTTTTTATTGTTTTATTTTGAATGGCTGCGAAAGGGGGGTGATTTAAAATTTTATATTTTTTTATTTTTTTACATTTTTAAAATCTTTTTTTTTACGTTTGGCATGCTTCAATAGTATCCATGAGATGATAAGATCACCTGTATGTACCAGAATACCTCACTTGCTATGAGCATCGACCACCGGGCACAGAAGAATGGCGGGCACATACGCAGTGTGCCGGCTGAGATATGCCGGCCAGCACCCGGCAACAATAGAAAATTTTTCCTATTGTTTCAATTTGATCACTGTAATAGATCTTATCACAGTGATCAAAATAAAACAAATAGTAAATAAAAAACCCCTTTATCACCCCCTTAGGTAAAAATAATAAAATAAATTTTTTTATTTATTTCCATTTTTCCATTAGGGTTGGAGTTGGGCTAAAACAGTTGGGCTAAAGTTAGGGTTGGGCTAAAGTTAGGGTTAGGGTCAGGGCTAGGGTTAGTGTAGTGTTAGGATTGGGCTAAAGTAAGGGTTGGGCTAAAGTTAGGGTTGGAGCTAGGGTTGTGGTTTGGAATATGGTTATGGTTGGGAACAGGGTTAGGGGTGTGTTAGGATTAGGTTTGTGAATAGGGTTATGGTTAGGGTTGGGGTTAGGGTTAGGAGTATGTTGGGGTTAGGGTTGGGGTTAGGGTTATGGTTGGAGTTAGAATTGGGGGGGTTCCACTGTTTAGGTACATCAGGGGATCTCTAATTGTGACATGGTGCCACCATTGATTCCTGCCAATTTTGCATTCAAAAAGTCAAACGGTGCTCTCTCCCTTCTGAGCCCTGCCATGCACCCAAACAGTAGCTTCCTCCACATACGAGGTATCAGCATACTCAGGAGAAATTACACAACAAATGTTGTGGTCCATTTTCTCCTCGTACCATTGTGAAAATAAAAAAATTTGGTTCCAAAGGAAATTTTTTGTGAAAAAAGTAAAATGTTCATTTTTTCCATCCACATTGCTTTAGTTCTTGTGAAGCACCTGAAGGGTTAATAAACTTCTTGAATGTGGTTTTGCGCAACTTGATGGGTGCAGTTTTTAGAATGATGTCACTTTTGGGTATTTTCTGTTATATTGACCCCCAAACCCACTTCAAATGTAAGGTTTTGTAAATTTTGTTGGAAAAATGAGAAATCGCTGTTCAACTTTTAACCCTTATAACGTCCTAACAAAAAAAGGATGTTTCCAAATTGTTCTGATGTAAAGTAGATATGTGGGAAATGTTATTTATGAACTATTTTGTGTGATACCACTCTCTGATTTAATTGTACAAAAATTGAAAGTTTGAAAATTACAAAATTTTCTAAATTTTTGCCAAATTTCCAATTTTTCATAAACAAACACAAGTTATATCGAGGAAATTTTACCACTAACATGAAGTACAATATGTCACAAAAAAACATTCTTAGAATCAGTGGGATACGTTGAAGCGTTCCAGAGCTATAACCTCATAAGTCTAAGTCTGGAGACTACTTACCGCTCACAGACACAGAGCAGACTGCAAAGTCTTCTATATTAAGACAGGTTGCACACAGCATGAGAAGAGGAGCCAGAGTGAAGCAGCCCTAGCTCCACCATCACAGGATGTCCTGCTGCCAGAGCCACATGCCGAAGGACCCTGTGTTGATTGCAGGAGCTTTCAGTCAGTGACTGAAGAGTCTGGAAGAGGTGGGGATGAGTGGCCCACTGTGGCTTTGGCAGCACCGCCCATCCGTGCCTGGTCTAGCACCACACCCAGCCGGCTCTTCTCAGGACTGCTGCAGGTCATTGACAGATATCTCCCTATGTATATATAAGGGAGGGACAGACCCAGGCTTGGACTGGCCCACAGGAGAACCGGAGAATCTTCCGGTGGGCCCCCTCTTATATGAGCAGTACTTGGCACAATATATTGGAATCACTATGTACAGACAAAGGCAGCATCTTATTCATTTAACAATCTACCAAGGTCATTGTTATATAAATTTGTGATTGAGAATAATGTCACCTTTGCGTGTAGCTGAAAAGTTGGTTACCGGTGGGCCCTTGGCACCCCAGTCCGACACTGGACAGACCTGTCAGTTCATATTGTACACGGTTTGGGGAGCATAACTCATAGAATCATCGAATGCTAGAGTTGGAAAGGACCTCCGAGGTCATTGTGTCCAACCCCCTGCTCAATGCAGGACTCACTAAACCATCTCAGACAGATGTCTGTCCAGCCTCTGTATGATGGCTTCCATTGAATGAGAACTCACCACCTCTTGTGGCAGCCTGTCCACTCATTGATCACTCTCACTGTCTAAAAGTTTTTTCTAATATCTAATCTGTATCTTCTCCCTTTCAGGTTCATCCCATTGCTTCTAGTCTTTCCTTGTGCACATGAGAATAAGGATGATCCCTCCACACTGTGACAGCCCTTCAGATATTTGTAGACAGCTATAAACTCTCCTTTGAGCCCTCTCTTTTGCAAGCTAAACATTCCCAGATCCTCATATGACACTGTTTGCAGACCGGACACCATTCTGGTCATTCTTCTTTGAACTTGCTCCAGTTTGTTCATGTCTGTTTTAAAATGTGGTGCCCAAAACTGGACATGGTATTCTATATGAGGCCTGACCAACGAGCCGTAGAGGAGGATGATTATGGTAGTTCACGTGAATCAAAAGACAGGATCCTTTTAACAGCATATGGACTGAAATAACCCAGGTCTGGGGTACCTCAAGTCGATCTAACAATTTTCTATTAAAGTGTCCAGTTGTATTATTAAGGGTATCAAACTCTTTTAAGTCAAGAAGTCCATATCCTACAGGTAACAGATCAGACTTAGCATGTTTTATGAACAATCAATATGCTGCCGAGATGATAGATCTGTGTGGTATCACTACATGCTACATTGTGCTGAGCACCTGTCTTACCAGCATCTTTCTTCGCCACACATTTTGTTGATGACATTTTATTGAGTGGAGGTTGAAATAGAGTTTCACTTAGTACTGAGACCCTGTGGTCTTAGATAATGCAAGGATGGTCAGAGCACAGTGTCCGATATTAACCTGAACACCCTAAGCTATTGGGCTTGTATCCAGGCTTCTTGCCAGCACATGATGTAATAAAACCTTACAGGAATAATAATCCACTCTTTATTTTTAAATGATCTCTACCCCACTGTTCAAAACTTTAGACATTAATTAAATCCAGAGTATTACACAATGAAATAAGAAACAGTCCAAACGGATTAATACTTCAATTAAGGGAATTTGTCAGTAAGATCAACTCCCCTCTCCTCATACATGGACATGTGGGTCTTTGAAAGCTAAATTTATCCACAGATTTATATCTTCTATCTGTTGTTGCTTTCCTGAGAAATCAGCATTTTATGCACATACAAATGAGATGATACATTTTCTGGGTATGGCAAAGCAGTTACGGAACCTTTGTCTCCAGAAGATTCTGGTTCTAGCCAGGGAGACAACCTCTGGAGGCAGAGGCTTTGGAAGTGCTTTTCCAAGCCCAGGGCACTTAATGCCTAATTTGAATATTAATTAAAATTGTAATTTTTTTGGAAATGCAGCAAGAGATAGAAGCTGTAAAGATGTTGATGGGTTTAGATCTAAAAGAACTGTATGCAAATATGTGCCGTTTGGATCTATTTCAAGCCCATGTTGTAAGTATGAGACAAATGTGGCACTCACTATTTCTTTGAAAAAATTCAGTCCTTTAGTTCATCTTCAGGCAAATAAAAGGTGGACGGCAGGCAGGAGGTGCAGGGTTATGTGTATGACGGACGACAGACGTTTCGCACTGAACACAGTGCTTCTAAGGGTCCAAACATGTTTCTTATACTTATGAAAAACAAAAGAACTTGGAGCTAAACGCCAAAATTCGTATATAAATATTTATTAATGTAAAAAACATACATAACAAGTTATATAAATGTATATGCTACATGGCTTAAACAGAGGTTTTGATATACTGTGCGTGATGTTATTAGATGTAATTTACATCTGAGTAACACGTGCTACAGGGTAGAGTGTGGAACAGACACTAAATAATAGACATATATTCATTATAATATTCAGTACAATAGTGTGCCATGAAAGTTGGTTACACTATGCAGCACAGAGCCAGTATCAATCAGCAATTGATTGTGTATAGTGAAAAACGCCAGTGCGAATAAGGGACAGGGATCCGGATTCCCATACCCACAGCTCACAATGTTGCGAACTCAGTGCTGCAGAATGCAATGAGAGCACTAACCCATGTTTGCACGGTACCCAGAGACGCGCCCCGACGCGCGTTTCGCTATGGCTTCCTCGGGGGCTTGCAAATAAAACGCTCAAAGTGCCTGCTATATATCACTACCCGGATTAACAACGGAGAAGCACATGTGGACGGCATGTCAGCATGCATCCGGTGACGTCAGCGGGCCGCCGGGCTCCACGGGTGCACCCCGATGACGTAGGTGGAGCCAGGACGAACCCACAGACGCCTCAGGAGATAGCGGAAGCGGAGTCCCAAAACAGACATGCGCAAATGGTATAGAGAGAGAGATAGGACATTATTGTTAAGGGCAAAATTTGCCCATATAGTACTGGGTGCACGGACAGATCACAACTTAGATAAATGTGACGATATGTTTAACAAAATGCATAAAATTTGAAATAAGTGTTACAGATGAACATTCGCCCAGCAACCTTAATACAATGTCATATATCTAATTGCCAAAATAATAATAATAATAATAATAAACCATTATGGAGATAAGGTAACAACATTGCACTATAAAAGATGTTTACAATATATGAAAAAATCTATCAAAATGCATGATGAACTATACAGAATGACTCCAACACAAGAATAGTACAAAAAACAATAAATACATATAAGCAACAATCACATAATAGTATAGCATTATATTATTTCAAAACAAAGGAAAACTCATATAACTCTATGTGACACAAATATAAAATAAAATACGCCGATGATGTATGTCATAAACAAGTAGTGCCATTGTCTTCCGAATTCTCCAGGAAGTGAAAGTTAGCAAGCGAACGGGATAAGACACATATCATTCCAGATATAATAACTAGATAGAAGAAAAAGACAAAATAAAGTTAATAGGAATAAAAAATTAATAAAGTAGAATAAAAAAGTCACAGGTCCGGAGATGAACTAGAGATATGGTGCAAAACTCAGTTGTTCATTAAGGCCTAAGGGTGTCATTGTGTTGAGTGTCGCAATCCAGCGGCACTCTCTCTGTGCCAATACACGGCCACTATCGCCACCACGGATGCCAAGACTGACATGATCGATGCCTTTGATTTTAAGGTCATCAGATCTGCAGTTGTGTTTCAATCTAAAGTGGCGTGGGATGGTTTTAAGTGAATCAATGTCCTCCACGTCACGGGCAGCCTCAATATCCCTGACGTGTTCACATATTTGTGTCACATAGAGTTATATGAGTTTTCCTTTGTTTTGAAATAATATAATGCTATACTATTATGTGATTGTTGCTTATATGTATTTATTGTTTTTTGTACTATTCTTGTGTTGGAGTCATTCTGTATAGTTCATCATGCATTTTGATAGATTTTTTCATATATTGTAAACATCTTTTATAGTGCAATGTTGTTACCTTATCTCCATAATGGTTTATTATTATTATTATTATTATTTTGGCAATTAGATATATGACATTGTATTAAGGTTGCTGGGCGAATGTACATCTGTAACACTTATTTCAAATTTTATGCATTTTGTTAAACATATCGTCACATTTATCTAAGTTGTGATCTGTCCGTGCACCCAGTACTATATGGGCAAATTTTGCCCTTAACAATAATGTCCTATCTCTCTCTCTATACCATTTGCACATGTCTGTTTTGGGACTCCGCTTCCGCTTTCTCCTGAGGCGTCTGTGGGTTCGTCCTGGCTCCACCTATGTCATCGGGTGCACCCGTGGAGCCCGGCGGCCCGCTGACGTCACCGGATGCATGCTGACACGCCGTCCACATGTGCTTCTCCGTTGTTAATCCGGGTAGTGATATATAGCAGGCACTTTGAGCGTTTTATTTGCAAGCCCCCCGAGGAAGCCATAGCGAAACGCGCGTCGGGGCGCGTCTCTGGGTACCGTGCAAACATGGGTGAGTGCTCTCATTGCATTCTGCAGCACTGAGTTCGCAACATTGTGAGCTGTGGGTATGGGAATCCGGATCCCTGTCCCTTATTCGCACTGGCGTTTTTCACTATACACAATCAATTGCTGATTGATACTGGCTCTGTGCTGCATAGTGTAACCAACTTTCATGGCACACTATTGTACTGAATATTATAATGAATATATGTCTATTATTTAGTGTCTGTTCCACACTCTACCCTGTAGCACGTGTTACTCAGATGTAAATTACATCTAATAACATCACGCACAGTATATCAAAACCTCTGTTTAAGCCATGTAGCATATACATTTATATAACTTGTTATGTATGTTTTTTACATTAATAAATATTTATATACGAATTTTGGCGTTTAGCTCCAAGTTCTTTTGTTTTTCATAATTGTAATGGAGTGCCATGGGGCAATTGCCCCTTATCAGTAGTACCTAGTGAGTACTACAACTTGCCATGTGTGTTTAAATAGGTTTGGTCATAGATTATGTTTTCCATGTTTCTTATACTTGCAACATGGACTTTGAATACTTATATTGCTGAGCACCACCTGTATTTCTTTACAAATAGTGATAACTCATAGGTGCTTTTACTTTCTCTCCATAGAAAGTGGTATGGTGCCATTCTAATATATTGAATTCTGAATCTATTTTAACCTCATGGGTCCACAGGACTTGTTTCCAAAATGCATCAGGCTTGTTTAAATGTTTTTTTGCATACTTCTGACACTGAATTGTATGGTGAGTACGCAGGAGCGTTTTCTTCTGATTAGTCTTCCATGAAGGTCATATTTCTGCCGGTGTCTTTGAACAGTAGAACAATGCACTACAACTCCAGGGTCTGCTAAATCTTTCTGAAGGTCTTTTGCAGTCAAGAGGGGTTCTGATTTGACTCGCTATTAATCCTATGAGCAGCTCTCACTGAAATTTTGCTTGGTCTTCCAGACCTTTTCTTGACCACCACTGTTCCTGGTAACTGCCATTTCTTAATTACGTTTTGAACTGAGGAAAGGGCAACTTGAAAATGTTTTGCTATCTTCTTACTGCCTTCTGCTTTATGAGCCTCCACCATTTTCATTTTTAGGCCTCGTACGAGTTTCTCGCATCAACACCCGGCACTGCCGCCGGCACTTGGACCAGAACGTGCGGCTGCATAGAAATACATGCAGCCACACTCTCCACGCAGCCGCATGGCCAGTGTCACCCTTGCGAGTGTGATGCGAGAAACTTGCATGAGTTTCTCGCATCAACACCCGGCACTGCCGCCGGCACTTGGACCGGAGCGTACGGCTGCATGCGGCAGAAGTGCCGGGTGTTGATTCGAGAAATTTGTGCGAGTTTCTCGCATCACACTCGCAAGTGTGACACTGGCTTTAGAGTGCTAGGCAGCTGCTTAGAATAACCCATAGCTTCTGTTTTTTGGCACAAGGTTAGAGGAGGTTGATTTTTTATAAAGCTGGGAAATTTGCATCACCTGGCCTTTCCTAATGATGATAGTGAACAAGCCATAACCCTAACAGGCTAAAACCTTGGTAAAAGTTATCTGATCAAACAAATCTCCAAGGGTGCCAAAACTTTTGCAATGGCCAATTTTCCTATTTGTAAAATGTAAAAAATGACAATTTTTTTGTTGCATAAAATGCAAAGGAAATAAATGTGTCATCTTTAACGTTAGACTTTTTATAGATCATTTAATTTTCAACTTGTTCACTGTTCACATTAACAGTAATTTTGACCAAGGGTGCCCAAACTTTTACATGCCACTGTACAATACACATTGTATAGTAACTATGAATAGCAATTTAGAGACAGCATTTATTGATGCTTATTTGGTGCGGATTTTCCACAGAAAATCTACAGTGTTAGGCCTCTTTCATA
This sequence comes from Oophaga sylvatica, assembly GCA_033576555.1. Lineage (NCBI taxonomy): Eukaryota > Metazoa > Chordata > Amphibia > Anura > Dendrobatidae > Oophaga > Oophaga sylvatica. The sequence goes on along the minus strand of JARQOD010000002.1, from coordinate 608,432,968 downwards.
CGTCCTGATATTAACGGTACCGGAAAAACCATTAAGACTGCTAAAGTCGAAACGCGTCAACACCAGAACACTGTCCTGCTTGTGACCTGATTTTAATGAAAATGTAATAAAGCTGCTAAGATTTTCCTGGAGACTCTGGCTTTTTTATATGTTGGAAAAACCAGTATCTGTTCTATCAGTGTCCGTGTGTCACATCCATGTGGCATCCATGTGCGTTCACCGCATTTGTGTAACATGTACTAGCATCTGGGAAAAAGAAGTGCAGTTAGCCCTGTTCCCAGGCACCAGGTGCTGAGTCAATCTTTCATCATTGTTTCCTGATCTCCCTGCAATCAGTGAGACCATTCGACACTGATGACACTTTCAGTCAGCACACGCTGCTTTGGAATAGCACTAACTACAAGTTTCATCATTGTTGCCTGATCTCCTTGCGATCAATGCGACCAAACAATGCTGATCAGACTTGCAGTCAGCACCCGCCGCCTGTGTATCGCGCATATTCAATAAATACATTTAAAAAACAGTGTAGGGGCCTCTAAATTTTTACAACCAGCTGAGGGATAGCCTACAGCTCAGGGCTGGTGTTAATATTCTGGGAAGGGGCCAATAGCCATAAAGGTTCCCAGCCTATTAATAACAGCTCACAGCTGTTAGCCTAGCCTCTACTGGTTATTAAAAAGGAGGAACAGAAAAAAAAAATTACTTGAGGTCCCCCCTAATTTTACTAACCTGCAGAGGCCAAACAGAAAGCTGCGGACTGTTAATAGGCTGGGAAGTGGCCATAGATATTGGTCCCTCCCAGACTAAGGACATCAGTACTCAGTCGTCCCAGAAATGGCGCATCCATTGAATGGATCTAGCAGAGTTGGGGATCGTCATGGAACCTCAGCATTATGGATTAACAGCAGACAGGTGAGGATTACTTTGTTGTTTTTTTTTACATTAGTAAATGGATCAAAGATTGTCGGGGAGTGTTTAAACAATAAGATGGTATTCCCTTAACCTCTTCTTGACTGACAGGTACTGGCTGTGTTATGCAGTCTACACCTACCTACAAAAGTTTGAATTACCCACCTTTTCCAAAGCAAAATAATAGAATAAAAAAAGAAAATAATAAACATATTTTATGCCATCACATCTGCAAAAGATCTATCAAAATAGAAAATTACTTAACACACAAGGTAAATGCTCAGACTTTTTTAACTATTAAAATATAAAGAAAACTGTACAAGTTTAGTATGGCCGGCCATAATTATACTGACCTAAAGAATGATGTTGTCAGAAGATTACAATAAACACAAATGTTTTCCTGTCTTTTGGTACACTAGATGGTAAAGTGAGTGGAATCATTGAAAACTACATCTCATCCGGCAAAAAAACAAGCCCTCATATGGCTATGTTGGCAAAAAAAAGGTTTGGCTCTTGGGAAAAAATAGAGGAAAAAAGGGAGCACAAACATGAAAATTGACGCCATCAAGAAGGTGTTAAAGATTTTAATGGATAGAGGATGTTGCTATTTATTTACTCTCATGAAAATTAGATGATTGTGGTAGATGTATATAGAGACGGTGTAGGGACTTCTGTATCAGGCGAGTCAGGCCAATTTCCGCAGTACAGCATGCTCTGTTCCCATTTGTATGGCTATGGGAGTTTGCTCCCTGTGTTTCTATCTAATGTAGGAAAGGATTTGAACACTTTGCTCCTGATAGCTTGGCAGCAGGTATTTCTATAAAATGTGCAGTGAGACTGAGAGTCCTCATATGCAGTGGAAAACTATTTGGCGCTGAAGATTTTGGCTCCATCGGGTGTTTTGTTTGTAGAAGAGGATTTCTATAAACCTACTTGGGGGTGCAGACTGTGCCATATAAACTGTACAAGAAAAAAAATCTGCCATCATTATTGCTGCAAATGTGCAGCAAAATGCACAAAAGTTAAATTTGTTGTGTATTTTGCTGCAGGGGTGGAGAACCTCAGGACGCAGGAAGATTCCTGGGGACTTTAGTGCTCTGGTCGGAAGCCATGTTTTTATGCCTACCTGCTCTTTCATTTCTTCTTGCTCAGTGAGCACACACACACGGCGTTCACTACTGAATTTTGAGAGAGCATGCAATAAAAGATTATATCTGGATACTAGCCAGTGACAGTATCTGGCTGTACTCTGTGGGCCGAGTGAGTGTGCAATGCACTTCCATCCTACAAAAGAAGATAGCAGTGGCAGACACAGCATCTCCTGTGCTGATTTTATTGCAGCTGCAGAGTCTCCTGTGATCATTATACCACAGCCCCAACGTCTCCTCCTGTGATGTCTATACTGCAGATCCAGAGTCTCTTCCTGTGTGATGTCTATACTGCAGATCTAGTGTGTCCTTCTATGATGTTTATATCGCAGCCCCAGCGTCTCCTCCTGTGATGTCTATATCGCAGATCCAGTGTCTCCTCCTGTGATGTATATACCGCAGATCCAGTGTCTCCTCCTGTGATGTCTATACCGCAGATCCAGTGTCTCCTCCTGTGATGTCTATACCGCAGATCCAATGTCTCCTCCTGTGATGTCTATACCGCAGATCCAGTGTCTCCTCCTGTGATGTCTATACTGCAGATCCAGTGTCTCCTCCTGTGATGTCTGTACCGCAGATCTAGTGTCTCTTTCTGATGTTTATATCGCAGCCCCAGCGTCTCCTCCTGGGATGTTTATACTGCAGATCTAGTGTCTCCTCCTGTGATGTCTATACCGCAGATCCAGTGTCTCCTCCTGTGATGTCAATGTGTAGCCCTGGTGTGAAGGCACACACAGTACCCTGGAGGATGTGTGGAGAGGTAACAGTTTAATGCTCAATAAACATTCACTCCATCACACACTTAGACACACCCATAGGTTATATAGGCTAGTAATATACAGCTCAGTGAGTCAGTCTGTTTCCTGTCCTCGGACAGAGAAAGGTCAGTCTGTTTCCTGTCTTCGGACAGAACAGTCAGTGTGCAGTCTGTGCAGGAAGAAAGAGGAGTCAGCAGCAGAACCTTCAGTCTCCTGTCCCAAGGACAGTGGAGTTCAGTCGATGTGCTCCTGAACTAGAAGATTACTGAGCCTCTGTTAGCGAGCTCTGGGAAGAAGCAAGAAGGAATTAACCTGCATAGCCTTTGGAAGTGTGGAGTGCTTATGCTACAAGCGCGAACAGGGCGAAGGGCGCAGTGGAAGAAGATATAGCAGTGCATTAAGGATTGGACTATCCTGCACATTGTTACCGGTCACTGGGGACCGAAGTGCCATTACAGCTTCAGGCGTATTGGTAGAAAAACCAGAGTCTTACTGGACCTTAGGTCACAGAAAGCAGCCCTTGGAGTGTCGGTACGTAACTGGGGTCAGGGAGAGTGGGAACCTGGAGTCACTGCAGGACAATAGTAGAAACCCAGCTCTCTCAAAGGAAGGCTCCGACCACAAAACTGACCGGGCAGTACAGCTTTGGAGAAGCTGGAGTATTCGGAGTGAACTAAGCTTTATGCTAGTTGGACTCATCATATTGGAAAGTAAAGGAGGCCCCCAACCTGTTCAGCTGTTATCTCAAAGCACATCCTCCACCCGACCAGCCTCCCTGGGACCTGCCTTATCATCTGACAAGTAAAATGTATGGAAAGACGCTGGATGGTGTGAGACTGATTTATTTACCTGCACCCGACATCATTAATTCCATAGACTTTGAGGGACCAGTCCCACCTGTAGGGGACCCGACATCTAGCTGCCACACCATCCCCTCAGAGATCTACAGCAGCGCTGGTCTTAATGATCAGAGAACTACAGGTGGCGTCACGAATGTTATACACCTATCCCCTGTAAATATACCCCCCAACATACGCCTGACCGCCAGGGCCACAGACCGAGCCACCGCTACCTGTGACAACCCCATAGACTTCCATGGGCTCGGCTCTGAGTACCCCATTGCTCTGGTAAACCACAATTGTGGTGCGGGTCAAAACAACTTGGCGTCACGAACAGGATGCGAAACTCGCAAAATTGCGAGCCCTGTGTGCCTGTGGAGGTGTTTTTGTGAAAAAAGGACTGTTTGCTGTTTTTGGCGCTAAAATCCGCCATTTTGCCGCCAAATTCGCGCCCTCAGGCGCTGGAGAAGAAGGTGGGCGTGGATTCGTGGGCGTGTGCCCCCCTGTGGCGCGAAGAGAATGCCTGCCCTCTCAAAGTGCTATTACAATATGCGATCCTGCCCTACAGCAAAGGAGGTCCGCCTCCTCTTCACCTTCCCTGCGAAGAGGAGGAGACGCAAACCCCGCCTCCACGGAAGAGACCGGACGCTCTGGTAGAAGAAGAGAGTCGTTCTGGAACATCATGGAGGCAGGACGTGTGCAGCCGAGCAGGGAAGCGGTGGAAGGCAGGCCCCGTTCCCCAGCCAAGCTGCCACTAGAACCAGAACCATCTGTGGTCCTGCACCTGCAGCAAGCCTTGCTGGAGATTGGAGAGGAAAATGCCAGGTTAAAGAAGATGATTTTGCAACAACCTGGCATGGAGGAGATCGAGAGACGCCGGCGTACCCTGATACAGCGGCGGCTGTGGGATGCGGTGCTCTCTCCCCTCGACGACCCTCCACGATTTGAATTACCAAAACTTCTGCTGCCCAAGGCTAAGGAGCAACCGGAGGCTACCCCCAAAAGTACCGACCCTGATCCCACCGATGGAGCGGTGGAGGCGAAGGAGGTTGAGGAGGTCCTGCCCGTTCCGGAGCGCCCGCCCGGCCAGGAGGCCGCAGCAGATGATCGATCCCCGGTAGGGACACCGGAGGGGTCCTGTCCATCATTACCAGACGTCGACTGGGACGCGATGGAGCGTCTTGATGACGTCGCCTACGCCGCCCAGTGGGAACGTGAGTGGCAGCGTCGCGAAGAGGAACAGCGACGCCGGCAGGAGGAAGAACAGGAGGCTCAGCGCAACCGACAGCGGCAGCATGCAGAGCTCATCGCGGATAAGGAAAGTGTCCGCCGGGAAAAAGGTACTCTAAGGGAACCGCGGCGGCAGGGGTGTGTGACAGAGTTCCAGCTCCGGAAGGGCTGGGGCTTCATTAGAGAACCGGGCCTCTACCCAGGGGTCTTTGTCAGTCGCAGGGACGTCGAATCCCACCTGCCCATCGGCCATCCCGGGAGGGACCTAATTAATGGGGACATAGTAACCTATACACGGCACTGGGGTATGAAGGGATGGTATGCCCTTAATGTCACAATCGTCCGTGACCCCGTCCCTGACGCAGGTAACGTCACCATTGCCAGCGCGTCCCAGTCCATCTACCGCTACATCAGGCCGTGCCCCGGCATCGCCCCAGGAGAGTATATCACAGTTGGAAGCGCCCCCGGCATATTCTGCTCTGCCAGTGCCTCGTATCAAATCGCAACCCGCGACCCAATCTATATCGCAAACTGCGGTTAAATTTGAATCGCCCTCTGCTACGCAAACTGCGACGCAATCAGCGTCTCACAAGGAGAAAGCACCCGGCGTGCCCCAAGCGGTTCGCACAAGGAATTGTGGCGACACAAACGTTGATAGCAAGTCACGACTTGTTCGTCATGAGATCTAAGGATCATCGCGTCGTTCCAGCACCCGGTGTGGAAGACGTCACTGAAGTTAGTAAATAATAAAGACTGGTAGGACCCAGACAGGGTTTGCCACGTTCAATATGTATATAAGTTGGTAAAAGAGAAAATAGTTTGCACCGTTGATATGAGTATATGATGTTTACATATTTTGCCAAAAATAGAATACCCGGCTGGGTAAGCAGATAAAGAGAGTTTTTGCACTTTATGGTATTTATGTGATAAGTGGTCGCATATTTGCACCAAGTTTATAGGGAATACTCTAGTTGAGTAAATAGAATCTGATATAATGTGAATTATTTGAAAATGTGTCTTATAAGAGACTGCGTGGCTGAGGACTGAGCCAGCCCAAAAACTGTATCCTGTAAATAGTTGCGCTTCGGTGCATAATATTGGTTTTACATGAAACCACAACTACCTCTGAACATAAAACCCGTGTGGTGTGGCACTGAGGAGGTCTGCATTCAGATGTCCTGCAGCCCACCCAGGACCCACGTTGAAGGTTTGGTGCGGGTCCTTCACAAGAATACTGTGTATTTATTGAATGTTTTGATGCTTTAATACTTTTTTGTATTTTCCTACTGTACATAATGCAACGTTTAAGAAATTATTACCTCCCGGATGGGAAGAGTTTAATGTTTATTGTTAATGAAAAACAAAATGTCTTCTTGTATTTCACAGCCCGGGAGTGCTGTATTTTACCATGGGGGAATGTGTAGCCCTGGTGTGAAGGCACACACAGTACCCTGGAGGATGTGGGAGAGGTAACAGTTTAATGCTCAATAAACATTCACTCCATCACACACTTAGACACACCCATAGGTTATATAGGCTAGTAATATACAGCTCAGTGAGTCAGTTGTTCTGTCTCGGACAGAGAAAGGTCAGTCTGTTTCCTGTCTTCGGACAGAACAGTCAGTGTGCAGTCTGTGCAGGAAGAAAGAGGAGTCAGCAGCAGAACCTTCAGTCTCCTGTCCCAAGGACAGTGGAGTTCAGTCGACGTGCTCCTGAACTAGAAGATTACTGAGCCTCTGTTAGCGAGCTCTGGGAAGAAGCAAGAAGGAATTAACCTGCATAGCCTTTGGAAGTGTGGAGTGCTTATGCTACAAGCGCGAACAGGGCGAAGGGCGCAGTGGAAGAAGATATAGCAGTGCATTAAGGATTGGACTATCCTGCACATTGTTACCGGTCACTGGGGACCGAAGTGCCATTACAGCTTCAGGCGTATTGGTAGAAAAACCAGAGTCTTACTGGACCTTAGGTCACAGAAAGCAGCCCTTGGAGTGTCGGTACGTAACTGGGGTCAGGGAGAGTGGGAACCTGGAGTCACTGCAGGACAATAGTAGAAACCCAGCTCTCTCAAAGGAAGGCTCCGACCACAAAACTGACCGGGCAGTACAGCTTTGGAGAAGCTGGAGTATTCGGAGTGAACTAAGCTATATGCTAGTTGGACTCATCATATTGGAAAGTAAAGGAGGCCCCCAACCTGTTCAGCTGTTATCTCAAAGCACATCCTCCACCCGACCAGCCTCCCTGGGACCTGCCTTATCATCTGACAAGTAAAAGGTATGGAAAGACGCTGGATGGTGTGAGACTGATTTATTTACCTGCACCCGACATCATTAATTCATAGACTTTGAGGGACCAGTCCCACCTGTAGGGGACCCGACATCTAGCTGCCACACCATCCCCTCAGAGATCTACAGCAGCGCTGGTCTTAATGATCAGAGAACTACAGGTGGCGTCACGAATGTTATACACCTATCCCCTGTAAATATACCCCCCAACATACGCCTGACCGCCAGGGCCACAGACCGAGCCACCGCTACCTGTGACAACCCCATAGACTTCCATGGGCTCGGCTCTGAGTACCCCATTGCTCTGGTAAACCACAATTGTGGTGCGGGTCAAAACATCTATACCGCAGATCCAGTGTCTCCTCCTGTGATGTCTATACTGCAGATCCAGTGTCTCCTCCTGTGATGTCTATACTGCAGATCTAGTGTCTCTTTCTGATGTTTATATCGCAGCCCCAGCGTCTCCTCCTGTGATGTTTATACTGCAGATCTAGTGTCTCCTCCTGTGATGTCTATACCGCAGATCCAGTGTCTCCTCCTGTGATGTCTATACTGCAGATCCAGTGTCTCCTCCTGTGAAGTCTATACCGCAGATCCAGAGTCTCTTCCTGTGTGATGTTTATACTGCAGATCCAGTGTCTCCTCCTATGATGTTTATATCGCAGCCCCAGCGTCTCCTCCTGTGATGTCTATACCGCAGATCCAGAGTCTCCTCCTGTGATGTCTATACCGCAGATCCAGTGTCTCCTCCTGTGATGTCTATACCGCAGATCCAGTGTCTCCTCCTGTGATGTCTATACCGCAGATCCAGTGTCTCCTCCTGTGATGTCTATACCGCAGATCCAGTGTCTCCTCCTGTGATGTCTATACCGCAGATCCAGTGTCTCCTCCTGTGATGTCTATACCGCAGATCCAGTGTCTCCTCCTGTGATGTCTATACCGCAGATCCAGTGTCTCCTCCTGTGATGTCTATACCGCAGATCCAGTGTCTCCTCCTGTGATGTCTATACCGCAGATCCAGTGTCTCCTCCTGTGATGTCTATACTGCAGATCCAGTGTCTCCTCCTGTGATGTCTATACTGCAGATCCAGTGTCTCCTCCTGTGATGTCTATACTGCAGATCCAGTGCCTCCTCCTGTGATGTCTATACCACAGCCCCAGCGTCTCATCTTATGATGTCTATACCACAGCACCAACATCTCCTTTTGTGATGTCTGTACCGCAGCCCCTGCATCTCCTCCTGTGATGTCTGCACCGCACCCCTAGCATTTCCTCTGATGACTAAGGGCTGCTTTCACACATCAGGTTTTTTGAATCAGGCATAATCCGGCGCTGATTAAAAAAAACTGATGCAACTGATCAGGTTTTTTGCCTGATCCGTCCTGACCTTTCAACCCGGAAAGATAAAATTTTCCATGTTGAAAATGCCAGTAGTGAGGAGAGAGGAGAGAGAGACCTTGGACTCCGGATCAGTTTTCTGACGGATTTGTCAAAACACTGGTCCGGCGCCATAGGTTTGCATTGTTTCCGGCCGCCTGAAGTGCCGATTCAGGCACTGTCAGGCGGCTCCGGAAAAAAAAAAAACGTTGCAATAAGCGTCTTGTCCGGCCGCCGGAATGTACATTTCCGACGGATCTGGCCAAAAACAACGCAGTGACATCAGGCGAGATCATGCGGTAATGTAAGTCAATGCTAAAAAAACGCATCCGGTACCAGATCCGTTTTTTTAAAAACACGCCGGATCGCGCCTGATTCAAAAAGCCTGAAGTGTGAAAGTAGCCTAAACTGCAGTCCTATGTATCCTGTGATATCTTTACCACAAACCCCGCGTCCCCTCCTGTGATGTCTAGAGATGCCGTGTCTCCTGTAATATCTATGCTGCAGCCCCGTCTCTCCTGTGACCTCTATGCTGCAGCCCCTGTGCCACCTATGATGTTTTTTGCTGCTGAACCCGTGTCTCTTGTGACATCTATGCCGCAGTCCTGTCTCTCCTGTGACATCTATGCTGCAGCTCCTGTGCTTCCTGTGACATCTATGCTGCAACCCCCCTGTCTCCTATGTGATGTCTATGCCGAAGCCCCTGTGTCTCCTGTGATGTCTCTGCCGAAGTCCCTGTGTCTCCTGTGACATCCATGCTGCAGCTCCGTGATCCTATGTGATGTCTATGCCACAGATTCCAGGTCTCCTATAGCATCTCCTCCTGTGATGTCTATACCGCAGCCTCAGACTCTCCTCTGATGTCTATACCGCAGCCCCATGTCTCCTGTGCTGTCTATACCGCAGCCCTAGCTGTGTAAACGACCCTCCAACCTGTGATGTATACTGGCATGTAAAAGTTTGGGCACCCATGGTCAAAAATACTCTTATTGTGAACAGTTAAGCAAGTTGAAGATTAAATAATCTCTAAAAGGCCTAAAGTTAAAGATGGCACATTTCCTTTCTATTTTAGGCAAAAAGACAAATATACATTTCTTCATTTACATTTTTAAAATTACAGAAAGGAAAATGGGGCAATGCAAAGGTTTGGGCACTCTGCATGGTTAGTACCTAGTGGCATCCGCTTTTGAAAGTATCACAGCTTGTAAATGCTTTTTGTACCAAGCCAAAAGTCTTTCAATTCTTGTTTGACTGATTTTCATCCATTTTTCCTTGGAAAATTCTTCCAGTTTTGTGAGATTTTTGGGTCTTCTTGTATACACTGCTATTTTGAGGTCTAGCCACAGATTTTCAATGATGTTCAGCCCAGGGGACTGTGAGGGCCATTTTAAAACCTTCAGATTGTGTTTTTTGAGGTCGTCTATTGTGGATTTTGAAGTGTGTTTAGGATAGTTATCTAATTGTAAAAGTCATCCTCTTTTCAACTTCTATTTTTATAAAGGTGGTGTTACGTTTGCATCAAGAATTTGTTGAAATTTCATTGAATGCATTCTTTCCTCTATTTTCACCTCATCGGTCCACAGGACTTGTTTCCAAACTGCATCAGGCTTGCTTAGATGCAAGAGTAGTTTTCTTCTGAGGACTCTTCCATGAAGGCCATATTTGTGCAGGTGTCTTTGAACAGTAGAACAATGTACTGTGTAGCCCTGGTACACAATACCAGGAGGATGAGTGGAGAGGTAACAGTTAAGGGCTCTTCATAACATCACGTACACTTCGGACACACCCAGCAGGGGTGTGGAAGGGAGTGATTCATTCAGTCAGATTCCTGTCCTTGGACAGAGCAGACGTGTTCAGTCTGAGCCTGTTAGCAGTTCAGAAAGTGGAGGCTAGTACAGGTGAGCTAGTTCACCTCAGCCTAGTCAGAGCTGTGCCCCACTGGAAGACAGACTGAGATATCTATTAAGAGTGTGAGCAAATCGAAGGGCAAAGTGGAAGAGAACAGAGAAGTGCCATAGGTCAAGGATACCTGCACATTGTTACCGGTCACTGGGGACCGAAGGATCACTAAAGCTTCACGCTTAGTGGTAAGAAAACCAGAGACTTACCGGACCTTAGGTCGTGGCAAGCAGCCCTGAAGAGTTAGTACGTAACTGGGGTCAGGGGAAGTGAGGACCTTGAGTCTCTGCAGGACAAGATAGGAATTCAGCTCTCCCACAGGAAGGCTCCGACCACAAAACTGACCGGGCAGAACAGCTTTGGAATAGCTGGAATTATAGAGGGAACTACGCTTCAGGCTGGTTGCACTCATCATCATTGGACAGTAAAGGAGGCCCCTAACTTGCTTAACCGTTGCCTCAAAGCTCATCCTCCATCAACCCCATCAGCCTCCCTGGGACCTGCCTTACCATCTTGCAAGTAAAGGTATGGAAAGACGCTGACTGTGTGAGACTGTGTTATTTATCTGCATGCCTGCACAACCCTGCTTTAACTACCGACCTGAGGGAAGAGTCCCACCTGTAGGGGACCCGACATCTAGCTGCCTCACCATCCCCTCAGAGATCTACAGCAGCGCTGGTACAAATTACCAGAAAACTACAGGTGGCGTCACGAACTGTATATAAATCTATCCCCTGTAAATATTCCCCCCAACATACGCCAGACCGCCAAGGCCACAGACCGAGCCACAGCTACCTGTGACAAACCCCATAGACTTCCATGGGCTCGGCTCTGAGTACCCCATTGCCCTGGTAACCCACAATTGTGGTGGCGGGTCGACACAAAACTTTGGCGTCACGAACAGGATACGAAACTTGCAGCATTGCGAGCCCTGTGTGCCTGTGGAGTGTTTTGGCGAAAAAGACTGTTGCTGTTGTTTGGCGCCAAATACCGCCATATTTGCCGCCAGATTCGCGCCCTAAGGCGCTGGAGAAGAAGGTGGGCGTACCTGAAAGAGCGCGCAAAGTCTTGGACACGCCCCCGGCTCTGACTCAGCGGCAGGTCCTGCAACAGGAAGTGAACGCTCTGACATCAGAGCGCCTGCGACGAAGGTCCTGTTCCCACTGCGGTACCTGTGAAATAGCAGCGTCTGAAACCGGTAGGCTCCGTTTAACCAAGGGGGCGCTAAGATGTCACAACAACCGGCTGACAGTGCGGCCCCAGCCGGAGTCCCCAATCCCGCACCGCTTGGTATTGTAGCGCCAGATGGGGGCGCAGGCCCTGCACCCAGTCCGGTAGTCCCGATCATGCCACTAACGCTCCCATATATGCCTGGGGCGAAATGGCTTCCCCAATACAGCGGTGAGCCAGGCACTTTAGCAGGCTTCAAGCGGAAGTTATGCAGCATCCTAGAAATGTACTCCATGCCTGAGAGACAAAAAGCTGCTGTGCTAATAGGGCAGCTAACCGGCGCTGCTGAGAGGGAAGTGGAGACTTGGGATACCGTTGATCAGGAGTCGGTACCTGCGATCTTCCTTAAGCTGCATGCCATATTTGAAGACCGCACAGAAACGGATCTCCGGATGGCCTTCTATCACTGTTCGCAACAGCCAGGTGACAGCATCCGGGACTACGCTTGCCGACTACAGGGAGCCCTGAGAGCCCTCAAGCAAATTAACAATTTAAATGCTATCGACGAGAATAAAATGCTGAAAGAACAATTTATACAGGGATTGAGATCCCAAGAGGAACGCAGAACTGTAAACTGGTGGTCCTTAGACCATCCGGATGCTACCTTTGATGCCCTAAAGGACATGGCAATAAAAGGGCTGCGGCCCCTGGGCAAACCCGAGGTGGCAACCCAACATCATCAGGCTGAAGTCACTCTGGAACCGGCAGTAACCCCCTTTTCCCCGCTAGTGGCTGAAGCCAAAGCGCAGGTGACACCTCCTAGTGAATTGGACTGTCTGCGCTCAGAGGTGCGCCAGCTGACTAAAAATCTGGCTGCTGTAATGAGTGCCCTGCAGCTGCGGAAAGAGGAGGAAGGAAAGATCTTGTTAGCTGACTGCCCAGAAGACGTCCCGTGGATGCACCGGAGAAGAAAGAAGACGTCGCCCCCCCGGAGGAGGACAACGCCACCCCCAGGAGCGACCTCTGATCAACACCCTCCTCGTCGAGAGATCATCTGTTATCGATGCAACCGGAAAGGTCATATGTCTCCACAGTGTCCTTTAAACGGGCAGAACCTGGGTCCAAGGGCCAACACCCAGGAGAATACCCGTCAGGCCCCCTAGACTGGAACCGCAGGTATGTGGGCGGGCGACCCTACCTGTCTATTATTCTAGATGGTATTGCTGTTCCAGCATTGTTAGACACTGGGTCGCAGGTGACCCTAATACCTGATGCCCTATATACCAAGTACTGGTCAATGGACAGTCTTAAACCCCCGAGCCTTGACTTTACCGTGTATGCTTCTAATGGTCTTCCTGTAGAAGTACTCGGGACGAAATGTGTAGATGTAAAGGTGGGCAGAGAGGAGTTGAAAGACCAAGGGCTTCTGGTAGTAAAGACTGTAAATGAGGAGAACGGTTTAAATATAATTTTGGGTACTAACATTATCGGTAATTGTTTGGGAGAAGTTGTGTTCTTGCTCCAACAGCTCGCTGAGATTGCCCGACCAAGGCAGAGAGGAGTGATCCAAAGAGAGATCCGGGCCCTGGTGTGTCAGCAGCAAGCGAAGCTTACCGACGGCGACATTGGTAATGTACGGGTCACTGACTCGGATCCTATTGTGATACCCCAATGAGTGAAATGATCATTTGGTGCAGGGCAGCCATAGGTCTGAGAGGACAGAATTATCAAGCTGTAGTAGAACCCCACCATTCAGAACATAGACCTACACTTATGACTGCTAGAGGAGTAGTAGAAGTGGTGAATGGAAGAGTACCGGTACGGCTTCTCAATTGGGGAGATGATGAGGTAAATTTACCCCGTTATGCAACCATTGCTAAACTACATGCTGTCGACAATAATTCTATTCTCCCGGCTGAGTCCTTAGACTCCTGTCAAATAGCGGAGGACAATGACCCAGCAACTCAGGTGGCGGAATGGTGTCAGCAACTCCATGTTGGGACGGACACCACTCCCGCTCACCAGAAGCAAGGGGTATTGCGGGTGGTGCAAGAGTATGCCCAAGTGTTTAGCAAGCACCCACTTGATTTTGGGGTAATTAAGGGAGTACAACATCATATCCCTACAGGCAGTCATCCTCCCATCAAAGAGCGGTATAGGCCCATACCTCCAGCTCATTATCAGAAGGCTAAAGAAATGTTGAATGATATGAAGAAAGCCGGGGTAATAAGGGATAGTTGTAGCCCCTGGGCAGCCCCTCTAGTTCTGGTTAAAAAGAAAGATGGTAGTATGAGAATGTGTGTGGATTACAGGCAGGTGAACCGCATAACACACAAGGATGCATACCCGTTACCACGCATAGAGGAATCATTAGCTGCTCTGAAAACGGCTAACTACTTTTCTACCCTTGATCTGACTAGTGGTTACTGGCAAGTGGCTGTGGCTGAGGAGGATCGTGAGAAAACGGCTTTCACCACCCCAATGGGGCTCTGTGAGTTCGACAGAATGCCATTTGGGCTCAGTAGTGCCCCAGGAACATTTCAGAGAGTGATGGAAAACTGTCTGGGACATCTCAATTTTGAAACCGTGCTGCTATACCTAGACGACGTTATTGTGTATTCCAAGACATATGAGGACCATCTGAAGCACCTGGCAGAAGTATTCGAGTCCCTGTCCAGGTACGGGATGAAGTTGAAACCCTCAAAATGCCATCTACTCAAACAGAAGGTACAATACTTGGGGCACATCGTCAGTTCGGAAGGAGTAGCGCCAGACCCAGAGAAAGTCACTGCCATCCAGAAGTGGCCGGAGCCGAAGAACCTTAAGGAAGTGCGACAGTTCCTGGGACTAACGGGTTACTACAGGAGATTCGTGAAAGATTACACGAAGAAGGCAGCTCCTTTACAGGACCTCCTAGTAGGACAATCCCTAAAGAGCAGAAACCTTCCCTTTAACTGGGGTAAAGAACAGGCTGAAGCATTCCAAAAGATGAAAGAGATCCTTACAGGTGATGAGATCTTAACCTATCCTGATTACAGCCAACCGTTCCTGTTGTACACCGACGCCAGTAATGAAGGTTTGGGAGCAGTTCTCAGTCAGAAGCAGAATGGCCAAGAAAAAGTCATCGCATATGCCAGCAGAAAACTCAGGCCAACTGAGAGGAATCCGGAAAATTATAGCAGCTTCAAGCTGGAGTTTCTGGCGCTGGTCTGGGCCATTACTGAAAGATTTAAGCATTATCTGGCCTCTAATCAGTTCACTTCGTTTACAGATAACAACCCGTTAACGCACCTGGAAACCGCCAAGCTGGGTGCCATGGAGCAGCGATGGATGGCTCGGTTGTCCAATTACCAGTTTACTATCAAGTACCGGGCAGGTCGAAAGAATGCTAATGCTGACGCATTGTCCCGAATGCCGCATGACTCTGACACGGAAGAAGAATCGGACGACCTGGAAGAAATTGAGCTACCTGCGTTCCATCGAAATGGGGTAGTCCACGAGCATCGAGTCCACAGAAAGCAGTATGGTGCAACATTAAATCCTTTACCCCATCACAGCTGGAAAGAGACTCAGGACAGTGATCCAGTGGTCAGCCGCATCAAGGAGTTGTTAAAACAGGAAGGTTCCTCCTTGGAAAAGGATGCACCTATGTCAGCAAAGCTCCTGTGGAACGAGAAAAGCAGGTTGTTCCTATACCGAGAGAAGTTGTGCAGGAGATACGTCAACCCCAGAACCCATGAGATGGTCTGGCAAATAGTGGTCCCCAAGGCAGACGTCCCAATGGTGTTGGAAGCATACCACGATCAAGCAGGACACTTTGGCTGGAGAAAGCTGGAGACCCTGTTGAGATGCCGGTTCTACTGGGTAGGGATGCGCAGCTCCATCGAGAGGTGGTGTCGGAACTGTGGACCCTGTGGTCTCAGAAGAAAGGACTACGGTAGTCAGAAGGCCCCCCTGCAACCTATCCGGACGACTCGTCCTCTGGAGATTGTGGCCCTGGACCACGTCAAACTGTCGCCAAGTAGATCTGGATACTCATACGCCTTGACCATGGTGGACCATTACTCCAGATTTCTGGTGGTTGTTCCAGTTAAGGACCAGACCGCAGTGACGGCAGCGAAAACCTTTCAAGCAAGCTTCTGCAGACCGCATGGGTATCCGGAGCAAGTATTAACCGATCAGGGACCTGCTTTCGAAGCCGATTTATTCAAGGAATTCTGTCACATGTACGGGTGCAAGAAAATTAGAACAACACCATATCACCCTCAAACCAACGGTCTTTGCGAAAAAATGAACCATATTGTCCTTGACTTGTTGAGATCCATACCGTTGGAAGACAGGAATCGATGGCCGGATTTACTACCTGATTTGGTTGATTTGTATAACCATATACCTGTCAGTTCCACTAACTGCACTCCAGCCTATCTTATGAGAGCAAGGCCCGGAAGACTACCAATGGATCTAGAACTTGGAGTGGTAGAACCGGAGGCAGACGACGCCGTTGAAAACTGGGACATCAATCGGCAAGAGCAATACAGAAGAGTGCAAATCTGTGTAGAGGAAAGTCTCAACAAGGCACGGGAGAAACAGGAAATGTTTACAACCGAAATGCTCCTGCCAAGCCTTTGATGCCTGGAGAGGTAGTATTAAAAAGAAAAAGGAAGATGCACAAATTGGATAACCAGTGGGAGCAAGAACCCTACGTCATACAAGATTCTAAATATGACAACAGAAAAGTTTGTGTCGTCAGTAAGGACGGAGGAAGAACAACAACCACTGTGTCCAGAGACCAGTTGAAATTGTGTCCAGAACCCTTAAAGCGTTGTGAAAAGAACCCTGTCATCAATCAAGGAGAAAGAAAGGAAGAGGTCATACACACAGATCTGGGAGATTTTCCTGCGGATTGGCCCCGACTGGGAGATGCTGTGATAATTCCAGTGTTGCAGTTTTATCAGCCACAAGAGGAAGTTCTACCTCCAGTTGTGCCCGTGGTGCCAGTTGAGTCCGCTCAGGAGTTACCCATCCCAGCAACACCTCAACCTGTGGAACCTCAAGAAGGATCATCAGAAGCAGCGCCCCATACTATGGGATCCCCTGGTGAAGCTGACTCACACCGCCCAGCCATCAGTACGCTTGCCAGATCCATAGAAAGATTGAGGCAGTTCTATAGTTTGCCGTTACGCAGTGCAGACAGATCGCAACTTGATATACCTGAAGCTACACCACGTAGATCAGAGCGAACCACCAAAGGGAAGTTACCCATTAGATATCAGCAGTGATTATAACGAATTGATGTGAATATTGTAAAAAGTCTATATATATATATATGTGTTTTTCCCTATTATGTCTTATAATGGACTCAGAGGCTGAGGACTGAGCCAGCCCAAAAACTGTATCCTGTAAATAGTTGCACTAAGGTGCCTTTTAATGGTTTCACACGAAGCCTTGACTTACCTCTGAACAGAAAACCCGTGTGGTGTGGCACTGAGTGAGGTCTGCATTTGGATGTCCTGCAGCCCACCCAGGACCCACGTTGAAGGTTTGGTGCGGGTCCTTCACAAGCATATTGTCTATTTATATGAAAATGTTATTTAATATTTGTATTTTTCTATAATGTTATTGTTTGCAACGTTCAAGACATCCTTACCTCCCGGATGGGACGAATTAATGTTTAATGTTGATGTTTTCATGCATAAACAAAATGTCTCTTTGTATTTTACAGCCCGGGAGTGCTGTCGTTTACCATGGGGGAATGTGTAGCCCTGGTACACAATACCAGGAGGATGAGTGGAGAGGTAACAGTTAAGGGCTCTTCATAACATCACGTACACTTCGGACACACCCAGCAGGGGTGTGGAAGGGAGTGATTCATTCAGTCAGATTCCTGTCCTTGGACAGAGCAGACGTGTTCAGTCTGAGCCTGTTAGCAGTTCAGAAAGTGGAGGCTAGTACAGGTGAGCTAGTTCACCTCAGCCTAGTCAGAGCTGTGCCCCACTGGAAGACAGACTGAGATATCTATTAAGAGTGTGAGCAAATCGAAGGGCAAAGTGGAAGAGAACAGAGAAGTGCCATAGGTCAAGGATACCTGCACATTGTTACCGGTCACTGGGGACCGAAGGATCACTAAAGCTTCACGCTTAGTGGTAAGAAAACCAGAGACTTACCGGACCTTAGGTCGTGGCAAGCAGCCCTGAAGAGTTAGTACGTAACTGGGGTCAGGGGAAGTGAGGACCTTGAGTCTCTGCAGGACAAGATAGGAATTCAGCTCTCCCACAGGAAGGCTCCGACCACAAAACTGACCGGGCAGAACAGCTTTGGAATAGCTGGAATTATAGAGGGAACTACGCTTCAGGCTGGTTGCACTCATCATCATTGGACAGTAAAGGAGGCCCCTAACTTGCTTAACCGTTGCCTCAAAGCTCATCCTCCATCAACCCCATCAGCCTCCCTGGGACCTGCCTTACCATCTTGCAAGTAAAGGTATGGAAAGACGCTGACTGTGTGAGACTGTGTTATTTATCTGCATGCCTGCACAACCCTGCTTTAACTACCGACCTGAGGGAAGAGTCCCACCTGTAGGGGACCCGACATCTAGCTGCCTCACCATCCCCTCAGAGATCTACAGCAGCGCTGGTACAAATTACCAGAAAACTACAGGTGGCGTCACGAACTGTATATAAATCTATCCCCTGTAAATATTCCCCCCAACATACGCCAGACCGCCAAGGCCACAGACCGAGCCACAGCTACCTGTGACAAACCCCATAGACTTCCATGGCTCGGCTCTGAGTACCCCATTGCCCTGGTAACCCACAATTGTGGTGGCGGGTCGACACAGTACCACAACTCCAGAGTCTCCTAAATCTTTCTGAAGGTCTTTTGCAGTCAAGCCGGGGTAATAATTTGCCTATCTAGCAATCCTGCGAGCTGCTGTCACTGAAATTTTGCTTGGTCTTCCAGACCTTTTCTTGACTGCCACTGTTCCTAGTAGCTGCCATTTCTTAATTACGTTTTGAATTGAGGAAAGGGCAACATGAAAATGCTTTGCTATCTTCTTATAGCATTCTCCTTCTCTTTATGAGCCTCCACCATTTTCATTTTCAGAGTGCTAGGCAACTGCTGAGAGAACCCATGGCTGTTGTGTTTTCTCACAAGGTAAGAGGAGGCTGAGTTTTTCTAAAGTTGGGAAATTTGCATCAATTGGTCTTTCCTAATGATGATAGTGAACAAGCCATGACCCTAACAGGCTAATTAAGGTTTCAAACCTTGGTCAAAGTTATCTGAGCACACAAATCTCCAATAATATATAATTTTTTGCCTAAAATGCAAAGCAAATGTGTCATATTTTAACTTTAGATCTTTTAGATATCATTTAATGTTCATCTTACTTCACTTTTCACAATGACGGTAATTTTGACCAGGGAGCCCAATCTTTTACAAGCCACTGTATATATCGCAGCCCCAGCTTCTGATCCTGTGATGTCTATGCTGCAACCCCAGCATCTCCTCTTGTGACGTCTATGACGTAGCTGCACAATCTTCATTGGTGACGTCTATGACGTAGCGGCACAATCTTCATTGGTGATGTCTGTGCCGCGGCCTTGTGTCTCCTGTGACGTCTATTCAGCAGAACCGGTATCTCTTGTGATGTCTATACTGCAGCCCCATGTCTCCTATGTGATGTCTATGCCGCAGCCCTGTGTCTCCTGTGACATCTATTCAGCAGAACCGGTATCTCTTGTGACATCTATACCGCAGCCCCGTGTCTCCTATGTGATGTCTATGCCGCAGCCCCCGTGTCTCCTATGTGATGTCTATGCCGCAGCCCCCGTGTCTCCTATGTGATGCCTATGCCGCAGCCCCGTGTCTCCTGTGTGATGTGTATTGCAGATCTTCCACTGCTTGAGTTCTATAAATGTAAAAGAAAAGCAGCTCCAGCCATCACATTAGAAGTGAGTTAATTAAATGTTTACCAAATATAACAGGGTAATTTTCAGGTTGATAATTTTGTACTGCCCTTGAAGGATGGTATAAATATCCAAATGGCCCTAAGTAGAAAAAAGGTTCCCCACCCCTGCCCTAGTACTGATCATCAAATTAAGGCCTGAGTCACACTACCACATAGCACTCGGCCCAGTGTTACTCTATGGGACAGCTCACATCTGCGATTTTTTCATGTCGAATTGGTATGCGAGATTAATCTCAGCATGCTGAGACTGACAGCAAGACTCGGCTCGCTTGCACCCGTATAAGTCTATGGGTGCGAGTGACACAATGCACAGCACTTGGATATCATCCGCTGGCAGTGGAGAAAATGGAGAAATTACTTTCCTTGCCATCTCTGCAGCTGTGCTCCAATTCTCTTGCACAGTAGCATGACACTCGTCTCCTACTTGCAGCAGAGTAGGAGCCGAGGGTCATTAGCCATTGCATCTGACTCCAGCTTAAGGGCTCATTCCCACTTGTGATGAAATCGGACGAATGCAATCCGACTAAAAATCGGATTGCATTCGGACCAATGTTATTCTATCATTGTGTGTTATTCTGCATTTTTTTTCGAGCCCGGATCACGATCGGACTGGAAAAAAATCACAACACGCTGCGATTGTATTCGGAAATCGTATTGAGTTCGGCAATAGAAGTCAATGGGTGCAAAAATAAAAATCGCACAGCACTTGAACAATGCAACTGCTGTTCGATTTTTATACACCAATCTCCTTTGAAAAGCTAGCAATTCATCTGCCGTGTACAGTAAAATCACAGCGGGACCCGACAGGAAAAATAGATAGAATGGATAAATACACATATAATAGTTATACAGTATATATACCCGACATGATAGAAGAGATGAATTACATGCAGTATATACACATAGAATAGAGAGTTATACAAATGTCAGTGATATATATAATTCGTACAGTGCGTGTGCAGCTTTCTGTACATGTATTTAATTATTAAAAGATTATTTTTCTGAAAAAAATAGCATAGGCTCCCAATAAATGTTCTTAACCAGCAGAGGGAAAGCCGATGGCTGGGGGCAGATGTTTTTAGCCTGGGAAGAGGGTAATACCCATGGAGCTTCCCAGGCTATTAATCAGCTCACAACTGTATACTTATCCATTATTGGCTATTAAAATGGGGGATCCCCCCAAAATGACAAAGGGTCCCCCTATAATTAATAACCAGCAAAGGCTATGCAGACAGGTGTGGGCTGATATTAATAGCCTAGGAAGGGGCCATAGATACTGGCCCCCAGGCTAAAAAAATCATCTCTTAGCACATCTATAGGATGTCCCAATTCTGGCACATAGCCTCGCTCTTCGCACTTGCCCTGTGGCAGTGGCAAGTGGATTAATAGTTGGGGGAGTCGATGTCACCTTTGTATTGTAAGGTGACATCAAGCCCAGAGGCTAGTAATGGAGAGGCTTCTTATAGATGAGCGTTTTCTGGGGTGGCTGAGAGCTGATGGTTTTAGCCTCTTCCCGGGCTAAAAACATCTGCCCCAGCAATCGGCTTTCCCTCTACTGGTTAAGAAAATTACGCGGGAGCCCACGCTATTTTTTCAGAAAATTAGTCTTTTAATAATTAAATATATGTACAGAAAGCTGCACAAACACGGCACTAATTATATACGTCACTGACATATGTATAACTATCTATTATATGTGAAAAACGCTGAACAACAAACGATCACTGAATCCAAAAAATGAGTGGTATAAAAATATATTTTATTAACACACATCATAAAACAGAAAACAGGGAAGGACAGTGGTAAAGGCTCATGCCAATAAACAACAGTGGGAAAAAAAATGACACAATCTGGTGGTGAAAGTGGTCTAATAGAAATATAATATTGCTGACCATATATGCTCATATTCCAAAAAAGCAAAAGTTTGCTGTAGTGATAATATCGAATAGATGACCATATTGATTTGACCACAAATAATAAGTGGACAAAAGAACACTAGTGACTAGGCATGAATATGCCATACACAGGTAGTTGTAATAAACATCATTGAAGGATATCAATTGTCAATATACCTGTACGGAATGAAGAGCAGCTACCAGATGCGTCCTACCCAGGGAATGGGCGGCCAGTCCATACCTGGGGAGACGCATCTGGTAGCTGCTCTTCATTCCGTACAGGTATATTGACAATTGATATCCTTCAATGATGTTTATTACAACTACTGTGTATGGCATATTCATGCCTAGTCACTAGTGTTCTTTTGTCCACTTATTATTTGTGGTCAAATCAATATGGTCATCTATTCGATATTATCACTACAGCAAACTTTTGCTTTTTTGGAATATGAGCATATATGGTCAGCAATATTATATTTCTATTAGACCACTTTCACCACCAGATTGTGTCATTTTTTTTCCCACTGTTGTTTATTGGCATGAGCCTTTACCACTGTCCTTCCCTGTTTTCTGTTTTATGATGTGTGTTAATAAAATATATTTTTATACCACTCATTTTTTGGATTCAGTGATCGTTTGTTGTTCAGCGTTTTTCATCTTTAATGCGATTGTCCACATATTTGTATATCCATTTAAGCATGCCCTGATTTTTTGATATATTTAATCAATTATAAATTTATACGGGCATGTTTTACAACAAGGTTGTTTACTATCTATTATATGTGTATATACTGTT
Organism: Oophaga sylvatica; assembly: GCA_033576555.1. Taxonomy (NCBI): domain Eukaryota; kingdom Metazoa; phylum Chordata; class Amphibia; order Anura; family Dendrobatidae; genus Oophaga; species Oophaga sylvatica. The sequence continues at coordinate 608,410,696 of JARQOD010000002.1, read as the reverse complement.
TGTAATCCATCTATTCTATCCTATAGGGTCCTGCTGTGATTTTACTGTACGCAACAGATGAATTGCTGGCTTTTATTCTATTTCTCTATATATCTATCTATATATCTATCTAGCTATCTAGCTATATATCTATCTATATACACTGCTCAAAAAAATAAAGGGAACACTCAAATAACACATCCTAGATCTAAATGAATGAAATATTCTCATTGAATACTTTGCTGTGTACAAAGTTGAATGTGCTGTCAACAGAATCACACAAAAATCATCAATGGAAATCAAATATTTGAACCAATAGAGGCCTGGATTTGGAGAGACCCCTAAAATGAAAGCGGAAACAAGTCAAAATGAAAATCAAAACAAGGCAAAATTAAAGTGGAAACAAGTCAAAATGATGCTTAGTATTGTGTGTGGCCTCCACATGCCTGTATGACCTCCCTACAACGCCTGGGCATGCTCCTGATGAGGTTGCGGATGTTCTCCTGAGGGATCTCCTCCCAGACCTGGACTAAAGCTTCCGTCAACTCCTGGACAGTCTGTGGTGCAACGTGACGTTGGTGGATGGAGCAAGACATGCTGTCCCAGATGTGCTCAACCGGATTCAGGTCTGGGGAATGGGCGGGCCAGTCCATACCTTCAATGCCTTCATCTTGCAGGAACTGCTGACACACTCCAGCCACATGAGGTCTGGAATTGTTCTGCATTAGGAGGAACCCAGGGCCAACCGCATCAGCATATGGTCTCACAAGGGGTCTAAGTATCTCATCTTGGTACCTAATGGCAGTCAGGCTACCTCTGGCGAGCACACGGAGGGCTGTGTGGCCCTCCAAAGAAATGCCACCCCACACCATTACTGACCCACTGCCAAACCGGTCATGCTGAAGGATGTTGCAGGCAGCAGATCCCTCTCCACGCCGTCTCCAGACTCTGTCACGTCTGTCACATGTGCTGAGTGTGAACCTGCTGCCGACAGGTAAGATTCATTAAAGTGTTGATATTGACTTTTAGGATTTCAACTTCCAATAGGTGGCACTAGAGATCCAGTCCTCCTCTGCTCCAAAGAGACTACATACATATTTCAATTCCCAGGCAACCATTACATGGCCTATAAGTCTCCACAGGCGACTGGCCACTTTTTTGTACCCCTAGACATCCTCCAATTAAAATATATTACACATGGAAGAGGTACTCCTCCACTGGAAGGGATGATATACAGGTCTGGTTACATGCTCCTCCATCAACTGCCATATTGAAAGCAGAAGTGCTATCACCTACACTAAAAGGCGAGTAGCACGTGACGAAGGAAGCATTATCCCCTCCATGCCTTCTTTGTGACATTTTTCCCACCTCCTGAATATGTGTTTTGATACAAAGACTCAGGACTAGGATCTTCCTTAGGCCGGGTCACACTTGCAACTGCAATGCGAGAAACTTGCGCAAATCTCTCTCCTCAATACCCGGCACTGCCGCTGGCACTTGGGACTGGAGTGTGCGGCTACATGTATTTCTATGCAGCTGAACGCTCCGGTCCGAGTGCCGACAGCAGTGCCGGGTATTGAGGCGATAGACTCGCGTGAGTTTCTTGCATTGCAGTTGCAAGTGTGACCCCAGCCTTAAAAGGGGTATTCTGAATTCCAGACCTCTAGGACCTCCACTGATCCTGAGAACTGGGACTCTGAAGAGCCTCGTGTGAATGGAGTAGGAGATCACATTTCCACTTCTTCATTAACTCACTAGAACTGCCAGAGCTAGCCAAGCTCTCAGTTGGTATTCGGCACTCTTATAAGGATAAAGGAGGTGTGAATAATCGACCACCAGACCATTCACATGAGGATCTCAGAGAATCAGTGGGAGACCCAATAGTTGGACCTGGACCTCCAGCAACTGGGAAGTTATCACCAATCCTAAGGAAACACTGTTTTCCACAAAGTTGCCAGAGGCATTGTCACTTGCCGGGAGATTTGCTGGAAGCCTCTTGAAAGACAAATTAGTAGCACATTCATTCATTAAATCTTATGTAAAGATGTTTAGGGAAAACTTGGTGATTACCCAGATCAAATACATATTGTCACCATTTTGTCAGACTTCTCAGTGGAGAATCCACCTGCCCATGTATTGATACCATCCTGTCTTCCATACTTTTACATAAGTAGGCACTGGCAGATTTAATTAGTATTTTAAAAAAACTAGGTCTGGGAACATCATTTAAAAGGTAATTTCTTTAGTTTTTTTATGAAATGCTCCCTCCAAATGGCATAGAAATTGGTAAAATTAGCTCTTAAAGATGCAGTAGTAGTTGGCAAATTTTAATCCTCCCTTCTTCATTGTCACGCATAGGGTTAATAATAATATGCTGCATCCCAAAGATATAAGCTTTTAAAACGAAAAAAAGGTTGAGCAAATTAATGTCTTCTTGAGATGTCACCTTAGAAAGTGTCAGCACAAAAGGTGCCCTGCCTGTTTCATCTCCAAACAGCTGCATGCTTTCCCTGACATTTGCCGACCTTTCTTTGTGCACTCTGTCTGACCCGTGAGGTCACTTCCTGGCCTTCTCTGAGTGACCTCTGACCAGCGCTGACCTTTAGCTGGAGAATGTGACATTTTGTACTCCTCTGGTTGACATGTGATGCTCTCATTATTCCAAAGTATGTGAAAATAATGACCTCCGGAGACCTCTGAGTCTTGCTTTCCTTCTCCAGTCTGCAGTCAGAGCTGAATCACTTGCCCCGCTGTTCCTAAGCAGGAAATAAAGAACTAAAATAACTTCAAAACTTGAAGAAACAGAATAGGAACATTCTGTGCAGCGATGTATCACTCCTATAATGTCACATGCTATTGTACTACTACCATGATATATGCATTTATTCTCTAGGCGTGATCCGTTCTTCTATGCTAGAAGCCTTAGGCTATGTTTCCACGGTCAGGAAACCATCAGTATTTGCTGCGGATTGGACGCTGTGTACAGCTGCAGCATCCAGATGTTACAGCATAGTGGAGGGGATGTTATGAAATCCCGTCTCCACTATGCGTGCAGGGCCGCATTCGGCGGCCCTGCGTATCTGGACATGTGGCGCGTCTTTCCAGACCGCAGCATGTCTATTTATCTTGCGGAGATGCTCTGTCTTCGCAAGATAAATAACCCCGTCTGTGGATAGGATGCGGTTATTCCGCATGTGTTAATTGAACACATGTGGAATCACCGCGCGTACAGAAGCTGGCAGCGCTTTGGGAGGAGGGGGTATATGCTGCGTCCAAAGCGCTGCCAGCACGCAGCATGGAAGTATATATAACAAATTACCAGCACGAGAAAACAAGGGGGGGGGGGTAGTATATATAAATGTGTAAAATCTAAATGGATATATACTACTATAACTACCCGACCAATAATCAATGGGACTAAGATGTATACTCCAAAATATTACTAGCAAACCAAAGAAAAATGGAGTTCTATACAATATGTATTAAAAATATTATTTAGTATTTATATTCAATAAAATAATGAACATGAATAAAAACCACACAGTGGTATACTAAATATAACCCTAATACAAAGTACATGGGTCCAGAGCATATAAAAAATTCATATTGTATGTAGCAGCAAAAAGATATAATACATATTCCAATGTAACATAAGTGTTAATAATAACACAGACAAGCACAATAAAATGGCGTTTCGATCACACAAGTGAACTCTAAACACGAGTCCTCAAACCACCAATGAAGTAGAACGTTCAGTGCCCAAGATAAATGCTGCGGTGCTTACCCATAAGTTGTAATGCTGCAGTGCCCTGGAGCCGCGTGCCACCCCTGACGCGCGTTCGCGTTTGCTTTATCAAAAGGGAGTAAGACAAAGATTCCAAAAGCCGGCTTTTTATAGTGAACTCGATTTGTATGGCATGTCTTCAATGCGCATGCGTCCCGACGTCACCGCTGGAGGACACGCCGCCCACTGACAAAGACATGAACAGTCTATAATTTCGAGGGTAGGTTCATTTTAATGATCTTAATGATTTAGAGATGATTTACAAAGAGGAGTGGACCAAAATTCCTCCTGACATGTGCGCAAACCTCATCATCAACTACAAAGAATGTCTGACTGCTGTGCTTGCCAACAAGGGTTTTGCCACCAAGTATTAAGTCTTGTTTGCCAGAGGATCAAATATTATTTCTCACTGCAAAATGCAAATAAATTTATATAATTTATACAATGTGATTTTCTGGATTTTATTTTTGATAGTCTATCTCTCAGTGTTAAAATTAACCTACCCTTAAAATTATAGACTGTTCATGTCTTTGTCAGTGCTCAAACTTACAAAATCAGCAAGAGATCAAATACTTTTTTCCCCCACTGTATGTACGGAGTTCAATCAATGTCAAAATTGGTTCGCGGATCCACTGATACCCCTGCAATTTTGGTAAGTCAGTGGCGTCCTTAAGATGAAATGGTAGCACAGTGATGAAGGGGTGAAATATTTGGTCTAGGTAAATATGGGAATTCTGGCACAAAGCATCAATGCCAGAAACGATAGGTTGCCATTTCAAGGGGTCCGTTTATGGCTCCATGTGATAGATCATCACCTTGTAGTGTATAGGTCCTAGTTTGACTGCATTTTTTCGCTATTCTCTAGCAATGTTTTAAACTTTTGACTTTCAGGCTTCATATCTCACCATTCACTACTGTGTCGAACGTGAGACTACCATCATTTTATACACAATCATCTTGGCTATCTCATACATAAATTTGAGCTGCACCTATTTAGCATATGATTAGTTATGCAGATTCTTATCATGTCACTGCATTGGTACAGTTTTGCTCATAAAAATCTAAATTTAAATTTTTATTATTTAGTTAGTATTTATAAATCCACCTTGCATTCAACACTCTTCAGGGCATGCTCTCGATCAGATTCCAGCATTTTAAACCAAAATCTGATCCCAGGTATTGTCCACATGTTCCCAAAGTTGGTACATACTGGTCAACTTTTTTGGGTATATACAGTTGTGCTCAAAAGTTTACATACCCCAGCAGAATTTCTGCTTTCTTGGCCTTTTTTTTCAGAAAATATGAATGATAACACCAAAACTTTTTCTCCGCTCATGGTTAGTGGTTGGGTGAAGCTATTTATTGTCAACCTACTGTGTTTTCTCTTTTTAAATCATAATGACAACCCAAAACATCCAACTGACCCTGATCAAAAGTTTACATACCCCATTTCTTAATACCGTGTACTGCCCCCTCTAACGTCAATGACAGCTTGAAGTCTTTTGTGGTAGTTGTGGATGAGGTTCTTTATTTTCTCAGATGGCAAAGCTGGCTTTTCTTGGCAAAAAGCCTCCAGTTCCTGTAAATTCCTGAGCTGTCTAGCATGAACTGCACTTGAGATCTCCACAGAATGGCTCAATGATAATGAAGTCAGGAGACTGAGATGGCCACTCCAGAACCTTAACTTTGTTCTGCTGTAGCCAATGACTGGTAGACTTACACTTGTGTTTTGGATCGTTGTCATGTTGACACATCCAAGTACATCCCTTGTGCAGCTTCTGGGCAGATGATTCCAAATTTGCCTCAAGTATTTGCTGATAACATGCTGCATTCAACTTTGACCAAGTTTCCTGTGCCTTTGTAGCTCACACATTCCAAATACATCAGTGATCCACCTCCGTGCTTTACGGCAGGAATGGCATTCCTTTCATGATAGACCTTGTTGACCTCTCTCCAAATGTAACATTTATGGTTGTGGCCAAAAAGTTTTATTTTGGTCTCATTATTCCAAATTACTTGTTCCAGAAGTTTCGAAGCTTGTCTCTGTGGTGTTTTGCGTATTGTAGGTGAGATACTTTGTGGCATTTGCGCAGTAATGTCTTTCTTCTAGCAACTCGACCATGCAGCCCACTTTTCTTCAAGTGCCTCCTTATTTTGCATCTTGAAACAGACACATCGCTAGTTTTCAATGAGTCGAGTATTTCAGCTGCTGTTATTTGTGGATTTTTCTTTGCATCCCAAACAATTTTCCTGACAGTTGTGGACTTAATGTTTGTTGGTCTACCTGATCATGGTTTTGTTTTTACAGAGCCCCTAATTTTCCATTTGTTATTGACAGTTTGAACACTGCTGACTGCCATTATCAATCTTTTTGTATCTATTTCCTGTTTCATACAGTTCAACAACCTTTTCCCGTAAATCCGTTGACAATTCTTTTGCTTTCCCCTTGACTCACAATCCAGAAACGTCAGTGGCTGGATACCAGAAACTCACTCAGCTTTTATGTACACACACTGATTACAAGCAAACAGATCACAGGTGAGGATGTTACCTTTAAGGGTATGCCACACTGAACAATATCGCTAACGGGATCGCTAAAAAACGTCACTATTTAGCGATCCCGTTAGCGATGTTGTTCAGTGCGGCAGCTGCCAGCGACGAGCTTCCTGCTGTGATCTCGCTAGTCGCTGGAATCGTTCCGGACCCTATTTTCTCGTCGGCGCTCCCGCTGGGTAAGTATATATCGCTAGTGTGGCACCTTTTCTTAGCGATTTAGCGGTACTTTTGTACCGCTAAAGTCGTTAAGAAGATCGCTAACGGCGATAGCGTCGTTAACTATATCGCTAAATGTGGCCGCACTTAGCGATATAGAAACAATCCCGCTAGCGATCTCATTAGTATGCGTCGTTATTGTGATCGCTAGCGGGATTGTTTAGTGTGGCAGTACCTTTAGTATCCATTCAAACCCATTTATGTCAACTTCTGTGCATGTTATCAGGCCAAAATCACCAGGGTATGTAAACTTTTGATTAGGGTCATTTGGATGTTTTGGGTTGTCATTATGATTTAAAAAGAGAAAACACATGAGTTTGACAATAAATGGTTTCACTCAACCACTAACCATGAGTGGAGAAAAAGTTTTGGTGTTATCATTCATATTCTCTGAAAAAAGGCCAAAAAAGCAAACTTTTGAGCACAACTGTATACAGATTTTTCTTCAACTTTACCCACAAATATTCGATTGGTTTGAGGTCTGAGGACTGTGGGGTCAATCCAGCACCTCTACTTCATTGTCACTGAACCATTTATTCGCCAATCTTGACATATGCTTCTGGTTATTGTCCTGCTGGAACACAATGTAGTCCTTTTCACACCTATAGTACTGGAATTTATAAAGTAACTCATCTTGTAGGATACTAACATATAGCTGAGCAATGAGACCACCATCGATTTTGGTCAAGTATCAAATTCCTCTGACTGTGTAACAACCCCATATCATCAGGCTTCCTCCCCCGAACTTGACTGTTCCTTTAATATCTTGATCCGATAGCCCCTATTTTCCTTGTTTCTTCCAGACCCATTTGCACACATCAGAGCATAGTCTATTGACTTTCGTCTCATCGCTCCAAATCACTCGTCTCCAATCTTCTACTGACCACATTTCATACCACTTTGCAAATTCGATCCAACCCTTCTTACGATGATATTGAAGTCGAGTCTTCTTCACGTTTTTTCAGGCTACCATTCCAGACTTGTGCAATGTGTGTCGCATGGTGCTTGCATGGACATCTGTGATATCACAATTACAAAGCATACAAGCCACCCCCACTGCTGCATTTGTGGCTCCAAAACTGATAGACCTTGTAATGAGTTGACTTGATGACGCTGATATTTTGCCTCAATGTCCACCTCTTAGCGTGGATGGATGAAGACTTCATTTTGAGTTCTTGTTACTGTCATGGCACTCTCATGATGCAATTTGGCAATTTTCTTGGCCAAGATACCGCTATCAATGAGCTAAATGATGCTGTTTCTCTTTTCCTGTGAAATATTCTTCATGTCTGCTCCTCAATTCGAACCAGTGACCTTTCGCTTGGAATCAACCTAATAAGACACTGAGCTATTAGGGAATATGAGAACAAGTTTTAATTTGTAGTATATATGAAGAAAATGATTTTTCCACCCCCAGGAGCAAAACAGTAAAGGGTATGCCACACTAAGCGAGATCGCTAACGAGATCGCTACTGCGTCACCATTTATGACGCAGTAGCGATCTCGTTAGCGACTTAGCTGTGTGTGACATGTAGCGGCGATGTGGCCACTGCTGAGATGTCGCTGATCGCTTATGAACGTTCTGAGCCGTTTTTTGGTTGTTGGTGTCCCACTGGTGAGCCTGAATCGCTGAGTGTGACACCCTTTATGAACGACTTCACCAGCGTCGCAGGTGGGACTAGGTTTTCCCAACGACCGCAGAGGTCGTTATACAGATCGCTGATGAGTTTTGTTTGTAATCTAACTAGCGATCACATAGCTATCGCACTAGCGATCTCGCCAGGTTAAGTCGTTGTCGTGATCGCTAGTGCGATCGCTAAGTGTGGCAGTGCCTTAACAATTAAGTGACATGACAAGAAGCTGCATAACTAATCATATGCTAAATAGCTACAAGTCAAATTAATGTATGAGATAGCCAAAATGATTATCTATAAAGTGATCGTAGTCACACATTCGAAGCAGTAGTGGATGGTGAGATATGGAGCCTGAAAGTCAAAAGTTGAAAACGTTACCCTTTTGCTTGTTAGTGTATGTATACCCTGTCTACTTCCGGTGACTCACAACCCTGCCTTTGTTTATTCTGCTTGCAGCCTGTGGAACTGTGCTTATTATTACACTGCTCATTCTCTCCCTACCACTGCAGGATACCCCTGATGAACCTCTGGCTAACCAAAAAGAGGAGGGAAATGCGTCGGACTATGCTGCTAACTCATAAGCTAAGAACTACTTGTATCTAATTACAGGCCATTCAGGATCCATAGGGCTTGTTTTTTTATGCACGTCCAATTCATGCATTCACTGATATCTACTATTTAAGATATATTTATTCATTAGGATGATGTTCTAATTTCATAAGCTTAGTACTATCTAATGACAGGACATTTTTGCTCCCCAGGGGCTTTGCACTTTTACTGATGTCTACCATGATGTCTATTATTGAGGACATACAGGAGCGTCTCACAAAATTGGAATATTATCAAAAAGCTAATTTATTTCAGTTCTTCAATTCAAAAAGTGAAACTCATATCTTATATAGAATCATTAAAAATAGACTGATCTATTTCATGTGTTTATTTCTGTTTATGTTGATGATTATGGCTGACAGCCATTCATTTAGGATTTTGCTGTAGGGATCCTATTTAGGTCCTCTAGTCCCTGTGTGAACTTCTTAAACACTTGGGATATTCTGTCTGGCCTGCAGGCTAGTTTTATTTATAGTAAGGGTCAAATAGGGACATTCCTCATTGAGTGAGGGCACCATATCGAATTATTAGGGTGCCAACCTCCGCAGTTAGGAAGGGAATCGTGCAAGGTGAATAATCCAATCCCTAATTACTTCCCTTTTAACCCAATTGATAATTTTCAATATTTTTGTATGTTCCATCTATGTGTTTTGGTTAACACCTAATTTTAATTTTATATTTAATAAAGATATGTTTCAGGGTTTGGTTTTCAGTTATACAATACAATATATGTCCAATCTTCAACTCTCAAAAAAACCATTGGTGGGAATAGATGGGAATAATCTGTTCATTATAAGTGTCCAGGTGCTTTTGAGAACTTCCTACATATTTATTTTCTTGTACGAGTGCTATTCGTGGTTTTCTCGGATTGCACTCTTGGATATGATATTCTATAGGCCAGTGCACATGTCCAATTTTTTCCTCAGACCGACTGGTCTGTGGAAAAGTTCAGAGACATGTCCGATTTTGATTCAAGTTTCAGATCAAAAGGGCAATGCAAGTCTATGGTCAATGAAAAAAATTAGACTGCACTCGGATCACATCTGAGTGTGGTCTGATTTTCATGGACTGACAGAATGGAGAAGGTGGGGAAAATTCTTTTTCATTCTCTCTTAATGTCCGACAAAAATAGATGCCATTCTGATCAAACTCTGATAAAAAGTCTTATCAGAATAACTGGACAGTTTTTCTCGGGATATGGTGGAGAAAATGGTCATCTGACCCTACCATAAAACTAGATAACACTAATCTTTATAAATGCAACACCCTTTTAAAACGCATCTCTTTGCTTCTCAATGAACTTCAAGTGCAGTTCTTCTTATAAGCTTCGGATTTAAGGCAACCGCAATTACTCACTTGATTGTCTTCTCTCTGACTGCTAGAATAGCTTCCTCTTGTCGCATCTCATTAAGCAACTAATGGCAGAAACAGTGGTATCTGCTCTTTATCACAGCACCTCAGTTATGCCTCTTTCACACATCCGTTTTTTGTATCAGGCATGATCCGGCGTGTTGGTAAAAAAACGGATCCGGTACCGGATGCGTTTTTTTACCATTGACTTTCATTAGTGCCTGATGTCATTGCGCTGTATCCGTTTTTGTCCGGATCCGGCGGAAATGTACATTCCGGCGGCCGGAAAAAACGGTGCATGTAACGTTTTTTTTGTTTGCCGGAGCCGCCTGATAGTGCCTGAAGCGGCGCATCAGGCGGCCGGAAATAATAGAAGTCATTGGAACCGGATCAGATTTTTGTACAATCCGTCAAAAGACTGATCCGGATTCTGGAAATCAGGGACTACTACTACTACTACTACTACTACTACTACTACTACTACTACATTTTCCAGTGTCTCCGGGCATCCGAAACCCTCTTTTTCTGGGTTCAAAAGTTCAGGTCGGATCCAGCAAAAAAACGTATCCGTTGCATCAGTTTTTTTATTTCAGTGCCGGATCCGCCCCTTCAGGTGTTCCACGGATCATGCCTGATACAAAAAAACGGATGTGTGAAAGAGGCCTTATTCAGCAATGGGATTGTGGTCAGTGTCCCCTTTAGCACGTATTCCAGGTGACACTGCTCAACTTGTCCAGGGTTAAGTCCACCCTTGGATACTATTCTGTGCAAAAGCTAGAACAGTCGATAAAGATAATCGGACATTTTCTCATCAGAGTTCTGTAAGGTGGTGCAGAGTTTATATAGGAGGTCTATGGCATCCTCTGGGGATCCGAAACCTTCTTCTAGGGCAACCATGTAGTCTGGATAAGAATGCCTGTGGCTGGCTTTGCCAATCAGTTTCTACCACTTCCATAGCAAGACCTTTCAGACTCTCCACAATTGGATGACTGCCATTCTTTTAGGATTTGAGTGACACCTGAAAAAGTTCTCAGACGATGGTAGGCCTCTTCAGGCTCTATCTGTGCAAACCCAGTAATGAACTTCTTCAGGGCTGCCACCACCACATCACCAATAGCCGCAATTTCCTCAGGCTTGTTGCAAGCAGGGTGGGAGGTGGACATTTACTATTTCTCCTAGGCTCTGTGCTTGATTCTGGAGATGATGTCTCTGCTGCAGGCCTCTCACGCCAGTTGATATTCCATTGTTACCCATGTTTTAATGGCACAGCTATTACTGATGTGAACTACTTCTTCTCCAGGGTCCTTTCAGTAGTGATCAGTGATGCTGAAAATTGATTCCCTTCATCAGTTCGCCTGTCAACCACTGTGGGATGAACTACTTCTTGGAGTCGGTTCACAATCCGTAGTACATCTTTATCAGATGCATTAGTGAGCTAACCACATACTGTGTTATCCTCTGTTATGCTCATTTCATCACATCACGTGGACACTTGTGCTTCAGTTAAAGCCTCCATAATAGCAGTACCTGTCTTGATCTATCTCAGCCGTGACTCTACTGTTACACCCCTTTAAGCCACCTCTGTGGGCAAGGTGTCCGGTAGTTCTCACCTCAATATGGTGCAGTGCCTCCTCCCAAATCTTGCTGGGAGCTGTAGTGGGATGCAGGAGAGTCTTCTACCAGGGTCCAGATGTCAGAGACACAAGGGATGGATTGTAAACTCATTCCCTTAGTTAAGCCAGGCGGCGATAGACATCTCCTGGTAACTTGGCTGGTCTGCAGATGTGATTCAGGATAATCTTCTCCTCTCACACACTGGGCGGTTGGACAGTGTCAATCTATGCCTCTGTCCCCTGCTCTCCTGGATTTTCAAGACTCTCACATGTCTGACATGGAGGATTGCACACATTTCTCTGTCTCCTGCTAGCTCCACCTTTCTTCTCCAACCTGCTCAGCCAATCAGTCCCTTCCTCTGCTCCTCCTTCTACCCCATGATGCAGAGAAGAGTTAGGCTATGTTTCCACGGTCAGGAAACCATCAGGAATTGCTGCGGATTGGACGCTGCCTACAGCCGCAGCGTTCAATCTGCAGCATCCAGATGTTACAGCATAGTGGAGGGGTTTTTATGAAATCCCATCTCCACTATGCGTGCAGGGCTGCATCCAGCGGCCCTACATATACGCACATTCAGCACGTCTTTCCAGACCGCAGAATGTCTATTTATAGATTAATAACCCTGTCTATGGATACGACGCGGTGATTCAGCATGTATTCAATAAACACATGCGGTGTCACCGTGCGTAAAAAGGGGGGCGGCGCTTTGGGCGGAGCGGGGTTTCCGCTTCGTCCAAAGTGCAGGGATTACGACACATGGAAACATACCCTTACAGTGCAGGGCAGTGCAGCATCGTTAATGTCGGTGTCACGTCGCCGTTGCATTCAGTGGCTGGTGTTCCTGCCTCGGCCGCTGGAAGGCGCCGGACTCCTTCGGCTGGTGGTGTCGGTGATAGGAGAGCGGTATCCTCATATGGTTCCGCTCCTTTGACGCCGGCCTTTGTCGCTGTGCATCGCCATGTTTCTCCTGTGGGTAATGTTGGTGACAGAGAAGGGGTCCCTGCGCAGGCGTCTGGTGGGCGCAGGCTTCGCTCTTCTGTCAGAGGTGAAGTGGTTGGTGTCAGTCATGCATCACCATCTGGCCTGGTTCTGGGGGAGGTCCAGATGAGGTCTTCAGACTGTGAGCCTGTGAGAGGTAGCCATGCCCTTCAAATGCCTTGGAGCCTGGCTTGCAGGCCGCCAGATATAGTCTTGGTTTCTCCAGTGTGCTAGTTTGTTTTTGCTATTATATCTCTGACCTTTGCCTGGATTTCTGAATCTTCTACTGCCTGCTGATTTTGTACCTTTGCTGCCTGCCTGGTTTTGACTTTAACTTTAGCCTGGATTTCTGACCTTTCTACTGCCTGACGATTTTGTACCTCTGCTGCCCTCCTGGTTTTGACCTTTGGACTTCTGACTACGCATTTGGTCTCGCTTTTTATTCCCTTCCTAGCGTCCTTCCTACTCCAGTCCACTGATCTCAAAGGCAGCTACCCCCTGGTCTTCGCTGTAATTCCAGATCCCTGTATAGGGGTTAAGGTTCTCGGGGTTTCTCGGAGTGCTGTCTTACCTGCAGTTCAGACCTGCAGTGGGCGGACGTCACAGTCGGCTGCTGTGAATGTGTGTGTAATCCCAGCAGCAGCAGTAGTCTCTGTACACATAGGTCTCATTGCAGGTGTTACATTTACATGGCATCAACATGTTCCACAGCACTTTACAATTCAGAGAATGGACGTACAGATAATATCATACATTACAGTCACACATTATTGAGCAATTCAAACCAAGGGAGCAAGGGCCCTGCGCACAAGAGCTTACAATCTATAAAGAAACAGAGGTGACACAAGAGGTAAAAGTGCTTGGTCTAGCCATTTTTCATAGTAAATAAGGGTATTGATGTGAAGGAAGCTGCACGAGTCGGTCACCAACCAGTATTTGTGTATGTGTAAATATGAAGTGACACTCAGTGCATGGAGTGTGGGAAATACTCGTATGAACAGGGTTCTGAGGAATGTAGTGAAGAGGGTAAAAGTAGACATGATTTCCTGCTCAAAAAAATGTATTTCTAGGGCATTGTTATAACTTTGAACGTTGGAAACTTACCTGGTTATATGGAGTATTGCATTCCAGAGAAAAGTTGCAGCATGAGAAAAGTATTGGAGATGGAAGTGGAAGGTTCTAATTATGGAGGATGTTAGTATTAGATCATTAGCATAATGTAACGCAGGGATAAGGTGAGAGAGAGATGAACAAGAAGATGTAGAGTGGTGCAACAAGGTCCAGATCTTTTTGGGTGAGAGGGATAAGGGTTATTCCCATCTTTATAAATGGCTATTGTTGGATAGCGCTTGCGAATACAAACAATTTTGCAATTTACTGCTTATCAAACTTTCAGCCATTCTTGAGATATCAACACTTATTTTCTATTTTGTTTACAGCATGTTGTCTTGGAGACTGACCACCGCTGCAAAATAGCAGAACATAATAATATCTTTTTTATATAACACCAACACATTTCTCAGTACTTTACAATTAGGCAATTAGGTCAGGCAATAAAGACATTGAAAGGTAATACATAGTTTAACAGTTAAGGAAGGAGGGAGGGCTCTGTTTGCAAGCTTACAGTCTATGAGGAAACAGACGTGCGCACTGCTTACCTGCTTTTTCTTTTAATTCTGGAAGCACTGTTTTATAGCTGGACTGGATTGCAGGACAGTGATGTGATCTCCTATTGCCAGCAAGCTTTAGAACAATACTTACGATCTAGACAGCAGTGGTGGTCGGTCTCCTAGGAAATGAGCTGTAAGTAGAAAAAAGTGCTAATATCTCAAGAACGGCCACAAATTTTAATGAGCAGTAAATTGCAAAAATGCTTGATATCTGACAATATCCATCCGTAAAGATGGGAATATCCAGTTAACAGGAGCTTGTCATATCTAAAAATTCTACTAACCTGCAGGTTAAAAGCATTCTGAAGCTGCCTGGGCCAGTACACTGAATGCCCGGTTGCAGGGAGGAAGTGAACATTATTTCTCCTAGCAGCCTCCGGCTTTCAGTCCTGGTAGATGCAGTCTACATGGCTTCAGTCACGCTTAGTACATAGGGAGTGATGGCTGTGATCACACCCTGACATTGACTGATACCCGTCTCTGTATTGATGTATTAGTGAGCTGGTTGTCAGTCAGTACCGGGATGTGGTTACAGCCACCGCTCCCTATGTACTGAGTGGTGACTAAAACCGTGCCTCTATGGCTTTCAGTGCATTGGCCGTACAGATTAACCCCTCTCTGACATTAGATGTACTATCCCATCCATAAAACCCGTGCCATTTTGCCCATGGACGGGATAGTACGTCATAGGCGATCAGCTGCGCTCCTGAGGGGAGCGCAGCTAATCGCCGCCGGGTGTCAGCTGATTATCACAGCTGACACCCATGACTGTGTGTCAGGAGCGGTCACGGACCACTCCCGGCACATTAACCCCTAGCACACCGCGATCAAACATGATTGCGGTGTACTGGGGGCACAGGGGAGGATCGCGCAGGGTGGGGGCTCCCTGCGCGCCCCCCTGAGACCCTCAGACCAGCGCGATGTGATCGCACTGTTCTGAGGGCTTCCTCCCTCCCAGGACCCGGATCCAAGATGGCGCCGGGGTCCTGGAGGGAGGCGGCTTCCTCAGTGCCTGCTGAGAGCAGGCACTGAGAAGCCTGCAGCTATGCCTGAGCGATCGCTGGTGTGACAGAGTGCTGTGCACACTGTCACACCAGCGATTTGATAAAATACAGTGATGTCCCACCCTGGGACAAAGTAAAAAAGTTAAAAAAATAAAAATAAACATGTTATAAAAAAAATCCAAAATAAATAAAAAAAAAATAAAATATTCCCCAATAAATTCATTTCTTCCTGTAAATAAAAAAAACAAAACAATAAAAGTACACATATTTGGTATCGCCGCGTCCGTAACGACCCCCCCTATAAAACTGTCCCACTAGTTAACCCCTTTAGTGAACCCCTTAAAAAAAAAAAAAACGAAGCAAAAAATCAATGCTTTATCATCATACCGCCGAACAAAAAGTGGAATAACGCGCGATCAAAAAGACCGATATAAATAAACATGGTACCGCTGAAAACGTCATCTTGTCCCGCAAAAAACGAGCCGCCATACAGCATCATCAGCGAAAAAATAAAAAAGTTATAGCTCGCAGAATAAAGCGATGCAAAAATAATTATTTTTTATATAAAATTGTTTTTATTCTATAAAAGCGCCAAAACATAAAAAAATGATATAAATGAGGTATCGCCATAATCGTACTGACCCGAAGAATAAAACTGCTTTATCAATTTTACCACACGCGGAACAATAAAAACGCCTCCCCCAAAAGAAATTCATGAATTGCTGATTTTTGTTCATTCTAACCTCCCAAAAATCGAAATAAAAAGCGATCAAAAAATGTCACCTGCTCAAAAATGGTACAAATAAAAACGTCAACTCGTACCACAAAAAATAAGACCTCACATGACTCTGTGGGCCAAAATATGCAAAAATTATAGCTCTCAAAATGTGGCGATGCAAAAAAATATTTTTGCAATAAAAAGCGTCTTTTAGCGTGACAGCTGCCAATCATAAAAACCCGCTATAAATAGTAAATCAAACCCCCCTTTATCACCCCCTTAGTAAGGGAAAAATAATAAAATTAAAAAAATGTATTTATTTCCATTTTCCCATTAGGGTTAGGGTTAGGGTTGCGGCTAAAGTTAGGGTTAGGGTTGGCGCTAAAGTTAGGATTAGGGTTAGGGTTGGGATTAGGGGTGTGTTAGGGTTAGGTTTGTGGTTAGGGTTGGGACTAGGGTTAGGGGTGTGTTGGGGTTAGGGTTGGAGTTAGAATTGGGGGGTTTCCACTGTTTAGGCACATCAGGGGCTCTCCAAATGTGACATGGCGTCTGATCTCAATTCCAGCCAATTCTGCGTTGAAAAAGTCAAACGGTGCTCCTTCACTTCTGAGCTCTGCCATGCATCCAAACAGTAGTTTATCCCCACATATGGGGTATCAGCGTACTCTGGACCCCAAGAGTTATTGTGCAATTTGTCCTATTTCTTCTGTTACCCTTGGGAAAATAAAAAACTGGGGGCGAAAATATAATTTTTGTACAAAAAAAAATATTTTTTTTTTTTTACGGCTGTACATTATAAACTTCTGTGAAGCACTTGGGCTTCATAGCGCTCACCACACACCTAGATAAGTTCCTTGTGGGGTCTATTTTCCAAAATGGGGTCACTTGTTGGGGATTTCCACTGTTTAGGCGCATCAGGGGCTCTCCAAATGCGACATGACGCCCCCAGACCATTCCATCAAAGTCTGCAATCCAAAACGTCACTACTTCCCTTCCGAGCCCCAACGTGTACCCATACAGTAGTTTTCTCCCACATATTGGGTATCAACGTACTCAGGACAAATTGGACAACAAGTTTAGGGGTCCAATTTCTCCTGTTACCCTTGTAAAAATAAAATATTGGGGCGAAAAAATCATTTTTGTAAAAAAAAAAAGATTTTTTATTTTTACGGCTGTGCGTTATAAACTTCTGTGAAGCACTTCGGGGTTCAAAGTGCTCACCACACATCTAGATAAGTTCCTTGTGGGTCTATTTTCCAAAATGGGGTCACTTGTGGGGGGTTTCCACTGTTTAGGCGCATCAGGGCTCTCCAAATGCGACATGACGCACCCAGACCATTCCATCAAAGTCTGCAATCCAAAACGCCACTACTTCCCTTCCGAGCCCTGACGTGCGCCCATACAGTAGTTTTCTCCCACATATTGGGTATCAGCGTACTCAGGACAAATTGGATAACAACTTTTGGGGTCCAATTTCTCCTGTTACCCTTGTGAAAATAAAATATTGGGGACGAAAAAATCATTTTTGTAAAAAAAAAAAAGGATTTTTTATTTTACGGCTGTGCGTTATAAACTTCTGTGAAGCACTTCAGGGTTCAAAGTGCTCACCACACATCTAGATAAGTTCCTTGTGGGTTCTATTTGCCAAAATGGGTCACTTGTGGGGGGTTTCCACTGTTTAGGTGCATCAGGGCTCTCCAAATTGACATGACGCCCCAGACCATTCCATCAAAGTCTGCAATCCAAAACGTCACTACTTCCCTTCTGAGCCCCGACTGTGCCCATACAGTAGTTTTCGCCCACATATTGGGTATCAGTGTACTCAGGACAAATTGGACAACAACTTTTGCATTCCAATTTCTGTTACCCTTGTGAAAATAAAATATTGGGGCGAAAAAATCATTTTTGTAAAAAAAAAAAAAGATTTTTTATTTTACGGCTGTACGTTATAAACTTTAGTGAAACACCTGGGGGTTCAAAGTTCTCACCACACATCTAGATAAGTTCCTTGAGGGGTCTAGTTTCCAAAATGGTGTCATTTATGGGGGTTTCCACTGTTTAGGCAGATCAGGAGCTCTCCAAACACGACATGGCGTCCAGCCAATTCTGCGTTGAAAAAGTCAGACGGCGCTCCTTCCCTTCCAAACTCTGCCATGCACCCAAACAGTGGTTTACCCCCACATATGGGGTATCAGCGCACTCAGGACAAATTGCACAATAACTTTTGGAGTCTTGTTACCCTTGGAAAAATAAAAATTGGGGTGAAAAGATCATTTTTGTGGAAAAAATATGATTTTTAAATTTTACGGCTCTACGTTATAAACTTGTGTGAAGCACTTGGGGTTCAAATTGCTCATCAAAAATCTAGATAAGTTCGTTAGGGGGTCTAGTTTCCCAAATGGGGTCATTTGTGGGGGGTTTCCACTGTTTAGGCACATCAGGGGCTCTCCAAATGCAACATGGCATCCAAACTCAATTCCAGCCAATTTTGGTTGGAAAAAGTCAAATGGTGCTCCTTCCATTCCGAGCTCTGCCGTGCGCCCAAACAGTGGTTCCCCCCCACATATGGGATATCAGCGTACTCAGGACAAATTGTACAACAACTTATGTGGTCCAATTTCTCCTGTTACCCTTGGGAAAATAAAAAATTAGTGACTAAAAGATAATTTTTGTTGGAAAAAAATAGGATTTTTTATTTTCATGCCCAGGCATTATAAACTTGTGTGAAGCACTTGGGGGTTCAAAGTGCTCACCAAAGATCTAGATAAGTTCCTTAGGTGGTCTAGTTTCTAAAATGGGGTCACTTGTGGGGGGTTTCCACTGTTTAGGCTCATCTGGGGCACTGCAAACGGAACATGACCCCCATTAACGTCTGCATTCCAAAACGTTACTACTTCCTTTCCAAGCCCTGCCGTGCGCCCAAACAGTTTCCCCCCACCACATATGGGGTATCAGCGTACTCAGGACAAATTGGACAACAACTTTTGGGGTCCAATTTCCTTGGGAAAATTCAAAAATTTGGGACTAAAAAATCATTTTTGTGGAAAATTGATTTTTTTTTTTCACACCCAGGCTTTATAAACTTTTGTGAAACACTTGAGGGTTCAAAGTGCTCACAACAGATCTAGATAAGTACCTTAGGGGGTCTAGTTTCCAAAATGGTGTCACTTGTGGGGGGTTTCCACTGTTTAGGCGCATCAGGGGCTCTCCAAACGCGACATGGCATCCAATCTAAATTCCAGCCAATTTTAGTTTGAAAAAGTCAAACGTCGCTCCTTTCCTTACGAGCTCTGCCGTGTGCCCAAACAGTGGTTTTCCCCCACATATGGGGTATTGGCGTACTCAGGAGAAATTGCATAACAACCTTATCTGTCCATTTTCTCCTTTTACCCTTGTGAAAATAAAAAAAAAGTTTGTAAAAGATCATTTTTGTGGCTAAAAAGTAAAATATTCATTTTTTCCTTCCACGTTGCTTTAGTTACTGTGAAGCACCTGAAGGGTTAATAAACTTCTTGAATGTGGTTTTGAGTACCTTGAGGGGTGCAGTTTTTAGAATGGTGTCACTTTTGGGTATTTTCTGCCATATAGACCCCTCAAAGTGATTTCAAATGTGAGGTGGTCCCTAAAAAAAATGGCTTTGTAAATTTTGTTGTAAAAATGAGAAATCGCTGGTCAACTTTTAACCCTTATAACTTCCTAACAAAAAAAAATTTTGGTTCCAAAATTGTGCTGATGTAAAGTAGACATGTGGGAAATGTTATTTCTTAACTATTTTGTGTGATATATTTCTCTGTTTTAAGGGAATAAAAATTCAAAGTTTGAAAATTGCAAAATTTTAAAAATTTTCGCCATATTTGCGTTTTTTTCAAAAATAAACGCAAGTTATATCGAAGAAATTTTACCACTAACATGAAGTACAATATGTCACGAGAAAACAATCTCAGAATCGCGAAGATCCGTTGAAGCGTTCCAGAGTTATAACCTCATAAAGAGACAGTGGTCAGAATTGTAAAAATTGGCCCGGTCATTAACGTGCAAACCACCCTTGGGGGTGAAGGGTTAAGAACGCTAGTAATCTGCAGATTAACCCCAGTTAATAGTGTTTTTTGATATGATAGGTTTAAGCACTATGAGATGTATGTACATCATGAAGGCAACAAACCAACCATTTACCCCTCTTTTTTGCTTGTTTTTGGTGTTTTTGCCTGATTTTCATTTGCACCTAATTCTTCTTTAAATTTGCGCCTTTTTAAAGTCTATTTTACATGTATTCCCTTTTTTTATGTTGTTTGTTTTTTAAAATTTGTCAATGTTGAAAGAGTTTGGAATTTCCAGATGTTTTCAACCGGCTTCATGAATTCTCGTTTTAAAAAGTCTTCAAATTTTTCACAAATGTACTCCAATACCCACTCAGTGATTTTACATGCATCAAATATATCAGTAAATTTTGAGCCATATAGCGAAATGTGCGACTTTTTGTTCTAATAGTCACCGGTGAAAACAGGTTAAAGAATGAAATACAGACCATTTCCTATACTTTACACAAAATTCATGAACCAAATGATCCATTTTGTAGAAAACGGTGCAAAAAACAGCAACAAACACCACTAGACAAAACAAGAAACATGACTTCAAACTATCACAAATGATGAACTGGGCCCGGGGGTCACTTATAAAGAGATAGGGGGAGCACATGTTAGAGACAGAGGACGGACAATCGTTGATGTTTTGTAGTAATGTGGAGGGTGATGTCAGGAGAAGTATATCATTGGATGTCATCAGCGTAGAGATGGTACTAAAAGCTAAATCTTCTGATTTGGCTTCGCTGAGGTTTATTGATCTCATTACATCAACATCTCATCAAAATGTAAAACTGCTGCTCATCTAAATTGGGGTTGCAGCGAAATTTCAGTAGAATAACGTTGTGCTTCCTATTATAATTATTATTAAGGCGTGCTTTGTAATGAGTTATTTTTGCAAGTGCTGTGCTCAGTATGAGGTGCCAGACTAAATTCAGGTGGTTGCCTAGCAACAGGTGCTGCGGAGATCCAGTGGTGTCACTTAGAATTGTGCAGCTGGACCATTGGCATGTATTAATAGATCCTATCCGCTTTATCCTCCGTTTTGGTTAGACCAAAGATATATGGGTGTAGGTATAGGGGATACTAGGGTAGCAGTGACCGGAGGGGTCCAAAGGGCTCCTCTGTCCTCTGCCACATAAAAAGTCTCCAGTATTATCAGGGCATTGCTTGGTGTAATGCGTCACGTCTTTGTCATGCATAATTCACATGAACAAGTTGCATTCTTCTCTCCACATTAATTTTTTCTTTTGCAGAAACCCCATTCACATGTATTGGATACGAATTGTCCTTGTGGTTCATGCACATTTAATAGTGAAACCCAACCCAAGCCGAAATCAGTACCAAATCTGATACATATGAACATAGCTGAATAGCTCAAAATTGGGGGGTGACATTTGCTACAGATTTTGCATTTCTGGAATTTAACTTCTTTCCGACATAGCATATGTCAGGAGCTGGTCCCGCTGCATACACAGTGAATGATGGCTGGGTTATACAACTGCGTCTAACAGCAGCGGCTGTAGGTAGCTCTAATCATTGCTGTTATCATTGCATTTAGATGCCATTGTGGCATTAGGGCACCTATTGGCCCCGTGATTTGGTTGTGAGGTGCCAACCAGTTACCATTGGCCTACTGAAGGTCATCAGTGCTAGGCTAGTCAGGGCGAGGATTTAAAAAACTGGCAACCTTCAGGGGTTGAATTATACAACAATGTCAAATGCCATAGATATTTGGCAATAACACCAAAAATATACAAAGAATTGTGTGATTGAAAACAAACATCCAGCAAAAGGTGATGATCTGCACAAACAAATCGTCAACGAAATGGGTCAGTGGAGAATGTCAAGAATCGCAAACCGCAGTGGAATAAGACACTAATACCCCACCTAACTTGTCTGAATGCACAATTTTGCTGATCCTTAGCTCTGTGCCTCACAGAGTATGGGCTGTAGCTGTAGACAACCAATTGATTGCCTCAGCTGTTCACGGGAAGCAAAAAGATACCTTTCCAGTGAAGCAGAAAGTCCAAAAAAACAAGTGAAATTCGGTCCTCTCAACGCTATCATATACTGAATGGTGTCATAAAAAACTCACAGATCAGTCTCTTGCATTAAGGCTTAAGGTACTGCCACACTTAGTGATCTCGTTAGCGATCTCAATAACGACGCAAGCTAATGAGATCGTTTTTGTGATCGTTTTAATGTCGCTAGTAGCTGCCACACTTAGTGATCTCGTTAACGACTCATAAGCGGTTAGCGATCTCATTAACGACTTTAACGGTCATTGCGATGTAAAAAACAGCGCACATCGCTCACAAAAGGTGCCAGACACAGCGATATAGGCTCACCAGCGGACGCCAACGATCTAAATACGGTCCAGAACTCTAGTGAACGATCAGCGAGATCACAGCAGGGGCCACGTCGTTGCTACATGCCACACATGTTAGCGTCACGAACGAGATCGCTAAATAGTGACGTATTTTAGCGATCTCGTTAGCGACGCTGTTTAGTGTGGCATACCCTTTAGTCTTACTTGGTAAGCACCAGCTGAATTTTTGCAGCGAGTCTGTTTGTTTTAATTCCAATTTACTCTTCCTTTCACATCTTTAGGTTTCTGGGAGGTTATTCTTGTTCCTTTTATTGTTGGTTCCCCTTAGCTTTCCCTTTGTTCCTTATATGAACGTGTTTTAATTTTCTCTCCCTGGGGTTCTCGTACCTTCCTGCACATTTCTCTCCTCTTGTTGGCAGTGGGTTGCAGCCAACCCTCTGGTTCCTCAGGAGGTATGAGAAACCCCTTGATGGTGTTTTAGGGAGCCAAGTCCAAGGTGGTGTTTTTGAGTTGTGAGGTTAGGGTCTTCACTTTTTTCTGTTACCTGTGTGTGAGTGTGTGTTACGTTCATAACATTACAGCCAGAACACAGTATGTTCTGGCGTCAGCATTGATCCAGTGAACCCCTTGGTCACACATTTACAAACTTTATCCTTTTACGTTGCGGATATCAAGCATTAACAACAGCACGCATGTTCCGCTGCCATTTAGAGCATAGCGGGGTGGAACCTTAGTTAAAGTTGCTGGAGTGCTTCACTGTCTCAGAGGAAAATTCTCAATCGTTTTTGCTTTGTGTAAATTATACTTACGCCTTAGTCTCCTCTGGATTTGAGAGTCAACAAGTGGGCATTGTTTTGTCTTTCCTGTTATGATTTGGTAGCTGAGGAGAGCAAGCAAAAACGGCAATACACCAGAGAGGTTGGAATCTACTGGATTGCAGTACCCTGACTAACCACCACAACTAAAGGCAGCCGTGGGGCGTTCCTACGTTGGTCCTAGACGCCTCGTCACAGCCTGAGAGGTTAACTACACCTAAAGATAGAAAGAGGAAAGCTATCTGCCCCGGAGCAGATCTCCAAAGAACATAGGAAGCCCCCAAACATGTAATGGCGGTTAGACAAGAGGAAATACAGACACAGACAGAAAATAGTATGAGCAAACTTTGGGGCCCAATCTTCCTAGACAGAAAAGGATAGGAAGGACACTTACTGCAATCCAAAAAAAACCCTAAAAAATACCAACTCTACTAATTGCAAAAACACCTGAGATCACACGACCTCTACCACCTAAATTAGTTCTCTGGTGTAACAAAACTAAGCCGCAGCCACTGAAAAAAACTGGAAAAGGCAAACGAACAAACAACAGTGGCTCAGACAAACTGAGAGGAGCACAAGCCCCCGGAGGGGACCTGGCTGACCTCCACAAAAGTGCAGGAAAAAATGCAAAAAAGCAAGCACAAAAATAAAAATAGAAAATATCTTATCTGAGAGCAGGAGAAGAGGCAAGACTCAGCAAGCTTCCAAGTGAACTAGGAACCACAGTTGAGACAAGAACAATAGATCACCGGCAACCATGATGGGAGGGAACCTCCCTTATATAAGACCAGTCTGTAACTCCTGATTGCCAATCTTCATTGAATGGTTCAGTACTGTTTGTAACCACCAGAGGGAGCTTCTGCTCAGAATTCATTTCTAACACATTCACAACACTTTCCTCTGTGGAGATCCACAGGCTTGGGCATTTTCTTTGCCTGATGATTCTATTGTATTATCCTCTGTTAAGGCACTTTTCTAGGCTCTTGACCTCTTTTATGATGACTCTGAAAAAGTCACCCTGGTTGAGTCCCAGATCAGTATGTTGGTTCAGGGAGGCCGTAGAGCTGAGGACTACTGCTCAGTGTTTAGATGCTGTGCAGGAGAGACCTCCTGGAAAGACCACTTCAGAGTCAGTTCTGACTCTGTATACAAGCTAGTATACAGTCTTTGTCCACAGTCATTGGAGGGAGATATAACACTTCTAGTTGGTTTACATAGATGCCTGAGATAGAGACATATGTAAAGGTGTTTCAGTGGCATTTTCCTTGCTATTATTTGAAACTTATGCAATTTGGTGTATGCAGAGATCCTAGAAGGGGTACAGAACTCGGAGCATTAGCTCATTTTTTTTCTATATTGTAGTTGACGGGTCACGTCATGGTTCAATGTTTCAAATATAATAATGAATTTCTAAAAAAAGGAGGAGACTCTAAAACGTAAAGATGCAGGTTTCATGAGTATGACAATTGTTTCTTGTACGAGCATCTGTTTTTTTCCTACAGGTAGCCCTGGAGACTAAGTCTGATTTTATGCTTACGCCTGCATTTGTTGACTCAGGTTTTGCCTTGAATCTAATTGATCATGATTTCACTGAGGTTATGATTTCTCTTCTCTTGGCCTTCCCATTCAAGTTTTGGTAATTGAAAACTCTCCTCTTTCACAAAGTCACGTTACTGTTAGAGTTAAAATCAGCATTTCTTCAGAAAACCTTGGTTCTTGTCAAAAATGGAGTTTTAGTTAAAACCAGTATTCTATGATAAGTTGTATAAACACTATATATGGTAATTCCGCTTCCTGCTTATGGGTGTATTTAAACCCCTTCATTAGCAATAAAGAGCAGAGCTTATTGACGCATACTTTTGTCTGTGTCTTATTCTCTCTGGTACCACATTTCAAGGAGGAAAGGGTTAACGAGATAACAGTGACGACAGCTGGCGCCCGAACAGGGGCCTGAGTTAATCTACTCTGAGAAAGACCGACCGGTCCGGAGACGTGGGATGAGCGGAGTTCTCTGTTGGTGATATACATACAGCGCTGAGGTAAGAATACTTATTATATTCTACCTAAAATCTATATCACTGTATAGTGGACTCCCTCCTCCCCGAGCGGTCGCCTTTCCAGGTAATTTACAGGTATTCCTGGCTCAGGTCCCTTTGAACCAGTAGACCTTCAGATTAATTGTCAGTCCTGCCTTTCCTCCTTTGAAAAATGACAGTATTGATCCGATGATTGTGGTGTGGTTTTGTCTTGGTGTTGGTGTGATCGGATTGTTTATTTGGTTGGCGTACAAATCTTGGAAAGCGAGCAGTGGAATGGTTCAGAAACCTTTGTGGCCCATTGTCTAAGTGACGGAATTATCTTGGTGACAGAGTCTTGGTGACAGAGTCTTGGTGACAGAATTGTCTTAGTGACAAGAGAATCTCTTCTAGGTGAGGAGATACAAAAATGGGGAACCAAAATGCCAAGGAAGGCATTGCTGCAAAAGATTTAGTTGTGCGCAGAGAAGGAAAGCAAGCGTTGGTAGGCATTGACAAAGTATTGTGTAAAGCAGGCATGAATGAAAATGGAGAATTGAACAGTGATAAATGGAAAAGGTTCTTTAACTCACATCATGGATGGTTGAGAGACAAAGGACTGTTGAGAACAGTGAACCTGTGGATGAGTGCGTGTGATTACTTAGAAGAAAAGACTGAAGAATTAGGAGACGGACATTACAGACTGACAAAAACAGGATGACTGATTTACCCTCCTGTCTGCCCCCCCCCCCCGGACAGCAGAAATGTACAGACCATGGAGCCCTACAGAGCAGTTGGCTCTAATAAAGCAACTAGACAGGATCTGGAAGCACTTATAAGAAGGGAAATTGGCAGATGAAGCTAGATACGATAGACTGATAGATGAGACATAAGGGCCCGTCTCACACAACGATCTCGGTAGCGAGATCGTTGCTGAGTCACTAGTTTTGTGACGCAGCAGCGATCTCCCCAGCGATATCGCTGTGTGTGACATTCAGCGACGATCAGCCCCCCTGCCGGGTATCGCTGATCGTCGCTGAAATGTCAGGACATTTGTTTGATCGCTGGTCTCCCGCTGACAGGCACGCATCGCTGCGTGTGACAGGCGGGAGACCAGCGATCCGCTGGTAACCAAGGTACACAGCGGGTTTCCAGGCGCGGGGCAGTGCCTAGAAACCCGCTGTGTACCTTGGATACCAGCGCCCAGATGCAGGGAGCTGGTATCCAAGGTAAACAGCGGGTTTCCAGGCACCGCGCAGCGCTTGGAAACCCGCTGTGTACCTTGGATACCAGCTCCCTGCATCAGGGCGCTGGTATCCAAGGTACACTGTGGGTAACTAAGCGATGTTACCCGCAGTGTCCTTGTGCTGATCGCTGCCCTGAGCTGCCTGTTTGGCAGCTCAGCAGCGATCATGTAGCGATACACCAGCGATTCTGA
This sequence comes from Oophaga sylvatica, assembly GCA_033576555.1. Taxonomy (NCBI): domain Eukaryota; kingdom Metazoa; phylum Chordata; class Amphibia; order Anura; family Dendrobatidae; genus Oophaga; species Oophaga sylvatica. Next base: position 608,383,905 of record JARQOD010000002.1, on the reverse strand, counting down.
CAAGTGCATATCGTTGTCGGGATCGCTGGTGTATCGCTATGTGAGACCCAGCCTATACAAGTGTTATGTTGGTAGGACCGGACCTGATAATGCAGAAGTCAATGACGCAGCAGCAGGGGTTCTGTTTACAGAAGCGTTGAAAAAAAGCATGTAAGGATAGACAGGCAGAGAAGGAAGTTACACTAGAAGACAGAGTTCAGGGAAAGGAAGAGGAGCCAAAAGATTATTTCTGGGCCCTAAGAAAAACTTGGGTAGAAATGGGTTTTGTCCCAGAAAACAAGACTAGTGAGAGGGTACTGGCAAGTGCATATATGAATGGGTTGAAAAAGGAAGTGGCAGAAAAGCTGAAAGTAAGTAGACCAGATTGGAGGTCAGTTAAAGCAGAGGATCTAGCCAGAATAGCACAGGGGGCACAACATGATTTAGCCCAAGCAAAAAGAGGAGCAAGGTTACATGCTGTAGGTACTCGTCCTGCAAACAGCAGGGAGGGGAGACGTGTGCCAGGAGATGGATAGAAATTGTGCTACGAATGCAGGAAACCAGGACATTTCAGGAGAGATTGCAGAAACTGGTAGCAAGTGGTGTTTTAGTTAAAACCTAGCCCCCACCTTCGGCATCTCTGCAGCTAGGTTTCTTATCAGTGGCCTTGACAGTAAACTCCAACTTCAGCTTCCCCCTTCAACTACAAGACTTAACCCTCTATGTTTCGGCTGGTACAAGATATATATACACTTTTGTTCCAGATATCTCAGGATGCTGCTTGGTTCACAGTTATCGATTTTGCCAATGTTATTTTTGCAATATGTTGATGACTTACTGATTTGTGCCCCCTCCAGGAAACAGTGTCACACTGCAACAATATCACTCATGTTGTTTCTGTATCAAGCTGGATGTAAAGCGTAAAAGGATAAACTTCAATTTTGTAAATCTTCAGTTATCTTTTTGGGACATTGCATTACACCAGGGGTGCGACATCTGACCAGCGCTCGCAAAGAAGCTGTACAGAATTTTCCTATGCCTGTTAATGTTGCCGCTCTTAGGACATTTCTTGGACTGGTTTCCTACTGCAGGCAGTGGATACATGCTGTATCAATCCTCATGCAGCCTCTCTATGACTGTATCACCATTGTGCCTTTTAAACTAACTCCTGAAGGTATAGACTGTTTTTATTCTCTCAAAAACAGGATTGTGGCAGCTCCAGCGCTAGGAACCCCCAACTATGAACTACCATTCACCCTGTATCTCCACGAACAGCAGGGACACGCGGCAGGAGTATTGACTCAGTTACATGGTGACAATCAAAGGCCTGTAGCCTATTTCAGTGGAAGACTAGATGCAGTGGCTAGAGGTGCCCCGTCCTGTGTACGGGCAGTACATGCTGTAGGACTATTGCTCCACAAATCGTCAGATATTGTTCTTGATTACCCACTTACAGTATTTACACCTCATGATGTATACACCATACTGAACCAGGTGCAACCGGCACACCTTTCAGCTGCACGTCACCTTCGATTGCAATGTGCACTTTTAATGCCTCCAAATGTTTCTTTGCAGAGATGTACCACACTTAATCCTGCCACATTGTTACCTCTCTCGGATCTAAAGGAGGGGTCAGGTACGGTATTGTACAAAGAAGATCCAAGAGAGGAGATTCCTCATGATTGTGTTCAGCTTATGGCACAGGAAACAGCAGGCCTACCCACAGTGTTTGAAACTGAAAGACTTAATGCTGATTTTTAATTTTTTTGTAGATGGATCTTGCCACCAAGATGACTCAGGTACCTTCCACACTGGATATGCCATCGTCTCCCTGAATGCAGTAATCAAAGCAGAACCAATGCTCCCACATCAGTCGGCCCAGGAGGCTGAACTTAAGGCTCTGACCGAGGCCTGTAAGATAGCTGAAGGTAGAATTGTTAACATCTACACAGATTCTAGATACGCATTCGGTATAGCTCATGATTTTGGTCCAATTTGGAAATCTAGAGGATTCCTGACGGCAGCAGGACATCCCATTAAAAATGCTGACGCAGTCCAGCAGTTAATTGATGCATTACAATTACCAATAGAGGTAGCTGTCATAAAAGTTAAAGCACATACCAGACGCACTGATGAGGTGAGTAAAGGAAATGCAATGACCGATGCAGCAGCAAAGACAGCAGCCAGTAGACCACTCCAAGGGGTAACGATGCACCAGGTAAGCGCTCCCAAAAATCCCTTTGTGTCGGAGGATGCCTTATCCCAGATGCAGGCTCAGGTGCACCAGGAGGAAGTAGAAAAGTGGGAAAAAGAAGGTGCATGTCTGAATGAAGCAAATGGGGTATGGGGAAGAGGGATACGTCGATGCCTTCCAAGGGCTTTGTACCCTGCGGTCGCCCAGATGTTACATGGGCCAACCCACCAGTCCAAAACTGCTGTAATGAGCGTGATGCAGAAGCATTGGGTAGCACCAGGCTTTTCCACCTGTATAGAAGGTTTGATCCAGGGATGCATGGTATGTGCTACACATAATCAGGGAAGGGTAGTCAAGACACCACCCAAACACACCCCTCAGCCCCTCTATCCTTTCCAGAGACTGCAGATTGATTATATTCAGCTGCCAAAATCAGGGTCATGGGAGTACGTGTTGGTGTGTTTTGATTTATTCTCAGGTTGGCCGGAGGCTTTCCCGATTGCCAAGGCTACGGCTGCGGCAACCGCAAAGAAGCTGCTTGCGGAGGTGGTGTGCAGGTATGGAGTACCAGAGGTGATCGAAAGTGACAGAGGTACACATTTCACAGGTGAAATAATTAATGAAGTCTTGACAGCTCTGGGAATTCAACAAGCTTTCCACACCCCATATCATCCACAAAGCAGTGGAAAAGTAGAGAGACTAAATGGGACATTGAAGTTAAAAATCCAAAAGGCCATGGCTGAAACAGGGAAATCTTGGCCTGAATGTTTACCATTAGCCCTATACTCAGTAAGGTACACTCCAAATAGGAAAACTGGACTTTCTCCGTATGAAGTACTATTTGGCAAAGTGCCTAGCTTAGGATGTTTCTTTCCCCAAGCACTGGAGATAAGTAACCATGTATTAAGCTCATATGTAAGGGATTTGCATAAAAGACTTAAGAAAGTACATGATAATGTCTTCAGTTCTCTTCCAGATCCGAACCAGGATCCTGGGAGTCACAGCTTGCAGCCCGGAGACTGGGTAGTCATTAAAAGACACGTGAGAAAGAGTCTGGATCCGAGATTTGATGGACCTTTTCAAGTTCTACTGACGACAAGTACCGCAGTCAAGCTACAAGGCAAGGAAACTTGGATCCACGCATCGCATTGTAAGAAGATCCTTGGAGAGCCTCCAGAAGAGGAATGATGCTACTAATGACATTTGCTTGCATCCTTGCAGTAACGGATGCTTGGAACAGACTTAGCCGTGTAGATGGTGATGATAACAGGTTCATTAGACACCACTTAGCTTTAGTGGATGGACTGAAAGAACAAAACCAACCTGTTGCAAACTGTTGGATTTGTACACTACATAAACGATCTGCAGACAATAGACCTCGCCCAAATGGGAGACCACATATAGTGGAGATGGGGATAGCAAATAAATTTTTCAGTGCATTATTCATCTACCCTATGATAACTCAGACATGGGATAAGTTGGTAGAATCCACAGACTACCTAGATGATCAAATATGGGATATTTTAGATATCATCAATGGGTCCCTTGCAGTACAGAACCAGTTAATTATTGTTACTAACCAACATACCCTCGTGTTAGATTACCTGACTGCAGCTCAAGGAGGGATGTGCCAGATTATCGGACCTGCATGTTGTCATTATATTGATAATTCTAGTGTTTTAACCCTTAAACATAAGCTAGAGGATGTCATAAATTTAAGGAAACTATATGATGAGGCAAATTTGAAGAATCAAGATTCATGGTGGGCAAATACTTTCTCCTTTCTTAACCCCGCAAATTGGTTCAAAGGCATAGGGGGATGGCTGACTGGGATAATACAAACTGGCCTACAGGTTTTATTGATATGTCTTGCTATCTATTTAGTTTTTAAAATCTGTTTGATGTGTATTAAACGATGTACTAGAACACAGAGGAGGTATGAAGATGTGTATTGATCAACTGAAGGAACAAAAGGAGGGAATGTTAGAGTTAAAATCAGCATTTCTTCAGAAGACCTTGGTTCTTGTCAGACAGGCTGACGCATAGCAGAAGTTGAGATAAAGATGTTCCTCCCTTTGAGATAATACACCCCCCGCTGGCCTGAGTTATGAGAAGACATCCTGTACTGAGAGTCAAGGGCAAAAATGGAGTTTTAGTTAAAACCAGTATTCTATGATAAGTTGTATAAACACTATATATGGTAATTCCGCTTCCTGCTTATGGGGTGTATTTAAACCCCTTCGTTAGCAATAAAGAGCAGAGCTTATTGACACATACTTTTGTCTGTATCTTATTCTCTCTGGTACCACATTTCAAGGAGGAAAGGGTTAACGAGATAACAGTGACGACATTACTATGAAGGTTAAGAATGTATGAATGAAGGTAGGAGTGTTGCATTCTCATTCTGAATCCATTTTATTCATGGTTTTTCCTTCTCTACCTGCCAAGATAGTATTAGGTCTACCATGGTTAATTAAGCACAATCTGGTTATCAATTGGGAGACTCATGAGATTAGGTCATGGGGTGACTCTTGCTTTTATAAATGTCTGTCCAGCTCTTTGGCTTCCATGAGGACTCACCTTCCAGAAATCATTCAGGACTTCTGTAACATTTTTTCTGAGACTTCGTACCAGTTGCTAAAATGTTTAACCCTTCTCTTCTAGAGAGGGAGGCCTTGAAAGAATATATTCAAAAGAGTCTGACTAAGGGTCATATATAGCCGTACACCACTCCAGTCACCATGGGTTTTTTTTGTTAAAAAAATTGAGGGTTGTGTCCGTGCTTGGATTTTGGAGAGATTAATAAAATCACAGTTCACAATCCTTACTCTTTTCCCCTTATACCTGACCTTTTTATCCAATTATCTAGAGCTAAATGGTTTTCAAAACTTGATTTGAGCTGTGCATATAACCTTAAATGCATTCATCAGGGTGACGAATGGAAGACCACCTTCAATACTCCTGAAGGTCATTTTGAAAATTTGGTGATACCATTCTGGTTCTATCAATGCTCTGGCAGTCTTTCAACATTTCATACAAAACATTTTTTACTCTCTGTCAGGTAGATTTGTGGTAATTTACATGCATGATATAATGATTTACTTGCGTACTCAGAAGGAGCATCGTGAGCATGCCAGACAGGTTCTGCGTGACAACCATTTATTTGCTAAACTGGAGAAATGTCAATTCAAAGTATAACAGGTCCAGTTCTTAGGACATTTGGTTTCTGCATCGGGGTTTTGGATGGACCCTGTTAAAGTGCAACAGATCTAGATTGGATTCAAGTGAGTAGCATGAAAGCGTTGCAGAGATTTCTTGGCTTTGCAAATTTTGAACGGAAGTTCATTAAGAACTTTTTGGTCATAGCCAAGCCTTTAACTGACATGACTAAAAAGGGAACAGATTTTTCTTCTTGGTCAGCAGAGGCGGTAAATACATTTTCGGCTCGCAAGACAGCTTTCTCTAAGGCGCCTGTTCTCAGACAACCCCGTGGTCGATCTGCCTTTCTTTGTCAAGGTAGACACTTCCTCTATTGGGATGGGAGCTGCTCTTTTCACAAGAAAAGAGTGGGTATCTTTATCCTTGTGCTTTTTACAGCGAGAAGTTCACTGAAGCGGAATCCAATTATGATATAGGTGACCAAGAACTTCTGTCGGATAAAAGAGCCTTTGAGGAATGGAGACATTCATTGGAAGGAGCAAGACATAAGGTGACTGTCTATACCGATCATAAGATACTGTAATATATTGCGTTTGATAAGTACTTAAACACCAGACAGGTTCGGTGGGCTGGCTCTTTTTTTTGCCCGGTTAAGAATGTCAAGGATGATGCTTTATCCTGTAGCTTTGTCCCACAGTTGAGGGATGAAAATCCAGTCAAAATTCTTAGTGAGGGGGTCTTTGGTACTCTGAGGGTAGATGTCAGGCAGCACATTCAGGATGCTGAGGACATTATGATGGAAGGTTTACCTATAAACAAACTTTGTGTACTGCCCTCTTTACATGAAGATATTCTTAATGTAGTAAATGATTCCATTTTAGTTGGGCATATGAGTTCTTCTGCCACTTGAAGATCTCTTTATCGGTCCTTTTAGTGGCAGAAAGCTCGTAGGGATATTGAACATTTTGTACGTAGATGCAAAGTCTGTGCCAGGGCTAAAGCCTCTCGTCAAGCTTCAGCTGGTTATCTCTTGCCTATGGATGTTACGTCGCAGCCCTAGACCCACTTGTCCATGGACTTTGTCACTGATTTGCTTAACTCTGGTGGGTGATAAAATCATGTGGGTGATGGTGGACCATTTTAGCAAAATGATTAATTTGGACCTATTTCAAAGGTTGCCAACGGCTAAGAGCTTAACAACTTTGTTCATTTTTCATATTGTTAAAATGAATGATTTTCCCAAAAACATTATTTATGATAGAGGGGCTAAATTTATGGCTAGCTTTTGGCATAGTTTTTTCTTCTGATTGGATATCAAGCTGTCTTTTTCCTCAGGTTATCATCCTGAGACTAATGAGCAAACAGAAAGGATGAACCAAGAGGTAGAGCAGTATTCAGGATGCTTTGTTTCCCCTAATCAAGAAGACTGAGTCAAGTTTCTGGCCCTTGCCGAGTTCTCTAAATAACCATACCTCTAAGGCTACTGGGAGATCACCTTTGTTTTGCTGCTGGGATTTTCATCCAGTGTTTGGGAACTTTTAAGGGTTACAGTTAAGGATGAGCGATATTGCCTGAAATCGTATCGGAATTCCGATTTCCGATATTGGAAAAATATCGGATATCGGAATTTCCGATTTCCGATATCATTGCAAGTCAATGGGAGAAAAAAATCGGAATTACAAAATGACCACTACAGTGCTATATAATGGATAAAATGGAGGGGAAACACCTCAGGATAATGAGGAAAGAGTATGCAGAGGAGCAAAAAAAATCGCTAGAAAAATGCACAGAGCGAAAACTATAGCAGGAAAACTGGTCGCCATCTTCTTAACAGTGGTGTTTTTTCTTTGGGTTAGGATTAGTTGGGGTAGGGTTAGGGTTTATGGTTAGTAGGGTAAGGGTTAGGGCTAGAGCGAGCGTTGTCGAAACACGGTTTGGAGCAGGAGGTACCCGTGCCCTTGGGCACTCCCGAGAACCAGCTGGCGATGCTGGAACTCGGTTTAACCTTTGGAGGATGCACCTGTGTCCGCACTTCACTGCCACTAAACAGCGGCGTGGCTGGATCCCGCCTCTTGTGGTTCTGCCTATAGGTGTTTGGCATCTGTCGTCCTTTTTTTCCACTTTGGTCTAACGAGGTACAGCTGGCGGTACTGTTGTCCAGAAACACAGCATGCTGTGAAAGTGTCAGTCACGGAAATGGGCACTAGCTGGCGGTACTAGAGCCCAGAAACACGGCATGCTGTGAAAGTGGCAGTCACGGAAATGGGCACTAGTTGGCGGTACTAGAGCCCAGAAACACGGCATGCTGTGAAAGTGGCAGTCACAGAAATGGGCACTAGCTGGCGGTACTAGAGCCAATGGAAAACAGTATGAGGTGAAAGAGTCAGTCACAGAACCAGGTGATACCAAGTAGAGGCCAGAGCACGGGCATAACAGATTATGCTGTGTGCAACATAGGCACATGACAGAGCATGCATGCTGCTACCAACCATGCATGTAACCTGTGTACTGTGGCCCAGGGCAGCAAAAGTCACCAGAAATCCAGGCCAAGTTCATTTTTTAGGAATGTAAGCCGGTCCACATTTGCAGCGGATAGTCTGGTACGTTGGTCTGTTAGTACATTGCCAGCTGCACTAAAGACTCGTTCAGAAATCACACTGGCACCAGGACAAGCCAGGACCTCCAAGGCATACTGGCTAAGCTCGGGCCATGTATCCAACTTGGAGACCCAAAACTTGAAGGGGGCAGATCCATCCTGAAGCCCACTGACAGGGGTGAAGAGGTATTGTGCCACCATGTCACGGTAACGTTGCACTGTCTGTGCTGATGGTGCCCGAACTGTTTGCGGGTTCAGAAACCGTTGGAACAGGTTGGGTAATATTGAAACTGTCAGTAGCAGATGTACTGCTTCTGCTACCGGCTTCTGAATGGATTCCGCTGGGCCCAGGACGCACTGAGGTGCCTTCTAGTGCACGCGCATCACTGCTATGCGGTGGAAAAGAGTACATGAGTGAATTAACCAGTGCTTCTTGGTACTCCTGCATTTTACGCACCCGGTTCAACGGTGTAATTAGGCTTTCAAGGCTGTCCCGGTAACGTGGATCTAAGAGGGTGGCCACCCAGTAGTCATTTGTGTGGAGAATACGAGCCACGCGTGGGTCTTTTCTCAGACACTGCAGCATGAAGTCATTCATGTGCTGAAGGCTGCCAACTGGCCATGCATCGCTGTCACCAGCTGGAGGAATGTGCTCTGGCTGATCTGCATCACCCCATCCACGCTCTATCTGGTGACTACTAGTGGAGCACTGTGTACTTTCCTCCTCTAGCTCATCCTCATAGTCCTCCTCATCCTCCTCGCTTGCTGTGTCCTGCCTGGACCTTTGTAAGGCACCCACAGAGCTTTGTACCAACCAGGCCGATGAAGATTGCCTGGTTGGTGCAAGTGTCTCATCATACTCCTCCTCCTCCTGTGAAACCTCATCCCTTAGTCCTTTAAGTGATGATTCTATAAGGCATATAAGGGGAATAGTCAGGCTGAGTAGGGCAGCATACGCGCTCACCATCAGAGTGGAGTCCTCAAAGCACTTAAAAATTGTGCATATGTCCTTCATGGTTGCCCACTCTGTGGTTGTAAAGTGGGAGTGCTGAGATGTGTGTCACCTACTTTGCGCCTGCTGCAGCTGCAACTCCATAATTGCAGGTTGCTGCTCACACAACCTCTGCAGCATATGCAAAGTCGAATTCCACCTGGTGGGGAGGTCAACAATGATGCGGTGCTCAGGCAGGCCCAATCTGCGCTGCATGGCTGAAAGGCGCGATGCAGCCATGCTTGAATGCCGCAAATGAGAGCTCTCGCATCTGACTTTATGCAGCAGCTCCTCAAGGTCAGGATAGTTCCTAAGGAAACTCTGCACCACCAAGTTTAGGACATGGGCAAGTCATGGAATGTGAGTCAGACCACCTAGGCCCAGAGCCGCGACCAGGTTTCGGCCGTTGTCACACACCACCATACCTGGCTGGTGGTTGAGCGGCGCAAGCCACATGTCGCTCTGCTCCTTGAGTGTGTTCCACAGCTCGGTTACAGTGTGACTAACATTACCCAGATAAACCAATTTCAACACGGCCTGTTGATGTTTGGCCGATGCAGTGCTGAAATCGGTTGTTGTGGTACGTCTGGGTGCAGGCGAGTCTGACGAGGAGTATGAGGAGGAGTCAATTTGTACAGGGGAGAGGCCTGCAATCCGTGGAGTTGGCAGGACCCGCGCACTTGCACTGTCTACTTCAGTTCCAGGCTCAACTATATTTACCCAATGGGCGGTGATGGAAATGTAGCGTCCCTGGCCATGCAGACTGGTCCGCGCGTTGGTGGTCAGGTGGACCTTGCTACTAACAGCATTTTGTAGCACATGCTTAATTTTATGCTCCACATGCTGTTGCAGGGCGGCTTGCCTGCTGAAGTAGAAGCCGCTGGGAACGCTGTATTGTGGGATTGCAAACCCCAACATATCGATAAAGGCTGCCTTGCTCACCAGCCAGAATGGTAGCATTTCCACTGCAAGCAGTTTGGCAATGCGAGAATTCATGCCCTGTGCTCGTGGGTGGTTTGCCGAGTACAGGCACCTTTTCTCCCACACCTGTGTGACAGATGGCTGCACACTGGATTAGGAGTGTGAGGATGCCAGCGATTGGATGATGATGCTAACGAAGTACAGACAGTGTGCCGCCGTACAACACTGCCTGCAGATGCACCCTGGCATTCTGGCGAGGAAGCGGGAGCAGCTGTTTGTGAGCTGGAGGAAGAGGTGGCTGAAAAAATGGAAGGTGGGGGACCAGCTGCAGGTGGCGAATCATCTTGGGTGTGATGCTGCCACTCCACAGGGTGCTTCTTCCTGACATGTGTCAACATATTGGTGGTATTAAGGTTGCTGACGTTCTTCCCTCTCTGCACAGTTTGTCGACAAAGTTTGCATCTGACTACTGTAACGTCATCTGCAACTTGGTCGAAAAAGGCCCATGCTCCACAACTCTTGGGCGCACCCTTGTGCTCTTTAAAAGAGCCCTGCTCATAACGGGTGCTGAAGTTGAGGGAGCAGACAACAAATTTTTCCCTCTTCCTCTCCCACGTGGACGGCCACGCTGCGCCACACCTGCAAGCTCTTCCTCTGAGCTATCCCTACTTGCTTGCTGCCCCTCAGCATGCCATAATGGGTCAAGGACCTCGTCATCCAATACACTTTCATCAGCAGAAACTGGCAGCTGAGTTTCATCATCATCTGCTGACTGGGGTCTGGTCACTGTGGGCACTGGCCCACCCTCCACTTCTTCCTCAGACGCACACAGTGGTTGCGCATCTGTGCACACTACCTCTTCTTCAGCTGCAGGAATGCTGTCTGGCTGGCACACAGATTCCAAGCCAACAGATTCTGAGAAGAGGATTAAGGTTGGCTCCTGGCCTTCTGAATGTCTGGGCAATTCAGTGGGCGATGAAAAAGCAGATGGGTGCTGCTCTTCAGTGGCCTGACCCGATGTGGTGGAGAGGTCCTGGGAGGATGCTGCGCTCATTGAGGTGGATGCCTCAGCTGCCATCCAACCAACAACGGTTTCTACTTGATCCTCTCTTATCAGCCTATGGCCCTGCGCTCCTAACAAGCTGTGCATAAATGACTGCTGCCGGGTGAAAGTAGGTGTTGAGTGACTTGGGCCTGCTGCTTGCTCTGGATGTGCACCATGTCTAGCTGCTGATGCACCTCTTCCGCAGCCGCCACGGGGACGTCCCTTACTCCCTGTCTTCATCTCTATTGATGGATTCAGAATGGCAATTTCACTATTAGATTCGAGATCTCTCCCTATCTCCAACAGCAACCTATCCCTATCTGCTTTCACAGTAGAGTGAGGCTAAAATGGCAGGCGCAGCCTTTTATACTGCCTGATCACACCATCCAGCCAGCCAATCGCAGCGCAGCCCCTAGCTAGCATGTTTGGACGCCTCCTACCAAGCTTAGGGAGTTACACAATGTTGTCAGCAATTCTTCAGCTCCTGATTGGCTCCACGGAGCGCTCAGAGGCTGAAGGATTATGGGATTTCCGATTTCCGATGTGAAAAAAATATCGGAATCGGAATTCCGATATAGCAAATATAGGGCCGATTTCCGATATTGCAATATCGGAAAGCTCATCCCTAGTTACAGTCCTACATGCCAAAGTAGGAGAGATTTTCTTCCTTATTAACTAAGGTCTGGAAGGAGGCAAAAAGAGTCTTTTGGTAGCTAGTTATTGGTCCAAAAGAGGTGCTAACCGCAGATGTAAGTAGGCTTCTGTCTTTAGTGTGGGGGATTTTTTGTGGTTTCCCTAAAAAAAATCTACCCTTAAATAATAATAATAATTTTGTTTCTATAGCGCCAACATATTCCGCAGCATTTTACATTATAGAGGGGACTTGTACAGGCAATAAACATTATAGCATATCAATTAACACAGATCAAAGTAGATACCAAGAGGAATGAGGGTCCTGCTCGCAAACTTACAATCTATGAGGAAAAGGGGAGACACGGAAGGTACATGGTAACAAAGGTCACATCTAGGAACTTTGCACCTATATTTGTAGGTTCTTATAAAGTTATTAATATTTTAAATCATGTGATGGTTAAGTTGCAACTTCCTAGGTAAAGCAAGTTTTTGGTTCCAGACAAGTAAGGTGCCATCTGCAGTATCTCGTTAAGTTGATAAGTTATGGTCCTGGAGGTAACTCCTGGGTTGATTCAGAGTATCTTCATGCAGATCACCTGGTGTGGGAGTTCCATCAGTAATGTCAGATAGTAGGGGCTTTTGAGGGTCCGGTAGCCCTTCATAGAAGGAGGGTGGGTACTGTCATGGTTTGGTTTGGGTTTTAGATCCGCTGACCTATTTCTCCATAGTCAGTTCCTCTGTCTGCTAAACTGTTGCCTTTTCTTCCCTATCCAAATGCTGATGGTTCCAATTGTCTTTGTTCACCCTTCCTGATTTGCTCTTCTCCGGGCGTTTTCCATCTTCACATTTTGGTCTTTCCCATCACATTCTGAGTTGGAATTTATATGTTCACCCTTCACTTCATTGCTGGCTATATCTTTATGTGGACTTGGTTTTAGGACTTCCGGCCCTTCAGGGGTTTACCTTGCTTGGCAAACATCAGTTGAATTCCTGCAGTGAGTCTGTTTGTTTTCCTTCCCAGTTCCTCTTCCTTTCAGATCTTTAGGTTTCTGGGAGGTTATTCTTGTTCCCTTTTATTTTGGCTCTCCTTAGCTTTCCCTCTCTACTTTATATGAAGGTGCTTTAATTTTATCACCCTGGCCTCCCTTATCTTCCTGCACATTTTTGTTCTCCTCTTGTTGGCAGTGTGTTGCGGCCTCCCCTCTGGATCCTGAGGTATGTGAAATCCCTAAATGGCCTTTTAAGGAACCATAGGTGGTGTTTTTTAGTTGTGCGGGTCTCAGGTCTTTCTAGCCTGTACAGGGACCAGTTGGGTGTGGTTGTAGCGTCTCCCTGTAGCAGGTCTTCCCTTTTTTCCATTGCCTTTGTGTGAGTTACATTCATAATAATAGTCATGAATTGCTCCAAAACATGTCTGAACGTTTTTTTTTTTTGCTTCCCTGTCATTCACAGCCTCCAGATCTTAATCCTATAGAGCAGTGGTTCCTAAACTTTCTGATTGCGAGTCACATTCAGCGCCCCTTTTCACCATAGTAGTGACACGCATACTGAGATTTTGTTCCCCCTATCTTATAGGAAAGATACTTACATCCATTAGTGCCCACTTTACCCTTATTAAGTATTCTTATATCAAGCATAGTTACGACAATATTGCATCCAAATTTAAGCTCCTCTCTAACTGGCAGTATGATTCTAACTTCATTTTTTCATATTTATCCCCATCACCACCCAGTATTTGAGCATCCAGATTTAGTCTTCTGTCTGGTGCTACTCCAAAATGTCACCTCATAGCTGTTTGATAGACCTGGTGCTAATGTGCCATGCTGGCAGACAGCTGCAAGCCACATATTATGGTCCCGCGAGCCACATGTGATAGAACATCTCTGGGATAAGATGAATGGGCTGTTCACATCAAAGAAGTACCTACATCTAATTGTGAAAAGCTGACCTGTCCACATGGGTCAAAATTCCTGCAGAACGACTTCAACAACTAGTGTAATGTGGCCCGATAAATTGCTGTGATTCTAAAGGCCATCGAAGGTCCAACCTGCCACTACATGAGTGTCTCGGATACATTGGCCATTCAGTGGATAAAACTATTATGTCTGTTACTGGCTATTATTACTATCCCAGCGACTATGTTAAGGCAATACTTAACTCATTTGTAACTATACTTATAGATTTACCCTTTACATCATTATTTGACCTATTTATAAATATATTGGACCTTTTTCCTAGTTGTTCTTTTATTTTTTTATTGTATTATCTGCCACAGAATATCTGATAACCAAAAACATGCACTAATGCCTGATTTGCCCAATCCCACCAAAAGAATATTTGCTTTAATACATTACCTGGATGATAATCAATGGGTTAGAAGCTTTTTCTTCATATTCCGTGGAATAGACATTTCACGATCACCTGAAATGCAGCAGTAAAGCATTTTTCATCTATGGAGGCATTAATGAGTTAACAATAGTAGACTCTAAAAATTGAGTCTGAGGAAGAGCGATTTGTATGGGTGGACTAGGTTATCTCAAGACTCTGAAAGGACCTGGAATTGGTGTTCGTGCTGAGCGGTGTTTGCAGCAGCTGGTATTCTGCCCAGGATTGATCCAGCATAATGATTTAATCATCTCTTACCCATAGACACAGTGCTTCCTCTAGGTCAGGGTTGAAGGTATTTGTGATATGAAGCAGCTTGTGGCAGCTACTGAACCTGGCCTGTGGGCAAATTGTGCACAGACTGACTTGTGCCTGATCTTACGTATCACTGTGCACAGTATTTAGGTTATATTTGCGTCAAATTTGGACAGGTTGTTAAATAGAAGAAGACAGTCATGGGAAGCTGAAGATCATTGTCACCATCATTACATTTTCGTGTATTTAAAGAATAGATTCCCCAATATGAACTCTTCCTGATTGCCGTCTCGTTTTCTTCTATTATTATTTAATAATGCAATGGAGCGCTGCGTTTTACTGCTGAAGCACGATGGAGAGTATGTCAGCATGCTTTATGGCTAAGAAACTGTTGTGGTTAAGGACTGTAATTTGGTCCGCCGTATGCCGTGCATTAATATATTTTAACATGAATGCAAGACCTATGCTTGACTTGAAAGTGCTGTCATAATGATGCCAGGATTCATTATAATTTATCGCCCGAGACATAGTGCTCTGTGCAAGTCAAAGTAGCATGTTGGGTTGTAAATTCTAAAAGAGACCTTACAAATCTATGGGTTTGCCCCATAATTTAATTTGCACCAACCCTTGAACATTATTTTGTTTTTATGTAAATGTGTCCAATATTGTGTGCTGCTTATTAATTGTGTGTATATATATATATATATATATATATATATATAGTGTGTATATATATATATGTGTATATATATATATATATATATATATATATATATACACACTATATAAATTGTGAGGCAGTGACCGGTGTTATATGCGAGGGTCGCTATGTGTCCCCCAGGATGTCCAAAGAAGCATATTGAGGCCACGGGAGTGCAATGCAGAATAAAAGAGAGGGTTGGTCTTGGGCAAGCTATTTGTCCAAGGCAGATTAAAAAAACCTGCCATGGGCTTTTATTTTTGAAACGGACTACAGGAAGGTAGTGGGGCGGACCGTTTCCTCCCCATCCCCGGTTTTCCATGTGGCCTACGGCAACCGGTTCTTTGTAAAAAACCCTGCAGCAGAGGGTTGGGTGTGTCAGTGTGGAGTTTGCAAGGTGCAGAGTAGACGGCTCTGCAAAAGCTCAACCTGTGTGAGGGAACACAGAACCAAGTCACCCTCGGCAACCGGACGCTTTTACGGACTGTCTTGTTTCCTGGCTACGATCCGGAGGATACCATTTGTTTTGTTTGTAAGTTTTGGACATTAAACCTACATTTACTTTGAACTCTCCTCGGTCACTGCCTCTTCACTTCACAGTGAGGACACCAATGCACTACAAAGTATACTGTGCAAATGTTTAAGGCAGATGTGGAAAAAATTCTGGAAGTTAAGAATGCGTTAAAAAAAGTGTTAATACCTTATTTTTTTCAATTAAAGAAATGCAAAATAAATCAACAAAAGACATATGTAAACTAAATCAATATGTGATATGACCACCCTTTGCTTTCAGAACAGCATCAAAGATTAAATTCTTCTCTGTACTCTTGAACGCGGTTTTTGAAAAACCTAAGTAGGCAGGTTGTTCCAAACATCTTGGAGAACTATCCACTGATCTGTGGATGTAGACTTTCAAAATCCTTCTGACTTGATGATGTTGAGATAAGGGGTCTATTGTATACGCAACTACAACGATCCCAAACATCTGAAATCAGGACTAGTGGAAGACAAGTAACATGGTGAAAATAGAAATAATGTATATAAGAGTTGAACAAAATGATTTTCATGACCCTGGTCAAGCGGCCATGATGGTAGTCTGTGGATGCCAGGCCAGATCCTTGCAGACGTCCTTGTCACGAATCCACTGCTCACTGTGTCCCAGGGACACAGTGAGTGACAGCTCTGTCCCCCAATAGATGGCAGGGGTGTACTGGGCTGTTATTATTGTGAAAGGGATAGTTCAGGGGCTGGAGCGTGCTGACTATCCTCATGCTCATTAGGGATAATCTTGTTGCCCATTCAGGGGGTGGGACAAGCTGGGTAATCCCCTTGAAAATTTAAGATTGTCCAACAGCCCAATCAGACTGGGCCTGCTTTGCTTCATTCAGGTGTTACCCTTTTAGGGTGATCTCCTGGCTATGGTCAGACCATTGCCAGTCGTAGCTTTGCTCTGTGGTGTCCATGCCTTGTGCTTTTGTGTTCTGTTGTTCTGATCTTTTTGCTGCCTTATCCTGGAACTTGCCTTTGACTTTTCTTTTGCCATCACTTTGTCTCGATCTGCTCAGTTTTGGACTCCTGACTTTGGATTGTGACTAGAGTTGAGCGATACTTTCCGATATCCTAAAGTATCGGAATCGGAATGGTATCGCCGATATCACTAAAATATCGGCGATACCCGATACCGATACCGGAAGTCCCATGTAAGTCTATGGGAACAAAATATCGCAACTAAAAAAACCCCATTCTTTCCTTGTAAACACTAAATATACACACATAGAATACATATATATATATACATGTCATTGTGACATATATATATATACATATATGTATAGTTTATACACTTCTACATAGTAAAATATCCTCTGATTCAATTGCTGGGTAAAGCCGGCTTCAGTGAAAAGACAGAAGCACCCGACATGAAATGACACTTGGTGTACATAGGGTTAACCATGTCTTTTCATGTCGTTTGCTATCTGATTTGCACAAACAATTAAATCAGACTATGTGTGCAAAATTTCACACCTGTAGGGGTTAATTAAAGGTGTAAATTCGTTGTAAAAAAAACGGACTTTTTTGCTACGAATTTACACCTTTAATTAACCCCTACAGGTGTGAAATTTTGCACACATAGTCTGATTTAATTGTTTGTGCAAATTAGATAGCAAAGGACATGAAAAGACATGGTTAACCCTATGTACACCAAGTGTCATTTCATGTCGGGTCACCGACATGAAATGACACTGGTGTACATAGGATTAACCATGCTTTTCATGTCCTTTGCTATCTGATTGCAACAACAATTAAATCAGTCTATGTGTGCAAAATTCACACCTGTAGGTTAATTAAAGGTGTAAATTCGTTGAAAAAAAACGGACTTTTTTGCTACGAATTTACACCTTTAATTAACCCCTACAGGTGTGAAATTTTGCACACATAGACTGATTTAATTGTTTGTGCAAATTAGATAGCAAAGGACATGAAAAGACATGGTTAACCCTATGTACACCAAGTGTCATTTCATGTCGGGTTCTGCATTTTCACAAAAGCCGGCAATTGAATTAGCGGCTATTATACTATGTAGAAGTGTATGAACTACAAATATAAAATATATATATATGTGTCACAAATTCAATGACATGTATATATATATATGAGGTGTAAAATTGCTGAAAAAAAATGCGTGGGCTCCCGCCCTATTTTCGCAACCAGACAGACAAAGCCAGTGAGTGGGGGCAGATAATAATAGCCCAGAGAGGGACCATTATTTTTGCCCCCCCCCGGCTACTAACATCTGCCCCCAGACACCCCAGGAAAGACAAATCTATAATTAGATTCGCCCTTTCTGGCACTTTGCCCGTCTATTCCCATTGCCTGTGGCGAATGGGTTAATATGGGGTTAAAGCCACCTTGCTATTGAAAGGTGACCTTAAGCCAGGTTAATAATTGAGAGCTGTCAATTAGACAACTATCAATTATTAATCCTATTGCATGAAATAAAAATAAAACACACACACTTTAATTAAAAATCATTTTAATGAAATAAAGACACATGTTTTTGACCATCTTTTATTTTACTGCAAAAACCATTTCCTGTAATAAAAATAAAATAAAAAAGAAAATTATTCTTACCTATCCCATGCACAGTCAGGTCCCACGGTGTAATCCTTCAGAAAGGGTTAATGTTTACTGCAGGGACCGCAGCTAATGCTGCAGCCTCACAGTAAACCCCAAATGAATGAGTTCCTCTCCTGCCTGACAGGGAGTAAAGGCTGGGTGTCACATAACGATACACCAGCGATCCCGACAACGATATGCACTTGTCAGGATCGCTGGTGTATCGCTACATGATCGCTGCTGAGCTGCCAAACAGGCAGCTCAGGCAGCGATCTGGGACAGCGACACTGCGGGTAACATCGCTTAAGGGCCCGTCTCACATAGCGATATCGCTACCGAGATCGCTGCTGAGTCACTAGTTTTGTGACGCAGCAGCGAGCTCACCAGCGATATCGCTGTGTGTGACATTCAGCGACGATCAGCCCCCCTGCCGGGTATTGCTGATCGTCGCAGAAATGTCAGGACCTTTTTTTGATCGCTGGTTTCCCTCTGACAAGCACGCATCGCTGCGTGTGACAGGCGGGAGACCAGCGATCCGCTGGTAACCAAGGTACACAGCGGGTTTCCAGGCACCGCGCAGCGCTTGGAAACCCGCTGTGTACCTTGGATACCAGCTCCCTGCATCAGGGCGCTGGTATCCAAGGTACACAGCGGGTTTCTAGGCACAGCCCCGCGCCTGGAAACCCGCTCTGTACCTTGGTTACCAGCGGATCGCTGGTCTCCCGCCTGTCACACGCAGCGATGTGTGCCTGTCAGCGGGAAACCAGCGATCAAAAAAAGGTCCTGACATTTCAGCGACGATCAGCGATACCCGGCAGGGGGGCTGATCGTCGCTGAATGTCACACACAGCGATATCGCTGGTGAGCTCGCTGCTGCGTCACAAAACTAGTGACTCAGCAGCGATCTCGGTAGCGATATCGCTATGTGAGACGGGCCCTTAAGTGGAAAGCTTAATTGATTGCTTTCCACTTTCACTTCAGGTCAGCCAGGGACACAATCAGTGACGTCAGAGGGAACTGATTAACAAAAATAGGGGTTCCCTTCGAAAAAAAAAATGGCGTGGGGTCCCCCCTATTTTTGTTAACCAGCCAGATGAAGCAGACCGCTGAGGCCTGGTTTTTCAGGCTGGTAAGGATCCAATATCCATGGACCTTGCCAGCCTGATAATACCAGGCCACAGCAGTCTGCTTAGCTTGGCTGGTTAACAAAAATAGGGGATCCCCTCGAAAAAAAAACGGCGTGGGGATCCCCCCTATTTTTGTTAACCAGCCAAGTAAAATGCAGACTGCTGCGCCTGGTATTAAAAGACTGTCAAGGCCCATGGATTTTGGCCCTCAACAGCCTGATAATACCAGGCTACAGCAGC
This sequence comes from Oophaga sylvatica, assembly GCA_033576555.1. Lineage (NCBI taxonomy): Eukaryota > Metazoa > Chordata > Amphibia > Anura > Dendrobatidae > Oophaga > Oophaga sylvatica. Next base: position 608,364,563 of record JARQOD010000002.1, on the reverse strand, counting down.
CCCACATTTGGCGCATCAAAAGATGTGCCAATTGTGGCACTTTACCCGGCTCTTCCCACTTGCCCTGTAGCGGTGGCAAGCGGGGTAATAAGGGGTTAATGTCACCGTTGATTGCACGGTGACAATAAGCCCGGTTAATAATGGAGAGGTGTCAATAAGGCACCGATCCATTATTAATCCCAAAGTTTTTAAATGTATAAAAAAAAGACAAAGCAAGAAAAAAGTATTTTAATGAAATAAAAGAGACAACACAGTTTTCATTAATTTTATTACTCTCTCATTCCTGCGACGCCATCGATCTCCTGTAAAAAAAGAAAAAAAACAAACCAACAGTATACCACCTGTCCGACGCAGTCCATAACGACAGTCCCACGACGATCCAACTCTGCTACATCGCAATGACAGGCAGAGCCTGTCATCGCGACGCAGCACAGCTGATTACCTGCTTCCCCGGCGGTGACGTCATCGGACTGACTGCTTTACAGCCGGGATTACCCAGCAGTCACTGCAGTTATCGCGAGAAACTGCATGTGACCGCCGGGGAAAGAAGATTGCGGCCATGAAGCAGTCCAGGACGTGACCGCCGGAGATCTTCTGCCAGGTAAGTGCCGCTGACTCCTGACAGACCCGACCGACGGACACTGACAGTGACAGTGACAATCCGATTCCGGTATCCGATAAGACGAAAATATCGGTACTCGGAATCGGAATTACGATACAGCCAATATCGGCCGATACCCGATATTTGCAGTATCGGAATGCTCAACCCTAATTGTGACCTGTTTACTTTTTTGTCTTGCCCCTCTGCCTTTGATTTACACTCTTGGTAACTGACCCCGGATTTCTTGACTCCCCTGTCTCACGGCTTCTTTGTGAGAAGTGACGATAGCTAGCGTCACACTCCTCCTAATTGCCAGAATGGCAACACCTCTTCTTATCAGAAGACCCGTCTTGACATCACATGTAGTAACGCCACAATGATTATGTCTCGCTAGGGTGATTTATCAGAAAAAGTGCCAGGGATGCCGGCATATAGGAGGAACTTCCCAGAGCTCTAGTTTAGCGGCCACGGACTAACGATATGTCTGATTGGCTAGAGTCTTGCTAATCTTTTTTCTCAATCTTAATGTATATTTATGTGAGTCCTCAGTATGATAAACTGATAGATTGGCTCCTACCTGTCGCCACCTCAAGGCCTCAATTTTACATTTTAATTGGACAATCATGATATCATTTGGGCATTGAGAAGTGTTTTTACTATGGTTGAAATACTCTGTACAATAAATTTAATTTCTCAGACTCTTTCACGATAAAAGAAGATGGTGCTTACCACTCAGGGGGTCTGAAGACGGGCAGAAATATTGTGTTCGCACCATGTTGAAAGCCGCATTTAGGCCTCATGTTGATAAAAACAAATTAGACCTCTAAATGCCGAAGAAAACGTAATGAAAATTTCATGAGATAAACAGAAAATGATCTTTTTTTTCCCCTTAATTGTTAAATGAATTCATTGACTAATTTATACTATAAGCGCTCAAGAAAAAAAATAATAAAATGGTAGAAGATGGCAGACACAGGAGGGGAGGAAACTTTTCCTTAAGGGCATTCACTTTTTGAGTGAGGAACAAAGGATTAAAAGATCAGTGGGGAATATGTTCATAATTGCTACAATAGCTGAACTTGAAAGCGGAATAAGAAATGAGGGAATGGGATGAAATAAAGGCTGTGGGCGTGTGACAGACGAGTATGATAAAGGCATTCAACTCTGCTAACACCCAGATAAAGGGGGATATTTAGAAGTCAAAGATTAGGAAGCCAGGCCTGTGATTACACATTTGAAAGAGCAAGAAGAGTCAAACTGGCATTTTGTTTTTATCCGCTTCTATTAATTAATGAAAGGTAGCGGGTTATTTTCCAGAGTCAGCTGCAATGAGTATTTATACCATATACATCTCACTGTTAGCAGTATAGAGTTAGTATATCTTAAAGGGAGTATGTCACCCCCCAAAATGCATTTTGGGTGTACAGTGTTGTAGGAGGCTTAGCCCTAATAACAACCTACTGGTACAGTGCCTCAGAAAATAACTTTTAATTTGTATGCAAATGAGGAGGCTTCGGTGCATAATTGGCGTGGCTAAGAGTTTGGTGCACCTTTACGGCTCCTCATTTGCATATTGGAGGCCTTTATCTGCTTCTTATTGACAGTTCTCATCTCCCAGAGCAAGCACTGTGTCAATGCTGCCGGTGTGTGTGCGGTCACGCGCTTTCTCCGACCTGTCTCCTTTCTTCTGATACTCTCGCTAAACCAATACATCCCGGAGTGCAGCAAGTGGCATCAGAAGGTCTCACAATGGCTGCTGGTGGAATATCATGTGACCGGACCCGTCCATCAGCCTCCTCCAGTGGAAAAGCACTGCCATGCTAAAGCTGTATTTCAATTGGTGGAGGCTGGAGGACGGGTCCAGTCATATGTCCTGCAAACAGTAGTCATTGTGGGAAGAGAACTGTGCAGTCTATGAGGAGGAGGAGAACCTGTAATACTAATATCTAAGTAAGTGCCACAAAATCATATCCTCAACATATTAATTCAAATAAATATAAAGTGGACGACCTCTTAAGTTGCACATGGGCCTCTCGTAGCCACTGAAAAATAAAGGACCCAATTCATTAAGCCTGGCGTGAAGGTCGCACTAGTAAGATAGAGTAAATTGATTTTTACCATTTCCAGTTTCAATAGGTGGCACAAGCGTCTCTCTTCTCTTCCTCTGTCCACAGCATTGCATGACCTATAACTCTACATGTGCCAGTTTAGTGCTCTCCACAAGGAGAATCTTTATTTCTTAGATACCGTGTAATGTACACATGGAGTATTTTGCAAGTTCTTCCTCTTAAATGACATATGTTGCTGGTTACCTTTAAATAATAAAACTGTACAAAGTTTCAGTCTGCGAGCTTCATATCTTTCCTTCATTTTCAGCTCCCCTGATATACAGTTTGCAGTCTGATCCGAGTTACAGATTTTTCTCTTGTGTGAGTGTCTCTCCCAGTAATACAGGCTGGATGTGACCTCTGTGTATCTCTACCAGTAATATGGGCTGGATGTGACCTCTGTGTATCTCTACCAGTAATATAGGCTGGATGTGACCTCTGTTTATCTCTACCAGTAATATAGGCTGGATGTGACCTCTGTTTATCTCTACCAGTAATATAGGCTGGATGTGACCTCTGTTGATCTCTACCAGTAATATAGGCTGGATGTGACCTCTGTGTATCTCTACCAGTAATATAGGCTGGATGTGACCTCTGTGTATCTCTACCAGTAATATAGGCTGGATGTGACCTCTATGTATCTCTACCAGTAATATAGGCTGGATGTGACCTCTGTGCATCTCTACCAGTAATATAGGCTGGATGTGACCTCTGTGCATCTCTACCAGTAATATAGGCTGGATGTGACCTCTGTGTATCGCTACCAGTAATATAGGCTGGATGTGACCTCTGTGCATCTCTACCAGTAATATAGGCTGGATGTGAGGTCTGTTTATCTCTACCAGTAATATAGGCTGGATGTGACCTCTGTTTATCTCTACCAGTAATATAGGCTGGATGTGAGTTCTGTGTGTCTCTCCCAGTAATATAGGCTGGGTGTGAGGTCTATGTGTCTCTTCCAGTAATATAGGCTGGATGTGTGTTCTTTGTGTCTCTCCCAGTAATATAGGCTGGATGTGACCTCTGTGTATCTCTACTAGTAATATAGGCTGGATGTGACCTCTGTGTATCTCTACCAGTAATATAGGCTGGATGTGAGGTCTGCATGTATTTAGACTGCTGCTGTCTTCACTGCTCGTATATTAACACAACTTCTATGCTGCGCTTATTTGTTCTCCATAAGCTTTAGATACTTTCCTCTCTCGCTCTACTGTAGATTTTGGTAAAACCCTTGTCACCTCTACTATCTCTGACACTGAGAGAAGGGGAGGTCATCAGTGCTGACATTGTGGAACCATTTTTGCAGATCTCTCAGGTAAATAAGGACTTACAGACACTTTGAATATTTTTAATCAAAACTGTTTAGAAAGTTGTTGAATTATGAATTTAGGAAATAAATAAACAATAAAAAAAACATTCTGTGCGAAGGTCTTGTATAGATAATTACCATTCAGAAGCTTTGGAAATCTTGTTACAAAACCAGTGATGGAAATATTAAATGTAACCAGATATAATAACATATTTTTAGAATTTATTTTTGTAATTTTGAGAGGCCTTTTTGTGCACATCAATTTGTAAAAGTTTACAGCACTTTCTTATTGTTTTTCAAAAACAACCTTAAGGCTAATTTCACATGTTGCGCTTTTGCAGGTTTTTTTTTTAATGCAAATTTTCAGCTGCGTTTCACAGTAACCTACAAAGTCTATGAAATTTCAGAAATCTCATTCACTCAGTTTTTTTCTTTTCCTGACTGTTTTGTCAAAGAGCTGCATTTTTGCAAATTGCAGCATGTCACCTCTTTCAGTATTTTTGCAGAGTTTTTCACCCATTGAAGGCAATGGATAGTGCAGAAAACGTTGCAAAAGCGCTGCAGAAAGCGAAGGTATCAGGTTGTGCGAAGGTATCAGGTTGTGCGAAGGTATCAGGTTGTGCTGCATTTTGGTGCCAAAACGTGATGAAGTTGAATCAGATTATTTTTTTATGCATTAAACTTTATCACCATTCACAAGATACAAATGTACCCTGACAAAAACGCAGCAATAAAATTGCAGCAAAACCTAAGCAAGAACTTAGCAAAAGCTTAGAGCAGAATTAAGTAAGCTGACATCTCCTTAGTTGTTGTTCTGATGCCACTCCTTTGTTATTTTAGCTGTGTGTTTAGGGTCATTGTCTTGTTGGAAGGTGAACCGTCGGCCAAGTCTGAGGTGCAGAGCACTCTGGAAGAGGTTTTCATCCAGGATATCTCTGTTCCTGGCCACATTTATGTTTCCTTCAATGGCAACCAGTCATCCTGTCCCTGCAGCTGAAAACACCCCATAGCATGATGCTGCCACCACCATGTTTCACTGTTGGGATTGTATTGGGCAGGTGATGAGCAGTGCCTGGTTTTCTCCACACATACCGCTTAGAATTATCACCAAAAAGGTCTATCTTGTCTCATCAGACCAGACAATCTTATTTCTCATAGTCTGGGAGTCCTTCATGTGTTTTCTAGCAAACTCTGCGGGCTTTCACATGTCTTGCACTGAGGAGAGACTTCCGTCGGGCCACTCTGCCATAAAGGACCCGACTGGTGGAGGGCTACAGTGATAGTTGACTTTGTGGAACTTTCTCACATCTCCCTACTGCATCTGTGGAGCTCAGCCACAGTGATCTTGGGGTTCTTCTTTACCTCTCTCATCAAGGCTCTTCTCCCACGATTGCTCAGTTTGACTGGACGGCCAGGTCTAGGAAGACTTCTGGTGGTCCCAAGCTTCTTCCATTTAAGGATTATGGAGGCCAATGTGCTCTTAGGAACCTTGAGTACAGCAGAAATTCTTTTGTAACCTTGGTCAGATCTGTGCCTTGCCACAATTCTGTCTCTGAGCTCCTTGGCCAGTTCCTTTGACCTCATGATTCTCATTTGGTCTGACATGCATTGTGAGCTGTGAGGTCTTTTATAGACAGGTGTGTCCCTTTACAAATCAAGTCCTATCAGTTTAATTAAACACAGCTGGACTCCAAAGAAGAAGTAGAACCATCTCAAGGAGGATCACAAGGAAATGGACAGCATGTGACTTAAATATGAGTGTCTGAGCAAAGGGTCTGAATACTTATGACCATGTGATATTTCAGTTTTTCTTTTTTAATAAATTTGCAAAAATTTCTAAATTTCTGTTTTTTTCAGTCAAGATAGGGTGCAGAGTGTACATTAATGAGAAAAAAAATGAACTTTTTTGAATTTACCAAATGGCTGCAATGAAACAAAGTGAAAAATTTAAAGGGGTCTGAATACTTTCCGAACCCACTGTATATGTCAGTGATTTTTCTCGTATACAAAAAACGATTTGAGTTTCATTAGTATTTTTGATACAAGTGTCATCAGAGTTTGGTCAGTGTGTAAGCTTTATCATCAGAGTTTGGTCAGAGTTTCATCCGTTTTTCTTTAAGATTCTCCTATCAAACAGTTTGTAAAAAACGGACAGCTCATGAATGTGAACGCTCATTAGCCAATTGTTGGCTCGACTAATTGCACTTGTAGACTGTATTCATGATTATGGTGCAGCTTTAGTTTTTCTGACCATTGCAAGAAACATAACCAAACCACATGAAAATTTATTTTCTTATTCAAAAACATTAATATGCAGCACCGTCGTGCTATGTATCGTTGTACAATCAATTTGTCATCGTGGCGGCTGCACGTAACCTAAAAGTAGAAAGGTCCTTCTAAAAATAAATGACTATCTAAAATGTAATTGCATCTAAACTGGTTGAGTATGTAAAACAGGAAGAAGAAAGGTATCATCGACCCATAGTTGACATTAGAAAACAGCTTTTTGCCTTCTGGAAGAGAACTAATTTGCTTCCATTTTTTGGCAAACATTTCTCTAAACTTCTTTCCAGCCCGATCTCCACATTGAGAACCAATACATTATTTCTACTTACTAAGCAAATTCGGTCCTCACAATAAGTTTGTCTTACTCTTACTGAAAGCTGTTTTTAGAATGACTATTTTGGACTTTAATTCTTTTTGCAGCCAGTGAATAAACTGGTGGACCTCTATGTGATCTCTGCTGTGACCTTTACCTTCTATGACCTCTTGCTGCATTCATTTTTAGTCTCTAGTGTTTTGCATTCAGCAGCTAATGGTTTCTAGAGGACTGGACTTGGATTAGTGGATTGACATTGCCCCAGGCAAAACCCAATATATCACGCAACCTCCAAAAAGGGTGAGAGATCTGGGACAACATCTGGAATATATATGTGTAATTATCTCTAGGCAAAAAAAAAAATACTGCTCAGTGCAGCTTATACATATATTACAATAACGAGACCCATTGTCTTCTTCAATGGACATGGGGATGTCCTAGTCAATACCGACCACCTGTGACACCAATAGATCACTTCAGCATCCCCATGATCCGCTGTCTTAGAAATTAGGGGGGAATCTTAGATGAGATCGTCTATTAAAGGAGTTGTCTGAAAATATATTAAAATTTTACAGTTCTCCAAAAATTGCTAAAATGTTAAATAACCTATAAAATCTTCATCTACTTCTATTCAATTCAAAATGATGCCATATTAAAGGGAATCGGCCACCAGGCTCTCACCACTTAATCCGAGTGTGGCATAATGTAGAGGCACAGACCCTGATTCCAGTGATGTGTCACTTACTGGGCTGCTTGCTGTAGTTATGATAAAATCACAGTTTTATCAGCTGGGTATTTTCACTAGAGGACTGGTAAACCTGCTACCATGTAGTCCTCCATTTTCAAGAATCATCTAACCCATCCTCTAACATTGATTGGCAGCTTTCTGCCTACGCACAGTGTGCACAGAAAGCAGCCAATAGTGGTGTGGGTGGGTGTTATACAGAGCTCAGCATTCAGAGAACCGCATGATCTGCAGCCCATAAAACTGTGATATCAAAACTGAAGCAAGCAGCCCAGAAAGTGATACATCACTGGAATCAGGTTCTCTGCCCCTACTTTATACTGCTTTATGATGGGGTAGTCAAATGCTGATGACAGATTTCTTAAACACATTTTCATTTGTACATAGTTGCCAAACACAGCTGTGGTCCCATGACATAGTGTCATGGCTGACAGGGACTTACTGCAGCCGGCAATAGAAGATGTTTAAATGTCTATATGTTTTTTCAGGTCAACCAGGGACATAAAATCTTTTCGATAAAATCTGCACTTGATTTTTTTGCATCTGCATCGGAATAGGAAGTTTGGATTGCAACATATACCTGCACACTCAAACTATTTTTATTATTTGCTTCCTAAATGCAAAGTTTAGCAACTTTCTTAATAGTCTTCATTAAAAATTGATAATATTTTACAGCCGCAGACTGTCTGTAAGTCTTTTATATGGCTGAATAATCTGTCAAAAAAAGAGACAAATATGTCAGGGCTCCTGCTTGTAAAAGCTCTTTCTACTCTCCCGCTCCCTTCTCTCAGTGCTAGAGATTGGGAGCAGCAGAGAAAGAGGGAGTTGTACACAGCATGGGGAGGGGAGAGGCAAAAAAGCAGGCTAAATGAATGGAGAAAAGCACATAAAGAGAAAAGATGTGCACGGTAGAAGCTGTGCTGATATATGAGCAGTGAAGACAGGAGAAGTCAGGACATACACATAGGTAACGTTCGTCCAGCCTATATTACTGGGAGGGACGCTCCCACAAGAGAAAAATCTTAATCTTGGTTCAGGCTGCAACAAGAAGTCTGAAAGTGAATGACAGGATAAAGATTGCTGATGGAAACTTAATGCAATTTTATTGATTAGAGGTAACGACAAACATATGTAAAAAAAAACCTTTTTTCATGTCAAAGTTTTCCATAACATTTAATATGATGTACTATCTGATAGTAACAAAAATAGTAGTAATCATTTCAGCTTGTTTTTGAGATCTCAGCTGTGGGCCACTACATGTTCAAATGACTTTTGTATCAAAAAGTGACCCAAAATGGCAAAAAAACACTTTATAATGGTTTATGCCACCAATAAATAATCACCTATCCACAGGAAATGTATAATTGGTGGTCTCACCAAATTTGAGAATGGGGGTCCAGTAAGCTTTGTGCAAATTGCGCAGTAGTGTGCATGCATGACTACCACTCCATTTACTGTTTATGGAAGTGGTGGTGACACATGTGCTACTGCTCCCATAGATTCATAGAAGTAGATAGGGAGGTGGTCACACACGAAAACTACTGCTCCTTCTATACAGGGGACACTGAACCTAGATTGTAGGAATTGGAGCTGGGTCCCAGTGGTCAGACCCTCACCAATCACAATAAACCACCATTGTTGGAATTAGGGCAGGTTTCCAGTGATCAGGCCCTCACAAATCACACTCCAATCGCCATTCTTGGAATTGGGCCAGGATCCCAATGGTCAGAACCTCACCAATCACACTGAACTGCCACTGCTGGAATTGTAACAGGGTCCCAGTGGTCAGACCCTCACGAATCACAATGAACCACTATTGTTTGGAATTAGGATAGGGTCCCAGTGGTCTGACCCAGACCAATCACAATGAAACGCCATTGTTGGAATTGGGACAGGGTCCCAATGGACAGAACCTCTCCAATCACACTGAGCCATCATTGTTGGAATTAGGGCCTGGTCCCAGTGGTGAGGCCCTCACCAATCACAATGAACCACTTTTGTTGTAATTAGCACAGGGTCCCAGTGGTGAGGCTGTCACCAATCACATTGAACCTCCGTTGTTGGAATTGTACCCAGGTCCCAGTGGTCAGACCCTCACCAATCCCACTGAGCCATCATTGTTGGAATTAGGGCAGGGTCCTAGTGTTCAGACCCCCACCAATCACAATGAACTGCCATTGTTGGAATTGGGGCAGGGTCCCAGTGGTCAGACCCTCATCAATCACCATAAACTGCCATTGTTGGAATTAGGGCAGGGTCCCAGTGGTCAGACCCTCACCCAATAAACAGCCATTGTTGGAATAGGGACAGGTTCCCAGTGGTCAGACCCTCACCAATCACAATGAACCGCCATTGTTGGAATTCTGCCAGGGTCCCAGTGGTCAGACCCTCACCAATCACCATAAACTGCCATTGTTGGAATTGGGGCAGGGTTCCAGTGGTCAGACCTTCACCAGTCACAATGAACCACCATTGTTGGCTTTGTGGCAGTGTCCCAGTGGTCAGACCCTCACCGATCATACCGTTATCCCCTATCCTGTGGATAAGTGATACAGTTGGCTCATGGGATCATCCATTTAATTACTTAAATTATCAGCTCCTGGCAGAACTATCATTTATAGGTATATCTTGAAAGAAGTTCCATGCATTTCATCCTCTGATAACCAAGCAAAAGCATAGACAGCAGGTTAAGGAGGAGGTAAACGCTTTCCTCTGATCAAGACTTGTGTCTTTACATGAACTGTTTAAAATTTCAATGAAGGCGATAATAACTTTGGCTCAGAGTAATAAAATGCCAAGGACAAGTGTAAGGGCAATCTAAGATACAATAAAGCCAGATTAGAATGTCATTTTAAAACCCCAATAGTGAAACGCGTTAACTCGTCACATCCCAGCAGAAGATTTCACATCTGTGTACTGAAATAGATTGTAGCTAATGAAGCGAGGTTATTCTGATAATTGTAAGCAGCAGAGGAATAGTGAGGAGGTTGCCGCGTCTTGCAGTATCTCAAACCTTTCGGGCAGATGGCATCTTGGCTCGCCCATTTAATTTTTATTACATTTGTTTAAATCGCGAGCTGCACCTAATCCTTGAAAGCTGCTCTTCCTGACAGCTCTTCGTCTTTTATCATACTTATTTTGGCTTTTCTCCCAGTCCATCTACTACTTAATGTAAGTGTTATAAATCGCTGGAAAGTACCATCAAGTATTATAAAAAAATAAATCAATATTTCTGGGTTAAAATGCTCAAAAAATGCTGATCAAGCTCCGGTTGTGCTGTGCATTTACGTGCCTTCGGATTAACCCTTTATGACTGGAGGGCACTGAACCCCATTTAAGTGTATTGCTGCGGGATGAAGAGGTCACTTGTGTTTAAAGAACTCGGAGTAATAATTTATAGAACAGTAAAATAGTAAAATGTATATATATTAGGACTGCAGTGGAATGTTAAAATGTGTGAAGTTGGGCATGCCAAACCTTTTAATGCAAAGTCAGAATTTTAGTGTTCACACTTTTCAGGTCAAGTAGAGCCGAATTTGTCATTTAAGTGGGGCGGCACGATGGCTCAGTGGTTAGCACTGCAGCGCTGGGGTCCTGGGTTCAAATCCCACCAAGGACAACATCTGCAAGGAGTTTGTATGTAAAGTAGTAACATCCATTCTAGCATCTGCCCCCCCACCAGCAGCCTATCCGTTCTAGCATCTGGCCCCCCTACCAGCAGCCCATCCGGTCTAGCATCTGGCCCCCCTACCAGCAGCCCATCCGGTCTAGCATCTGCCCCTAGAATGGATGGGCTGCTGGAAGGGTGGCCAGATGCTAGACCGGAGGGGCTGCTGGTAGGGGGCCAGTGCTAAACCAGAGGGGCTGCTGGTAGGGGGGCCAGATGCTAGACCAGAGGGGCTGCTGGTAGGGGGGCCAGATGCTAGACCGGAGGGGCTGCTGGTAGGGGGGCCAGATGCTAGACCGGAGGGGCTGTTGGTAGGGGGCCAGATGCTTGACCGGAGGGGCTGCTGGTAGGGGGGCCAGATGCTAGACCGGAGGGGCTGCTGGTAGGGGGGCCAGATGCTAGACCGGAGGGGCTGCTGGTAGGGAGGCCAGATGCTAGACCAGAGGGGCTGCTTGTAGGGGGGCCAGATGCTAGACCGGAGGGGCTGCTGGTAGGAGGGCTAGATACTAGAACGGAGGTACTGCTGGTAGGGGGGCCAGATGCTAGACCGGAGGGGCTGCTGATAGGGGGTCCAGATGCCAGACCGGAGAGGCTGCTGGTAGGGGAGCCAGATGCTAGACCGGAGGTGCTGCTGGTAGGGGGGCCAGATGCTAGACCGGGGGAGCTACTGGTAGGGGGGCCAGATGCTAGACGGAGTGGCTGCTGATAGGGGGCCAGATGCTAGACCGGAGTGGCTACTGGTAGGGGGCCAGATGCTAGACCAGATGGGCTGCTGGTAGGGGGGCCAGATGCTAGACCGGAGGGGCTGCTGGTAGGGGGGCCAGATACTAGACCGGAGTGGCTGCTAGTAGGGGGGCCAGATGCTAGACCGGAGTGGCTACTGGTAGGGGGGCCAGATGCTAGACCGGAGGGGATGCTGGTAGGGTGGCAGATGCTAGACCGGATGGGCTGCTGGTAGGGGGCCAGGTTCTAGACCAGATGGGCTCCTGGTAGGAGGCAGATGCTAGAATGGATGGGCTCCTGGTAGGGGGGAGATGCTAGAATGGATGGGCTGCTGGTAGGGGGCAGATGCTAGAATTGATGGGCTGCTGGTAGGGGGAAGATGCTAGAATGGATGTGCTGCTGGTAGGGGGCAGATGCTAGAATGGATGGGCTGCTGGTAGGGGGCAGATGCTAAAATGGATGGGCTCCTGGTAGAGGGGCAGATGCTAGAATGGAGGGGCTGCTGCTAGGGGGGCAGATGCTAGAATGGATGTGCTGCTGCTAGGGGGGGCAGATGCTAGAATGAATGGGCCGCTGGTAGGGGGCAGATGCTAGAATGGATGGGCTGCTGGTAGGGGGGGCAGAAGCTAGAATGGATGGGGTGCTGGGAGGGGGGCAAATGCTAGAATGGATGTGCTGCTGGTAGGGGGAGCAGATGCTAGAATGGATGGGTTGCTGGTAGGGGGGGCAGATGCTAGAATGGATGGGCTGCTGGTAGGGGGCCATCCATTCTAGCATCTGTGCCCTACCAGCAGCCCATCCATTCTAGCATCTGCACCCTACCAGTAGCCCATCCATTCTAGCATTTACCGCAACACGCAGCCCATCCATTCTAGCATCTGCCCCCTATCTGCAGCCCATCCATTCTATCATCTGCCATCCTACCAGAAGCCCATCCATTCTAGCATCTGCTCCCCCTACCAGCAGCACATCCATTCCAGCATTTGCCCCCCTCCCAGCACCCCATCCATTCTAGCTTCTACCCCCCCTACCAGCAGCCCATCCATTCTAGCATCTGCACCCTACCAGTAGCCCATCCATTCTAGCATTTACCGCAACAGCAGCCCATCCATTCTAGCATCTGCCCCCTATCTGCAGCCCATCCATTCTATCATCTGCCTCCTACCAGAAGCCCATCCATTCTAGCATCTGCTCCCCCTACCAGCAGCACATCCATTCTAGCATTTGCCCCCCTCCCAGCACCCCATCCATTCTAGCTTCTACCCCCCTACCAGCAGCCCATCCATTCTAGCATCTGCCCCCTACCAGCGGCCCATCCATTCTAGCATCTGCCCCCCTAGCAGCAGCACATCCATTCTAGCATCTGCCCCCTACAGCAGCCCCTCCATTCTAGCATCTGCCCCCTTACCAGCAGCCCATCCATTCTAGCATCTGCCCCCACCAGCAGCCCATCATTCTAGCATCTGCCCCCCTACCAGCAGCCCATAATTCTAGCATTTGCCCCCCCACCAGCAGCCCATCAGTCTAGCATCTGCCCCCCTACCAGCACCCATCCAATCTAGCATCTGCCCCCTTACCAGCAGCCCATCCATTCTACCGTCTTCCCCCACTACCAGCAGCTCATCCATTCTAGCGTATGCACCACTACCAGCAGCCCATTCACTCTAGCATTTGCCCCCCTACCAGCAGCCCATCCGGTCTAGCATCTGGCCCCCCCCTACCAGCAGCCCATTCATTCTAGCATCTGCCCCCTTACCAGAAGCCCATCAATTCTAGCATCTGCCCCCCCACCAGCAGCCCATCTGTTCTAGCATCTGCCCCCCACCAGCCCATCCATTCTAGCATCTGCCCCCCCTACCAGCAGCCCATCCATTCTAGCATCTGCCCCCCCCACCAGCAGCCCATCCATTCTAGCATCTGGCCCCCCTACCAGCAGACCATACGGTCTAGCATCTGGCCCCCCTACCAGCAGCCCATCCGGTGTAGTATCTGGCCCCCCTACCAGCAGCCCATCCGGTGTAGCATTTGCCCCCCCACCAGCAGCCCATCCAGTCTAGCATCTGCCCCCTACCAGCAGCCCATCCATTCTAGCATCTGCCCCCTACCAGCAGCCCATCCATTCTACCGTCTTCCCCCACTACCAGCAGCTCATCCATTCTAGCGTATGCACCACTACCAGCAGCCCATTCACTCTAGCGTTTGCCCCCCTACCAGCAGCCCATCCGGTCTAGCATCTGGCCCCCCCTACCAGCAGCCCATTCATTCTAGCATCTGCCACCTTACCAGAAGCCCATCAATTCTAGCATCTGCCCCCCCATCAGCAGCCCATCTGTTCTAGCATCTGCCCCCCCACCAGCCCATCCATTTCAGCATCTGCCCCCCCTACCAGCAGCCCATCCATTCTAGCATCTGCCCCCCCCACCAGCAGCCCATCCATTCTAGCATCTGGCCCCCCTACCAGCAGACCATACGGTCTAGCGTCTGGCCCCCCTACCAACAGCCCACTGGTCTAGCATCTGGACCCCTACCAGCAAACCCTCCGGTCTAGCATCTGCCCCCCCACCAGCAGCCCATCCATTCTAACATCTGGCCCCCCTACCAGCAGCCCATCCGGTCTAGCGTCTGGCAGCCTTACCAGCAGCCCATCCGGTCTAGCATCTGGACCCCCTACCAGCAGCCCATCCGGTGTAGTATCTGGCCCCGCTACCAGCAGCCCATCCGTTCTAGCATCTGGCCCCCCTTCCAGCAGCCCATCCGATCTAGCATCTGGCCCCCCTACCAGTAGCCCATCCGTCTAGCATCTGGCCCCCCTAACAGCAACCCCTCCGGTCTAGCATCTGGCCCCCTTACCAGCAGCCCCTCCGGTCTAGCATCTGGCACCCCTACAAGCAGCCCCTCCGGTCTAGCATCTGGTCCCCCTACCAGCAGCCACTCCGGTCTAGCATCTGGCCCCCTACAAGCAGCCCCTCCGGTCTAGCATCTGGTCCCCCTACCAGCAGCCACTCCGGTCTAGCATCTGGCTCCCCTACCAGCAGCCCCTCCGGTCTAGCATCTGGCCCCTCTACCAGCAGTCCCTCCGGTCTAGCATCTGTTCCCTCTACCAGCAGCCCCTCCGGTCTAGCATCTGGCCCCCTACCAGCAGCCCCTCTGGTCTAGCATCTGGCCCCCCTACCAGCAGCCCATCCGGTCTAGCATCTGCCCCCTAGAATGGATGGACTGCTGGAAGGGTGGCCAGATGCTAGACCGGAGGGGCTGCTGGTAGGGGGCCAGATGCTAGACCAGAGGGGCTGCTGGTAGGGGGCCAGATGCTAGACCAGAGGGGCTGCTGGTAGGGGGGCCAGATGCTAGACAGGAGGGTCTGTTGGTAGGGGGCCAGTTGCTAGACCGAGGGGCTGCTGGTAGGGGGCCAGATGCTAGACCGGAGGGGCTGCTGGTAGTTGGGCCAGATGCTAGACTGGAGGGGCTGCTGGTAGGGGGGCCAGATGCTAGAATGGAGAGCTGCTGTTAGGGGGGCCAGATGTAAGACCGGAGGGGCTGCTGGTAGGGGGGCCAGATGCTAGACCGGAGGGGCTGCTGGTAGGGGGCCAGATGCTAGACCGGAGGGGCTGCTGGTAGGGGGGCCAGATGCTAGACCGGAGGGCTGATGGTAGAGGGCCAGATGCTAGACCGGAGGGGTTGCTGGTAGGGTGGCCAGATGCTAGACCGGAGGGGCTGCTGGTAGGGGGGTCATATGCTAGATCGGAGGGGCTGCTGGTATGGGGGCCAGATGCTAGACTGGAGGGGCTGCTGGTAGGGGGCCAGATGCTAGACCAGAGGGGCTGCTGGTAGGGGGGCCAGATGCTAGACCAGAGGGGCTGCTGGTAGGGGGGCCAGATGCTAGACAGGAGGGTCTGTTGGTAGGGGGCCAGTTGCTAGACCGGAGGGGCTGCTGGTAGGGGGGCCAGATGCTAGACCGGAGGGGCTGCTGGTAGTTGGGCCAGATGCTAGACTGGAGGGGCTGCTGGTAGGGGGCCAGATGCTAGAATGGAGGAGCTGCTGTTAGGGGGCCAGATGTAAGACCGGAGGGGCTGCTGGTAGGGGGGCCAGATGCTAGACCGGAGGGGCTGCTGGTAGGGGGCCAGATGCTAGACCGGAGGGGCTGCTGGTAGGGGGGCCAGATGCTAGACCGGAGGGGCTGATGGTAGAGGGGCCAGATGCTAGACCGGAGGGGTTGCTGGTAGGGTGGCCAGATGCTAGACCGGAGGGGCTGCTGGTAGGGGGGTCATATGCTAGATCGGAGGGGCTGCTGGTATGGGGGCCAGATGCTAGACTGGAGGGGCTGCTGGTAGGGGGGCCTGATGCTAGACCGAAGGGGTTGCTGGTAGGGGGCCAGATGCTAGACCGGAGGGGCTGCTGGTAGGGGGGCCAGATGCTAGATCGGAGGGGCGGCTGGTAGGGGGGACAGATGCTAGACTGGAGGGGCTACTGGTAGGGGGCTAGATGCTAGATCGGATGGGCTGCTGGTAGGGGGCCAGATGTTAGACCGGAGGGGCTGCTGGTAAGGGGGCCAGATGCTAGTCCGGAAGGGCTACTGGTAGCGGGGCCAGATGCTAGACCGGAGGGGCTGCTGTTAGGGGGGCCAGATGCTAGGACGGAGGGGGTGCTGGTAGAGGGGCCAGATGCTAGACCGGAGGGGCTGCTGGTAGGGGGGCCAGTTGCTAGACCGGAGGAGCTGCTTGTAGGGGGCCAGATGCTAGACCGGAGGGGCTGCTGGTAGGGGAGCCAGATGCTAGACCGGAGGGGCTGCTGGTAGGGAGCCAGATGCTAGACCGGAGGGGCTGCTGGTAGGGGGGCTAGATGCTAGACCGGAGGGACTGCTGGCAGGGCTGGATTAACGTAGGGGCTGATGGAGCTGCAGCTCCAGGCCCCTTGTTAGAGATAGGCCCAGTAGCGTAGCTACTGGGGGGGCAGAGGGGCCCCACCTGGAGCTACGCTACTGTAACTGTATCGGCGTGCACAGCCTGTCATGGCAGGGTCAGCTGTATCGGCATCCAGCCAATACAGCTGGCCGCATTGAGAGAGAATGAGCGAGCGCTCCTTCTCTCCCATAATCCCCCTCTCAGCGTCTGACAGCGGGCACGATGACGTCACTGCCCGGCGTCGGCAGTCAGATGCTGAGAGGGAGAGCAGTGAGGAGCCTGGAGCAAGAGAGGTGAGTACAGAATTTATTATTTTTGTAAAGGGGGTACATTATAGTACAGAGGCTGCCTATGGGGTGCATTATAAGTAAGGCTGCATATGGGGTGAATTATAAGTACGGCTGGATATGGGGGTGCATTATAAGTAAGGCTGCCTATGGGGTGCATTATAAGTACGGCTGGATATGGGGGTGCATCATAAGTACGGCTGGATATGGGGGTGCATTATAAATACGGCTGGATATGGGGTGCATTATAAGTACGGCTGGATATGGGGTGAATTATAAGTATGGCTGCATATGGGGGAGTGCATTATAAGTACGTAAGTAACAATGGGGTGCTTATAGTAGTGATATGGGGTGCATTATAAGTAAGGCTGCATATGGGGTGCATTATAAATAGACTGCTATGGGGTGCATATAAATAAGACTGCCTATGGGGTGCATTATAAATAAGACTGCCTATGGGGTGCATTATAAATAAGACTGCCTATGGGGTGCATTATAAATAAGACTGCCTATGGGGTGCATTATAAATAAGACTGCCTATGGGGTGCATTATAAATAAGACTGCCTATTGGGTGCATTATAAATAAGACTGCCTATGGGGTGCATTATAATTAAGACTGCCTATGGGGTGCATTATAAATAAGACTGCCTATGGGGTGCATTATAAATAAGACTGCCTATGGGGTGCATTATAAATAAGACTGCCTATGGGGTGCATTATAAATAAGACTGCCTATGGGGAGTGCATTACAATATAGAGGCTGCGCTATATTATGGGCCTCTGCCTCTCAATGCTGGCATGCTGCCCTATATACTATGGCCCCCATTCAATGCTACGCTACGGTAGATACTGTAATGGGCCTCTGAGAGGCCGATTATAGTATATAGCGTAGCATTGAATGGCACATAGTATATATAGGGCAGCATTGAGAGGCTCATTCTAGTATATAGCGCAGCATTGAATGGCCCATAGTATATATAGGGCAGCATTGAGAGGCTCTCTCAATGCTGCCCTATATAATATGGCTCAATGGGCACATCATCAATGCTGCGCTATATATACTATGGGCCATTCAATGCTGCGCTATATACTAGAATGGGCCTCTCAATGTTGCCCTATATTACTATGGGACATTCAATGCTGCACCATATACTAGAATGGGCCTCTCAATGTTGCATATATCTGTGTATGGGGCCTCTCTGACGCAATATTACTAATGTGGCTATGTATGGCAGTATTATTGAGATGGCTATGTGTGGCAGTATTAAGGGGGCTGTGTGTGGCACTATAAGGGGGCTATGTGTGGCAGTATTAAGGGCCGTTTAGACTGTCCAAATTCTTGTCTGATCGGCCGGACTTTCATTTTTTCCCAGGGTACCCTGAGGCTGAGAAGGTTGAGAAAAAGTGCTATAGGAGGACGTCAGACTGAGGTGTGAGTTGTGTGTTCCTGTGGAGCAGGTACTAATGTTATAATACATCTTGTGCTGCTGACATATATACAGACATGTTACTGCTATGTATAGCTGTGGTACTGGTATATAAGCAGGTACTAATGTTATACATAGATGTGCTGCTGACATATATACACACACAGTACTGGTATATATGGCTGTGATACTGGTATATAGGCAGGTACGTACTAATGTTATAGATGGGCTGCTGACATACATACAGACACAGAACTTGCCATGCGCCTTGACTGACATGGTTTAATTGCTTCTATATCCACTGTATTTATATTAGGCATGTATCATATATTTACTTTGTTATTTACTTTGTTTATATCTTTTACGTTACATTTTTGGCCTTTGTGAATTGCCGTGTTTGGCCCCCCACCCTTGCCCCGCCCCTTGCCCACCCCTTCAGCTCCAGGCCCATCATGTTCTTAATCCGGCCCTGACTGCTGGTAGGGGGCCAGATGCTTGACCGGAGGGGCTGCTGGTAGGGGGGCCAGATGCCAGACCGGAGGGGCTGCTGGTAGGGGGCCAGATGCTAGACCGGAGGGGCTGCTGGTAGGGGGCCAGATGCTAGATTGGAGGGGCTGCTTAGGGGGCCAGATGCTAGACCGGAGGGCTGCTGGTAGGGGAGCCAGATGCTAGACCGGAGGGGTTGCTGTTAGGGGGCCAGATGCTAGACCGGAGGGACTGCTGGTAGGGGGCCAGATGCTAGACCGGAGGGCTGCTGGTAGGGGGGCCAGATGCTAGAACGGAGTGGCTGCTGGTAGGGGGCCAGATGCTAGACCGAAGGTGCTGCTGGTAGGGGGGCCAGATGCTAGACCTGAGATGCGGCTGGTAGGGGGGCCAGATGCCAAACCGGATGGGCTGCTGGTAGGGGGCCAGATGCTAGACCAGATGGGCTGCTGGTAGGGGGCCAAATGCTAGACCGAGTGGCTGCTGGTAGGGGGGCCAGATGCTAGACCGGAGGGGCTGCTGGTCGGGGGACCAGATGCTAGACCAGATGGGCTGCTGGGAGGGGGCAGATGCTAGACAAGATGGGCTCCTGGTAGGGGGCAGATGCTAGAATGGATGGGCTCCTGGTAGGGGGCAGATGCTAGAATGGATGGGCTGCTGGTAGGGGGCAGATGCTAGAATGATGGGCTGCTGGTAGGGGGAGATGCTAGAATGGATGGGCTGCTGGTAGGGGCAGATGCTAGAATGGATGGGCTGCGGTAGGGGCATCTGCTTAATGAATGGGCTGCTGGTAGGAGGCAGATTCTAGGATGGATGGGGTGCAGGTTTTGGGGCAGATGCTATGAATGGATGGGCTGCTGGTAGGGGGCAGATATTTTAATGGATGGGCTCCTGTTAGGGGGCAGAAGCTAGAATGGAAGGGCTGCTGTTAGGGGCTGATGCTAGAATGTATGGGCTTCTGGTGGATGCAGATGATAGAATGAATGGCTGCAGATAGGGCAGATGCAGAATGGATGGGTTGCTGTGTTGAGGTAAATGCTAGAATGGATGGGCTGCTGGTAGGGCGCAGATGCTAGAATGGATGGCTGCTGGTAGGGCACAGATGCTAGAATGGATGGCCCCCTACCAGCAGCCCATCCATTCTAGCATCTGCCCCCCTACCAGCACCATCCATTCTAGCATCGCCCCCCTACCATCAGCATGCCTACACACATCTCTAGCATTTGCCCCCCTACCAGCGCCATCCATTCTAGCTTCTGCCCCCTACCAGCAGCCCATCCATTCTAGCATGTGCCCCCTACCAGCGCCCATCCATTTAGCATCTGCTGCCTCTACCAGCAGCCCATCCATTCTAGCTTCTGCCCCCCCTAGCAGCAGCACATCCTTTCTAGCATCTGCCCCCTAGCAGCAGCCCTCCATTCTAGCATCTGCCCCCCCTACCAGCAGCCCATCCATTCTAGCATCTGCCCTCCACAGCAGCCCATCTATTCTAGCATCTGCCCCCCTACCAGCAGCTCATACATTCTAGCATTTACCCTCGCACCAGCAGCCCATCCATCTAGCATCTGCCCCCCTACCAGCAGCCAACCATTCTAGCATCTTCCCCCTACCAGCAGCCCATCCATTCTACCATCTTCCCCCTACCAGCAGCTCATCCATTCTAGCGTATGCACCACTACCAGCAGCCCATTCACTCTAGCTCTGCCCCTATACCAGCAGCCATTTGTCCAGCATCTGGCCCCCCTACCAACAGCCCATTCATTCTAGCATCTGCCCCTTACCAGAAATCATCCATTCTAGCATCTGCCCTCCCATCACAGCCCATCTGTTCTAGCATCTGCCCCCCACCAGCCATCCATTCTAGCATCTGCCCCCCTACATCAGCCCATCCATTCTAGCATCTGCCCCCCCACGCAGCCCATCTATTCTAGCATCTGCCCCCCTACCAGCAGCCAATCCGTCTAGCGCCTGCAGCCTTACCAGCAGCCCATCCTATCTAGCATCTGGCCCCCTTACCAGCAGCCAATCCCATGTAACATTGGCCCCCTACCAGCAGTCCATCCGTTCTAGCATCTGGCCCCCTTCCAGCAGCCCATCCGGTCTAGCATCTGTCCCCCTACCAGCAGCCATCTGGTCTAGCATCTGGACCCCCTACCAGCAGCCCCTCCGGTCTATCATCTAGCCCCCTACCAGCAGCCCACCCATTCTAGCATCTGGCCCCCTACCAGCAGCCACCGGTCTATCTCAGCCTACCAGCAGCCCATCCATCTAGCATCTGCCCCCTACCAGCAGCCCATCCATTAACATCTGGCCCCCCTACCAGCAGTCCATCCGTATCTAGCATCTTTACCAGCAGCCCATCCGTCTAGCATCTGGCCCCCTTACCAGCAGCCCATCATGTCTACATCTGGACCCCCTACCAGCAGTCCATCCGTGTCTATCATCTAGCCCCCTCATCACCTCCGGCTAGCATCTGGCCCCCTCTACACCCCAGGTCTAGCATCTGGCCCCCTACCAGCAGCCCCTCAGGTCTAGCATCTGGCCCCCTACCAGCAGCCCTCTGGTCTACATCTGACCCCCTACCAGCAGCCCCTCCGGTCTATGCATCTGCCCCCCTACAGCAGACCCTCCGGTCTAGCATCTGGCCCCCTACAGCAGCCACTCCGTCTAGCATCTGGCCCCCTACCAGCAACCCCTCCGGTCTAGCATCTGGCCCCCCTACCAGCAGCCCCTCCGGATAGCATCTGGCCCCTCTACCAGCTGCCCCTCCGGTCTAGCATCTGGCCCCCCTACCAGTAGCCCCTCCAGTCTAGCATCTGGCCCTCCTACCAGCAGCCCATCCGGTCTAGCATCTGCCCCCAGAATGGATGGGCTGCTGAAAGGGTGGCCAGATGCTAGACCGGAGGGGCTGCTGGTAGGGGGGCCAGATGCTAGACCAGAGGGGCTGCTGGTAGGGGGGCCAGATGCTAGACCGGAGGGGCTGCTGGTAGGGGGGCCAGATGCTAGACCGGAGGGGCTGCTGGTAGGGGGCCCAGATGCTAGACCTGAGGGGCTGCTGTAGGGGGGCAGATGCTGACCGAGGCTGCTGTAGGGGGGCCAATGCTAGACCGGAGGCTGCTGTTAGGAGGGCCAGATGCTAGACCGGAGGGCTGCTGTAGGGGCCAGATGCTAGACCGGAGGGGCTGCTGGTAGGGGCCAGATGCTAGACCAGAGGGCGCTGTTAGGGAGGCCAAATGCTAACCGGAGGGCTGCTGGTAGTTTGCCGGATGCTAGAACCGAGGGCTGCTGGTAGGGGGCCAGCATGCTAGACCGAGGGCTGCTGGAGGGGCCAGATGCTAGACCGGAGGGCTGCTGGTAGGGGGCCAGATGCTAGACCGGATGGGCTGCTGTAGGGGGCCAGATGCTAGACCGGAGGGCTGCTGGTAGGGGGCCAGATGCTAACCGAGGGCTGCTGGTAGGGGGCCAAAAGCTAGACCGGAGGCTGCTGGTAGGGGGCAGATGCTAGACCGGATGCTGCTGGTAGGGGGCCAGATGCTAGACCGATGGGCTGCTGGTAGGGGCCAGATGCTAGACCGGATGGGCTGCTGTTAGGGGACAGATGCTGACCGGATGGGCTGCTGGTAGGGGGCCAGATGCTAGACCAGATGGGCTGCTGGTAGGGGGGCCAGATGCTAGACCGATGGGCTGCTTGTAGGGGGGCCAGATGCTAGACCGAATGGGCTGCTGGTAGGGGGCCCAAATGCTAGACCAGAGGGGCTGCTCGTAGGGGGCCAGATGCTAGACCGGATGGGCTGCTGGTGGGGGGCCAGATGCTAGACCGGATGGGCTCCTGTTAGGGGGGTAGATGCTAGAATGGATGGGCTGCATGTAGGGGGTAGATGCAAGAATGGATGGTCTCCTGGAAGAGGGGGAATGCTAGAATGATGGGCTACTGGTAGTGGGCTGATGCCAGAATGGATGGGCTCCTGGTAAAGGGCTGCCGTGGTTGGGCGTGGTAATGCTGATGCTAGATGATGTGCTCATGTAGGGGGCAGATGCTAGAGGATGGCTGCTGTAGGGACATGCTAATGGATGAGCCCTGAGGGCATGCTAGAATGGAGGGCTCGGAAGGATGCAGATGATAGGCCCGGTAGGGCAGATGCTAGAAGGATGGCTGCTGTGGGGGCCACATGCTTAACCGGAGGGCTCTGTAGGGGGCAGATGCTACAGACCGGAGGTGCTGTAGGGGCCAGATGCTAGACCTGAGGGCTGCGTTAGGGGGCAGCTAGACCGAGGGCTCATGTAGGGCTCCAGATGCTAGAACGGTAGGGCTGCTCGGTCTTAGGAGGGCCGATGCTAGACCGAGGGCTGCATGTAGGAGCCGATGCTAGACCGGAGCGGCTCTGGTAGGTGCAGCCAGATCTAGACCCAAGGGCATGCCTGGTCTAGGAGCCAATGCTAGACCATGGCTGCTGTAGGTGGCCAGATGCTAGACCGGCTAGTGGGCTGGAGGGGTGGCCAGCCAATGCAGACCGGATGCTGCTGTAGGGGCCAGATGCTAGAAAGCCTGGAGCATGGCTACATGGCTCAGGTAGTGGCCGATGCTACCGACCAGGCTGCTGGTAGGGGCCGATGCTAGACCAATCTAGAGGTGGCTGCTGTAGGGGGCCAGATGCTAGACCGGATGGGCTGCTGGTAGGGGGCCAGCTAAGCTAGACCAGGAGGGCTGCTGGTAGGGGGCCAGATGCTAGACCGGATGCTGCTGGTAGGGGGCCAGATGCTAGACCGATGGGCTGCTGGTAGGGGGCCAGATGCTAGACCGGATGGCTGCTTGTAGGGGGGCCAGATGCTAGACCGAGGGCTGCTGGTAGGGGGCCCAATGCTAGACCAGAGGGCTGCTGTAGGGGGGCCAGATGCTAGACCGGATGGGCTGCTGGTAGGGGGCCAGATGCTAGACCGGATGGGCTGTTGGTGGGCAGATGCTAGACTGGATGGGCTGCATGTAGGGGGTCAGATGCAAGAATGGGGCTCTGAGAGGGGAATGCTAGAATGGATGGGCTCTGGTAGGGGCCGATGCAAAGGATGGGCTCTGGTAAGGGGCAGATGCAGAAGGTGGGCTGTTGGGGAGCAGATGCTAGAGATGGCTCTGTAGGGGGCAGATGCTAGAGGATGGGCTGCTGGTAGGGGCCGATGCTAGATGGATGGCTCTGGTAGGGGCAATGCTAGAACTGGAAGGGCTCTGGAAGGGGGCAGATGCAGAATGGATGGCTCTGGTAGGGGGCCAGATGCTAGAAGGATGGGCTGCTGGTAGGGGGCCAGATGTAGACCGGAGGGCTGCTGGTAGGGGCAGATGCTAGACCGGAAGTGCTGCTGGTAGGGGGGCCAGATGCTAGACCTGAGGGCTGCTGTAGGGGGCCAGATGCTAACCGAATGGGCTGCTGGTAGGGGGGCCAATCAGACCGAATGGCTGCTGTAGGGCACAATGCTAGACCGAGGGGCTGCTTATAGGGGGGCCAGATGCTAGACCGGAGGGGCTGCTGGTAGGGGGCCAGATGCTAGACCGGATGGGCTCCTGTTGGGTGGGCAGATGCTAGAATGGATGGGCTACATGTAGGGGGGAAGATGCTAGAATGGATGGGCTATTGGTAGTGGTCTGATGCTAGAATGGATGGGCTCCTGGTAAGGGGGCAGATGCCAGAATAATTGGGCTTTTGGTAGAATGCAGATGCTAGAATTGATGGCTCCTGACAGGGGGGCAGATGCTAGGATGGATGGGCTGCTGGTAGGGGGCTGATGCTAGATTGGATGAGCTCCTGTTAGGGGCAACTGCTACAATGGATGGGTTTCTGGTAGGGGGATGATGCTAGAATGGATAGGCTCCTGGTAGGGGGCAGATGCTAGAGTGGATGGGCTCCTGGTAGGGGCTGATGCTAGAATGGATGGGCTGCTGGTAGGGGCAGATGCTTGAATGGATGGGCTGCTGGTAGAGGGCAGATGCTAAATTGGATGGGCTCCTGGTAGAAGGGCAGATGCTAGAATGAATGGGCTGCTGGTAGGGGCATCTGCTTTAATGAATGGGCTGCTGGTAGGAGGCAGATTCTACGATGGATGGGGTGCAGGTATTGGGCAGATGCTATGATGGATGGGCTGCTGGTAGTGGGCAGATGTTTTAATGCAGGGTTCCTGGAAGGGCAGAAGCTAGAATGGAAGGGCTGCTTTTAGGGGCTGATGCTAGAATGGATGGGCTTCTGGTAGGATGGCAGATGATAGAATGTATGGGCTGCAGATAGGGGGCAGATGCTAGAATGGATGGGTTGCGTGTTGGGGTAAATGCTAGAATGGATGGGCTGCTGGTAGGGTGCAGATGCTAGAATGGATGGGCTGCTGGTAGAGCACAGATGCTAGAATGGATGGCCCCCTACCAGCAGCCCATCCATTCTAGCATCTGCCCCCCCTACCAGCAACCCATCCATTCTAGCACCTGCCCCTGTCACGCTGTCTAATGATATGTATACAATGTCAGTAAACTATTAATACAGGAACAACACTCTATACAACAACTAGTATAGCAACATCAGCATGTAAGTATAGAATAGATTTACCTGACACGATATCTGCTGAACTCAGGGTTAATCTTGAGGACTTGATGAGCTGAAACAGGAAAGAGGTGGACCGGGATCTAACCTGACCCTAAACTGGGGTCCTAACTAATCCCTCACCTTGGAGGTACTGATAATGGTTCAGAGGTCCAAGTCTCCAACCTAACCCTGTCTCCTATCAGACCCTGAACCCTGTAATCAGTCCTAAGAAGGATCCTGACTACCACCAAAGGGATATGGGCTGATCTCAGCTAAATACACAGATTAGACATATAAGACAGACAGGATAACACTCGCTTGCATACACACTCAAACACCAAAGGAACATAAATGGTCTGGGAAATAAACTCTAACCAAGTTGAGCTTAGAACAACTAAGGAGCTCACAACTAAAGTCTATACAGATTCATTCCTATCTGTGGTCTGCATGAAGGTTTCACTGGCAACTCCCCAAGCAGACAACCAGGAATTTAAAGGAAACCAATCAACAAATAATCAATTGCAGCCGGGAGAAACTGCACCCAGTCCCAGCACCGAGCACAGACAGAATTAACTCCCTAGCTGCCAAACACAAAGAAACAGCAGATCAGCTGTGAGAAGTCAAAATGTGCAACCGCGACGATCTTTGTGGCAATGCACACATGACAGTACCCCCCCTTCTACGAGGGCCTCCGGACCCTCAGGGCCAGGCCTGCCCGGGTGAGTTCTGTGGAAGGTCCGAACCAAACGATCTGCGTTAACATCAGACGCAGGGACCCACGTCCTCTCCTCTGGACCATACCCCTTCCAATGCACCAAGTACTGAAGGGACCGGCGATTCAGACGTGAGTCAATGATCTTTGATACTTGAAATTCCAAGTTACCATTGACCAACACAAGAGGAGGAGGTAGAGGTGACGGTATGACTGGTGCCACATACCTTTTAAGTAATGACTTGTGGAACATATTATGAATTTTAAACGTAGGAGGGAGGTCCAGACGAAATGCCACAGGATTAATTATGGAACTGATCCTGTACGGCCCGATGAATCTGGGACCCAGTTTCCAGGAGGGCACCTTAAGTTTTATATTCCTGGTAGACAACCATACCAGATCGTTCACATTCAGATCTGGACCAGAAACTCTCCTCCTATCAGCCATACGTTTGTAACGGTTCCCCATCGCACTCAGATTATTCAATACACCTCTCCACACAGAAGCAAGTGACGACGAGAAACGCTCCTCCTCAGGAACCCCAGAAGGGCCCCCCCCATTGAAAGTACAAAACTGGGATGGAAACCATATGCCCCAAAAAACGGGACTTACCAGTGGACTCGCTCTGCCTGTTGTTAAGAGCGAACTCTGCTAGAGGCAAGAAAGAAGACCAGTCCTCTTGGTTCTCTGAAACAAAACACCGGAGATATGTCTCTAAGCTCTGATTCAGACGCTCTGTCTGACCATTGGTCTGCGGATGAAAAGCCGAGGAAAATGACAATTGCATCCCCCGACGTAAGCAAAATGCCCTCCAAAATTTGGACACAAACTGAGACCCCCTATCTGACACCACATCAGAAGGCAACCCATGAAGTCTAACGATCTCCCTAATGAACACCTGCGCCAGAGTTTTAGCATTAGGGAGTGCAGGAAGAGCAACGAAATGTGCCATCTTACTGAACCTGTCAACAACCACCAGTATGACAGTATTCCCTGACGACGGAGGAAGGTCCGTAATGAAGTCCATAGATAAATGAGTCCATGGACGCTCCGGAAGTTTCAAGGGTAAAAGGGTCCCAGACGGACGGGTATGAGGGGTTTTAGAGCGAGCACACACCCCACATGACGCGACAAAAGTTATAACATCTTTATTAGCATTAGGCCACCAAAACCGGCGAGAAAGGAGATCTAAAGTAGCCTTACTCCCTGGATGTCCTGCTAGAGCAGAATTATGATGTGCCTCAATAACCTTTTGTCTCAACAGATTTGGGACAAACAGTCTCCCTGGAGGTCCTGCAGGGGCGTCCCCCTGAGCCTCTAACACCTCCTCCTCAAGCTCAGAAAATACAGCCGACACTACCACCCCCTCCTGAAGGATAGGACTCGGGTCATCCGTTTTCCCGGCCCCTGGGAAACTGCGAGACAAGGCATCAGCCTTTACATTCTTAGACCCCGGGCGATAAGTGACGACAAAATTAAACCTGGTAAAAAACAACGACCATCGAGCTTGTCTGGAATTCAGACGCTTAGCGGATTCCAAATACAACAGGTTCTTGTGATCAGTAATAACGGTAACCGGGTGGACTGCCCCCTCCAAAAAGTGACGCCATTCTTCAAA
The DNA here is from genome assembly GCA_033576555.1 of Oophaga sylvatica. Taxonomy (NCBI): domain Eukaryota; kingdom Metazoa; phylum Chordata; class Amphibia; order Anura; family Dendrobatidae; genus Oophaga; species Oophaga sylvatica. Next base: position 608,336,827 of record JARQOD010000002.1, on the reverse strand, counting down.
AGCTAACTTAATGGCCAAAAGTTCCCTATTGCCGATATCATAATTCCTTTCGGCGGACGACAATTTCTTAGAAAAGAAAGCGCACGGATGCCTTTTACCAGGGGACGGACCCTGGGACAATATAGCACCCACCCCTACGTCAGACGCATCCACCTCCACAATGAACGGCTGAGATGCATCTGGTTGGATGAGAACGGGTGCCGAAGCAAAACATTTCTTCAAAGAGGAAAAGGCTTGGTAAGCTTTGTCCGACCATTTAGAAAAATCCGTCCCTTTTCTTGTCATGTCAGTGAGAGGTTTGACGACAGATGAGAAATTACAAATAAATTTCCGGTAGTAGTTAGCAAACCCCAAAAAACGCTGCAGAGCCTTAAGATCCCCTGGCTGATCCCATTCAAGCACTGCTCTCACCTTTTCAGGGTCCATACGGAAACCGGAGGCTGACACCAAAAAACCCAAAAACTGAAGTTCCTGTACGGCAAATACACACTTCTCCAGTTTGGCGTATAGTTTATTGTCTCGCAAGATCTGCAACACCTGTCTCACATGCTCCTGATGAGACACAAGATCTGGCGAGTAAATTAAAATGTCGTCCAAATATACAACCACAAACAGCCCCACAAGGTGACGAAAAATGTCATTAACAAAATGTTGGAATACTGCTGGTGCAGTAGTCAGACCAAAAGGCATGACAAGGTTCTCATAATGTCCCTCCGGCGTGTTAAACGCCGTTTTCCACTCATCCCCCTCTTTTATCCTAATCAGATTATACGCCCCCCTGAGATCCAATTTAGAGAACCATTTGGCGCCAACAATTTGATTGAAGAGATCAGGAATAAGAGGGAGTGGATACGGATCTCGAACAGTAATCCGATTAAGTTCGCGGAAATCCAAGCAAGGTGTAGGCCTCCATCTTTCTTCTTCACAAAGAAGAACCCCGCGGCTACTGGGGAAGATGAAGGTCTAATATGCCCTTTGGCCAGACTTTCAGAAATATAATCTTTCATAGCCTTACTCCCTGGATGTCCTGCTAGAGCAGAATTATGATGTGCCTCAATAACCTTTTGTCTCAACAGATTTGGGACAAACAGTCTCCCTGGAGGTCCTGCAGGGGCGTCCCCCTGAGCCTCTAACACCTCCTCCTCAAGCTCAGAAAATACAGCCGACACTACATCCCCCTCCTGAAGGATAGGACTCGGGTCATCCGTTTTCCCCGGCCCCTGGGAAACTGCGAGACAAGGCATCAGCCTTTACATTCTTAGACCCCGGGCGATAAGTGACGACAAAATTAAACCTGGTAAAAAACAACGACCATCGAGCTTGTCTGGAATTCAGACGCTTAGCGGATTCCAAATACAACAGGTTCTTGTGATCAGTAATAACGGTAACCGGGTGGACTGCCCCCTCCAAAAAGTGACGCCATTCTTCAAAAGCTAACTTAATGGCCAAAAGTTCCCTATTGCCGATATCATAATTCCTTTCGGCGGACGACAATTTCTTAGAAAAGAAAGCGCACGGATGCCATTTACCAGGGACGGACCCTGGGACAATATAGCACCCACCCCTACGTCAGACGCATCCACCTCCACAATGAACGGCTGAGATGCATCTGGTTGGATGAGAACGGGTGCCGAAGCAAAACATTTCTTCAAAGAGGAAAAGGCTTGGCAAGCTTTGTCCGACCATTTAGAAAAATCCGTCCCTTTTCTTGTCATGTCAGTGAGAGGTTTGACGACAGATGAGAAATTACAAATAAATTTCCGGTAGTAGTTAGCAAACCCCAAAAAACGCTGCAGAGCCTTAAGATCCCCTGGCTGATCCCATTCAAGCACTGCTCTCACCTTTTCAGGGTCCATACGGAAACCGGAGGCTGACACCAAAAAACCCAAAAACTGAAGTTCCTGTACGGCAAATACACACTTCTCCAGTTTGGCGTATAGTTTATTGTCTCGCAAGATCTGCAACACCTGTCTCACATGCTCCTGATGAGACACAAGATCTGGCAAGTAAATTAAAATGTCGTCCAAATATACAACCACAAACAGCCCCACAAGGTGACGAAAAATGTCATTAACAAAATGTTGGAATACTGCTGGTGCAGTAGTCAGACCAAAAGGCATGACAAGGTTCTCATAATGTCCCTCCGGCGTGTTAAACGCCGTTTTCCACTCATCCCCCTCTTTTATCCTAATCAGATTATACGCCCCCCTGAGATCCAATTTAGAGAACCATTTGGCGCCAACAATTTGATTGAAGAGATCAGGAATAAGAGGGAGTGGATACGGATCTCGAACAGTAATCCGATTAAGTTTGCGGAAATCCAAGCAAGGGTGTAGGCCTCCATCTTTCTTCTTCACAAAGAAGAACCCCGCGGCTACTGGGGAAGATGAAGGTCTAATATGCCCTTTGGCCAGACTTTCAGAAATATAATCTTTCATAGCCTGCCTCTCAGGACCAGAAAGATTATACAACCTAGCTTTAGGCAACTTAGCATCAGGAAGGAGATTAATAGAGCAGTCATACACGCGATGAGGAGGCAACTCCTGACACCCCTCCTCAGAGAAAACATCCCTAAAATCCTCCAAAAAAGGAGGCAATGTACTAGGCACGACCGCATTGATGACTGTGTTCACGCAGTTGCTTTTGCAAAACTCACCCCATTGGCTTATTTATCTGGACTGCCAATTAATCACAGGGTTATGTTTAACCAACCAAGGAAGTCCCAACACAATGGGAGTAGGTAGACCCTCCAACACATAACAAGATAATTGTTCCCTATGTATTGCCCCTACCCGAAGGTCAATGTTATGAACCTCATGAACAAAGCTACCTTGGCCGAGAGGCCTGGCGTCAATGGAGAATATAGGGATCGGTTTGACCAATACACTCAGATGCATACCTTGAGCCTGAGCAAACTGAGCGTCAACCAGATTAGCCCCGGAACCACTATCAAGAAGAACAGACAATCTCTCCACTCTCGTACCAACCACCACCTCCACTGGTACAAGGAACTGAGAAGAACTGGCGGATGAAATACATACTCCCAGGTTGTCGTCCACCACACAACCTGGGATTAACAGTTTTCCGGCGACTTTTGGCTCAACAAGGCACGGGATGGACATTCTCCAACAAAATGTCCCTCTTTCCCGCAGAAAAAACATCTTCTAGTCCTGCGGCGTACCGCCAATCCCCTCCTACGAAATGATGTCCCTCCCAACTGCATAGGCTCATCCGAACAGACAAGGGGAACCTCAACATAAGGGACTTTATTGGTAGGTGGAGAAACAACAGGGAGTGGGGTTGCCTCACCCCTCTCCCGAAGCCGTCTATCAGTACGGATAGCTAAGGCCATAGCAGCCTCCAGTGAATGAGGAGACTCATACTGAGCCAAAACGTCTTTTAATTTATCAGAAAGCCCATGACAAAACTGGCTCCTAAGAGCTGGGTCATTCCACTGAGTATCTGTGGCCCATCTACGAAACTCAGAAGCAAATTCCTCTGCAGGACGATCTCCCTGCTGTATCTTACGTAATTTTGTCTCAGCAAGAGAGACCCGATCTGGGTCATCATATACCAATCCCAGGGCAGTAAAAAATTGATCTACAGACAGTAGAGCCGGGGATCCCGGAGGAAGGGAAAATGCCCAGGATTGAGGGTCCCCTTGCAGAAGTGAGATAACAATTCCCACTCTCTGCTCATCACTCCCTGATGATCGAGGCCGAAGCCGAAAATACAATTTACATGCCTCCCGGAAGGTGAAAAATTTGTCTCGCCCACCAGTGAACCTGTCCGGGAGAGCTACTTTAGGTTCAACTCTGGTTTGCTCCAGGGGAGACAAAACTTTGGACTTAATGTCCGTCAGCTCCATGGATAATCCCTGCAACTGCAGAGCCAGCTGGGCTACTGGATCCATGGTAACTGGAGATAATTTTTATGGCCAGTGAAAATGTCACGCTGTCTAATGATATGTATACAATGTCAGTAAACTATTAATACAGGAACAACACTCTATACAACAACTAGTATAGCAACATCAGTATGTAAGTATAGAATAGATTTACCTGACACGATATCTGCTGAACTCAGGTTAATCTTGAGGACTTGATGAGCTGAAACAGGAAAGAGGTGGACCGGATCTAACCTGACCCTAAACTGGGGTCCTAACTAATCCCTCACCTTGGAGGTACTGATAATGGTTCAGAGGTCCAAGTCTCCAACCTAACCCTGTCTCCTATCAGACCCTGAACCCTGTAATCAGTCCTAAGAAGGATCCTGACTACCACCAAAGGGATATGGGCTGATCTCAGCTAAATACACAGATTAGACATATAAGACAGACAGGATAACACTCGCTTGCATACACACTCAAACACCAAAGGAACATAAATGGTCTGAGAAATAAACTCTAACCAAGTTGAGCTTAGAACAACTAAGGAGCTCACAACTAAAGTCTATACAGATTCATTCCTATCTGTGGTCTGCATGAAGGTTTCACTGGCAACTCCCCAAGCAGACAACCAGGAATTTAAAGGAAACCAATCAACAAATAATCAATTGCAGCCGGGAGAAACTGCACCCAGTCCCAGCACCGAGCACAGACAGAATTAACTCCCTAGCTGCCAAACACAAAGAAACAGCAGATCAGCTGTGAGAAGTCAAAATGTGCAACCGCGACGATCTTCGTGGCAATGCACACATGACAGCCCCCCACCAGCAGCCAATCCATTCTAGCATCGGCCCCCCTTACAGCAGCCCATCCATTCTAGCATTTCCCCCCCTACCAGCGCCCCATCCATTCTAGCTTCTGCCCCCCCTACCAGCAGCCCATCCATTCTAGCATCAGCGCTCCCTACCAGCGGCCCATCCATTCTAGCATCTGCCCCCCCCCTAGCAGCAGCACATCCATTCTTGCATCTGCCCCCCCTAGCAGCAGCCCCTCCATTCTAGCATCTGCCCCCCCTACCAGCAGCCCATCCATTCTAGCATCTGCCCTCCACCAGCAGCCCATCTATTCTAGCATCTGCCCCCCTACCAGCAGCCCATGCATTCTAGCATTTGCCCCCCACCATCAGCCCATCCAGTCTAGCATCTGCCCCCCTACCAGCAGCCCATCCATTCTAGCATCTGCCCCCCCTAGCAGCAGCCCATCCATTCTATCGTCTTCCCCCACTACCAGCAGCTCATCCATTCTAGCGTATGCACCACTACAAGAAGCCCATTCACTCTAGCGTCTGCCCCCCTACCAGCAGCCCATCCGGTCTAGCATCTGGCACCCCCTACTAGCAGCCCTTCCATTCTAGCATCTGCCCCCTTACCAGAAGCCAATCCATTCTAGCACCTGCCCCCCCACCAGCCCATCCATTTTAGCATCTGCCCCCCCTACCAGCAGCCCATCCATTTTAGAATCTGCCCCCCCCACCAGCAGCCCATCCATTCTAGCATCTGCCCCCCCACCAGCAGCCCATCGATTCTAGCATCTGCCCCCCCACCAGCAGCCCATCTATTCTAGCATCTGGCCCCCCTACCAGCAGCTCATCCGGTCTAGCGTCTGGCACTCGTACCAGCAGCCCATCCGGTCTAGCATCTGGCCCCCCTACCAGCAGCCCACCTGGTGTAGCATCTGGCCCCCCTACCAGCAGCCCATCTGTTCTAGCATCTGGCCCCCCGTCCAGCAGCACATCCGGTCTAGCATCTGGCCCCCCTACCAGCAGCCCATCCGGTCTAGCATCTGGCCCCCCTACCAGCAACCCCTCCGGTCTAGCATCTGGCCCCCCTACCAGCAACCCCTCCGGTCTAGCATCTGACCCCCCTACCAGCAGCCCATCCATTCTAGGGGCAGATGCTAAACCGGATGGGCTGCTGATAGAAGGGCCAGATGCTAGACCGGAGGGGCTGCTCGTAAGGGGGCCATATGCTAGACCGGAGGGCTGCTGGTAGAGGGGCCAGATGCTAGACCAGAGGGCTGTTGGTAGGGGGGCCAGATGCTAGACCGGAGGTGTTGCTGGTAGAGGGGCCAGATGCTAGACGGGAGGGGCTGCTGGTAGGGGGGCCAGATGCTAGACCGACTTGATGGGCTACTGGTCTAGCATCTGGCACCCCTACCAGCAGCCCCTCCGGTCTAGCATCTGGCCCCCCTACCAGCAGAACCTCCGGTCTAGCAACTGGCCTCCCTTTCAGCAGCAGCTCCGGTCTAGCATCTGGCCCCCCTACCAGCAGCCCCTCCGGTCTAGCTTCTGGTCCCCTACCAGCAGCCTCTCCGGTCTAGCATCTGGCCCCCCTACCAGCAGCCCATCCGGTCTAGCATCTGGCCCCCTTACCAGCAGCCCCTCTGGTCTAGCATCTGGCCCCCTACCAGCCGCCCCTCCGGTCTAGCATCTGGCCCCCCTACCAGCAGACCCTCTGGTCTAGCATCTGGCCCCCCTACCAGCAGCCCATCCGGTCTAGCATCTGGCCCCCCTACCAGCAGCCCCTCTGGTCTAGCATCTGGCCCCCTACCAGCAGCCCCTCTGGTCTAGCATCTGGCCTCCCTACCAGCAGCCCCTCCGGTCTAGCTTCTGCCCCCCCTACCAGCAGCCCCTCCGGTCTAGCTTCTGGTCCCCCTACCAGCAGCCCCTCCGGTCTAGCATCTGGCCCCCCCTACCAGCAGCCCCTCTGGTCTAGCATCTGGTCCCCCTACCAGCAGCCTCTCCAGTCTAGCATCTGGCCCCTCTACCAGCAGCCCCTCCGGTCTAGCATCTGGCCCCTCTGCCAGCAGCCCCTCCGGTCTAGCATCTGGCCCCCCTACCAGCAGCCCCTCCGGTCTAGCATCTCCCTAGAATGGATGGGCTGCTGGTAGGGGAGTCAGATGCTAGACCGGAGGGGCTGCTGGTAGGGGGGCCAGATGCTAGATTGAGGGGCTGCTGGTAGGGGGACAGATGCTAGACCGGAAGGGCTGCTGGTAGGGAGGCCAGATGCTAGACCGAGGGGCTGCTGGTAGGGGGCCAGATGCTAGACCAGAGGGGCTGCTGGTAGGGGGGCCAGATGCTAGACCGGAGGGGCTGCTGGTAGGGGGTCCAGATGCTAGACCGGAGTGGCTACTGGTAGGGGGCCAGATGCTAGACCAGAGGGGCTGCTGGTAGGGGGGCAAGTTGCTAGACCAGAGGTTCTGCTGGTAGGGGGGCCAGATGCTAGACCGGAGGGGCTGCTGGTAGGGGGATAGATGCTAGACCGGAGGAGCTGCTGGTAGGGGGCCGAGATGCTAGACCAGAGTGGCTGCTGGTAGGGGGGCCAGATGCTAGACCGGAGGGGCTGCTGGTAAGGGGGCCAGATGCTAGACAAGAGGGGCTGCTGGTAGGGGGGCCAGATGCTAGACCGGAGGGGTTGCTGGTAGGGGGGCCAGATGCTAGACCGGAGAGGCTGCTGGTAGGGAGGCCAGATGCTAGACTGGAGGGCTGCTAGTAGGGGGGCCAGATGTTAGACTGGAGGGGCTGCTGGTAGGGAGGCCAGATGCTAGACCGGAGGGGCTGATGGTAGGGGGGCCAGATGCTAGACCTGAGGGGCTGCTGGTAGGGGGGCAAGATGCTAGACCGGAGGGGCTGCTGGTAGGGGGGCCAGATGCTAGATCGGATGGGCTGCTGGTAGGGGGGCCAGATGCTAGACCAGAAGGGCTGCTGTTAGGGGGCCAGATGATAGACCAGATGGGCTGCTGGTAGGGGGGCCAGATGCTAGACCGGATGGGCTCCTGGTAGGGGGGCCAAATGCAAGACCGGATGGGCTGCTGGTAGGGGGCCAGATGCTAGACCGGATGGGATGCTGGTAGGTGGGCCAGATGCTAGACCAGAGGGGCTGCTCGTAGGGGGCCAGATGCTAGACCAGAGGGGCTGCTGGTAGGGGGGCCAGATGCTAGACCGGATGGGCTCCTGTTAGGGTGGGCAGATGCTAGAATGGATGGGCTGCATGTAGGGGGTTGATGCTAGAATGGATGGTCTCCTGGAAGAGGGGCATGTGCTAGAATGGATGGGCTACTGGTAGTGGGCTGATGCTAGAATGGATGGGCTCCTGGTAATGGGGCAGATGCCAGAATGGTTGGGCTGTTGGTAGGATGCAGATGCTAGAATTGATGTGCTCCTGATAGGGGGGCAGATGCTAGGATGGAGGGGCTGCTGGTGGGCGGGCCAGATGCTAGATCGGATGGGCTCCTGTTAGGGTGGGCAGATGCTAGAATGGATGGGCTGCATGTAGGGAGTAGATGCTAGAATGGATGGTCTCCTGGAAGAGGGGCAGATGCTAGAATGAATGGGCTACTGTAGTGGCTGAGCTAGAATGGATGGTGCTGTAGGGGCAGATGCTTGAATAGATGGGCTGCTGGTAGGGGGCAGATGCTAAATTGGATGGGCTCCTGGTAGAAGGGCAGATGCTAGAATGAATGGGCTGCTGGTAGGGGCATCTGCTTTAATGAATGGGCTGCTGGTAGGAGGCAGATTCTACGATGGATGGGGTGCAGGTATTGGGCAGATGCTATGATGGATGGGCTGCTGGTAGTGGGCAGATGTTTTAATGGAGGGGTTCCTGGAAGGGGCAGAAGCTAGAATGGAAGGGCTGCTGTTAGGGGGCTGATGCTAGAATGGATGGGCTTCTGGTAGGATGGCAGATGATAGAATGGATGGGCTGCAGATAGGGGGCAGATGCTAGAATGGATGGGTTGCGTGTTGGGGTAAATGCTAGAATGGATGGGCTGCTGGTAGGGTGCAGATGCTAGAATGGATGGGCTGCTGGTAGAGCACAGATGCTAGAATGGATGGCCCCCTACCAGCAGCCCATCCATTCTAGCATCTACCCCCCCTACCAGCAACCCATCCATTCTAGCACCTGCCCCCCACCAGCAGCCAATCCATTCTAGCATCGGCCCCCCTTCCAGCAGCCCATCCATTCTAGCATTCCCCCCCTACCAGCGCCCCC